>CM060373.1:159808268-160453844 GCA_030545235.1 Helianthus tuberosus | reverse complement strand
TGGTTTGCACCAGAGTCAAACAATATTTTGGCAAAAATGTCGTTAACTAAATACGTACCGGCAATCACATCCGGGATCATCTTGACTTCCTCAGCTGTCAGAACAAATGCTCTGGCATTTTTCTTAGGAGTTTCAGTCGTCTTAGCCTTGTTGGTTGTGGCTAGAGCTAGTTTTGGACAGTTCGGTTTGATATACCCAGTTTCTCCACAATTGTAGCATATCCTATTGTTAGGTTTCGATCGGCATTCTTCTTCCTTATGTCCGGGTTTCTTGCAAAATTTGCAAAACCTTGCACACCTTCCATAATGCTTCTTTTTACAAGTTTTGCAGTAAGGTATAGAGGAAGAACCTGTCCCTTTTCCACCGTAGCGGAATTCCTGGGTAAGCTTTTGAGCTAAGTTGTTTCTCTGGTTTTCCTCCTGAGTACGTACCAGTTCATCAGTCAGGGTATTGGCTAGTTCTACTGTTTCTTCTATGGTTTGTGGTCTAGCTGCCTTGACTATGTGTCTAATCTCACTAATTAATCCCCAAATATAACGAGAGATTAACACTGGTTCAGGTGAGGCTAAGGTTGGCACTATCCTAACATATTCAAAGAATATGGTAGTGTAACCTTTGTAGTCTATTCTAGTCATTCTAAGATTTAGAAACTTATTGGCGATTTGTTTCTTTTTATTAGGGGGACAAAATTTTCTTTCAACAATTTCCTTAAAGTTGATCCATTCCATATTGTAAACTCTGTCACTTCCCCTAGACTGGAGAATAGTATTCCACCATTCTAAGGCCGCATTTTGAAAAGATTAGAAGCAAACATAATCTTATCTTCGTCTGCACATTTACTTATTTTTATGACCGTTTCTGTCTTTTCTATCCAACGTAAAGCTGCAATGGCTCCTTCATTGCCTGAGAATTCTATTAGTTTGCAGGCCAATAATTCTTTATAAGAACAACCGTAAGAAGTGGTTCTTCTCCTTTTTGGGATTGGAGCTTGGATAAGGGGTCTGTCATTATTGTTCACACTGTGACTTGGTTCAGTGTGTTGTCGTTTACTTCCAGTTACAGATTTATTTTCTGATTCCTTAACAGTCTTGATAACATATGGCATAGCATCTATAATTCCTTGTGCTACTATGTGTTGGATGACACTGTTATCTATTTGGTTTCCGTTATTCTCATTATTCTGGTTTTCCTGATTTACTTCGTTGTCCATCTGAATTGTGAACATTTATCAGGTATTAATTATTATGGAATGATATTTAGTACAAACATTTATACACAATCATAAAAACAGTTTGATCAAAAACGTCGAACATTGCGACTTTTACTCTTTTCATATATATATGCATCTATTACAAACTATAACTGGAAATCAAA
Organism: Helianthus tuberosus; assembly: GCA_030545235.1. NCBI lineage: Eukaryota > Viridiplantae > Streptophyta > Magnoliopsida > Asterales > Asteraceae > Helianthus > Helianthus tuberosus. The sequence continues at coordinate 160,452,470 of CM060373.1, read as the reverse complement.
TATACTAGTAGCTATGCATTCGTATCTTAGACTAAACAAATACATGGCAGTGAAATGTTAATTTTTTTTTTCAAAATACAAAATTACACATATATCTGGGTATTTTCTAGGTATCATGTATCTAGTATCTCATCTCATTTTCATCGTATTTCCAAACTAGTTTCTCCCCTATCTGTCGGATTCTATTCCTTTCATTTACTAAATCTTCTCCATACTGGTGGAGTTCCTGCACACATTCTCGACTCATTGGTGATTTTAATGGGTTAGGGTTTTGAGGTATGGGTTCCTCATAAGGGTCTGTGCTATTCATTTCGAAAAATGTTCTATCATCATCCCTCCACGGATCACGTTCTAAAGGAATTGGTTCCTAGGGAGTATATAAGGCCGAATACGACCTATTGTCGTCAAACCACGGATCATATCCTAAAGGGTGTGGAGTTGGAATTCTAGGTAACTTGCCAGGATTAAATGCGGGTATAAGGAATTGGTTCTCTTGGTCGGGTTCTAGCATTTGTTAATATGGGAATAAAGGTAATAGTTCTGGTTCAGCTATTTGGGTAGAGTCTATTGCTGTAGTGGCTAACATATGGAGGTCTGCCAACTGTCTATCTAGTTCCTCTTCCCACGGTGATCTATTGCCTGTTTCCTGAGTTTGTGCATTTACTTCCTTATTAGCTCTGACTATCGCTCTCTGCTGTTGTAAAACCATCTTTAAATCCTTTTAACCATGAGAATGTTTTAGATTTATGCGCAAACAGTGTTGAATCATGTCGAAATCCTTTAGATCTGCGTTGTTCTTGGTGGAATGTGGCCAAAACTTGAAGTTCATAAGAACTCCATGATGACATCACCCTAGAACACCTCAAATCCGTTGATTTCACGGTTAAAAGTGAAGATTTAAAGGTGAAAATGATGAAGAAGTGCGTGTAGATCATAGAAGTACAAGATTTGAGTTGAAAACTTACAAGAATCGGGAGAAATCGAGAGAAAAGAGAGCTTGAGCGTGCTGGTCGAGTGAGAGAGCTGTCACATCACTGTTGGTGATGTGACAGGGGTATTTATAGGATTCCAAAAGAGGAAAGGTGCGCACAGGAGACGGATCGGATGGCCATCCGATCGTATGGTCATCCGTTCGGATGACCATTCGATCGGATGGTCATTCGATCGACTGGTTGTCGCGAGTTGGTTTTCGTGTTTTCGTTTCGTGCGCTGAGCGTTGCGATGCGTTTCGAGTAAGCGATGCGATAGTATTACCCATTAGTTACACAAATAACCTAACTGCTAATTATCACAAAAGTAATTCGTAAATCTCGAGTTTGCGATGAGATTGCGTTGCGATAGAGTTGCGGTTGCGTTTGCAATTAAACACTTCAACATAAATATAACATGCACAAGTAACACATATTAGCACACACACGTAAAACAATATCCATAACCTATAATTCAAGTTGTGATGCGATAGCGATGCGATTAGCGATTAAACTGCGATTAAGTAGCGATTTATTAACAAGTACTCCACATAATACAACTAAATCGATTAAAATAGATTCTCGATTACAAGTCAAGAAGTACAATCGATAATTAAGTAAGGAGAGACAGATCACAATTAGCAATCTTTTCTTCCTTTGACTTTCAAAACACGGGGTGTTATAAATGACAACAAGATAAAGCCGTGAAAAACAAAGATTGATGGATGAAATAGTTGCAGAGATTAAGTAGAGGAGTAGTGAAGATAATAGCGCAATAACAACAGGAGGCAGAGATGGCACCAAGAAAACCTACTTGTAATGCCGCCACCGATCACACTCGTTGCAATTGATGGTACACCTTCCCCATCTCGTTTGGTGAAGCATCAGCGGAGATCAGAAAAGTTGCAGATGTCGGTGAAGTAAGTGGTATCCTCTCTTTCTATGGGACATGCATATAGTGAAATAGACGTGGCAAAGGAGAGCAACGACACCGCAGGAAGGACCGATGAAAAGAAACAAACAAAAGTACAAGGCTCAAACCATAAAAAAGCAAAAGACCAAAATCGTAAATACGACCGGCATTCATTCTTAAGATATAGATAATGACTCAATACGTTTAGTTTTTTTAATCGAGTATCTCTTTTAGGATTTAATGACTCAATACGTTTAGTTTTTTTTTTTTTTTAATTTTATAAATGGATAAGATAATTTTAAAGGTAGATAAATAATTTGTTTTATTTATAAAATATCTTAAATTAATAATTTAAATATGAGGATGATATTTTTTTAGAAAAATATATAGAAAGATTGATATCTAAACCTAAAGAATACTTAAAATAAAAGATAAAACTTATTTATAATTATGGTTTATCACTTATCAGTTAAGAAATATATAAATAATATTTAAACCTAAAGCATATTAGCTAAATTAGAGAAAAAAAAAAGGGTGAGAAAACAATTCTAAGGATGCATCGTAATAAGGCATGTGTCCCATATAGGTTTACTTTATTATATACTATAGATAGATTCATATACAACAATCAGGGTCGGACCTAGAGTACAAGTAACCCAGGCTTGGGCCTAGGACCTTCAAAAAATTAGGACCCCTACTTAAAAGAAAATTAATATGCTAACTATTAATATTAGTGGAAACCTATTGTTTTAGATTTGTTTGGTTCCTTATACAAGCAAACAAGTGTCTATTATAGTCGTATTAGATTTTTGTTTGGTTCCAAACACAGATAAACGAGTATCTTTTATAACAATTAAAAACGAAAAAAAGAGCCTCAAAATTGTATTTCGCCTTGAGCCTTAAAAAAGGTTAGACCGGTCCTACCAGATCAAAATAGAAATACTATAGTTCTAGTTTATTCATTCATACAGAGGCGTCTCTGACAATTTCACGTATCCTGTTTGAGCATGAAAAATATCAAATGTAAAATTTGCCACCTTTTTCATTTTTAATAAAAATATATAGATATAGTTATAGAAGAAGGTAGAGTCTATCAAGTTTCAATAGAGAAAACACGAAACTTCTCATATCTTCTTCCTTTCTCTTTTCTCATCTTTATTTATTCCACCAACAATTAGTTAAAAGGCATCCTAACCTTCTTTTTATTTATTCACCACCACCATAAACACACACATACAACAATGGCAATGAGTCGTTTAATCCTCAACAACCTCACTCACTCTCAAAGATTACCTCTCCAAACACAAGCATGCACCTCTCAACTCCTCCACCGTTTCTCCACGACCACCAACCACCAGGAAAAACCCGAAACCAAAGAGGTTTCCGTCTCCGATTCCGCCAAGAAACCACGGTCCGTTTCCCCTCGCAGGCGCCGCCGGAGGTCACTTTGGTCGTCTGAAAACAATAATCACAACCTACCTCCGCCTCTCTCAGGTTAATTAACTCTTAATCACCATCAATATGTCTCTATTGATATATTTGTTGTAGTCATTTAGATGAAACTTTTAGTGCTAAAATATAAAAAAAAGGGTAAATTACTTTTTGAGTCCCTGTGTTTTGTTGGTTTTAACTAGTTGAGTCCAAAAGCAAAAAGTTTAACGACCTGAGTCCCTATAAGCATTTTCTTTAACCATTTGAGTCCAAATTTCTAACTCCATCCACCAAGTTTGTTAACTACAAGGGTAATTTGGTCATTTACACACAAAGTACAAGTCTTATATGCACAAGAGTATAATGAACAAGTCTTTAATGCACATGAGTAAAATATTATATATTATATATAAAATAAATAGAAGCTTCATCTTTACACACACTGCACCTTCTCTCTCTAGAGACACCACCACCCCACCACCATCCCCGCCACCACAAATTATACAATTAAAATATAAAAGAAATGAAAGTAAGTTTTGCATATCATTTTCTGTTTGTTTGCTTGCAAGAACGACAATAGGTCATCAATGGAGAAAGCAGGAGATCTCTACAACTTCTGACCTAAGTAAGGAATTTTCTCCACTCTGTTCCTAATATTTTGCTTCTCCTAGGGTTTTGAACCTTAAACCTTCTTCACCAGCTCCATCTACACTTCAAATTGCTCCATCTGAACCCTAATCCCAAAATTGATTTCAGATCTAACACCATCCATGTCCCACCACTAACCACAGCCTCCCACAACCATCGTCGGACCACCTCCACAAACCCCGACCCCAACTGCAACCCACATTCGGCCTTCGCAAAACACCATCCCCACGATCTCCAACAGATTTGTGATTTGTTGCTTGTGTTTTCAACAACAACTCTGTAATTAGGGTTTGGATGGTTGAATTTTTTGTGTTAATTTGGAGGTGGTGGTGAGACGGTGGTGGTAGCAGTGGGGCGGCTGCGGTGGTGGAGGTTAGACGATGGTGGTGGGCGCTCGGAGGTGGTGGTGGTGGGATGGTGGTGACAGTGGGGCGGCACTGGTGGTGAAGGTGAGACGGTGGTGGGGTGAGACGGTGGTGGTGGGTGTTTGGAGGTGGCGATGATCTTATCAGATATGAGTGTTCTTGCTGCAACAGAGATTGAAGTTGTGGGTGATGAAAAGGGGATGAAATTAGGTTAAAAGGAAGCCATTGAAATGGGGATTGAAGATGAAGGAAGTGTGGGGGAGTTGTGGTGGTGACGGTGTAGTGGTGGTGGTGGTGGTGACGGTGGAGGTGGTGTGGCGACGGTGGTGTTGATGGTGGAGGTGTGGTGGTGGGATGGAGATGGTGTATGTAGAGAGAGAAAGAAAGTTCTGGAGATGATGGGATGAAGATGGTGTAGGTATATATATTTAATTATAAAATGGTTTTTTTAATATAAAAGGGTGTTTTGGTCATTTTAAAAAAAGTTAACTGAGATTATCTAACTGAGGTTGAAATTTGGACTCAAATGGTTAAAGAAATTGCTTATAGGGACTCAGGTCGTTAAACTTTTTGCTTTTGGACTCAACTAGTTAAAACCAACAAAACACAGGGACTCAAAAAGTAATTTACCCTAAAAAAAAACATGCTAGAATACGTGAAGACAAATTCAAGAGTAAATTACTTTTTTTTAGTACCTGTATTTTACTGGTTTTAACTATTTGAATCTAAAATAAAAAAGTTTAACGGTTTGGCTCCCTAACCGTTCATTTTATAAAGATTTTAGTCCAATTTTTAACACTTGTACTTTTGAGCGCTTAGGGACTCAAAGCAGAGGGACTCAAAACGTTGTAAAATGAGCTCTTGGGGTCTCAAAGCATTAAACTTTTTGATAATATCGCTAAAACACGTGGACTCAAAAAGTAATTTACTCCAAATTCAAATTGTCGTTACAAAATTACTTGCATATTAGTTTACAACTTTTTACGACTTTTGTTTGTGAGTAAAATTTACGATTCAATTTTTCACACTTTTCATTCTTATACGTTTTTTTTCAACTTTTACACAAACTATTCTTATAAATTTTTACTTGCATACCCGTTGTAATTGTTCTGATATAAAGATTTTTTGACACTAGGATTAGGGAATGCGATTGTGGAAGCGGCTACAAACATGAACAGATTACTCGAAAACTTATCACCATCGCGTCTAATAAGGCGATTCAAAGAGAAAGACGAAAGGTACACCATCAAGTTTCAGATGCCCGGGTTGTCGAAAGATGATGTGAAGATCACAGTTGAAGATGGGATGTTGTTCATTCGAGGCGAGCATAAGGACGAGGAAGAAGGTTCTGATGACGATGAATTTTGGTCGGCTGCCACCTATGGGTACTATAACACTAGTCTCATGCTGCCGGAAGATGCGAAAGTGGAGGAGATTAAGGCGGAGATGAAGGATGGAGTGTTGCATGTTGTTATACCAAAAGATGAAACCAAGAAGAAGCAAGTTAAGGAGGTTCATGTTGGCTAGTTTTTATAAAAAAAAAAATTATAAAAATGTGCGATGTATCATGTGTGGATGTTATCAAATTGTAAGTTTAATAAAATGTTGTGACTTGAAAGTGAGAAATGTGAAAAAGAGAGTAAGTTAAGTGACGCAAGTTATATTTTTGTGTATTTCAAGTATATAAACCATCCTAAATTGGTTAATTAGGGGTAGGGGTGGTTATCACTCACCACCCATTTATCATTCACAACATCCAATCAATTTTCGTCATGTCATTAACAATTATTCTATCACTCACAATCTTTTTTAGTGGAAATGCTTATCACTCACAACACCCAACAATAAACCCTCACACCCCCTCACATGGTTCCATTTATCACGTGTTCCTTTTATTACGCGTGAAGTTTGTAGGCTGGCGGTGGTTTGTTTCCATTTATCACGCGTGAAACTCAAATATCACGGGGATATTTGAGCCCACCCCGAGTCCCCTTATTATGGTTGTCTTTCTAATAGTTATTGTAACATCCGATAAAAGAGTTGTATGGTTTTTATATCAAATGAAAAGGAAATTACAATTCACATTTAGAGTTAATTGCCCGGATGGTTCATGTGGTTTTACGTTTTTTCACGTTTAGTCCTCACCATTTGAAAATAGCAGGTATGCTCCCTATGGTTTGTTATTTTGGTACTCGGATAGTCCCCTGAGTAGATGTCAGTTAGTTTTGAAATAACAGGTATGCTCCTTATGGTTTGTCATTTTGTTACTCGGATAGTCCCCTGAGTAAATGTCAGGGGACTATCCGAGTAACAAAATGACAAACCATAGGGAGCATACCTGCTATTTCCAAAAGGTGGGGACTAAACATGAAAAAAACATGAAACCACAGGGACCATCCGGGCAATTAACTCTCACATTTATATATTCTCTCTTTAGGGAAGATTAAGTTTGTTTTTTTATAGAAACGCTTTTGTAGTTTTGTTGATCAAATAGTTTTAAGAGTTAAATGTCATTTTAGTCCCTGTGGTTTGGGTCATTTTGCCAGTTTAGTGCAGAGGTTTCATTTTTCGCATGTGGGTCCAAAAAGGTTTCACCGTTGTCATTTTAGTCATCTGGGTTAACTTCATCCACTATTTCTGTTAACGAGAAGGGCAATTCGGTCGTTCATTTTATATGGCTGAATTGTCCTTCTAGTTAACAGAATTACATATAAAACAAAACGGCCAAATTGTCCTTCTCGTTAACAGAAAAAATGGAAGAAGTTAACTCGGTAGACTAAAATGGCAACGGTGAAACCTTTTTGGACCCACATGCGAAAAATGAAACCTTTAGACTAAACTGGCGAAATGGCCCAAACCACATGAACTAAAATCACATTTAACTCTAGTTTTAATTTGCAACGTAGAGAAAGAAGAATGAAGAAGAAGAAAAAAAGATGATATCACAAGGACGAAAATCACATTTAACTGTTTGTAGTTGCTTTTCTTTTGGTTGCACAAATTTCATACATGTGCACGAGGCTTTTGGATTAAAAGCTTATTAGTTGTGACTTATGAGACTCTTCTTGGACTTGAGCCTTATTATTCTTTTCCTGACACATCGTTGGACTTCTGTTTTGGGCTCAAGCAAATATGGGAATCTTGATTTTTAGGCACTTGATTTGCAAACTTGAGTTTCAAGAATCGATTTACATGACCAGAATTATTTTTGGTTGACTTATATTGTTGGGTAGTAGTAAATAACGTTTGAGTTTAGCGGCGGTTTAAAGCGCATGAAGAGAATCGTATGAAGTTGTTGCGGCTCTGTTTTGTATATCGAAACGTACATGTGCACATCGGTAATTTTAAAAAGAGTAAATTACGTTTTTGGCCCCTGTGGTTATATCAGTTTTACTATATTGGCCCAAAATAAGATTTTTTAACAGATTTGCCCTCATGGTCCCTATAACTAACCTTTTTGGCCCCTAAATCTAACCAAACCCTAACTCAGGTTAATTTATTAGTCACATGTTTAGCACATGATGTCTAATTTGGTCATTTTACCTCCCTCTATAAATAAAATCCTAAACCCCTGTTTTTTTTCACTTCATCTTCTTCATTAAATCATCTTCTTCTCCACCACCATACTCCACCACCAGCATACACCACCACCACCACCCACTTGACCCACTTGCTTACACGTCTGTATAAATACTCTCTCCACCACCAGCATACACCACCGCCACCACCCACTTTCCGACATCCCCACGCAACCGTAACCACCAAACCACCACAACAACCCACTTATAAACCCTAAATCAATCCACCGATCTAAAGTTCCAGATCTCAGTTCTGAAGTTATGAAGTTGAAGATTAATATGGTTTTGATGAACAACAGGTTCATAAATTAAAATGGCCACTGTCTTTTGAATCAACAGCAGGTTCAACAATTAGACAAGAAAGACACAAGAAAGAGACACATCAGGTCATTTTTTTACTAACCACAAATCGGCAAGATCTGGTGGCGGATCTAGAGAGGGAGCGTGAGAGAGAGAGAGATAGGCCAATTAGAGCAGTGAGGCGACGGTTTGTTATTCACGAAGAAGAATATCAACAACCACCGGAAGTTGCAGGTTTCGCCGGATATGGCCGGCGGTGGGTTTTTGTGTTGTGGTTCGGCGGATTGTTGATTTTTTCAGCACAGTCAAATCCCCTTCACCAATCGTCGTTCTTGTTGATGTTTTTCAGCACAGTCAAATCCCGTTCATGTACGTTCTTGTTAGATATGGCCGGCGGTGGGTGTCTATATTTATACAGATGTGTGTATATGTGTACAGAGAGAGATAGTAGAGAGAGAATAATTTTTAATTCGGAATTAAATCCAGGTAGGAAAGGGAACCACATATGGTGGTGGAGAAGAAGATGATTTAATGAAGAAGATAAAGTGAAAAACAGGGGTTTAGGGTTTTATTTATAGAGGGAGGTAAAATGACCAAATTAGACATCATGTGCTAAACATGTGACCAATAAATTAACCTGAGTTATGGTTTGGTTAGATTTAGGGGCCAAAAAGGTTAGTATAGGGACCATGAGGGCAAATCTGTTAAAAAATCTTATTTTGGGCCAATATAGTAAAACTGATATAACCACAGGGGCCAAAAACGTAATTTACTCTTTTAAAAAAGTTGAATAATCAAATGTCAAAAGCCAAGCTTAGTGTTTGTAAAAAAATTAGAGTAAAAGTACAAAGTTGCTAGTCGGCCGATAGAGTGGGGACTAGCGATTAATCGGGGATTAACCAGTGCCTAGTCGAGGTTTTTACAACCATTGATTTTTATATATAAAATAAGAGTTTTTATTATTATAAAAACATGAGCATTCGCAATGGTTCCCGTGTATGTTTGTGAGTGTGTTCCTTATATTAAAAGAAATGATTGTGAGTGGAGGAGAGAAAAAAATGTAATTGTTTATCTGAATATTTATAAGAATATTGTTCAGCTCTATTAGTTTTTTAATGTTTTTTAAAAGTGGTTGTGAGTGAAGTAGATAGCAAGGTAATGATAAAGATAAAAAAAAACATTATTTAATTGAAAATTAGAGAAAAGTAGTGATTTTTTAGGAAATATAGAAAAAGAGTAAATTGCCATTTTAGTCCCTGAGTTTTGTTTAAATTTGCCATTTTAGTCCAAACAGTTTTTTTTTTGCCTCTGGGTCCCTAACTTTAACATTTTGTTGCCATTTTGATCATTTTGTCAAACTCCATCCAAAAACCCAGTTTGTAACAGGGGTATTTTGGGGATTTCTTTAAAAAATGTTTTCAGTTGCCATTTTGATCAAATTCCAAAAATTCAAAAAAATCTAAAAATCAAAAAAATTCTAAAAAAATCATAAAAATTCTAAAAAATTCAAAAAAATCTAAAAATCAAAAAAATTCTAAAAAATCATAAAAATTCTAAAAAATAAAAAACATTCTAAAAAATCCAAAAATCATTAAATGTTTCGGCACGAAGCGTTTCGACCCGTACCGTTTCGAACCCGAACCGTTTCGAGCCGAACCGTTTCGACGCGAACCGTTTCGACGCGAAGCGTTTCGAACCGAACCGTTTCGACCCGTACCGTTTCGAACCCGAACCGTTTCGAGCCGAAGCGTTTCGACGCGAACCGTTTCGACGCGAACCGTTTCGACCCGTACCGTTTCGAACCGTACCGTTTCGACGCGAACCGTTTCGACCCGTACCGTATCGAACCGAACCGTTTCGACGCGAACCGTTTCGAGCCCGTACCGTATCGAAACGGTTCGCGTCGAAACGGTTCGGTTCGATAGGGTACGGGTCGAAACGGTTCGGTTCGAAACGGTTCGCGTCGAAACGGTACGGGTCGAAACGCTTCGCGTCGAAACGGTTCGAGTTCGAAACGGTACGGGTCGAAACGGTTCGTGTCGAAACGGTTCGGCTCGAAACGGTTCGCGTTGAAACGGTTCGGGTTCGATACGGTACGGGTCGAAACAGTTCGTGTCAAAACGGTTCGGTTCGAAACGGTTCGCGTCGAAACGGTTTGGTTCGAAACGGCACGGGTCGAAACGGTTCGTGCCGAAACATTTAATGATTTTTGGATTTTTTAGAATTTTTTTGATTTTTATGATTTTTTAGAATTTTTTTTATTTTTAGATTTTTTTGAATTTTTTAGAATTTTTATGATTTTTTAGAATTTTTTTGATTTTTAGATTTTTTTGAATTTTTTGGAATTTTTTTGATTTTTTGGAATATTTTTGATTTTTTGAAATTGGATCAAAATGGCAACTGAAAACATTTTTTAAGGAAATCCCCAAAATACCCCTGTTACAAACTGGGCTTTTGGATGGAGTCAGACAAAATGATCAAAATGGCAACAAAATGTAAAAGTCAGGGACCCAGATGTAAAAAAAACTATTTGGACTAAATTGGCAAATTTAGACAAAACTCAGGGACTAAAATGGCAATTTACTCATAGAAAAATAGTGATTTTTTAGGTTAATTGTATCAGGAGAGAAAACATTCTTAAGATGACCCCCCGAACTTTTCGCTCAGCAGTGTTACGTATGTACGTTTCATATAGAATTTTTTAGCCATATACGTTTTCGACCCGCCGATTTTATAAAAATAAAATTTACTTATATAGAATTTTTAGGTCCGGTGACTTCCGACCCCCCGGTGGAAATTTTCAAGCTTCGCCACTGGCCAGTGGGTCGCCAACCCCAATGGTGTATAAATGTATACGTGACAAACAAATATTTTAGTTTATTTAGAGAAAAATGCTCCGATTGTCCCTGTGATTTGCTTATTTTTCACCTTTAGTCCCTAACTTTCTAAAATTACAGTTATAGTCCTCAACTTTTGCAATTTTATTCCCGGATAGTCCCTCTCACGGATGGGGGTTAGTTTTTGGTGTTAGGTGGGTGTGAAATTACTAAAATGCCCTTATTATTAAAAACAATAATTAAAACATTAAAATCAAAAATAGATAATATAAAGAATTAAGGTGGGCCCAATTTTTTTATTTAAATTAAGAAATCTGGTCAAAGTCAATCACCCATAACCACAACCACCTACACCACTTCATCTTCTCCGTGACCATCATGTTTCACCGGAACTTCAGCAACAAAAGACGTTTAAAATTATGAGATGAAATGTGATGCAAAAAGTGATGTCACGGCCCCCGACCCAGTTTTTTTTTACCTGGTTCAGAAGCCGCGGGACAGAAAACCCGTGGTATTGGTGTTTAATTTGGCAGCGGATATTTTAACATGATCGTTTAATGAAAACACCCATTTATTCTATTTAGAAATTCGGGACAAACCCCGTAAATTACAATAAAGGAATTTCACTTGAAAATCCCCTGATTACAAAAACATGTTTATTTATTTACTGAGCCACTTTATCCAAGCTGGTAGTGCTACGCGGCACTTTTCCTTGTTCACAATAAATCACCTGAAACATGTTTAAAAAGATTTTATCAGCAGGGAAATACTGGCGAGTCATTCCATTTGTACAAAACGACACATTGTTATAATGTACAGTATTAAGGGCGATTACAATGTTTATATATCAACCAATTACCCCAAATCAGTATTTGTCACTCGACCGGATCTGTGACTATGGTCATATCATCCATTGGCTAACCCGTTGTCCAATGTTGAAGATTATCAAGTAAATGTATACAAAACCCCACATACCGGCACTAATTGAAGATTACAAAGACTTAATCCATGTAATTATAACTTTGAAACAAATAGGGTTTTGGAAACAATTTGGTAAAAGAGAATGACTCACATTGCAAGTTTAGACGGGCAGAGTTTTGCCTACTGATTAAGCCTGGTAACCTAGTTAAATAATGCAAACGATAATAACTTAATACAACATTTACGATAAACTCACGAAATCAAAACCCTCACGACGAATGACAAAGTATAGCCCGAATTCGGGCAGCACTTAAACATCCATCGGATCGGTTTCAATCGATCGGACATTGTATCGTAGCAGTGATCGAGTTATTACCCTGTGATCGTAGCAGCGTTTCACCACTAAAATGTGAAATTCGTACAGTATGGAAGCTGTTTTGATAAGAATTTTCGAGCAGACGGAAATGGCCATGCAACCTACAATTTATAGCTGAAAATTAGGGTCATCGCGGCCCGCGTAAACTCCAAGGACAATCCTTCGCGGCCCGCGAGGGCCAGCCCTAGCACACCCTAGGTCTGCCACGTGTACGGCACGTGGCCCTAAAGCTTATCCCGATTTTTGCCTTGCTGTCGCGCCCCGCGTAGACTCCCCCTTGGATCTTACGCGGCCCGCGATCAAGTGATAAAACTTAGTTTTCTTGATTTTTCATGCAAATTAGGGTTTTAGGGGTTCGGGCTTTCACTTACGGAGTGTTCTAGGTCATTTTCGTGCAGGTCCTTACATCCTCCCCACCTTATTTAAAATCTCATCCTCGAGATTTACTAGAACAAGTACAGATACTTTCGCTTCATTTCTGATTCCAATTGCCAAGTGTATTCCGGTCCTCTTTTCGAATCCCACTTTACTTTGACTAGCACCAATCTTTTGTGCTTGAGGAACTTGACCTTTATGTCTTCTATTTGGAGAGGTTTCTCTACAAATTTTAACTTTTCATTTTGTTGGTGCATGGAATGTCTGTTGACTTCGTCTGCATTAGGTCTTGTGTCTAGATAGTTTGAATGAACACACATTAGGGTTTTATATGTATAAACTTGTGTATTTCGCTTGAAAGGGTTTATGTGTGTTTCAAGCTAAATCAACATTGAAGATTTAGCTTGAAATTATGACTTTGTTATGACTTTGTAAATCAACATTGAAGATTTAGCTTGAAATGGTTCAAGGGAAATCATGATTTAGCTTGAAATGGTTCAAGGGAAATCATGATTTAGCTTGAACTGACTCAAGCGAAATCAACAGGTTATATATAGGGTTGTGTGGTTCATTTGTAAGAGATGGTCATTGTATGAGACACGAAGTGCTGCCGGTTTTGTATCAGAATATGTTGTAAAAGCACGTAAATCAATCAGTAAAGAAGGATTAAAAGGATAATAACTGTTATGACTTTGATTACGTTGATTCCGCCTTCGTACTCGAAGACGAACTACCTTAACTGACATTTTAAGGTCGTAGAACGGTCCAACAAGTGGTATCAGAGCTCAGGACGAGGAGTTCATACCATAACAGCTTGATATTACCAGATTTTCTTATCTCTACTCACTTCTTCTCTTACTTTTCTGATCTGAACGAGTTCCAACGGTCGAAATGGTCTGATTTTCGAGTATATCGTGTAAAACATTGTTTTAACAAAGCCTACAAAGATTCGGACTAAAATTCAGATTAAAACTTGTTAAAAATGGACTAAAACCTGATTTAGCTTGAAAGTGTTCGAACTTGAAGGTAGATTTCGCTTGAAAGTATAAGATTTAGCTTGAAAATCAGAAGATTTCGCTTGAACATTTCAAGCGAAATTGAGTTGTGAGATTTCGCTTGAATCTGTTGGATTTGTATTAAAGGATTTCGCTTGAAACAGTTGAAGCGAAATTGTTTGACTGGATTTCGCTTGAAACTGTTGAAATTTGATCTTTGGGGATTTCGCTTGAAACAGTTGAAGCGAAATTGATCTCTTAGATTTCGCTTGAAAAACTGTTTGGATCAGATTTGATTTCGCTTGAGTGTAATCTTGTGTTTTCGCTTGAACAGTCTAAAGTGTTGATTTCGCTTCAAACTGTTTAGTTTCGCTTGAACATTATATACTTGATTGATTTCGCTTGAAGTTGTTTACTCTTCAAGTGATTTCGCTTGAACTTGCTGTTATTTCAAAACGAGTCTTAGATTGATTTCATCAAACGTACATTGTTACGTATTCAGTCAGTTTGATCTGATCGTTTGTTTGTTTGTTTGCAGAATATTCCGAGGTAATTCAAGGTTATAAAATCATGGCAAAATCTGAACCTATTCCTTGGAAAGATAACCGAACTGAAGAGCAAAAGTATAGATACAGAAAAATGATAGCTGAAAACAAAATCATTAGAATATCTCGTATCTTTCTGGAAGAAAGGAGAGCAAATAGAAGGGATCCGGACAGAGAGTGTTATCTTGATGAGTATGGAAATATTGCGATCGATGATAGTACACTTGATATCGAAGCCATAATCCAGCAGTACAAAGAAGAGGATGATTATTGGCAAAAAAAAAATGGTGGGGAGATGAAGAAGAGAAAAAGAAAAAGAAAGAGTTAATAGATGAAATAGAAAGAAAATCAGAAAATATAAGTTTGGATATGTTTCTTGAAATAATCAAAAGATGTGAAAATGAAACGACAAAGAATGAAGAATCAAAGATGGATGAAACTTCGAAAAGTGAAGTTGTGTGCTCAAAATGCGAAAAATCCGAAGCAGAAAATTTCAATCTCTTGAAAGATGTGGAGAATTTGACAGTGGAAATCAAAAGCTTGAAAGATGAGAAAGAATCTGATAATAAACAGATTCTTGAAATGAGAGAAAATTGTGAGAAATTGACATTTGAAAATGTCAAATTGTTGAGTAGTTTGGACAGTTTGACACTGGAAATTAACAATTTGAAAGAAAAAGATTTTGGAAAAATTAACATTGAAAATGAAAACGTTTTTTGGATAAAATTGGAAAATGAAACGTTAAAAGAAAAAGAAAAAGATTTTCAAAGTCAAATGAAGGTTTTAGAAGATGAAAAATCTGCCATTTTTAACAATAATCTTGAAAAACAGATTGAAATAAATTCTCATCTTCAGAAAATCATTAGACTTGAAAATGAAGCTGAAATTGCTCGGAACAAAATTTCTGAGTTAGAGAATAAATTGAAAGGTTTTGTAACTTCGGCACCATATGAGTGTCCAAAACCGATCAATTCTGTTCCAATAAGTGACAATGTCACAAATTTTGACAAAGTCAAAATTGAAGATTGTGATGAAATATCTGATGATGAAAAAGAAAAGAAAAGAAAAATATTTTTAGATTTACAAGAAAAATTTAAAAATACTGTTTTGCAATCTACTGAAACAGGTGAATGTTCTAAACAAAAACCTGTTAAGAAGAGTGTAGAACAGAAACAAAAAGATAAAAATTTGAAAAATTCTAAAATTGAAAATAAAAGCTCATCAGATAAGTTATCCAATCATTATAAAAAATCACAAAAATTTAAAAATGAAAACTCACAAAATGTTGGTAATAAGTGGTGCAGGTTTGACCACAGTGCTTCAAAGCCAAAATCAGTTTTCAAGAAGAGTGATGATTACCACAAAGCCAGACAATGTTATGATCTAAGCATATGGTGTGAAAGTGGTGAATGGTACGATAACAGAGTGTGTTACACCTGTGGTGTGAGAGGACACATTGCTGTTAATTGCCAGAATTGGAGTTATAAGACAAGAAGATGCTATAATTGTCAAATCAGAGGACATATTGCTAAAGATTGCCCAAGGAGATCAATGGGAAGATCGAGGGTTGAATCTCATAGAATGGCAAAGAAGCCAGTCAACGTCAAGCCCCATGAACAGAAGGTTCTAAAACCTAAAGTTCAGGACCAGACAATTCAAGAAAAGAAAGTTAAACTTTCACAGGGGCAGAAAGACAGACTGCGAAAGAAAAGGAAGAAGGCGAGAGAGTATCTCGAGAAAATTTTGTCTTCGGGTTCACCGGACAGATTGAATAAAAGTTCTGATGAATCAATTCACTCGACTGCAAAGCCAAGTAAATTGAATTCTTCAGATGCAAATCTGAGGACAAAAGAAGAAAAGAAGAAGAAGAAAATGGTTGGCGATGAATCTGATGTGTCAAAGTCAGACAAGCCACCATCAGGCAATGAATTTGACAGGTCAAAGTCAGACAAGCCATGTTCAGGCAATGATTCTGGTTTGTCAAAACCAGAAGAGCCATCTGTTGAGGTAAAAACTGTCAAACCCAAGGCTGGTCAGGCTTGGGTGAATCTTTTCAAATAGAAAAACCTGACTTGCCGGAGTTCCCAGGTTGGTATGTGTGGAACAGGAATCGGCATATTTCTTGAGAAATTTCACTCTTGTGATATTTCGACTTACAAGTGGTAAATCAGGGACATTAAATTGTACTTGATTTTCTACTAATGTTTGTTGTTGACAAGGGTCTTAAATGTTAAATTCTTCAAAATGGTTGAAAAAGAACAATGTGATGAAACCCCGAGTTTGTAAAAAGACAAATAAAACTAATTTTCCGGAAAAACCATTTGATTAAAACAAACTTAAGTGTTTTGAAATCATAATGGGAAAATAGTTTGTTGTCAGGGGGAGTTCTGATTGTTTATGCCGAGTGAATGGTGAATTGAAGTGATTTGATATCAGTTTGTCACGTTTCTTGTATATTTTGTTTTCAAATTTTCCCAGAAAATCAAAATTGAAATATATTTTGATTTTAGGGGGAGAAAAATTTTAAAAAAATTAGAAAATTTGAAAATGTCAAAAACATTAAAAAAGCAAAAATGAGTTTTGGTGTATAAAAGAGGAAATGATAGTAAATCAGTGGACTATCACAGCATGCTAAAGAAATGTAATGTCAAATGTGATAAGCGATCTCACTAATGATGTGACGATAGGCTCAGCTAGACTAGTAGATTTGCGATAACGATACAAACTTAAATGAAAAAGCCTAGTTCTAGTGGGAAACATGGTTGAAAGCATAGTACTTGGTTTTGTCCTTCTTGACTGTGTGCCTACTCGGTAATCGCTGAATGTCGAAAGACATAAAAACCGGTCAGTTTGTGAACTTTCACAACTTGCTGAAAAGTCGCTGTGATTGTGCATTTTATTTTGCAAAGACTTAAACTTGTTTTATTTCTTTATTTTGTTTAAGCATCGGACATCCTCTGCGTATACGTGAGTATCGACCTGGATGTTGTTGCCTAAACGTTCTGCTTTATTTTCTTTGGTGTTTCGTTTAAGCTTTGGATCACCTCTGCGTATACGGGAGTATCGACCTGGTGGTTAAAGCCTAAACAACTTCAACTTGTTTTATTTTCTTATTTTGTTTAAACATTGGACTTTCTCTGCGTATACGGAAGTATCGACCTGATTGTTAATGTTTAAACATTCTGCGTTGTTTTTGCACATATCACAGTTGATGAAAGTTTAAAGGCATTACTTGAGTCAGTGTATTGCATGATGAGGGGATATGCTGAGATCGTGGGGTCCATAAGAATTTTAGTGCTATCTTAATATACTTTAACGTATCGGTAAGCATTTCGAAAGTTTTTAGATTGAGTTTAAGAGGACAACTATATTGTCAATCTATGTGAATCGTTTAGAACTTAAAATGTCAAAAGCTTAATGGTGCTAGTGATTTGTTTCATGAACTGATATGATTCTCTTACACAAACTCACAAAAATATTGTTTGTATATATTTGTTTACTGCATTTCAGTCAAGATAAAAAATTCAAAAAGATTTTCGACAAACTGATGTTGAAGAGCTGATATTCAAAATTCGAGTGCTAAACATGATGAATAGGGTTGGGAGAATATGTTGAAAACTTTGAATGTCATATACAAATGTTTTGAAAGATTGAGTGGTTAGTTAATCAAGGTCATTCGTTTGAACTTGATGTAACTAGTATGTTTGTTGTTTAAATGATGTCTACCAGTAAGTTTTTAAATCTAAGTGTAATAAATTTGTGAAACTTATGTTGTGGTAGAGGATATGCAGGTTTCAGGAATTCCCACGGAAGCTAAATGTTAAAGTTTGAACCAGATATCTCAGATTCTAGCATATTGAGAGGGGGAGTCTATGAAAGGGGGAGTCTGGATCAACAGTCAAAAGGGAAGATGGAAGTTAGATTCAGGTTGTGATTCTAAACCTGTGAAGAATGCTTATGAGGTGAAGACAGAGAGTTGGAGAAAAGACCAAGACTGAAGACTCGGAGCTGAAGACTTCGTCAACATCCAAGGGGGAGTATGTTGGTGCATGGAATGTCTGTTGACTTCGTCTGCATTAGGTCTTGTGTCTAGATAGTTTGAATGAACACACATTAGGGTTTTATATGTATAAACTTGTGTATTTCGCTTGAAAGGGTTTATGTGTGTTTCAAGCTAAATCAACATTGAAGATTTAGCTTGAAATGGTTCAAGGGAAATCATGATTTAGCTTGAAATGGTTCAAGGGAAATCATGATTTAGCTTGAACTGACTCAAGCGAAATCAACAGGTTATATATAGGGTTGTGTGGTTCATTTGTAAGAGATGGTCATTGTATGAGACACGAAGTGCTGCCGGTTTTGTATCAGAATATGTTGTAAAAGCACGTAAATCAATCAGTAAAGAAGGATTAAAAGGATAATAGCTGTTATGACTTTGATTACGTTGATTCCGCCTTCGTACTCGAAGATGAACTACCTTAACTGACATTTTAAGGTCGTAGAACGGTCCAACACATTTACCTCTA
The DNA here is from genome assembly GCA_030545235.1 of Helianthus tuberosus. Classification (NCBI taxonomy): domain Eukaryota; kingdom Viridiplantae; phylum Streptophyta; class Magnoliopsida; order Asterales; family Asteraceae; genus Helianthus; species Helianthus tuberosus. The sequence goes on along the minus strand of CM060373.1, from coordinate 160,433,692 downwards.
TATCTTGAAGAGGTACTACCAGTGATTCATCAGATAAACACTTTTTAAGATTAGATACATGAAACACATCATGTACCCCAGCTAGTTCCTCCGGTAGTAGTAATCGATAGGCAACGGGTCCTATTCGTTGGGTGACGGCAAATGGTCCTATGTACCTTGGACTTAGCTTTCCTTTCTTACCGAACCGAACTACCCCTTTCCACGGTGAAACTTTCAAGAGTACCTTATCTCCAACTTGAAATTCTAACGGCTTGCGTCGATTGTCTGCATAACTTTTCTGACGGTCTTGAGCTATTTTCAGTCTTTCCTTTATTTGAGTTATCTTGTCGGTGGTTTCTTGTACAATCTCGGGACCTGATAATTGACTTTCTCCTATTTCTGCCCAGCAAACTGGAGTTCGACACTTTCGTCCATATAGTGCTTCAAACGGGGCAGCACTGATGCTTGTATGATAACTATTGTTATAGGAATTAAGGGTAAGTGGTCGTCCCAGTTTCCACCGAAGTCGATTACACATGCCCTGAGCATGTCTTCAAGGGTTTGGATCGTCCTTTCACTTTGTCCATCCGTTTGGGGATGGTATGCAGTACTTCAATTTAATCGTGTCCCCATTGCTTCTTGGAAGCTTGTCCAAAAATGCGAAAGCGGGACCCCATGTAGGGATACTACTTCGTCTACATATAACTTAGCCAATCTTTCCATACTAAAGGTTTCCTTCATTGGTAGGAAATGAGATGATTTGGTTAGTCGATCTACAATCACCCATATTGCATCGTTACCTTTCCTTGTTTTGGGTAACTTAGTAACAAAATCCATTGTTATTAGTTCCCACTTCCATACAGGCATTTCTAATTGTTGAAGTAAACCTGAAGGTTTCTGGTGTTCTGCCTTAACTTGCGAACAAGTTAGACACTTAGAAACATATCTAGCTATGTCCTTTTTCATTCCTATCCACCAGAAGTTATTCCTTAAATCTTGATACATCTTGTTATTAGCAGGATGTATCGTATACCTAGATTTAAGAGCTTCCTCTAAAATCTTATCTCTTAATTTTCCTTGCCTAGGTACCTAAATCCTTTTCTCATGGAATCTCCAAATTCCATCAGTCCCTTGCTCTAATTCTTTTATCCGTCCTTTCATTCCTTCAGCATCATCCTTGATTGCTGTTTCTTGAACGTTCTTCAGTTGTTTCATTAAATCTAACTGTAGATTTAATCTAAGAGCACGAACTTGTCTTTGCTTCTCATGACTTAGGACATCTGCTACTACATTTTCCTTTCCTTCGTGATATAGGATATCACAGTCGTAATCACTTAAAATTTCCATCAATCTTCTTTGCCTCATGTTCAATTCTTTTTGCCCAAATATGTAACTTAAACTTTTATGATCTGTATAAACAGTAAACTTACTTCCGTACAGATAATGTCTCCAAATCTTAAGGGCAAAAATTATTGCTCCTAATTCTAAGTCATGAGTCGAATAATTTTCCTCGTGCTTTTTCAACTGCCTTGATGCATACGCAATTACCTTTTTGCGTTGCATTAGCACACATCCTAATCCTAGTTTAGAAGCATCACAGTAAACTTCAAAATCTTCTGTTCCATCGGGTAAGGCAAGAATTGGGGCATTTGTTAACTTATGCTTTAGAATTCCAAATGCCTCTTCTTGCTTGGGTCCCCATTCAAACTTAACTATTTTACAGGTTAGCTTAGTTAATGGAACAGCTATCTTAGTGAAGTCTTGGATGAAGCGCCTATAATATCCAGCTAATCCTAGAAAACTTCTAACTTCGGTAGCTGATTGCGGGACTTTCCAATTCGTGATTTCTTCTATCTTAGAGGGGTCTACGTGAATACCTTTGTGATTCACCATGTGTCCTAAAAATTGCACCTCCTGTAGCCAAAATTCACATTTCGAGAATTTGGCGTAAAGTTTTTCCTTTCTTAACAAAGTTAAGAGTGCATCCAGGTGCTCACAATGCTCGTCCTGGCTTTTGGAATAAATGAGTATATCGTCGATGAAGACAATTACAAATTTATCAAAGTACGGCTTACATATCCTATTCATCATGTCCATAAATGCTGCAGGAGCATTTGTTAGTCCAAATGGCCTGACTGTAAACTCGTAGTGACCATACCTAGTTCTGAAAGCAGTTTTAGGTATGTCTTCTTCCTGTACTTTCAACTGATGGTATCCGGAACGTAAATCTATTTTAGAGAAATATCTAGCTCCCTGAAGTTGATCAAAAAGATCATCAATACTAGGTAATGGGTATCGATTCTTAATTGTAACCTTATTCAATTCCCTATAATCAATACACATCCGCATCGAACCATCCTTCTTTTTCACAAACAACACAGGTGCTCCCCAAGGGGATGAGCTGGGTTGTATAAATCCTTTGCTTAATAATTCATCTAACAGCTTTTTCAGTTCTAGCATCTCTGTGGGTGTTAACCGATAAGGTGCCTTAGCTATCGGTGTAGTTCCAGGAATTAGATGAATCCTAAACTCTACTTACCTATCTGGTGGTAACCCAGGTTGCTATTCTGGGAATACATCAGGGTATTCTGACACTACTGGAATTTCCTTAAGTTCCTTTCCTTTAGTGTTAATGATTACCGAAATCATATACACTATTCCTTGTTTTCATTCATAACTAGCAACTTTCATTACTGAAATGAACTTTATTAGTTTACGCGGCTTATCTCCTGTAACCAAAATTACTTCTCCTGCTGGTGTATGTATTTCTATGGAATTCTTATCACATAGGATTCGAGCATGGTTGGCTACTAACCAATCCATTCCTAACACGACATCGAATCTGGCTAAATTCATAGGTAGCAGGTTTGCTGAAAATTCTTGGCCTGAGAGTTCTATCTTTCCTCCCTGAAGAATCTTATCTATATTAACAGAATTTTCTTCTGCCGTTTCTACCGTATAAATTTGCCTAAGTTTGGTTAAAGGTTGATTAAGAGCTTGGCAGAATGAAGTATTTATAAACTTTGGTTTGCACCAGAGTCAAATAATACTTTTGCGTAAACGTCATGTACAAGAAACGTACCAGCTATCACATCAGGAATCAGATCGGCTTCTTGCGTTGTCAGCTGAAAGGCCCTTACATTCTTTTTAGTAGCTCCATCCGTCGCTTTTGCCTTATTGTCAGCTGGTTGGATCAATTTAGGGCATTCTGGTCTAAAATGCCCGGCTTCTCCGTAATTGTAGCAGATCTTTGTTTTCTTTCTTCACTCCTCCTCTCGGTGCCCCTGTGCTTTGCAAAAATTACAATTTTCATTACATTTTCTAAAATGTTTCTTTTTACAACTTCTGCAAAATGGAGCAGTGGAGGACTGCCCGGTCCCCTTTTTCCTAAAGTTATTACCCCCATGGAAACCTTGGGTAATCTTTTGAGCTAACTCCTTTTTCCGGTTTTCTTCTCTCGTACGCACCAATCCGTCGGTCAGGGTGTTGGCCAATTCGACCGCATCATCAATTGATCGGGGTCTCACAACTTTGACTATATCGCGAATCTCGCTAATCAGTCCCCAAATATAGCGAGAGATAAGCACCGGTTCTGGCGAAGCCAGAGTTGGCACAATTCTAGCATACTCGAAAAATTTTGAAGTATACCCTCGACAATCAACGTCCACCATTCGGTGGTTTAGGAACTTGTTTGTCATCTGTTCCTTCTCATAGTCGGGACAAAATTTTCTTTCCACCAATTCCTTAAATTCCTCCCAACTCATGGCATAAGTCACATGTAACACCCCGTGTTTTGAAAGTCAAAGTCAAGGTCAAGATTGAAGTCAAAGGAAGAAAAGATTGCTAATTGCGATCTGTCACTCCTTGCTCAACTCCTGTTTTGACTTCTTTGACTTGTAGAAAATCTATTTATTTTATTACATTAGTTGTATTATGTGGAGTAAATGACAATAATCGCACTTAATGGCAGTAATCGATGTATGTTTATCGCCAATCGACGCAACGCTAATCGCATTCGCAACTCGAACTATGCGCTCTGGATATTGTGTTACGTGTGAGTGCTTCTTATGTGTTACTTGTGCATGTTTAGTTATGTTTATGTTATGTTGTGGTGATTAATCGAAACACAAACGCAACGCTATCGCCATCGAATCGCAAATGCTAAACGTAAGTTAATTATAAAGATTGTATGTTAGATATAGTAGTTGGGATTAATGGGTAATACTATCGCATCGCAACGCACGGCACGCGAATCAAAACAACAAAACTCGCCGCGCCAAACACTAGGATCGAGTGGCCAATCGATCGGACTTCTATCCGATCGAGTTGTCACCCGATTGGGCTGCCACCCGATCGGACTGTCACCCGATTGACCAGCCTCTTTCCTACTTTCCTTTTTGGGTAACCATATAAATACCCCATTTGTCACCTCATTTGATGGTGACAGCTCCCTTGCTCGACTCAGCCGGACTCAAGCTCATTTCTCCCGCTTTCTCTCAATTCTTGTAAGTTTTCAATCTAAATCTTGTACTTCTGTGATCTACACATGCAACTTCATCATTCTCTCTTTCAAATCTCAACTTTTAACTGTGAAATCAGTGGATTTGAGGTGTTCTAGGATGATGTCACCATGGAGTTCTTATGAACTTCATGTTTTGGCTTCAATCCACCAAGAACAACTTAAATCTGGACGATTTCGACATGAATTAACAAAGATCTTGCATAGATCTGAACATATTCGCAGTGAAAAGGATTGAAAGATGGTTCTTCTAACTTTCTTTCAACTCTTTTACACTCAATGCACTCAAACCCGATGGAATCGGAGCTCGTACTGATCTTCTACTCATTCTTAGAGATGTATCAGTTCTAGATCTGAATTCTATCCGGGAGATATTTGATTTTAGGTTGAACATGAACGACCGTCTTGAACCATGCACTGGCCGGACTAGGGTGATTTCCTGTTCGGTCACTATGGTCAAGGTGGGGTTCCTATTGTTTAAACAAGCTATCATAACGTCTCATTCAAGCTACAACACTTCAAACAAAATCAAGTGACAAGACGATCAGATCGTTGGGACGGATTGACGTCCGATCGGATTGCCATCCGATCGGATTATCATCCGATCGACCGGCCATCCGATCGGGTTGCACATTGGTTCAACACTTAGACAATTTTCGACATGTTCAATGCACAAGATTGCCACCCGATTGGATTGCCATCCGGTCGAGTGATTGTCCTGCTGTGAACTTGTTCTCCCACTGAGCAGCCTCCCCAATCGGATCGTTGTCCGATCGAACGACAGCTCGATCGACCGACTTGAAGGGTAGAGATACTTCTCTATTTTCAAAATACTTCAACAAAAACTTCAAAAGTCAAACCATCTTACACAAACACAGTCTACCCAAGCAAGGTGTCAGTCCGACCGAATGGCCATCCGATCGGATGACCATCCGAACGGATTGACATCCGATCGAATGACCGTCCGATCGGATTGCCATCCGACCGGGTTGCTGTTCGACACTTGGTTCCATGCACCTTTTTACGCGCCGCTTATCGTTTATGCTATCGTTCTGATCAGGCTAATCTCGCTCTAGCGCTCCCTTCAATCCATCATCGCTGTGAGTATACTCAAACCCTTTTTGCTTTATGCACTTTTGGGTGTTACATACGTTACTTATTCTAAATCACATCAAACACACTACGCAATACTTTAACGCTAACCGCTACTGCATGTATACGTGACTCGATGAATGCTTGTTTTGTTATGTTTACACATAGATTGCTATCTACCTGCCTTAGCAACGATAGTACTATAGTTTGGACTCAGCACCTGTTCACTCAGGGGTTGTTAAGGACAATTAATCACATGGTTCACCGTGGTGAATATGTGTTACGAACTGCCTTGGGCAGTCAACCCGCAGTCATTGGTATCGATAGGATCTTGTCGATAACTAACGTGCTTCACATCACACGTTGTACGTGCTGGTTATGCGTAATCGATTTTGAACTCTATTATGCTATTATTAAAGTTGTATGCTCACCTTTACACTATGTGTATTGACTTTTACTTTATCGTATGTGACAGGTGCTTAAGATGCTAGGATGCCTTGTTTGCTGTGTGATGAAATTGAGGCTAGGAAAGAGTCCTAGAAACAAATAAACGAATTGTCTATTTTGGAAATCTGAGTTGTCGGATCAGTACTTGTTTATGAGACAATTATTTGTAATAACTGTTTTATTTGGATATGTTATGGTATGGGACATGACGTTTTAAATATCTGGTAATTTATAGTCGTTATGGATACTCATGGACAATCTGTTTCGCTCAGTGCCGCGCCCCGATGATTCCGCCATCGGTTGGGGTGTGACAGATTGGTATCAGAGCCATAACTATAGGGAATTAGGCAAGACTCGACCTAGTCCGGGTCGATGTCTTAGAAACGACCTAGACTATAGTTAAGTACCAACAGACCGACTTGTGCATACCCTGTAGGGGTTTTGTACAAGCTTACCTATTATTTCTCGCTATCATCGCTTACACTACACTATCACTGCACCCTAATTTTCGAAAAACGAACGAGTGATTGGGTTGAAATTAGGTGTGAAAACCGCAAACTCTCGACTAAATCGCTTGTTCGACCCACATTTTATCTCCAAACGGGAGAATTTGCGCTGAATCAGGAGTGAAATCCATACTTCGACGCAAATTTCCCTCCCTATTTTATCAAAACAGGAACAAAGTTATTAAGACAGGGGTGAAACTCGAATCTTGGTAACTTGATCCGTGTTTTATTTTGTTTTAACAAGACTCTCACCAAAGTCTCGACGGACTCCAGCGACCTGAAGTCACACTGTAACCAGAGGTATGCGTGCCATTCGCCCAAAGTCAAGGCGAGAGCCCAGACCCAGAGGCCAAAGTGTGTACCAAAAGTCCTTGTGAATAGTCGAAACACTTTGGGTAGTCAATGTCTATCGAGCCGCAGACAGTCCGTTCTCAATTTTTATGTGTTTCGATTCTGAGCTCGCAACTGCCGACTCTGATATTTGTCGCTTTTACATGGATTTTATGTGCTTTATGTGATTTTATCTGTTTTATGTTTCGATTTTGGTGGATTATTCGCTTTTCACTCTTCGTTTTGATCGACATATACGAACCACACTACACATCTACCTCAAAACGCTGACAAATCGCTGATACTTGTGGATGATCGCATGCCACGTTGTACACTATGCTATACTACTCGCTGTGTGCTCGCTAATCGCAATCGCTTTCCACGAACGCTCGCGGACTGTGAATGATAGGTTTCTGTATTCTGACTGCCACTTGTGCTTTTGTGCCTTACGTGCTTATGTGTTTCGGTGCTCTACGTGATTATGTGCTTATGTGTTTATGTGCCTATGTGGATCTGTGTTTATGTGGATACATGTTCCTAAGCTTTATGGTAAATCGCTAGACTACACTAGGAATAATCGAAATTGTGTTTGAGTCCTGTGACGATGTCTGTTGCAGACAATGTCGTCAACTGGATCCCGTCACTCGCACGATGCACGCCGAAAACAGGCAGACAAACGCCTCGCCTCTATGATCACTAAACAAATGGCGAAGGTTGTTCCTCAGATCGTCAACGGACTGTATGAAAATGTGAGCAAATCTTCTGAAGAGTCCAGGACTGAAACCCCTAAGGCTACCTTTAGCTTCAAGCAGTTCAAAGCTTGCGGACCGAAAGAATTTACTAGCGAAGGTGGTCCTACGACCTTGTTTCAATGGTTTGATTCGATCGAGGTCACCCTGCGCCAGAGTGGCTGTCCTGATGATCTTCGCACTCTCAACGCAACCGGCATCTTCCATTCCCGGGCTTTAGATTGTTGGACCGCCGAGAGAAACAAACGCGGAAATGATGCAGCTTACAGTTTGACGTGGGATGAGTTGAAAAACGTCATGTTGGAAGAGTTATGCCCTCCCCACGAGCTCCAAAAGTTGGAGGACGAATTCTGGCATATCAAGCAGAAGGATGGTGACAATGCTGCTTTAACTGCTCGCTTCAAGTAGCTTAGCATAATCTGTCCTGATCAAGTCAAGACTCCTATTGTGACGATCAAGAAGTATATCCGAGCTCTGCCAGATTGTATCGCAGATTTTGTGCAAGCTTCCAAACCAGCAACAATCGAAGAAACTTACCTGCTTGCCGCTGAAATCAACGACAAACGAGTCAATTCTGGCTACTGGGATAAAGCCACCAAGAATCTGCACCAAGCTACCACCGCACCAACCGCTAAAACCGCCGCCACTCCTCAGTCTTCAAAGGCCTCTCGTCGCAAGAGGAAGATCAACAGCAACTCCAGCAACAAGAACTGTGCTGTCACCACTGCTGCCCCGCTCCAAACTGTACCAGCTCAGCAGCAGATGCAACACCGCCAGGTCGCGACACCGGTGAACCAAGTACCGCCAGCAAAGCGTGCTTATACGGGTCCTCACCTGGCCTGCCCGACTTGTACCTATCACCACCCAGTGGGAATCACCTGCAGTTTTTGTGTGCATTGCAACATGTACGGCCATTTCACCGCCAACTGCCGTACAGGTCCTCGTCAAGCTCCAACTCTAGCTACTGCTCATCAAGCTCTACTTCCTGCTCCTCAAGGCCAGCAAGCGGCTCAGGCACCCGCGGTCAATGCTAGAGTCTGCTTTGCGTGTGGTGATCCCAACCACTTCACAAACACGTGCCCTAATCGGGTTGTGAAGCAAGAGCCTCAGCAACAACAGCAACAAGCAGCTCGCACTCGAACTTTCAACATTAATGTGTGCTAGGCTCAGGCTGACAATAACGTGGTCAATGGTACATTCCTTGTGAATGGTATTTATGCTTCGTGTTTGTTTGATACTGGAGCCGATAACTGTTTTGTATCGTTTGAGTTCGAAAAGCTCCTTAATCGTAAGCGCGCCCATCTTCCCTCGACGTTCGATGTTGAAATTGCCACCGGAAGAACCGTCACTGTCAACTCCGTTCTTCATGATTGTACCCTCGAACTCAACAATCACATCTTTCCTATCGACCTTATTCCGATGCATTTCGTTAGTTTTGATGTCATAGTAGGCATGGACTTTCTTCGCGAAAACCATGCTGAAGTTGTTTGCTTCGACGAGATGATTCGATTCTCGCTCGCTAATGGAGATCAATTATGTGTTTATGGAGAAGTCGCTTCAAAAAGATTGCAACTCATGTCATGTATCCAAGCTAGCAAGTATCTCCGCAAGGAATACAGAGCTTTCTTGGCCAACATTGTAGTAGCGGAGAAGGAAAAGAAAGGAAAGACAGAAGTGAAAGACATTCCTGTTGTTCGTGAATTCCCTAATGTTTTTCCTGAAGATCTTCCAGGCTTACCTCCGAGTCATGATATCGACTTTCGCATCGACCTCATTCCTAGAGCAAATCCTGTTGCTAGAGCGCCTTATCGACTCGCTCCGTCCGAAATGCGCGAACTCTCGAGTCAGCTCCAGGAATTGCTTGACAAAGGCTTTATTCGCCCTAGCACCTCGCCTTGGGGCGCACCAGTCCTTTTCATCAAAAAGAAGGACGGGTCGTTCCGGATGTGCATCGACTATAGGGAGTTGAATAAGCTGACAATCAAGAATCGCTATCCCCTGCCCCGCATTGATGATTTGTTTGACCAGTTACAAGGTGCTACGTGTTTTTCCAAGATCGACCTATGCTCAGGCTACCACCAGTTACGCATTCAAGAGGAGGATATACCCAAAACCGCTTTTCGCACTCGTTACGGCCATTATGAGTTCGTTGTTATGCCTTTTGGTCTAACTAACGCACCCGCGGTTTTCATGGATCTGATGAATTGCGTGTGTAAACCTTTTCTCGACCGTTTCGTCATCGTGTTCATCGATGATATCCTAATCTATTCCAAGTCAAAAACCGAACACGCTCAACATCTACGTTTGGTTCTCGAGCTACTCCAAGGGAATCGACTCTATGCCAAGTTCTCCATGTGTGAATTCTGGCTAGAGGAGGTCCAATTCCTCGGTCACATTGTCAATAGTCAAGGTATTCACGTCGACCCCGCGAAGATCGAAGCTGTCAAGAGTTGGGTTACACCTAAGAACCCGTCTGAAGTCCGTTCTTTTCTCGGGTTTGCGGGCTATTATCGCCGATTCATCGAAGGATTCTCTAAAATCGCCGTACCGCTTACTTCTCTCACACATAAAGACAAGCCTTTTGTTTGGGGAACTGGACAAGAGACTGCCTTTCAAACCCTCAAGTATATGCTTTGCAATGCTCCCGTCGTCACTCTACCTGACGGAAACGGTGACTTTATAGTCTATTGTGATGCCTCGAACCTTGGTCTCGGTTGGGTCCTAATGCAACGAGACAAGGTTATCGCTTACGTGTCCAGTCAGCTCAAGATCCACGAGAAGAACTATACAACCCACGACCTCGAGCTAGGTGCAGTTGTTTTTGCGTTGAATATTTGGCGACACTACCTTTATGGTACCAAATGTACGATCTTCACCGATCATAGGAGCCTACAACATATCTTTCACCAGAAGGAACTAAATATGCGTCAACGCCGGTGGGTAGAACTTCTCAACGATTACGACTGTGAGATTCGTTATCATCCTGGCAAAGCTAATGTCATTGCCGACGCCCTCAGCAGATGGAGCTACTTGCACAACGCCCGTTATATCCAAGCCCAATATGATCTTGAAACCCTTATCCGCGAAGCACAACATGCTTGTTTTACCGAACGCACTTTGAAGAAGGAAAGGATTCTCAACGATGGAGCCCAGCTAGTGAATAAATCAAACGGGATATTCCATTATCTGGACCAAATTTGGATCCCTAAACGGACCGATTTATGACAGATTTTGATGGACGAAGCCCACAAGTCTCAGTATTCTATTCATCCCGGTGCCGACAAAATGTACCAGGACCTTCGCTACAAGTATTGGTGGCCGGGCATGAAGAGAGATATCGCTCTCTATGTTTCGAAGTGCCTGACTTGCTCGAAAGTCAAAGCCGAGCATCAAAGTCCCTCTGGCTTACTCGTGCAACCCGAGATCCCTATGTGGAAGTGGGAGAGTATAGCTATTGACTTCATAACGAAACTTCCGCGCACGCCATAAGGTCATGACAGCATTTGGGTAGTCGTTGACCGTTTAACGAAATCTGCTCATTTTCTGCCAATACGAGAAGACTATAAGGTAGAAAATTTAGCCTGAATCTACACCAAAGAGATCATTTGTCGACATGGGACGCCTCACGACATCATTTCTGACCGCGATGCTCGGTTTACCTCGCGTCTTTGGGAGACCTTCCCATCTGCTCTTGGTACTACGCTTAATCTAAGTACCACTTTCCATTCCTAAAACGATGGTTAGACTGAAAGAACGATTCGTACCCTTGAAGACATGCTCCGTTCGTGTGTCATAGATTTCGGTGGTAATTGGGACACATACTTACCTTTAGTCGAATTCTCGTACAATAACAGTTATCATTCCAGCATTCAAATGGCACCATTTGAGGCATTGTATGGAAGAAGATGTCGATTGCCTATTGTATGGCACGAGATCGGACACTCGTAATTAACCGGTCCTGAGCTATTACAAGAAATGACAAACAAAATCCTCCAGATTCGGGACAATCTGCTGAAAGCACGGAGTCGTCAGAAAATTACGTCGATAGACGACGCAAGCCCCTGGAATTTGACGTTGGCGACCATGTACTCCTAAAGTTATCACCCTGGAAGGGTGTGGTCAGATTCGGCAAGAAAGGAAAGCTCGCGCCTCGATATGTGGGACCCTTTAAGATTCTGGAAAGGATCGGCAAAGTGGCTTACAGACTCGAACTACCGGAGGAACTTAGCAACGTCCACCCGACATTCCACGTTTCGAACCTCAAAAAGTGTCTGGCTGAGCATGATTTACACGTACCCCTTGAGCATCTTCAAGTGAATGAAACATTACACTTCGTGGAAAAGCCTGTCGAGATCATGGACCAACAAACCAAGTAGTTCAAGCGCTCACGCATTCCCATTGTGAAGGTCCGTTGGGAAGGCAAACGAGGCGCAGAGTGCACTTGGGAACTCGAAAGTGACATGAAGGCGAAGTACCCGCAGTTGTTTGTTATGGCTTCGGTCTAATTTCGGGACAAAATTCCCTTAAGAAGGGGAGGCTGTAACACCCCGTGTTTCGAAAGTCAAAGTCAAGGTCAAGATTGAAGTCAAAGGAAGAAAAGGTTGCTAATTGCGATCCGTCACTCCTTGCTCAACTCCTGTTTTGACTTCTTTGACTTGTAGAAAATCTATTTATTTTATTACATTAGTTGTATTATGTGGAGTAAATGACAATAATCGCACTTAATCGCAGTAATCGATGCATGTTTATCGCCAATCGACGCATCGCTAATCGCATTCGCAACTCGAACTATGCGCTCTGGATATTGTGTTACGTGTGTGTGCTTCTTATGTGTTGTGCATGTTTAGTTATGTTTATGTTATGTTGTGGTGATTAATCGAAACACAAACGCAACGCTATCGCCATCGAATCGCAAACGCTAAACGCAAGTTAATTATATAGATTGTGATGTGCGAGCGGTGAAATATATTTTTATGTATATTTTTAGCCCTTTTTACACTTTAGTCAAGTTTTAAATTTATAAAACACGATATTTTACTAACACCAAACACACATATGGGCAAGTGCACCCATCGTGAGCGTAGTATAGCGTTGGTAAGATACCGAGGTCGTCCAAGGACACAAGAGCTTTTAATACCGGTTTATCCTCAACGTCTAATCAAATCAAAAGTTTAGAAAAAGGTTTTGAAATAGAAAATAAAAATGCTGAAAATAAAAATAAAAAAAACAAAAAAAAACAGATAGACAATATGAATCACTTGGATCCGACTCGCCTTTAGTATAACCTTTGATTATTTCCGAACTTTTGCACTTTTTAAGAGATTATCTTAATTATAGTGGTAGGCCCCTCTTTTGAAGGTGACGTTACCCTCAACCTAGTAGTTTAAGTCAGCAAGGATACAATCCTAAAGGGTTGGATTATTGAAAGATAATTAATTATGTTATTAATGTGTAATGTTGTAGGCCCCTCTTTTGAAGGTGACGTTACCCTCGGCTAAGTAGTTTGAGTCAGCAGGGATACAATCCTAAATAGCCGGGTTAATGTTTTAATAGTAGTTTACATATGAGGGGATCAAGAAATTCGAACCCCCGCCATCCAATACCAGTGGGTATTGAAGGAGGTTCTACTAAGCTTGACCCAGGTCCTTGCAGGATCTATACAATGAACAAGGCAAGACGCTTACCAAACCATTCCCTTAACCCCCGACCAGGTAGCCAACATATTTCCATATAGGCCGTGGAGATATGAATGGTGTAAATCTTTTATTTTATATAGACAGTAAAATAACGCCAAGACACCACAGACAAATGATAAGGAAGATTCACCTTGAACATAAGAAACTAGTTATTAAAGTCATTAATACATAACCAAATAAAAAGTGCGAAAAGATTAAAAATAAAAAGTATTACACTAAATGCTTGTCTTCACCAAGTGATGTAAGAGACTTACGCAAACATGGCCTTTGATTGTCAAGAACTCTTACTATCAATCTTGGATCCCGAGGCTACTACACACACTCTATGATGGATGATGGATGATGGTGGTGGATGTGGGTTGTGATGGTGGTGGAGGGTGGGTGAAGTGTGAGAGAGGTGGTTTGTCAAGGGATGATTTGCAAATGAGCCAAGAACCCCTATTTATAGCCTGCACAGAAGCCCGAACACGGCCCCGTGTCCATTGGGCACGGCCCCGTGTCCATCCATCTTCTCTTTCTTCATTAATTGTTGTTTGTCTGCATTAGTTGGACACGCCCCCGTGTCCGCTGGGCACGACCCTGTGTGCAGAAGCGTATCTGTACTATCAAGATTTGCTCAAATTCTGCGAATCTTTGCGTTGACCACGGCCCCGTGTCCGCTGGACACGCCCCCGTGTTGGGAAATAGAAGCTTCTACAACTTTGTCTTTTCTGCAGACACTTGGGCACGCCCCCGTGCTCACTGAGCACGGGGCGTGTTCAGTCTGCTGTTGACTTGTTTTTGCTTGGGAAGATGCTGTCGAGGGATCGGGCATGCCACGTTTATTCCTTTTCTTGTATTTATGTTAGATTTAGCTGCCTTTTTGCTTCTTTTATTCATTTGAGCTCATTTAATCCTGAAAATACAAAAGGAAGACAAAAGCACACTTTTTCCAACATTAGTACTAAAAAAGGGTTAGTTTTATGCCTTATTTGATGTAATTTATATGTTGCATTTTACACACATCAGATTGTATGTTAGATATAGTAGTTGGGATTAATGGGTAATACTATCGCATCGCTCACTCAAATCGCATCGCAATGCATGGCACGCGAATCGAAACAACAAAACTCGCGGCGCTAAACACTAGGATCGAGTGGCCAATCGATCAGACTGCTATCCGATCGAGTTGTCACCCGATCGGACTGCCACCCGATCGGACCGCCACCCGATCGACCAGCCTCTTTCCTACTTTCCTTTTTGGGTAACCCTATAAATACCCCATTTGTCACCTCATTTGATGGTGACAGATCCCTTGCTCGACTCAGCCACACTCAAGCTCATTTCTCCCGCTTTCTCTCAATTCTTGTAAGTTTTCAATCTAAATCTTGTACTTCTGTGATCTACACATGCAACTTCATCATTCTCTCTTTCAAATCTCAACTTTTAACCGTGAAATCAGTGGATTTGAGGTGTTCTAGGATGATGTCACCATGGAGTTCTTATGAACTTCATGTTTTGGCTTCAATCCACCAAGAACAACTTAGATCTGGACGATTTCCACATGAATGAACAAAGATCTTGCATAGATCTGAACATATTCGCAGTGAAAAGGATTGAAAGATGGTTCTTCTAACTTTCTTTCAACTCTTTTACACTCAATGCACTCAAACTCGATGGAATCGGAGCTCGTGCTGATCTTCTACTCATTCTTAGAGATGTATCAGTTCTAGATCTGAATTCTATCTGGGAGATATTTAATTTCGGGTTGAACATGAACGACTGTCTTGAACCATGCACTGGTCGGACTAGGGTGATTTCCTGTTCGGTCACTTGGGTCGAGGTGGGGTTCCTATTGTTTAAACAAGCTATCATAACATCTCATTCAAACTTCAACACTTCAAACAAAATCAACTGACAAGACGATCAGATCGTTGGGACGGATTGACGTCCGATCGGATTGCCATCCGATCGACCGGCCATCCTATCGGGTTGCACATTGGTTCAACACTTAGACAATTTTCAACATGTTCAATGCACAAGATTTCCACCCGATCGGATTGCCATCCGGTCGAGTGATTGTCCTGCTGTGAACTTGTCCTCCCACTGAGCAGCCTCGCCAATCGGATCGCCGTCCGATCGAACGACCGCTAGATGGACCAACTTGAAGGGTAGAGATACTTCTCTATTTTCAAAATACTACAACGAAAACTTCAAAAGTCAAACCATCTTACACAAACACAGTCTACCCAAGCAAGGTGTCAGTCCGACCGAATGGCCATCCGATCGGATGACCATCCGAACGGATTGACATCCGATCGAATGATCGTCCGATCGGATTGCCATCCAATCGGGTTGCTATTTGACACTTGGTTCCATGCACCGTGTTACGCGCCACTTATCGTTTATGCTATCGTTCTGATCAGGCTAATCTCGCTCTAGCGCTCGCTTCAATCCATCATCGTTGTGAGTATACTCGAACCCTTTTTGCTTTATGCACTTTTGGGTGTTACATACGTTACTTATTCTAAATCACATCAAACACACTACGCAATACTTTAACGCTAACCGTTACTGCATGTATACGTGACTCGATGAATGCTTATTTTGTTATGTTTACACATAGGTTGCTGTCTACCTGCCTTAGCAACGATAGTACTATAGTTTGGACTCAGCACCTGTTCACTCAGGGGTTGTTAAGGACAATTAATCACATGGTTCACAGTGGTGAATATGTGTTACGAACTGCCTTGGGCAGTCAACCCGCAGGAATTGGTATCGATAGGATCTTGTCGATAACTAACGTGCTTCACATCACACGTTGTACGTGCTGGTTATGCGTAATCGATTTCGAACTCTATTATGCTATTATTAAACTTGTATGCTCACCTTTACACTATGTGTATTGACTTTTACTTTAACGTATGTGGCAGGTGCTTAAGATGCTAGGATGCCTTGTTTGCTGTGTGATGAAATTGAGGCTAGGAAAGAGTCCTAGAAATAAATAAACGAATTATCTATTTTGGAAATCTGAGTTGTCGGATCAGTACTTGTTTATGAGATAATTATTTGTAATAACTGTTTTATTTGGATATGTTATGGTATGGGACATGACGTTTTAAATATCTGGTAATTAATAGTCGTTATGGATACTCATGGACAATCTGTTTCGCTCAGTGCCGCTCCCCGATGATTCCGCCATCGGTTGGGGTGTGACATCACATCACTTCCTTTAGCTTGCAGTATTGTATTCCACCATTCTAATGCCTCTTCCTTGAAAATGTGGGATGCATACATCACTCTATCATCCTCTACACACTTACTTATTTTAATTACTGCTTCGGTCTTTTCCAACCAACGTAGTGCGACAGTCGCCCCTTCATTGCCTGCGAATTCAACTGGCTTACAAGCAAGAAATTCTTTATAAGTGCAACCAGGTGTTGCAACCTTCATTTTCTTAAGAAATGGGGCTTGAACCTCGTTATTATTATTGCCGCCCCCGTTGACACTATTACTGGAATTATCGTCGCGGGTGCGTTTGTTGTGGTTAGCTTGGGAAGGTTCAACGGGATTTCTAACAGCAGCGACAATTGCTGGGATAGCGTTGGCTATTCCCTGAGCAACGATATTTTCAATATCTTGCCTATTAAGAAATTGTTCTTCATTATTCGGTTCAGTTTGGTTAACTTCGGTTGCCGGTTGGTTTACTGCGTTTTCCATCTGAATAATTAAAAAGTTGTATAAATTATTGTCACAAAATGGATAGCAATTAAACACAATTAGAGCAATCACAACATACGTAAATCAACACATACAGCCAAAACCGTCGATCTTACGACAATAAGATTTTTGTATATTATTATGCATCCATACAAACCAAATATTTTACAGACGTTTTATTTTATAGGTTATATTATATAATATTTCACATATTATTATTATACAAAATATTCAGTCCCCGTTAGCTGGCTTCTTCAGAAACGACGCTCCCTCTCGTCGTACTTCCACGAGATGTTTTCCCCCACTTCTCGAATCCGGTTTCCCGCATCCACCAGTTCCTCGCCATAGCGGCGTAATTCGGCAACGTTCTCCGCGCTTATCGGTGGGAAAGGTGCAGGTTCAGAATTAAACTAGGGAAAATAAACATTTGGGTTATTCATGAAATTCTGAAATTGCCAGTCGCTCGTCCACCATTCTTCCAACTGCCCTGTAACAAGTTGCGGGTTGACAATAGGGTCTGGAATAGCAGGTTCCAAATTAATTGAAAGTTCTGATTAGGCAGGAAAATTGAAAAAGGTTTCGTCGGCCGGTCCGATGAGGTCACAGTTTGCAAGTTTTCTATCCAATTCTTCCCAAGGTGGCATTTCTTGGGCTTGACTGGAGCTTTGCCCTATCTCTTTTCCATTGCCTTTTGGATCCTCCGTCTTTTTCACCTTTTGGGCAGCGGGCTTCTTCCTTCGTCCTCGTTTCCAGTCCAAAATTCTTCTCCTCTTTTTAGGCTTGGGTTTCTCCTGTGGCTAAGTCTGAAACACTACTGGCTCCTCGGTATCCGCTTGATAACCGGATTGGATTCCTGTTGTATCCATATCAGTGATATGGATTGTAAAGTTTCGGAGTGCTTCCGACAGTTCATTCATGTTGTTAGCGCACACATGAAGAAACACACAAATATCCAATTTAAATTTGTAAATTTAAATTTCACAGAATCACAGAATAGCAACTTAAAAATTAAGTATTTACTAAATAATCAATTGGCTTAAATCAGTGGCTCCGATACCACCTTTTTCTGTCACGGCCCCCGACGTGTTTTTTTTACCTGGTTCAGAAGCCGCGGGACAGAAAACCCATGGTATTGGTGTTTAATTTGGCAGCGGATATTTTAACAGGATCGTTTAATGAAAACACCCATTTATTCTATTTAGAAATTCGGGACAAACCCCGTAAATAAAGGAATTTCACTGGGAAATCCCCTGATTACAAAAACATGTTTATTTATTTACTGAGCCACTTTATCCAAGCTGGTAGTGCTACGCGACACTTTTCCTTGTTCACAGTAAATCACCTGAAACATGTTTAAAAAGATTTTATCAGCAGGGAAATACTGGCGAGTCATTCCATTTGTACAAAACGACACATTGTTATAATGTACAGTATTAAGGGCGATTACAATGTTTATATATCAACCAATTACCCCAAATCGGTATTTGTCACTCGACCGAATCTGTGACTATGGTCATATCATCCATTGGCTAACTCGTTGTCCAATGGTGAAGATTATCAAGTAATGTATACAAAACCCCACATACCGGCAGTAATTGAAGATTACAAAGACTTAATCCCTGTAATTATAACTTTGAAACAAATAGGGTTTTGGAAACAATTTGGTAAAAGAGAATGACTCATATTGCAAGTTTAGACAGGCAGAGTTTTGCCTACTGATTAAGCCTGGTAACCTAGTTAAATAATGCAAACGAAAATAGGTTAATAACTTAATACAACATTTATGATAAACTCACGAAATCAAAACCCTCACGACGAATGACAAAGTATAGCCCAAATTTGGGCAGCACTTAAACATCCATCAGATCGGTTTCAATCGATCGGACATTGTATCGTAGCAGTGACCGAGTTATTACCCTGTGATCGTAGCAACGTTTCACTACTAAAATGTGAAATTCGTACAGCATGGAAGCTGTTTTGATAAGAATTTTCGAGCAGACGAAAATGGCCATGCAACGTACAATTTATAGCTGAAAATTAGGGTCTTCGCGGCCCGCGTAAACTCGAAGGACAATCCTTCGCGGCCAGCGAGGGCCACCCTAGCTACTGCTAGGGCTGCCGTGTCACACCCTAGGTCTGCCACGTGTACGACACATGGCCCTAAAGCTTATCCGGATTTTTGCCTTGCTGTTGCGCCCCGCGTAGACTCTCCCTTGGATCTTACGCGGCCCGCGATCAAGTGATAAAACTTAGTTTTCTTGATTTTTCATGCAAATTAGGGTTTTAGGGGTTCGGGCTTTCACTTACGGAGTGTTCTAGGTCATATTCGTGCAGGTCCTTACAAGTGAATTTCGAGATAACTTTTGTACACTTACAAAGTCGAATAAACGTCGAGCTAGGAAAACGAATCCGGGAATGCAGCATCGAATGTGAAATGACGATCGTGAAGTCGTTTAAGTCAAAGATAATCGTTTTCGTTGGCGAACTCAGTCAAGTAAACTTCTTTCTGATTCACAATCCTAACACAAGATCTTGAACCAACTTCTTTTTCTTTCTTGCTTAATGGTCTCAGCCTTACAAAAACAAGAATCCTACTACCCACACTTCCTAACTTCACTGTCACACCCTCTGATTCTGCTGCATTCTTAACAATCCCTTCTCCGCTAGCGCCTTCCGCCGCATAACCACCACCACCACCCAGAGCCGGTTTAACCGGAAACAAAACATCCGGAGCCGGTTCGATTTGTTAGAATCTGTTGGTGAATTTAACCGGTTGTATTCATCGATCATGTTTTCCAAATCTTCATCGGTGGTTATGGAGATCAACGAGTCCAGATCTTGGCGGCGTGTTGGATGTGTTACTGCAGAAAAAAAAGGAGAAGAGAGAAGGGGAGAAGAAGTGGGGTGGGGTGAGGGTAGGTGGGGAGGGTGAGGGTATGAGTAATTTCTAATTAGTAAGGGCACTTAGGTAATTTTACACCAACTTAACATAAAAAACTAACCCTCATCCGTGTCAGGGACTATCCGGAAACGAAATTGCATAAGTTGGGGACTATAGCTGTAATTTTAGAAAGTTATGGACTAAAGGTGAAAAATAGGCAAACCACAGGGACTATCTAGGCATTTTTCTCGTTTATTTACATGTAAACATTTGAGCTAACCATAGAAAAACTTCAACCTCCTTGATGTGCTTATACATCTTTTAGTAAATATTTACTATTAATCAGAGGGTCAGGGGGGTCAACTGACCCTCCGGCCGGCGAAATCTCTTGTTTACAGGGGAAACTGAAGTGGTCGTCTTTTTACATCTTGACCCCCTCAAAGTCGTCGTTTTTACAGATGGACCCTCTCCAAGTCATTTAAATGAAGAGAAAAGTGAAGATAAAATGAAGGAGAAAATTTTCCGGGCGGCAATTGAGGTTGAAGACGTTGCACTGTAGGTTGCGTTTTCTAAAAGGAAAGAAGTACGGGCATGTTTGGCTAAGCTTTTCCAACCAACTTATTGGTTTATTGACTTCTCAAAAGGCCAATAAGATGTTTTTAGTGTTTGGCAAATGAAAAAGTGCTTTTTAAAATGACTTTTTGATATGAAGGAAAAGGAGTTTTTGAAAAGTTAAGAGATTGTGACTTCTTGATCAGCTTATAGCTTTTCAAACAACAAATTACCAATATACCCCTTATTTTTTAACATCCCTTATGAAAGAATGCACCTTTTAGTCATTTTACATCAATAAGCTAAGCCAAACACTTTTTAAAAAACAACTTATTGACTTATTGGCTTTTCCCACCGCATAAGCTAATCCAAACACTTTTTTTAAAAACTACTTTTCAAAAAGTCATTTTCCTAAAAGTCCTTTTTGACTTAAATAAGCTTTGCCAAACATGCCATACATAAGAGAAGTGAACGGCAGCTTATTTAATTGTTTTGGGCTTTTTGTTTACTTTAGCCCACTAGTTATTTAATTTACTTTAATATTTTTATATTTATTTTTAACGTCAACGAGTTTTTGAAAATTATAAATTACTGTAGGTTCCATTTTTCAAGGATGTGAATGGAGATTTAGGTTTAAATTTAGCTTCTACTTCAATAATTTATTTTATGTATTCTCTGAAAAGGATGGGAATGGTTTGTTTATCTTTTATTTGATAATCAGTTATCATTTCATGGGTGGAGATACAATAGGAAGTTAATTTGGCTAGGAAGGATAGGAAGTGATCTTGACCATCCATTAAGTTAATCAAGGGCTAAGATTAAATCAGGGAGATTGAAAGTAAGAAAAGAGGCGCGTGACTTTTTTCAGGGGCATTCTAGTCAAGTAAGCCAATAGTTTCTCTCTCCTCCAATTCCCCCCCATTTTTTAAACGTTAATAACTCTTTCATACGACATTATTTTTTTATAAAAATTGCACCAAAAAAACGAGCGTTTTTTTATCTTTAAAACGAGTATACTATTGCTATATTTTCAAAAAAAAAAAATTTCAAAACCCAGTTGCGTAAAACGCAATAGAAAAACCCCCAGTTACGTAAAACGCAATGAAAAAAAAAAACCCTAAAAAATGACATTTTTCTAAAACGCAATGCACCAAAAACACAAAGAAATGACTTATTTGTAAAACGCAATGGCCAGAAAACACAAAGAAATGTTTTATTTCTAAAACGCAATAGCCTAAAAACTCAAAAGAAAATGTACTTTATAAAACGCAATGGACTAAAAACCCATAAAAATGTGTTTTACCTAACGTTTGTGTTTTACGGAAGCTCTTGAATGAATTGCGTTTTGCTGTTAAAGAGAGCTATAGGGAATTTTGAATATGCAGAATGTGATTACGATCTCTCCATATTTGCAGACTCACCAAACTTTCCAGATACAAGAATACTAGGTTATGTTTTTAAGGTGATTTGAGATTTGAACCATGGCAACTTTGTCACCCAATTGTTTCTTCATCCAATCACAGTTATATCTTCATTCTTGCTCGTTACTGAATAGCCAGAAAGGACTGAAAACACATAAAAAGTGTTTTACCTAAAACGCAATGCACAAAAAACACAAAGAAATGTCTTATTTGTAAAACGCAATGGCCAGAAATCACTTAAAAATGACTCATTCTAAAACGCAATGGACTGAAAACACTTCAAAAATGTGTTTTACCTAAAACGCAATGACTAAAAACACTTAAAAATATGTTTTTTCTAAAACGCAATAGCCAGAAAGGACTTAAAAATGACTCATTCTAAAACGCAATGGACTGAAAACACCTAAAAATGTGTTTTACCTAAAACGCAATGACTAAAAACACTTCAAAAATGTGTTTTACCTAAAACGCAATGACTAAAAACACTTAAAAATATGTTTTTTTCTAAAACGCAATAGCCAGAAAGGACTGAAACTGTCTGGGAACTGTCTGGGACTGTGAAAACACTCTTATTTCTAAAACGCAATAGACATATAAAACTGTCTGGCAGCTCAACCCCAGCCAGGGGCTCTGCCCCTTGGACCCCGCCAGGGGCTGCCGCCCCTGGGACCCCGCTACCGGGGGCTGCCGCCCCCGGACCCCCGCCATGATCGTAAAACGCAATAAGTAAATCAAAAACCCAGATCGTAAAAATGAAATTAAAGAATTTCTTACATGGATCGAAGTGGTTTCTTCAACAATTGATGAATTTTGAATGATTGAAACACTTATCAACGCTTGAATCGAACGAATCGAGTGATTATCTCCAAAATCACCCGAAAAAACGAGATTTTTTATGAAATTAAACTGGGTTTTCTTCAAAAAAAGCTGAAGAACACGTTGATCGGGTTCTGAATCATTGATTTGTGATGAAAATCGCACTATAATGTAGTGATTATTGAGATAGAAAGTGAAGAAATAGTTGAAGATGGTGGGTTTTGAAAATGATGGGTTTTTGAATTTACTGGGTTTTGAAAAAGGAAGAAGAAGGAGTTGGATTGACTAAAATATCCTTTCTCTTTATTTTAAAATTTGCCACATGTCATAATCTTATGGCTTCCTATCCTTCCTAGTGAAAATTAACTTCCTATTTGATCTTTACCCATCATTTCATTTCATTTCATTTTTGAGTTTTATCTTTGATTTGATTTTTTGTTATACATAATGATACATGAGTAGCTTTTTTTTAACGGCAATTTACATGAGTAGTTTTTATTTAGCCTTTTCTTTATTAGTTTTGCTTAAATCAGTTTGAAAAGATTAGCTTTCTTATTTTATTTAGCCTTTTCTTTATTAGTTTTGCTTAAATCAGTTTGAAAAGATTAGCTTTCTTATTAGTTTGTTTGTTCACATTTTATTTGATTGTTATATGTTTTGAGTTTAGTACTTATTTGATTTTTTTTTTTTTTATAGAAATGTAATTAGAATACATTTTTATCACGTAGGGATGTGCATGAATATACAAGAAAAAAGTATATCGACTCTTCATTAACAATATTTTAAAAATCCTATGAAAATAGTACTAAAAAGGGTTTGGTTTATATTATTTGACCGGTAAAAATTACAATTGCCACGATCATACGTTCGCCTTGTTTGTAGTACGACATTTGGTTAAACTAATTGTTGTATGGGATTTAATAAAGTTATATTATGACCCCCCAATTGTAAAGTTCTGGTTCCGCCACTGCTATTAATCATTGACATTGCTGTTTTAAAATGGTCAAGAAAAATATGTTCTTAACTAGCTGAAAAGCCATTGTTCTTGTTCTTGTTTTTATTGGTGCAATATCTTGCCTTTCATAAGTTAGCGGATTGATAAACCTAATTCGGATTGATAAACCTAATTAATCAGATATCAAAGTATGGTTAACAATCCAACCTAAAATGATAAAAACAAACACAAAATTCTGACAGATCTTATCCCTTGGTTGGATTCTCTATAGTTGAGAAAGAAGGAAAAAACAACTTGTGCACGAGATCATTCTTACCGTTTGGTGGGCTATCTGAAGGTTTCGAAATGACATGGTGTTTGCTCTCAAAAACTGACGGAAAAGAAAACATGTTTGAATTTTTCCTATTTGTTTTCTGAATAGAAATAAGGAAATAAACGTTAGCTGGATGGAGTATTTCTATGCTCATGTTTTTTTATAGGATTTGAACCCAAGATTTCTGTCTTCCAAAAAAAAAATCCCAAAACACTAATTTACTCATTTTTTTTTAATTAAACCGAAAATAAAGTTGTCGACTATGGACTCATGCCTCTTTGCCACATGGGATGTTTAACGCCGCTACACCAATGCAAGGGGCGTGAAAGCCTAGTAAAAACCAAAAAGCGTGAATGCTACCACGCTTACCGCGTCTGCATCTTCCACTTTATTGTTGGGATTTTTTTGTTGAACGACGAATCTCTTTTAATTCTATTGTATGTGGGACTTAAATCTAAAACATCTCTCTTTATCTTTACCAATGGACTAACACCCCATTTATTTATTGTTGGGAATTAATTGTTTGCACCAATCAAACAATTCCACCTCACCCCACTTTCCACTTTTCATTTTTCAAGTTTAATTTTTTTATAGCTTAGTTATTATTTTAATGGGTATTGGGTAGTAAAAAATTGTGAAATTATAAAATACAAGCGTGAAAAAAAGTTACTGAAAACTAATGCATACGTGGCAATGATGTAGAGTAAAAAAAGTGAATCCATAATAGGGGCAGAGGTATAGTGTAAGGATGCACGGGCTATGGCTCAATCTCGTCTTCGTACTGTAGATTATTTTTTTAGGTTTTATATAAAGAATACACCTGAACAAACACGTTGATACCCCTAAAAATAGGATACTTTAATTTATTAAAATTCCAAACTTTATAAACCCAGACATTTTACAACACCAAACTTGTATAATAATTAAGCCTAAATAACATAGTTAACTCAAATTAAGAATAATATAATTGAAAGATGCCCATTTGATAAACTTAGCCCAAGCTCCAAAACAATAAAATATCATTTTGTGTATGAGCGACAAAGTTGAAAACAGAACGTCACAGCAAATTGCGATCGCCCCAACATCCCTGATGCTGCTCCGTTAACCGGCGGTTGACCTGCCTGTTTAGTGATTGTTTCTTATGCTTTTATTTCTTGTTTGTTGTTATTGTTTATATAGTATTGTTGTTTGTAGATTTGTTAGGGTTTAGTGTTTAGATAAGCTAAATTTTACAAAAAAAGTTACACTTTTCTAGTTTTCTTGTTAAACTAGGTAATTTTTTGAAGTTGAAGGTTGATTCCTTGAAGTGAAGATGAAATCATAATCTAAAAAACAATCTCGAATGAGCCCGGAATATTTGAACAATGCTATGATTTGTATGGTCGAAAAAGAAACTTTTGATAAAGTAAAAGACGATGATGTGATAGAACGATATCAGACTATGAAAACAATTAGAGGACAAATCTGTTACGTATTTGTTTTACTTTATTTATTATCGTTTTTATTATTATTGTATGATTACACGGTAAAATTTGTTTTTTGGATATTCCTAAGTTAATGGGTTAGCTCCGGCTACTGATCCATATTATATAGTTTAACAAAAATCTCTATCACCTTTTGTTGATTTTGTTCTACCCTTTTAACAACCACATTTAAGATGATGAAGCATGGAGAACATTAAGTACACGACTTTAATCAAAACCATTCACATGTTGGTGCCTAACATTGGTACCACCTTCTAATTATTATACAATCTCAATAGTTCAACACAAAATAACATGCCATGTTTCAACTTGTTCATGCTATAATAATATTGAGGGGTTTTAATAGGACGCATTATCTAAATATATGCATTCATCTTTACCCCTAGTGACTAGAAAAGATGTTGATCTATGATATTGATTCACACGTTCAAGATCATTTTCGATCACATGTCTTTTAAGTTTGTCTTTACAACTGTGCCATGTCACATCCATTTTTTAATATTTTAATTCTAATTAACTTATACATACATATTTTTTAATTGAGACTTAGGGGCTGTTTGATAACATCTGAATGGTTAAGTGCTGAATCAGAAAGAGGTCTGAACCATTAAGTACTGAACCAGTAAGAGATCTGAACCATTAAAAGCCAATATAATATTTAACCGTTCATAGGCAAATGTCTGACCATTTCAGATTAGAGGTCTTGTGAGGACCGGGAATTCGGCTCGAATGAACTCGCTCAGGTCGGATCTGCGATCACCGTGAAAGTGCGGAATCCAAACATGGTGTAGAAGTAAGATCAACAACGATAGTACATGTCAAAGGTTCCATTCTCATTAGAAATAGTAGAAAGTACAGAGTTTCGGTGAAAAAGTGCGCCTGTCACACCCCGATTTCCACGTGTCACCGGTGGGCCCGGTGGGGGAGTATCGTGACGTGGTTGGCAACGTAATAGTCAAACAACACAATATAATAATGCACAGCGGAAACAATTGAAAATATAATACATCCGAATTTATTTATTGTAAACAAAGTCACAATATCCGGTGTTTATCCACAGAACGGATCGAAACAAAATAACATTTAATTGTTCAACAGACTTCTGGCATCCTAAGCTTGCGAGACTTTTATTGATGCTTAGGAGACAATCCAGCCAATTACGTTTAGTACCTGCATTCAGTCTTTTTGGGAAAATACGTCAGTTTACACTGGTAAATACATTCAACTGACTCATTTTGGAAAATGATTGAAAATTGGTTTGGATGCACGTGGCATAAATCATTTTGTTTAACTTGGGAGAATTATTTTAATAATATAATAATCTTGTGAACGAATTACATGTTACTTATGCGTTCAGTAGCCCGGAACGTATCCGGGTTAAAGATCAATAGACACACCACTTTAAGTGAGTTATACACGGGAGTACGCCTACACCCCGTGCTCAGGTCGTGGCCATCTCGTAAGATGATGCCAGGGATATCCGGGACATGGTCATTAACCCCCCAAAGGCTGTAAAGTAAACACATCTGTTTAAAACGAGCCGATCAAATTATTCAACTACCCACTAAGCGTGGAGATTTGATGCCCGATCAAGCGGTACGCTATGTACCGTAACCCAAGCCCGTATAGGGAAAATAAGTTAAAAGTATTTACCTTATGCAAGTAATAATCACAACAATCAGAATGCACGTAGCTTTTACTGTTTCTCCTAATCTGGAACGAAGGTTTAATATAACCTATTAGAATTCTAACGGGTCTTTTATTAAGCTTAAGCTTAGACCGGCTAGTTTCAAGATACGGTTCGTACGCACGATTAAGCGAAGACCGGATAGAATGTGATTCAGACCCGACAAGTTTGAAGACTTGTTTAATATGGGTTTATTATTCACATTCTGGATTTTGAGATAAAACCGATAAGGTTTGACCCGTTTCGGCTAATTTATGTAAACTTGTTACATAAACCGAGCCGAACGCGTAGTATGCGTAACGGGTGTCCGTAAGAGCCATATACAGGTTTCCTAAGTTAATTATGTCTCAAATATGTTGTGACATCAGTAAGGTGTCTTTCGTTATGCCCGAAACTAATTTAAACACAAACTATGCCCCGTAGGGGTAGTTTGGTCATTTTAAAGTTTGTAAAAGAGTTTAAATGTCTAACTGAGTTACAGGTCTGATGTAAACAGCAAACATACTCAATTTGATGAGTTTTAACAGTAGGCTAAAGCATGTAGGTGAAACTTATCATTTTTAACCAAACTAGGCCCCGTAGGGGTACTTTGGTAATTTCACATAAGCCGACAAGCTCAAAACTGAAGTATGAGTTTATCAACTTTTGATTACTGTTAAAATATGATAATTTGCTTCTTATATCAGTAGGTATCAACCCGGGTATGTCCAATATGATTTTAAAACATACTATGCGTTAATAACGCTAAATAAGGCGATTAAAGGCCATTACCGGGTTCGATACTTAAGTCTGATATTTTTATACTTCCAGAAGCCTTAAAATAATTTATTTATCATAACTAATCAGTAGCAAAAGGTTTGGAGTCGTTTAGACGTGTAAAACTCATTTTATGGCCCGTAAGGGCAAAATCGACAATTACCGAATTAAGCCTACGACTATGAGTTATGCTCAGCCTAAAATTAATTTAAAATCTTTAAAATTCCCAAAATAATATATTACATCAGTGGGTAATTCGTTTGATATCAAAAAGTATGTTTAATTAGGCTATACGCTAATTACGCCATTTTATTAACATAAAGCACCGTAATTACGCTAATGAGCATAACTCTTAATCTACAAGTCAAACTGATGTCAAACTTTGCATACAAGTCTATATATCAGTAACTAAGGTTTCTACACTTTTACATTTTCATAAATCACGTTTTAAGGTAATAAGGGCATAACGGTCAACATATGAACAATTAACGGAAACTTGCATTTTAATTGGATAACTAATGAACCGAGGTGCATAATCACAGAGGGTTGTTCTAACATATAACCTAGTCCAATTTAAGCCCTGTGGCATTTCTAAAATATGCCTAAACGGGTCAGAACTGAAAGTCAAAGTGAAAGTCAAACTATGTGACTTTCGGTTCCGAACCGGGTCTAAACAGGAAATAGTCGGGTTGAACAGGTTTGGACATGTTCTTACACTAATTACTAAGTTATAACAATAATCAAACAGGTTATACATGGTCTAGATAGCTAATTATGCATAAATGACCTTTTAAGAATTCTGTTGACTTTTTAAGTATATGTTTGACCCGACTTTTGAACTAGTTAAAGTGGTGATCAGGGGAAACCCTTTTGGGGTTTTATTACCCACATAAATACCAACTTATAACTACTTTTAATTCGAGATTTGACTGAGCCATTATTGACTAATCTCGAAGTCAAACCGTAATTACGACGGTTTGACTTTTAGCTAATTAACTAAGCTAAACTCAAACAAGAAAGGATTAGAACACTTACAAGGGTCCTATGCACGACTTATGATCATTTGGGAGAGTTCCTTAGCTCCAGAAAGGCTCCAGATGATCAAATGAAGGTGTGAGAAAAATGGTGAACTTGGATGGCTATTTATAATGGTTCCACACACCATAAATCTTTGACAACTGAGTCTATGAGTGCCCACAATCGTTTGACATGTGTCCCAGGGGCTTAGGGGACGTTTTAGGGGCCAGGAGAAGTGAAAAAACGAGTTGAGATCGCGAAAATACGCATTGGCAGACCACCAGCGATTTTTTCGGAGCTGGGCACACCCTCGCGTAGCGCGAGGGTCCCGTCGCGCAGCGCGACCCCCTGCAGATCAGATTCTTTTGATTTTGTTTGCGATTCAGCCCTTGTCTCTTCAAAACTCGAATGGTTACTGATTTATTGCACTTTAAACCTCCACAATTGATCTACTAAGGCCTTAAATCATATACCCACTTTGCCAAGTCCCCGGGTAACTTTATTTTCACCCGAAAAGTCCTAACTTTCGACGTTTACGCTTTAACGCTTCGCACACGAATTTGGTCATATCTTTTTCATACGTTAACGAAACTTTATGAAATTTTTATGGTGCATTCTCATGAGCATAATTAATATTTACAAAGCTTCGGGTTTGTCAAAAGGTCACTCAGAGGTATAAATTAAACATGTTGACACATTCGGTCCCTGTAGTTTGAAATCACTCACATTTAGCTTCGTATGATCTATGATTTATTCGTTTGAAGGTATGAGCATCGTGTAGGGTCGATATACATTGTATTTATTCATAGTTGACACTTAGAATACGTATATTCACATACTTTCAACGTTTGTCAACTTTAGTCCTTCCATAATATTTCTTTCACACGTTTAAACTTTATGACACGTGTCAACATATTATAGGATGTGAATTTTCGAGGTGTTACATCCTCACCCCCTTAAAATAAATCTCGACCCGAGATTTACTGAAATAAGTAAGGGTACTTTTCTTTCATTGTGGATTCGACCTCCCACGTGTATTCGGGACCCCTACGGGCATCCCATTTGACCTTTACAAAAGGTATATGCTTTCTTCGAAGCTTCCTTACCTGTCGATCTTCGATCGACAAAGGTTTTTCCACAAACGTTAAGCTCTTATCTATTTGCACCTCTGTATGTGGCATGACATGTGAATCGTCAGCGGAACACTTCTTTAGATTGCAGATGTGGAACACTTTGTGAATTCCACTGAGCTCTTCTGGTAAGTTCAACTTGTAGGCAACTGACCCGACGCGTTCGATAACCTCGAAAGGTCCTATGTATCTCGGGCTTAGTTTGCCTTTCTTACCAAATCGCATCACCCCTTTCCATGGTGACACTTTAAGTAGGACTTTGTCACCTACTTCGAAGTGAAAATCCTTACGACTTGGATCCGCGTAACTCTTCTGCCTATTCCGGGTAGCTTGGAGATTGTTACGAATCTGGACAATCTTGTCCGTTGTTTCGAATACGATCTCTGGTCCTGATAACTGGACTTCTCCAACTTCCGCCCAACAAACTGGCGATCTACACTTTCTACCGTATAATGCCTCAAAAGGCGCAGCCTTTATGCTGGTATGGTAGCTATTGTTGTAGGAGAATTCGATCAATGGTAGGTTCTTATCCCAGCTACCTTCCAATTCGATCGCACATGCACGTAGCATGTCCTCCAACGTTTGAATAGTACGCTCACTCTGACCGTCTGTCTGAGGATGGTAGGCCGTACTAAAGTTCAAACGTGTGCCCAAAGATTGCTGGAAACTCTTCCAAAAATGTGATGTATACCTAGTATCTCTATCAGAGATAATAGCTACAGGTATGCCGTGTAAGGCTACAATCTTATCAACGTATAACTGGGCTAACATATCGGAGCTATAAGTCTCCTTGATGGGTAAGAAATGAGCTGACTTGGTCAGTCGGTCAACTATAACCCATATCGTATCATTTCCTTTCCTCGTCTTGGGTAACTTGGTAATAAAATCCATAGTTACCATTTCCCACTTCCACGTAGGAAGTTCAGGCTGTTGTAGCAAACCTGACGGTTTCTGATGCTCGGCTTTGACTTGCGCACATGTCAAGCATTTTGCTACATGGGCGACTACAGACTTTTTCAAGCCTATCCACCAATAATTTGCCTTCAAATCCTGGTACATCTTATCAGCTCCAGGATGAACGGAGTATTTGGAACTATGGGCTTCTTGGAGGATGACATCACGAAGTCCTCCAAAAATTGGAACCCATATTCGTCCGTTTAACCGTAAAATTCCGTCCTTGCTAAGAGTTAACTGCTCCTCAGTTACTCCTAACTTTTCATTAGGATAGTTAGCTTCCAACACAGCTTCCTTCTGTGCAGCTAACACCCTTTCTATCAAACTGTTCTTTATCTCCATACGCTTGGCGTTAATTCGAATGGGTTTAACCCTTTCCTTTCTGCTCAAGGCATCAGCGACTACATTCGCTTTGCCGGGATGGTATTTGATTTCACAATCATAATCATTTAAAGTTTCCATCCAACGGCGTTGCCTCATGTTTAATTCTTTCTGGTTAAACAGATGTTGGAGGCTCTTGTGATCAGAAAAGATCACAAACTTGATTCCATAAAGATAATGCCTCCACAGTTTTAGTGCGAACACAACGGCACCCAATTCCAAGTCATGGGTGGTGTAATTCTTTTCGTGCACCTTTAACTGTCGTGATGCATAGGCAATCACCTTGCCTTTCTGCATAAGCACACACCCCATGCCAGTGTGTGATGCATCACAATAAACTACAAATTCTTCAGCGCCTTCAGGTAATGTAAGCACAGGAGCGTTGCTCAACTTTTGTCTCAAAACATCGAAGGACTCTTGCTGCTTAGGGCCCCAAACGAAATTTACTTTCTTCTTGGTCAGGGAAGTTAGGGGTGCAACAATCCTTGAAAAATTTTCAATGAAGCGTCTGTAATATCTTGCCAATCCTAGGAAACTACGAATCTCCGTAGGTGTCTTTGGCTCTTGCCAATTCATAACAGCTTCAACTTTAGCGGGATCCACCTGGATACCACGCTCACTAACCACATGTCCAAGGAATTGGACTTCTCGTAGCCAAAATTCACACTTAGAGAATTTGGCATAGAGCTTTTCCTGATGTAGGAGTTTGAGAATACAACGTAGGTGTTTCTCATGGTCAGCTTGATTCTTAGAATAAATAAGGATGTCATCGATGAAGACAATAACAAATTTATCTAAGTAAGGCTTGCAGACGCGATTCATGAGATCCATGAACGCGACTGGTGCATTAGTGAGCCCAAAAGGCATCACTAGGAACTCGTAGTGACCGTAGCGAGTCCTAAATGCAGTCTTGCGAACGTCTTCATCCTTAACCTTCAACTGATGGTAGCCTGACCTCAGATCAATCTTTGAGAAGTAACTTGCCCCTTGAAGCTGATCGAACAAATCGTCGATCCTGGGCAATGGATATCTATTTTTGATCGTGACTTTATTAAGCTCGCGATAGTCGATGCACAGACGCATCGACCCATCCTTCTTCTTGACAAACAGGATTGGCGCTCCCCAAGGAGATGAACTAGGTCGAATGAAACCCTTAGCTAGCAATTCATCTAGCTGCGTCCGCAACTCCTTCATTTCTGTGGGTGCCAATCTGTATGGTGCCCTAGCAACTGGTGCTGCTCCGGGGATGATGTCTATCCTGAATTCAACTTGTCTATCTGGTGGCAAACCAGGTAGATCTTCAGGAAACACTTCTGGGTATTCAGAGATGACAGGGATGTCTTCTAACTTCGGTTTGGGCTCATCAATAATCACCTGTGCCATGTAGATGACACACCCTTTCTTCAAACACTTTGAAGCCTTGAGCATAGTCACGTGCTCAGGTAGTCCATACTGGGTATCTCCCCGAATGGTAAGTGACTCACCAGACGGAGTCTTTATCACTACTTGCTTCATGTTACAGACGATTTGGGCCTGGTTATGAGATAACCAGTCCATACCCAGAACTATGTCAAAACCGGCTAACTTAAAGGGAAGTAGAGATAGAGGAAAAGAATGGTTCTTAATGGATAAATCACATCCATCTAACACAGTAGAGACGGTTTCAATGGTACCATCTGCTAACTCTACCTCATAATTCACTTTTAGGGTTTTGACAGGTAAATTCAACAATTTACAAAATTTATGATCTACGAAAGACTTATCTGCGCCTGAATCAAAAAGTACTCTTGCAAAAACATCATTTACAAGGAAAGTACCTGTTATGACGTTATCATCCTGCACAGCTTCTTTCGCATCCATCCTGAAGACTCTGGCGTTAGTCTTCTTAGCCTCCTCAGGCTTCTTGTTGTACTTAGGGCAGTTAGTCTTTATGTGGCCCTTTTCATTGCAACGGTAGCACGTTGCATCTTTCATCTTCTTGCAATCCAAGGTTTTGTGTTCCTTGGACTTGCACAAACCACAAGCAAAAGACCTTGACTCGTTATTCGAGTTTGATTCGAGTCTGCACTTTCCAAAGTGCTGTTTCTTGCAAGTTTTGCATGTGGGCTTCTTTCCAGAACGATGCCCATCCTTCTTCGAATCCGATCCCTTCTTGTGATCACCGCTCCCACGGTGCTTCTTGTTCGACCTATGCGAACCATCATCTTCTCGCTTCCTCTTCTCAGCATTCTTATTCCTTAGCGATCTCTGCCGGACCGCATCCAGTGTGAGGGATAAGGAAAGGTCAGTTACAGACCTGAAGGTAACTGGCCGAGAAGCTTTTACACTGGCCTTGATCTCGGGTTCTAATCCACCAATAAAACGATCGATCCTTTTAGGCTCCGGAGTTACCAGATAAGGTACCAACCTGGATAGTGTATTGAAGCTTGTCAGATATGATTGACAGTCGAGGTTTTTCATCACCAGTGATAGAAAATCATATTCTATCTTTTCCACCTCATGTTGAGGGCAGAAATTTTCCTTGATTAAGGCGATGAATTGATCCCACGACATACTATATAACGGGATCTTTCCGGAGGCCTCCATCAGAGATCTCCACCAAGCTAACGCCTCGCCTTTGAAGGACTGTGAGACAAATTTAACCACATCACCTTCAGCGCATCCGCTGATGTCCACGACCGTGTCCATCTCATCCAGTCACGTCATACAATCGACGGCTCCTTTCTCCCCCGTAAAATCCCTGGGTTTACAAGACACAAAGTACTTATATGTGCAACCCTTGTTACGGGGTCCCTGATGCAGTACTAAATGCTGAGATGGATTACTTTGGTGGTTGGTGGACTGGCGATCATCATCGTTTTTCTTTGGTCCATTCTTTTTGGGAGGAGGCTTGTTATGAGCCTCAGAATGTGTCCTGGGCTTTGAATGTGAAGCAGAGTGGGTCCTACTCCGAGTACCACTGTATTCCTCATACTGTCTATCCAAAGCTTGTGTGATAGCGCCGTCTATGATTGCTTTTAGTTCAGCACCCGTTAACGTAATCTGGGCGTTCTCATTCGGCTCTACCGGATGGCTATTGCCTTCATTGGAGTCAGCCATTTGTATTGAACTGTTGCAGAAAACAAGGTCAATATTTTTATTTGGGATTTTATTATGGAATTACCCCTTAGGGTAATTCGTTAACCATGGTAAACAGAGACCATATTTGGTTAACTTATTAATCGCATTAATTTAGGATTTTAATTAAAATTTATCCTAAACATAAACAATAACAATATATATATTAGCACATAAGGCTTGGTCACATGGACAATTTCATAAACTATGATTTCAGAGAATTAAGACTTTTAAGGTTTGAACCTAGTTCATTACCCTTATTTGGCAGGGAGTCAATGCTACCACTGTCTTTTGGCTCATGTAGAATTGAGCAAGGCCCGTAGGCACTATATTACCACGTATGGTTAAATATGATCATCTTAATTGATGATGTAAATCCAGGATTCAGAGATCATTAAACTGGATTAGGAATCTTCTAAAGAATCCTTATTCATTTAAGAATGACATGTGATTTTTAACGAATCACTTCTGCCAGGAGTGTTAACATGTTTTAAGATGTTAACAGGGATTTGAATCCTTTAAACCGGTTTTACCATTTTGGCCCGGTCTTATATTTGACACGAGGCTAGGTTTCACACTTAAAGATTCTTAATTAAATAATTACTTAGGCAGACTAAAAGGAATGATTTTAATTTATTTATTTCATTTATAATTTATTTATGCACAAATGGCAAACATGAAATTTACAAAAATAACACTCCATTAATTTATCACTATATTACATATCGCCCTAAACGGGTCTTTTACACATGAAATTTGCCCACGCAGGAGCTAAATCATAAAGATATGCCCACACAGGGGTCTTACAGAAGACATGCCCACGTAGGGGTCTTACAGAAAGACATAAGTCCTCGCAGGGACTATCAAACATAAGTCCACGCAGGGACTAAACATACAACATACCCTCGTAGGGGTTTATGGAAAGATAGACCCACGTAGGGGTTAATACACACAACAAACATACATACCCACGTAGGGGCTTAACAACAAGATATGCCCACGCAGGGGCTTATACATCAGCGATGGAAGAATTCAACGATCCTTCTTGTTCTTCCCCTTGATCAGACCCATCAGTCCTTGGAAGAACGTCTGCCTTTCCCTACGATCCTCGTGAGCTTCCCGTTCTACTTGCTGCAATCTATGTAGAATTTCCTCCCGTTCTGGGGGAGAAAATCGTGGCGGCTGCGACTGCGTTCTAATGATAGGCCTGGGAGGTATTGGGTACCCCTGATTCGGGTAGCTTACCCCCCATGGATCTCCGTAGGGTCCTTGGGCATTGAGGGCGTTATAATTTGCTGCTTCCATATAAGGATCTGCCTCAGCGTATCCGTAGTTGTGGTAAGCTGGTGGTTCAAACGGGTTGTAATTACTTGGACCCGTGTACGCTGGGATTGGGTTATCAAAACCCATGTGCGGTGGCTGTTGAAAAGCTGGCTGCGAAGGCCCACCCATTTGTGGGTCCTCATAGTGCGGTGGGTAGTGACTAGCACTAGACTGTCGTGGGGAATCGAAAGTGAAGCCCCCTGGTCGCACCGACATACGGGCACCGGTTCTTCTACGCCTTGGCGGTTAAGGAGGTGGCGGTTGAACTGGTGGCGGTGGAGGTGGTGGCGTAACTGCCACAAACCGATGATCCTCTGATGAATCTTGATGATGCGGCTGTGGCTGTGGCTCCTGATGCTGCTGAGAATGCTGCTGCTGATGCTGCCCATGTGACGACGAGTGGTGTGATGGTGTATAATACCACTGGTGTTGATCGAACAGGGCTTGAAAACTGTCCGGACCACCATAGGGTGATCCGTGGAAGGACGATCCGTCGGAGATTTCGATCGGATGGTTTGGAGTACCACTTGCCGGCATGACGGGGTCCGTATCCTCGTCCATATCGTCGGCGTGATCTCCTGAAAAGTGGTCCTCCGGACCCAGTGGGTTAAAACCCACGGGCTCTGGTATGAACCCAACCGGGTTAAACTGTCCCCTAAAAACAGGTGTAGGGTCCCCATATGAATGATGAGATAGGGACCTCTGTAGTGGTATATAGGACGGTTGAGGGTTATGGGGTTCATAAGGATTTAGAGCAGGAGGTGTGGAAGTATGTGAAACCGATCGTCTGGCCGGCTCGTACTGGTTTCTTCGGTTTTCCCGAGGGTCGTCACTCTCGGTATTGGATGGAGCTCGCCTTCGTGAAGGTCCAGCTTCATGGTCGTTGGGGGCGGTAACTGGCCCCTTTCCACGTCCTCTTGTTCGGAAGAATCTAGGAGGCATGTTGATGTTCCTGTCAATAAAGCATAAGATAACAGAAACCAAAATATAAAATTTAAAGGACAAAACAAAACCGATTAAGGTGGAATTTGTCCTAGGTTATAAGTCTAGACTCAAAAGTTTAGATATGTGCAATTGTGTAACTGAGATTAAACACAAAAGGCTAGT
Source organism: Helianthus tuberosus (assembly GCA_030545235.1). Classification (NCBI taxonomy): domain Eukaryota; kingdom Viridiplantae; phylum Streptophyta; class Magnoliopsida; order Asterales; family Asteraceae; genus Helianthus; species Helianthus tuberosus. The sequence goes on along the minus strand of CM060373.1, from coordinate 160,396,781 downwards.
GTTTAATTCACTCAGTGTTGGCTCTGATACCAACCTGTCACACCCCGATTTCCACGTGTCACCGGTGGGCCCGGTGGGGGAGTATCGTGACGTGGTTGGCAACGTAATAGTCAAACAACACAATATAATAATGCACAGCGGAAGCAATTGAAAATATAATACATCCGAATTTATTTATTGTAAACAAAGTCACAATATCCGGTGTTTATCCACAGAACGGATCGAAACAAAATAACATTTAATTGTTCAACAGACTTCTGGCATCCTAAGCTTGCGAGACTTTTATTGATGCTTAGGAGACAATCCAGCCAATTACGTTTAGTACCTGCATTCAGTCTTTTTGGGAAAATACGTCAGTTTACACTGGTAAATACATTCAACTGACTCATTTTGGAAAATGATTGAAAATTGGTTTGGATGCACGTGGCATAAATCATTTTGTTTAACTTGGGAGAATTATTTTAATAATATAATAATCTTGTGAACGAATTACATGTTACTTATGCGTTCAGTAGCCCGGAACGTATCCGGGTTAAAGATCAATAGACACACCACTTTAAGTGAGTTATACACGGGAGTACGCCTACACCCCGTGCTCAGGTCGTGGCCATCTCGTAAGATGATGCCAGGGATATCCGGGACATGGTCATTAACCCCCCAAAGGCTGTAAAGTAAACACATCTGTTTAAAACGAGCCGATCAAATTATTCAACTACCCACTAAGCGTGGAGATTTGATGCCCGATCAAGCGGTACGCTATGTACCGTAACCCAAGCCCGTATAGGGAAAATAAGTTAAAAGTATTTACCTTATGCAAGTAATAATCACAACAATCAGAATGCACGTAGCTTTTACTGTTTCTCCTAATCTGGAACGAAGGTTTAATATAACCTATTAGAATTCTAACGGGTCTTTTATTAAGCTTAAGCTTAGACCGGCTAGTTTCAAGATACGGTTCGTACGCACGATTAAGCGAAGACCGGATAGAATGTGATTCAGACCCGACAAGTTTGAAGACTTGTTTAATATGGGTTTATTATTCACATTCTGGATTTTGAGATAAAACCGATAAGGTTTGACCCGTTTCGGCTAATTTATGTAAACTTGTTACATAAACCGAGCCGAACGCGTAGTATGCGTAACGGGTGTCCGTAAGAGCCATATACAGGTTTCCTAAGTTAATTATGTCTCAAATATGTTGTGACATCAGTAAGGTGTCTTTCGTTATGCCCGAAACTAATTTAAACACAAACTATGCCCCGTAGGGGTAGTTTGGTCATTTTAAAGTTTGTAAAAGAGTTTAAATGTCTAACTGAGTTACAGGTCTGATGTAAACAGCAAACATACTCAATTTGATGAGTTTTAACAGTAGGCTAAAGCATGTAGGTGAAACTTATCATTTTTAACCAAACTAGGCCCCGTAGGGGTATTTTGGTAATTTCACATAAGCCGACAAGCTCAAAACTGAAGTATGAGTTTATCAACTTTTGATTACTGTTAAAATATGATAATTTGCTTCTTATATCAGTAGGTATCAACCCGGGTATGTCCAATATGATTTTAAAACATACTATGCGTTAATAACGCTAAATAAGGCGATTAAAGGCCATTACCGGGTTCGATACTTAAGTCTGATATTTTTATACTTCCAGAAGGCTTAAAATAATTTATTTATCATAACTAATCAGTAGCAAAAGGTTTGGAGTCGTTTAGATGTGTAAAACTCATTTTATGGCCCGTAAGGGCAAAATCGACAATTACCGAATTAAGCCTACGACTATGAGTTATGCTCAGCCTAAAATTAATTTAAAATCTTTAAAATTCCCAAAATAATATATTACATCAGTGGGTAATTCGTTTGATATCAAAAAGTATGTTTAATTAGGCTATACGCTAATTACGCCATTTTATTAACATAAAGCACCGTAATTACGCTAATGAGCATAACTCTTAATCTACAAGTCAAACTGATGTCAAACTTTGCATACAAGTCTATATATCAGTAACTAAGGTTTCTACACTTTTACATTTTCATAAATCACGTTTTAAGGTAATAAGGGCATAACGGTCAACATATGAACAATTAACGGAAACTTGCATATTAATTGGATAACTAATGAACCGAGGTGCATAATCACAGAGGGTTGTTCTAACATATAACCTAGTCCAATTTAAGCCCTGTGGCATTTCTAAAATATGCCTAAACGGGTCAGAACTGAAAGTCAAAGTGAAAGTCAAACTATGTGACTTTCGGTTCCGAACCGGGTCTAAACAGGAAATAGTCGGGTTGAACAGGTTTGGACATGTTCTTACACTAATTACTAAGTTATAACAATAATCAAACAGGTTATACATGGTCTAGATAGCTAATTATGCATAAATGACCTTTTAAGAATTCTGTTGACTTTTTAAGTATATGTTTGACCCGACTTTTGAACTAGTTAAAGTGGTGATCAGGGGAAACCCTTTTGGGGTTTTATTACCCACATAAATACCAACTTATAACTACTTTTAATTCGAGATTTGACTGAGCCATTATTGACTAATCTCGAAGTCAAACCGTAATTACGACGGTTTGACTTTTAGCTAATTAACTAAGCTAAACTCAAACAAGAAAGGATTAGAACACTTACAAGGGTCCTATGCACGACTTATGATCAGTTGGGAGAGTTCCTTAGCTCCAGAAAGGCTCCAGATGATCAAATGAAGGTGTGAGAAAAATGGTGAACTTGGATGGCTATTTATAATGGTTCCACACACCATAAATCTTTGACAACTGAGTCTATGAGTGCCCACAATCGTTTGACATGTGTCCCAGGGGCTTAGGGGACGTTTTAGGGGCCAGGAGAAGTGGAAAAACGAGTTGAGATCGCGAAAATACGCATTGGCAGACCACCAGCGATTTTTTCGGAGCTGGGCCCACCATCGCGTAGCGCGAGGGTCCCGTCGCGCAGCGCGACCCCCTGCAGATCAGATTCTTTTGATTTTGTTTGCGATTCAGCCCTTGTCTCTTCAAAACTCGAATGGTTACTGATTTATTGCACTTTAAACCTCCACAATTGATCTACTAAGGCCTTAAATCATATACCCACTTTGCCAAGTCCCCGGGTAACTTTATTTTCACCCGAAAAGTCCTAACTTTCGACGTTTACGCTTTAACGCTTCGCACACGAATTTGGTCATATCTTTTTCATACGTTAACGAAACTTTATGAAATTTTTATGGTGCATTCTCATGAGCATAATTAATATTTACAAAGCTTCGAGTTTGTCAATAGGTCACTCAGAGGTATAAATTAAACATGTTGACACATTCGGTCCCTGTAGTTTGAAATCACTCACATTTTGCTTCGTATGATCTATGATTTATTCGTTTGAAGGTATGAGCATCGTGTAGGGTCGATATACATTGTATTTATTCACAGTTGACACTTAGAATACGTATATTCACATACTTTCAACGTTTGTCAACTTTAGTCCTTCCATAATATTTCTTTCACACGTTTAAACTTTATGACACGTGTCAACATATTATAGGACGTGAATTTTCGAGGTGTTACAGCGCCTCAGAGATTAGAGCAGCCAAAGTTGCAAAAGTTCCAAAACTTGTCAAAGGGTTACAAATGAGGCCTCTGATCTCCTATTTATAGGCAAGCACTGCTGGGAGAAACTATCATCCGATCGGATGGTCATCCGTCCAGATGATCATCCGTCCGGATGACCTTAGCCATCCGATCAGATGGACTTTACAAGTTACGTTTCGTCCCGCTTCCGTTTTCTCCCAGATATAATATAGAATACAATCAAAACTATACAACGACACTAACATGACAAAATATAGACTAAGTACAGACGGAAGCTATAGACATAGTGCACCTACAGACTCCCCCTTGGATGTAGCTGCAGTCTTCCTTCCTGTACAGTCTTCATCGCGCCTTCCTGTTGCGTTTGTTCTCTCTTGCTTTCCTCCTTCTCTCTTCAATTCTCTCTTCCAACATTCTCATCCTTTGAGGTCTTCCAGTTTCAATCCACCACTTACGGTATTCTGGAATTCCATCTTTTGCCTTTTCCCACCTAGGAATCTTATTTTCCTGAGATTCGATAGGCGTTTGATCAGTTTCGGGCGGACTTGCAAACTTCTATCTACCTCTTTGAACAGCTCTCTCTCGAATCTCCTTCACACTTTCATTCCTTTTCTCTTTCTTCAGATATTCTTCTAATTCAAGATCCCTGAACTTAGATTCCCAATATCTTCTAGAGTTGATATCTTTGGCAAAGCAAATATTCACCATCTTCTGATATTGTTGGGCTTGAACTCTATCAGGCTCATTGTATACGATCTTGTTAAAGAACAAACAATCAATGTCTTTCTTGGAGCAGTTAACCAACCACATTAGATCCAAAACATTGATACGTCTTGTTTCGCCTGTCTTCTTATCAAATAGAGAAATTACTGCTTCTGTTGTACTTTAATTGTAGAGCCATCCTATGAAATCTTCATGAAAGTCTTGCTGTATTGCTCTAAGCGGCATATTCTTCAGACATCTTGGCGGTTTGATCTTCAAAGTAATATCATTTTCACCAGTAACAGGATCTACTTTCATAATCTGCTTAGGCTTATGTGGTTTCCAATCAGGAAAGATTTCCTTAGCTTGCAACTTGATGTAGTTCCACAGCCTCTGATCACGAATTTTCACTTCTGGACCATAATAGAATTGCTTAATATTCTTGGTCTGCACAAGCTCTTCTATATCCCACCACGGCAATGTCTTAATATCAGATTAAAACTCGAAATACTGAACTCCAAACTCTCTTCTGATTACATAAACTTTAAGATCTTCCAAATAGCCCCATGAGAGAATATCACCCAGAGATTTATCTGGATGATCAGTGAAATATTGTAGAGGCCTTTTGAACTTTCTTTCTTTAGGAATGACCTTGAACCATCTCTTTCGTTCCTCTAGAAGATCTTCCATAGATACAGTTTCAGGAATACCCTCTGTAGCGATCTTCTCTACTACTTTCCTTCTCACTTCTTCTTCATTATGCGACTTGAATAGTTCATTCAAAGTCGGAAAGTCATCGTCAGCATCAGAGTAATGGAATGTAATATCTTCTTCAGAAATATCAGAACCTTCTTCAATGATTACATCATTAAAATTGTCTGCTTCATTCACGAAAGTATACTCCCTGTCTGGAGTTTGTGGAATTTCTTCCTCAATGCCAAACTTCAACTTACCATCCTCCAAATCCACTTCCTCTAACATGGACTCACGAGTCCTGTTTTCTACCAACTCCCCCTCAACTTCAGCATGCAAGTAAATAACTTTTGGAAGAGTAATGAATACCTGATCACCAGCACGCTTTGATCCAGAAGACGATTCTTCATCATGTTGTTCTTCCTGTTGCTCATTGATTTCATCGTTTAAGAAGTCTTCTAAAGTACTTGGACCAGAATACTTAACAATCATTAAACCTGTAGCGCCTTGATCATCTTTATCATCATTACCATCATTGTGGTAGTTTTCAACTGCCTCAAGAATCTCTTCCAACTCTTCATCTTTTTCATCCTCATCTTCCTTTTCTTTATGACGTTTTTCGATAATCTTTCTTCTATCAAGTTTAATTTCTTCAGGAGTAATATCTTTCACCTCACCAATTGGAATAATGGCGAAAGTATTATCCACATCATCTTCAGCTTCCTTCATTTCGACATCAGGAACAGTAAAAGCTTCAGCATTAGAAATGTTTACCTCTTCAGTTTGAGCAGGATCAGGTTGGCTAGTAGAACCCAGAATTTCTTCAGCATCAATCACCAAACCCTTCCTTTTGTCTTTCAACGCGTCAGCAGCTTCTTCTGCCATTCTTTTCTCTTTTTCTATCCTCCAAGCCTCAGCTCTTTGGATTTCTATCTCATCGAAAGCAGCTTGAACATCGATTCCCAATTTGTTCTCTATCACAGCATACAACATTTTTATTTGTTCATCTTTTGCATCTCGTTCTACTTTTAGAGCCTCAACGTCTTTTTGTAAAATCACAATCGCTGATGTAGCAGATACGTTCACGTCTCCTATCATCTCCAACAAAGTGTTGTTGTTACTATCAACCGATTTGTATTTGGCTTCCACTGCAATAATTCTTTCGGCTGCCATTTCCAAACCTCCAGAAATCTCTTCTACTTCTTCTCTTAATGCAACATTTTCAGCTTCAACTGCTTGAAGTTTCTCTTTTGTCTCTTGAAGTTCTGCATCAACTCTTGCTTTCGCTTTCTCCAAAACACTCACTTTCTTCTGCAACACATTAATTTTCCCATCATTAAACATATCCCCATTGTCAGACGGAAGATCATGAGGAATCTCTTGACCCATCTTTGGAATACCCCAGCTTGAGCTTTCTGAAGCTTGTGTTTTCTTTGAAGCAGGCTTTGGCTCTTCAACATCTTTTGGTTGTTACATTAGAGACTTTTCATGATCAGGAGAAATATGAATTGTTCTGTACTTCTGTTTTCTGGTGACGGTGGCGGTGTAGACTTTCTGACTTCTGTGATCTCTATCTCTGGACTTTCAGCCCTTTCAACTTCAGGAACTGTTGTTGTTTCTAGTTGGGGAACATAAGTTGTATCTTCCCTGGCTTTAACTTTCCTCGGAACTTCTCCAGATGGACGTGCCTTTCTCTTCTTTAAACCTTTCTTTTTCTTTTCTTTGTCGGCGGGTGTTGGAACGTATGTAGCATCCTCTTCGTCCGATGCTTTCTTTTTCTTTGGAAGCTTCAATTTGATCTTGCCACTGTACATCTTTGACGTATCAATTTCAGATTCAGTCTCACTAGAATCACTTTGGACAACACCTTTGACAAAAGTTTCTTTAACACCTGCTCCACTAGCTTCAACGTTTTCAACGGTCTTTTCAGCTTCCTTTTCTTGAACATCTTTAGCAGTTCTAAGATTTTCAAATTTAGCAAACGACATACCCAGCAAATCAACACCTTCTTGAATTAAATCTGTCGGAGCTATCACCGGTTCATCAACAAGATGCGGTGGAGATTTCTTCTTTTTGGTTTCTGCAAAACAAACATTAATATTGTCAGAAACATATTCAAAAGAAATATCTACCAACCTTTCTGTTGATTCCTGTTTCTCAATTTTACCCTTTAATACTACTTTCGAAGTAGAAACTTTTGGCGTTCTCTTCTTTTTCTCCTCCTTCACGAACCAGAACCTTAACTTCTTTTCAACCATCGGCTCTAATCTTTCTGTCTCATTGTCTGAATTACTATCATCATGTCTCCAATTATCTCCCTCAGGTGCCACAAAATCAGACTTCTTAATCTTTCCAAATTTTGGTCGATATCTAGGCTCTTGCTCTAGCTTCACACCTTTATACTTATCCAATCTCTTTAGCGTTTCACTGTCCATATGCTGTAGATGAAGTTCATCACTTGGATCTTTTACTAAGTTTGGAAACTGATCATCCAACAACATCTGTACAAACCTAGGGTACATGATATACTTTTCACCCTTAATGTTATCAATCATGTGATTGAAAATCACTTGCAATATATTATACGGCATATTGAACACCAAGCAAGCTATTATGTTCATGATATAGTTAGATGTTTCATCATAAGCTCATTTTCTATGCGATAGTGCATGAATCACGTAATGAACTAAGAGCTTGTAGGGTCTGCAGAATTTCGACTTTATATACCCTTTATCGTTTATAAAGCCTGTGTATCCCATGCGTAGCCAAAACCCCTTGATCAATCTCTCATTACAAATTATCGGATCTTCGTCTTTGTCTTGCAGGTTCAACACCCTCCTTACATCTCCCACAGTTATCTTCACCTCTAAATCGACATCCTTATTCTTTTCATCTTCGATTCTAACGGCAGAATAAATCGTCTCATCCTTCTCATCATATCGTGCAGAACTCCAAAAAGTTCTAACATGCGATTCATAACACTTATGTCTCTTCGTTAGTGCCTTAAAGATTCTGCTCTCTTAGAAATGGTAAAACCTCCTTGAATGGCTCGATGTTCGGAAAATCTTCTTCTAGAATGCAGTATATGTTGTGCTTGGAGTGAAAATCAGAAGCTCTTGCCTGTTAAAGATATCATTATTACAATGTGCATGCTTATCAAGACAAACAGTACATAGTGAAAAATTTTCTGACTTTGAAAAAAATTTCTAACACTTTTCACTCTATACAGTACTGAATTGACGAATGGCCATCCGACCGGATGAGGTCATCCGATCGGATGAGATTGAAACACATGACATTCAAAGACAATACAATTAAATGGCTCGGATGGTCATCCGATCGGATGATCATTCGTTGTAAAAACACAACTGATTTTCAATGCACACTGATCATTGTCACACCCCCAAAATACCACCTAGGGAATGTCCCTGTTAGGCGTGTGACGTACCAACAACGAGCCACTAATTACATTGAACCCATACAAGTTTCAAAATAAAATCCTCAATTATTAATGAAAAACACCATCAATAGGATTAAATGAAAACCAACATGTTCAGCGGAAGCAAATAGTAAACCAATGTTAAACTGTTTCAAAAACCAATGTATGATATCAATAGTTCAATCACATGAATCCCTCCAGTCGACCCATGACCACTCCAGCTACTCCAAACAGCAAGTTCCAAATCCAATACATCTAAGGACCTGCGAGCATGCAACAAGTGTATCAGACAACGCTGGTGAGTTCACAGTTTTTTGAAAACGTTAGTTACCAAGTGTTTGTTCCAGCTCATTAACAAATGCAAAAGTAATATTGATAATATCTCGATACTGAACAAGACGGCTCCTGATGTATGTTTTGCCCGTTCCCCAGTGCTCCTATCAAAACACTGGGCATGACTGGGTCATTAGTTCACACCCGTTCTCTCTGGTACGGGGTGAGGGTGCCAAACCTAAGTAGCGCTACCAACTAATACCCCGTTACCTCCCCAGTAACAAAAGATGGGACTTAAGAGTGATAGAGTGAGATTATTATCCAATATTCCAGTTTTACCCAAAAGACTTATCCCTCCCCGGGATACCCACTGACTGTCCCAACCACCGGGACGCATGCTCAAGAGTAGTGAACTCACCTTGGTTTTGCTCGGTTAGACTAGTTACGTGTTCAAGTTGCTCAAAACAATCCTAACATGGTTTATCAGTAACAATCAGTTTCGCATTCGTATTGAATCACGTAATTTGTCACATAATACACAGGTTGCACTCACGGATTATGCACATAATTGTCCGCATTATAACAGTTAACCACGGCATACATTAATCAAGTTATCACAGTTCGTCCACACAATAGACGCTCGTACCTGGCCCGCAACCCAGGTGTGATCATTGTTTCAGTTCCTGGCCCACCCGACCGGCCCAGTTATTTAATTCCCGAAGCCCACACGCATCGTATGTGCGGCGGCCCACCAACTAATTTATTTGTTTCTTAGTGAAGCGGCCCAAGTTAAATCCAATGATGTGTGGCCCAGATTTAATAGACTAATCTACATGTGTGTGTTCAACCATTGTGTGCGGCCCAATCCCAATTCTTGTTAACCCTTACCGAATCACAACCATGCATACAACATCTACCCTTTGATTCAAGATTTATATTTCAAACCAAATCAAATAACATATCATCCATCGAATCTAAGCTATGCCACTAATACCACATCTGATTACATTGTGTTAATTAATTACATCACACAAACCCCTCTAAAACTCCATGATCAGAATTGTACACGCAACAGTTTAATTGTCAAGATAGTTCCTAACGATTAGTGATGATTCTATGAACTTCTAAGCACATAATCAAAATATACACATAAGTTAACAATCATCTAATCACATATTAGATTACCATCGCATGTCAAATAATTCAATAGTTAGCATCACGTTACTTAGTTTAATGCCATGTTCATGTGTGTTATACACTAATCATCAACTAATCTCATAACAGATTCTCGCACACAATAACTTAGACAAGGTTGTGCAAACGATTTACATTAATAATCAACACTAATTAAACACACATAAGAAAAACTAAGATGTTATTTACTAACCGAGCAATGTATAGAATTAGACACACAAGATGATCCTCAAGAGGAGAGGCTTCGACGAAAGTGAGGGGGGGGGGTCTGCCGATGAAAGATCTTGATGGGGTGATGGTTGTTAGGGTTTGCATTACTACCCATAATCTTATACACCCTTTACGTAAACAAGTATTAGGAAAAAGGGCCCGGATTAGTTGGGCTTGCGAAACCAGCCAAGAAGCAACACAAGTCCAAGCAATTAACATAAACTAGGCCCAACTCCAAGAAATTAAACATATACTAGGCCCAACTCTAAGGTTTTCGAATACGGGTGTTTGGTTTGGGCCCCGAGTATGCATGAGTGTGTGTGTTGTCCCAAATGTACAAACATGTTGACTAACTGAGTTATAACAACACAGAATGCTCAACGCAGCTCGTTGGAGAGAAACAATTAGCGAGGAGTTAGAATCACAAGATTAACGTTACAAACCTTGAAAGTTCGGGTTGTCACATCATCCCCAACTTGAAAGAAATTTCGTCCCGAAATTTGACAAGCAGTACAGAGAAGTGAGGTGATGGATCAAGATTGCTGCTGATTTTCCTCTGGTGCCACATCATCCCCAACTTGAAGAGGAATTTCGTCCCGAAATTCACCAGTGCTACCAGACTTAGATTGATCATCTGGAAAAAAGTTGAGGATACTTAAGTTTCATCTGATCCTCATGCTCCCACGTGAACTCCGGTCCATGATCTCTATAGGTTCCTCGACAAACTGCAACTTGTTGTCGATCTTCAGCTCTTGAAACGACACAACCAGTGTCTCATCAGACTGACACTTCTTTAATTGTGAAACATGAAAGACATCGTGAACATTACCCAACTCAGCAGGTAACTCAAGCTTGTAAGCCACTTTAACGATCCACTCCAGGATTTTCAATGGCCCAACGTAACGCGGATTGAGCTTACCGCGCTTCCCAAAGCGTACAACACCCTTCCACGGTGAAACTTTCAACATAACCCGATCATCTACAACGAACTCTAACGGTTTCCTACGCTTGTCAGCGTAGCTTTTCTGACGATCACGTGCTGCCGCCATACGGTTTCTGATCTGAACAATCTTCTCAGAAGTTTCAAGTACGAGCTCAGGAACTGTGATCTGGCTGTCACCCATCTTAGCCCAACAGAGAGGAGAACGGCATTTCCGCCCATACAATGCTTCGAACGGAGCTGCCTGAATGCTAGTGTGGTAGCTGTTATTGTAGGAGAACCCTATCAACGGCAAATGTTTCTCCCAGCCCTTGCCAAAATCGATGACACATGCACGCAGCATGTCTTCAAGTGTCTGAATAGTGCACTCACTCTGACCATCCGTCTGTGGGCGATAAGCAGTACTCATATCGAGATGTGAACCGAATGACTTATGCATCGATTGCCATAAATCAAAAATGAAACGTGGATCTCAATCTGAGATGATAGAGGTTGGCACCCCGTGCCTAGAAACCACCTCCTTAAGATAAACTGCTGCAAGCTGTGAGAACTTATCTGTTTCCTTGATTGCTAGAAAATGCGCTGACTTCGTGAGAGGATCGACGATTACCCAAATAGTATTGTTTCCATCCTGAGTTCTCGGTAAACCTGTGACGAAAGCCATAGCAATCTGCTCCCATTTCCATGTGGGTATCTCTGGCTGCTGAAGTAGACTCGAGGGTTTCTGATACTCCACCTTGACTTTAGCACAAGTCAAACACTTACCCACGTACGTTGCTATGTGAGCCTTCATCTTTGGCCACCAATACATAACCCTGAGATCCTGATACATTTTATCTGAGCCCGGGTGAACAGAATACTGAGACTTGTGCGCTTCATCCATCACAAGCTCTCAAAGATTACCATAGAGAGGAACCTATACCCGCTCCATAAAGTAATGAATGCCGTCAGATCTTTCCACAATTCGCTTTTCCATGCCCCGTAAGTATTCAGCCTTGATGTTCTCTTCTTTTAATGCCTCGATCTGAGCGGAACAAATCTGTGCAGGTAAACCAGAGTGAATAGTAAGCTGCAGAGCGCGAACATGCTTAGGCTTCGTCTCCTTTCGGCTAAGTGCATCAGCTACAACGTTAGCCTTACCCGGGTGATACTTGATGGCACATTCGTAATCGTTCAACAGTTCTATCCAACGACGCTGTCGCATATTCAAATCCATCTGGTCAAAGATATGCTGGAGACTCCTGTGATCGGTGTAGATAGTGCATTTGGTACCGTACAGATAATGCCTCCAAATCTTCAACGCGAAAACCCCGGCCCCAACACCAAGTCGTGAGTTGTATAATTCTTCTCATGAACCTTCAACTGTTGAGAAGCATAAGCTATCACCTTCTCGCGTTGCATCAACACGTAACCGAGACCCTGAATAGAAGCATCACAATATACCACGAAATCCTCGGTACCTTCAGGTAAGGACAAGATCGGTGCGCTGCAGAGTTTCTGTTTTAAGAGTTGGAAAGCATCCTCCTGTTTCGTTCCCCAAGAATAAACAACGTTCTTCTATGTCAAGGAAGTGAGAGGTTGAGCGATTTTTGAGAAATCCTGAATAAACCGACGATAGTACCCCGCAAGACCAAGGAATTGTCGCACCTCCGAAGGATTCTTTGGTGCCACCCAATTCCTAATAGCATCGATCTTAGCAGGATCCACGTGTATCCCCATTTCGTTAACAATGTGACCAGGAAAGTGTACTTCCCGAATCCAGAAATCACACTTAGAAAACTTCACGTAGAGCTGTTCCTTCCTCAGGAGCTCCAAGATAAGACGTAAGTGCCGCTCATGGTCTTCCTTGCTCTTGGAGTAGATCAAGATGTCGTCGATGAAAACAATAACAAAGTCATCGAGATATGGTTTGCACACGCGGTTCATAAGATCCATGAAAACCGCTGGTGCATTAGTCATCCCAAATGGCATTACCAAAAACTCATAGTGGCCATACCGCATTCGAAACGCCGTTCTGGGAACATCCTCCTCTCGGAATCGCACCTGATGATAGCCCGACCTTAAGTCGATCTTGGATGACCCTTGCAGCTAGTCAAACAGATCGTCAATACGTGGTAGCGGGTAACGGTTCTTGACCGTCACCTTGTTGAGCTCGCGATAATCTATACACATCCAAAAGGACCCATCCTTCTTCTTCACAAACAGAACTGGGGCTCCCCAAGGTGAAGAGCTGGGTCGGATAAAACCTCTATCCAACAGCTCTCGAAGTTGATTCGACAACTCCTGTAACTCCCCTGGCGCAAGACGGTAAGGAGCACGAGCAATCGGGGCTGCTCCTGGCATGAGGTCGATCTGAAATTCCACCTGACGATGTGGAGGTAAACCAGGGAGTTCTTCAGGAAATACATCAGGAAACTCACGAACAACTGGAAGGTCCTCGATCCTTCTCTCATCAGATTGCGAATCAGTAACAAGAGCTAAAATAGCAGGGTAGCCCTTACGCAAACACTTCTGAGACTTCATCGTTGAGATAATACTAACCATAGCACCACTACGATGACCCTGAACCGATAAGGATTCTCCGCTAGGGAGAGGAATGCGCACGATTTTCTCCTTGCAGAGTATTTCCGCCTGGTGCTTGGACAACCAGTCCATACCAATAACCACATCGAAACTTCCAAGAGTAACAGGGAGTTGGTCAATGTCGAACACTTGACCCATGAGATCAAGTTTACAACCAAATAGAAAATGAGAAGCTTCTATCGATTTTCCATCAGCTAATTTTAGTACATGCTTATTTACAAGAGGTGTGGGAGTCAACCCTAACTGACGACTAAACCCCAAGGACACATAACTCCAATCGGCACCACAGTCGAATAAAACAGAAGCAAATAAATCATTTATCGAGAACGTACCAGTCACTACGTTGCCATCATTTCTGGCTTCCCCAGCTCCAATAGTGAATACCCTCCCGTGCGCACCATTTCCCCCATTGCTCCCATTGTTGTTGTTCCTGTTGTTATTGTTCCCATTGTTGTTACCACCAGTATTCTGATTCAGTTGAGGGCAATCTCGCTTGATGTGACCCTCGGCCCCACACTGAAAACAACCCTTACGATTACCCTGATTCTGCTGAGGCTGCTGTCTATCTTGCTGCTGTGGCTGCTGCTGTTGGTTCGTAAGTGAAACCCTACAATCCTTGGCCATATGCCCCACTTTGTTGCACCTGTGACATACTCGGGTACACGGCCCCCGATGGTGATAGTTGCACTTATTGCACTTTGGTAGTTTCCCCGCATAAGAACCCTGGCCCGAGCTGTTGCCCTGACTTTGATTAACGGATGACGACTGAATGAAACTGCGATTGTTGCTATTGTCTGGCCGCTTCTGAGACTGATTCGAGTTTGTCACCTTATCTACATCACTCCATTTACGTTTACTATCAGAGGCAGGAGTAGTGGCTGTAGTAGTGGCAGTAGTAGAAACACGCTGTGGTAGTGAGCCACGCTCCACCTCCTGATCCGTAATCTTGTGAGCCAAGTGGATAATCTGAGCTAGATTGTTGAGGTTTACTGCAGTAACCAAACCCTTAACCTGTGGGGCTAATCCCTTGATGTACAGCTCGATTCTTCGGTGTGGAGGTCGCGATAAGTTCGGGCACATATTAGCTAACTCGTGAGACCTCTTCGTGTATGCCTCGATCTCCGACCCCACCATCTTCAAATCATAATACTCGTTTTACAGTTTCTGCACCTCATCACGAGGACAATACTCTTCACGCAACAGTTCCTCAAAATTGTCCCAAGTAGTGGCATTAGCCACCTCAATGCCCAGCATTTGGACTTGGGCATTCCACCAAGTCAAGGCACCATTCTGAAGTGTGCCTGAAGCATACTTCACCCTATCCTCAGCAGGACAGTTACACATCGCAAACACGGATTCGGCCTTCTCAAACCAACGCAAGAGTCCCACAGCTCCTTCAGTCCCACTGAATGTCTGTGGCTTACAATCCATGAAGGTCTTGAACGTGCAAACAGGTGGATGGTGCGGATTCTGTTGCACCGGTTGACCTATTGACGAAAGAACAATTAACACACAAGTAAGACTCGAGTACGCGACACAAGGATAAAGGGTGTTTGGCACATATCGTACCAGCTTGATAAGATGCTAGGGCTTCAGCCACGTGAGTATTGATCAGATCGGTTAACTCAGCTTGAGTCATAGCAATGTGGCCACGTCCACCACCGCGGCTTCCACCACGTCCTCCACGTCCACTCATGATTCTATACAAGAAAAGGAAGGATTCAAAATGCAAGTTCGAGCAGGAGTCAAGCATTACTATGACCTCCATAGACTACTGAGTTCTATCATGACATCGATTAACAGAGCGGAACCCCTCTCACACTCGTTAAGCCTCACTGGGACTCACATGCACCCCACATTATTATTATGTGTGCACCCATAATAATAAGGCAATTTGCATGCTTATCTCAGTGCCTCTTAACTCTTGCTAAAAGGTTCCCCACATGCAAATAGCAAGCGAAGGTATTACAGGATTAAAAATTACGATAGTCGAAGGGTAGTGTCACACTAACAGATCACATAACAGGGGTTGGTTACATAAAGACTCATACTGCAGTGCCAAGTGTGTAATTAAGTGTGATGTTATTCATAAGCAAACACAAGGTATGCTATGCAATAGTAAACGAGAAACGAACCTTGCAGTCTGGAGCTGAGTGTCATGGTCGATTTCGGAACTGTTCGATTATAGTCTGGTTTTATAAAAACGTTTTAAAACCAAGTTCACTATAACCAGTGGCTCTGATACCAAACTGTCACACCCCCAAAATACCACCTAGGGAATGTCCCTGCTAGGCATGTGACGTACCAACAACGAGCCACTAATTACATTGAACCCATACAAGTTTCAAAATAAAATCCTCAATTATTAATGAAAAACACCATCAATAGGTTTAAAAGAAAACCAACATGTTCAGCGGAAGCAAATAGTAAACCAATCTTAAACTGTTTCAAAAACCAATGTATGATATCAATAGTTCAATCACATGAATCCCTCCAGTCGACCCATGACCACTCCAGCTACTCCAAACAGCAATTTCCAAATCCAAGACATCTAAGGACCTTCGAGCATGCAACAAGTGTATCAGACAACGCTGGTGAGTTCACAACTTTTCGAAAACGTTAATTACCAAGTGTTTGTTCCAGCTCATTAACAAATGCAAAAGTAATATTGATAATATCTCGATACTGAACAAGACGGCTCCTGATGTATGTTTTGCTCGTTCCCCAGTGCTCCTATCAAAACACTGGGCATGACTGGGTCATAAGATTAACTGCTGCAAGCTGTGAGAACTTCTCTGTTTCCTTGATTGCTAGAAAATGCGCGGACTTCGTGAGACGATCGACGATTACCCAAATAGTATTGTTTCCAGCCTGAGTTCTCGGTAAACCTGTGACGAAATCCATAGCAATCTGCCCCCATTTCCATGTGGGTATCTCTGGCTGCTGAAGTAGACCCGAGGGTTTCTGATACTCCACCTTGACTTTAGCACAAGTCAAACACTTACCCACGTACGTTGCTATGTGAGCCTTCATCTTTGGCCACCAATACATAACCCTGAGATCCTGATACATTTTATCTGAGCCCGGGTGAACAGAATACCGAGACTTGTGCGCTTCATCCATCACAAGCTCTCGAAGATTACCATACAGAGGAACCCATACCCGCTCCATAAAGTAATGAATGCCATCAGATCTTTCCACAAGTCGCTTTTCCATGCCCCGTAAGTATTCAGCCTTGATGTTCTCTTCTTTTAATGCCTCGATCTGAGCGGAACGAATCTGAGCAGGTAAACCAGAGTGAATAGTAAGCTGCAGAGCGCGAACATGCTTAGGCTTCGTCTCCTTTTGGCTAAGTGCATCAGCTACAATGCTAGCCTAACCCGGGTGATACTTGATGGCACACTCGTAATCGTTCAATAGTTCTATCCAACGACGCTGTCGCATATTTAAATCCTTCTGGTCGAAGATATGCTGGAGGCTCCTGTGATCGGTGTAGATAGTGCATTTGGTACCGTACAGATAATGCCTCCAAATCTTCAACGCGAAAATCACGGCCCCTAACTCTAAGTCGTGAGTCGTATAATTCTTCTCATGAACCTTCAATTGTTGAGAAGCATAAGCTATCACCTTCTCGCGTTGCATCAACACGCAACCGAGACCCTGAATAGAAGCATCACAATATACCACGAAATACTCGGTACCTTCAGGTAAGGACAAGATCGGTGCGCTGCAGAGTTTCTGTTTCAAGAGTTGGAAAGCTTCCTCCTATTTCATTCCCCAATAATAAATAACGTTCTTCTGTGTCAAGGAAGTGAGAGGTTGAGCGATTTTTTAGAAATCCTGAATAAACCGACGATAGTACCCCGCAAGACCAAGAAATTGTCGCACCACCGAAGGATTCTTTGGTGTCGCCTAATTCCTAATAGCATCGATCTTAGCAGGATCCACGTGTATCCCCATTTCTTTAACAATGTGACCAAGCAAGTGTACTTCCCAAATCCAGAAATCACACTTAGAAAACTTCACGTAGAGCTGTTCCTTCCTCAGGAGCTCCAAGATAAGACGTTAGTGCCGCTCATGGTCTTCCTTGCTCTTGGAGTAGATCAAGATGTCGTCGATGAAAACAATAACAAAGTCGTCGAGATATGGTTTGCATACGCGGTTCATAAGATCCATGAAAACCGCTGGTGCATTAGTCATCCCAAATGGCATAACCAAAAACTCATAGTGGCCATACCGCGTTCGAAAAGCCGTTCTGGGAACATCCTCCTCTCGGACTCGCACCTGATGATAGCCCGACCTTAAGTCGATCTTGGAATAAAAACTTGACCCGTGCAGCTGGTCAAACAGATCGTCGATACGTGGCAGAAGGTAACGGTTATTGACCGTCACCTTGTTGAGCTCACGATAATCTATACACATCTGAAAGGACCCATCCTTCTTCTTCACAAACAGAACTGGGGCTCCCCAAGGTGAAGAGCTGGGTCGGATAAAACCTCTATCCAACAGCTCTTGAAGTTGATTTGACAACTCCTGTAACTCCCCTGGCGGAAGACGGTAAGGAGCACGAGCAATCGGGGCTGATCTTGGCATGAGGTCGATCTTAAATTCCACCTGACGATGTGGAGGTAAACCAGGGAGTTCTTCAGGAAATACATCAGGAAACACACGAACAACTGGAAGGTCCTCGATCCTTCTCTCATCAGATTGCGAATCAGTAACAAGAGCTAAAATAGCAGGGTAGCCCTTACGCAAACACTTCTGAGCCTTCATCGCTGAGATAATACTAACCATAGCACCACTACGATGACCCTGAACCAATAAGGATTCTCCGCTAGGGAGAGGAATGCGCACGATTTTCTCCTTGCAGAGTATTTCCGCCTGGTGCTTGGACAACCAATCCATACCAATAACCACATCGAAACTTCCAAGAGTAACAGGGAGTAGGTCAATGTCGAACACTTGACCCATGAGATCAAGTTTACAACCAAATAGAAAATGAGAAGCTTCTATCGATTTTCCATCAGCTAATTCTACTACATGCTTATTTACAAGAGGTGTGGGAGTCAACCCTAACTGATGACTGAACCCCAAGGACACATAACTCCAATCGGCACCAGAGTCGAATAAAATAGAAATAAATAAATCATTTATCGAAAACGTAGCAGTCACTACGTTGCCATCATTTCTGGCTTCCCCAGCTCCTATAGTGAATACCCTCCCGTGCGCACCATTTCCCCCATTGCTCCCATTGTTGTTGTTCCTGTTGTTATTGTTCCCATTGTTGTTACGACCAGCATTATGATTCAGTTGAGGGCAATCTCGCTTGATGTGACCCTCGGCCCCACACTGAAAATAACCTTTACGATTACCCTGATTCTGCTGAGGCTGCTGTCTGTCCTGCTGCTGTGGCTGCTGCTGTTGGTTCGGAAGTGAAACCCTACAATCCTTGGCCATATGCCCCACTTTGTTGCACCTGTGACATACTCGGGTACACGGCCCCCGATGGTGATAGTTGCACTTATTACACTTTGGTAGTTTCCCCGCATAAGAACCCTGACCTGTGCTGTTGCCCTGAGTTTGATTAACGGATGACGACTGACTGAAACTGTGATTGTTGCTATTGTCTGGCCACTTCTGAGACTGATTCGAGTTTGTCACCTTATCTACATCACTCCATTTACGTTTACTATCAGAGGCAGGAGTAGTGGCTGTAGCAGTAGTGGCAGTAGTAATAACACGTTGTGGTAGTGAGCCTCACTCCACCTCCTGATCCGTAATCTTATGAGCCAAGCGGATAATCTGAGCTAGATTGTTGAGGTTTGCTACAGTAACCAAACCCTTAACCTGTGGAGCTAATCCCTTGATGTACAACTCGATTCTTCAGTGTGGAGGTCGCGATAAGTTCTGGCACATATTAGCTAACTCGTGAGACCTCTTCGTGTATGCCTCGATCTCCGACCCCACGATCTTCAAATCATAATACTCCTTTTCCAGTTCCTGCACCTCATCACGAGGTCAGTACTCTTCATGCAACAGTTCCTCAAAATTGTCCCAAGTAGTGGCATTAGCCACCTCAATGCCCAGCATTTGGACTTGGGCATTCCACCAAGTCAAGGCACCATCCTCAAGTGTGCCTGAAGCATACTTCACCCTATCCTCAGCAGGACAGTTACACATCGCAAACATGGATTCGGCCTTCTCAAACCAATGCAAGAGTCCCATAGCTCCTTCAGTCCCACTGAAAGTCTGTGGCTTACAATCCATGAAGGTCTTGAACGTGCAAATTGGTGGATGGTGCGGATTCTATTGCACCGGTTGACCTATTGACGAAAGAACAATTAACACACAAGTAAGACTCGAGTACGCGACACAAGGATAAAGGGTATTTGGCACATATCATACCAGCTTGATAAGCCGCTAGGGCTTCAGCCACGTGAGTATTGATCAGACCGGTTAACTCAGCTTGAGTCATAGCAATGTGGCCACGTCCACCACCGCGGCCTTCACCACGTCCTCCACGTCCACTCATGATTCTATACAAGAAAAGGAAGGATTCAAAATGCAAGTTCGAGCAGGAGTCAAGCATTACTATGACCTCCATAGACTACTGAGTTCTATCATGACATCAATTAACAGAGCGGAACCCCTCTCACACTCGTTAAGCCTCACTGGGACTCACATGCACCCCACATTATTATTATGTGTGCACCCATAATAATAAGGCAATTTGCATGCTTATCTCAGTGCCTCTTAACTCTTGCTAAAAGGTTCCCCACATCCAAATAGCAAGCGAAGGTATTACAGGATTAAAAATTATGATAGTCGAAGGGTAGTGTCACACTAACAGATCACATAACAGGGGTTGGTTACATAAAGACTCATACTGCAGTGCCAAGTGTGTAATCAAGTGTGATGTTATTCATAAGCAAACACAAGGTATGCTATGCAATAGTAAACGAGAAACGAACCTTGCAGTCTGGAGCTGAGTGTCATGGTCGATTTCGGAACTGTTCGGTTATAGTCTGGTTTTATAAAAACGTTTTAAAACCAAGTTCACTATAACCAGTGGCTCTAATACCAAACTGTCACACCCCCAAAATACCACCTAGGGAATGTCCCTGCTAGGCGTGTGACGTACCAACAACGAACCACTAATTACATTGAACCCATACAAGTTTCAAAATAAAATCCTCAATTATTAATGAAAAACACCATCAATAGGTTTAAATGAAAACCAACATGTTCAGCGGAAGCAAATAGTAAACCAATGTTAAACTGTTTCAAAAAACAATGTATGATATCAATAGTTCAATCACATGAATCCCTCCAGTCGACCCATGACCACTCCAGCTACTCCAAACAGCAATTTCCAAATCCAAGACATCTAAGGACCTGCGAGCATGCAACAAGTGTATCAGACAACGCTTGTGAGTTCACAACTTTTTGAAAACGTTAATTACCAAGTGTTTGTTCCAGCTCATTAACAAATGCAAAAGTAATATTGATAATATCTCGATACTGAACAAGACGGCTCCTGATGTATGTTTTGCCCGTTCCCCAGTGCTCCTATCAAAACACTGGGCATGACTGGGTCATAAGATAAACTGCTGCAAGCTGTGAGAACTTATTTGTTTCCTTGATTGCTAGAAAATGCGCTGACTTCGTGAGACGATCGACGATTACCCAAATAGTATCGTTTCCAGCCTGAGTTCTCGGTAAACCTGTGATGAAATCCATAGCAATCTGCTCCCATTTCCATGTGGGTATCTCTGGCTGCTGAAGTAGCCCCGAGGGTTTCTGATACTCCACCTTGACTTTAGAACAATTCAAACACTTACCCACGTACGTTTGTTGGGATTGAATCCTATCAGAGGAACAAATAATTAAAGCCAAAACTGGATCAGAGCAGTGGATCCAGAATAAGCAGATGTTTACATACAAATCTCTCCCCTTGAAAGTGATTTCATATCTGCTGACCTCCTATCTGCTGATCTTGCAAAGTGCTGACCTACAACTGCTGCTCAAAGTAAAGACCTGATGAAAGACTAAAGCCCTGCTGATTCTATCTACTGCCTTGAGTCAAGCACTGCTGATCCGGACAAGTACTGCTGGGTTCACAGCAGTGGAAAGTTGCAGCAGCTATTCTATAGTCTGTTTTGTAATGTAATGTAATGTAATAGCAGTAGTTAACATAGCAGTGCTTGTATAGATCAGAGGTTAGAGTTTGTTAGGATGTTAGATGTCACTTTCATGGTGACGTCAGCTAAGATGCTCAGTGGTTTGCAAGTGCCTATAAATAGTTCAGTACTTTGTACTGTTCTATTAGCTCTTTTGCATCATCGTCTTCTTTGCACGAACAAACAACTGAGCTCTGGCTGAGGGGGAGTTTGCATTCATTCATCAATCATTGTAATCGTTATTGAAATAAATTCAATCTTCTGATTCATTGTGTAAAGATGTTTGATCAAAGTATTACTCTTGTTTGATTGTATGCAAAGTTTGTTTTCATCATAATTCCGCTGCACACTCATCCATTCTCATTTTAATTACAAACACAAAATACAATCAGAAACAAACTCAGATCCAACAATTGGTATTAGAGCTTGGACAGTCAAATTTGATTTAACAATCATTTTGACATAAATAGTTCAGCTCATAACAATTGATACTTATCGTTTGTTCGTTTGTTGAAAAACAGAGCAAGGATTAATCACCATTAAAGTTGATTTCTCAGTGTCTGTAAAACAACAAGAATGACGTCACAATCTCAGGATGATAAAAACAACATCGGCTCGCTTTTTAAACCACCTATGCTAAAAAGAAATGAGTACAACATCTGGCAGAGGAGGATGGGTCACATCCTCGCTCAACAAACCACAGGATGTTGGAGGTCTGTCGTCTTTGGTCCTCATGTTCCCACAGTGCCAAGCGCTGAAGATGCTAAAAAGTTCGTCCCAAAACCAGTTGAAAATTATACCGAAACCGACTATCAAAAGTTCGAACTAGATGCTAAAGCTTTTAGCATCATAGCATCAGCGCTGCCCAATGAGATATATGCTGGACTGTTACACTGTAACAGTGCCAAAGAGTTATGGGACGCACTTAAGGAACAATTTGGGGGAACCGAAGAAGTCATAGAAAACAATAGGGAAATCCTGAACCAACAGTATGAAACATTTTGTCATGTTAGAGGTGAATCACTGACGCAACAATTTGAGCGTTTCAGTTGTCTCATCAGTGAACTGAGGCTTGTTAATACCACTTTTACAAACTCAACTCAAAATAGCAGGTTCCTCAGGTCACTGCCAGAAAAATGGGACACCATAGCTTTTGTCACCCGAAATTCACCTGAGTTTAAGGATCTGACCTTGACCCAACTCCATGGTCGACTCCTGACCTACGAAAGGGAGTTGGACCAGAAAAGGAAGTTACAAGAGTCAGGAAAAGCCGTTGATGATTATACATTCGGTAACACTGCTCTTCTGGGTCAAGAAGAATCTGGGAGCAGTGGTAAGGATCAGGGTTATGATCATTTCATTGACATAACTGCTGGGGCAAATTTTAACAACCCTGATCCTCACTCTGCTAGTTATGCATTCACTGCAAACGAAAACCAGATGTCAGACAATTTATGCTTTGAACTCAATGATTTGCAACATTTTGATCCCACTGACTTAGAGGAAATGGACATCCTGCACCAACTGGCTTTGCTAAGTGTTAGAACTAGCAAATTTTACAAAAGAACAGGGCGAAAATTCCCAGGTTTGCATGGGAATCTAAGGGTTGGGTTGGATAAATCGAAAATCAAGTGCTACAAGTGTAATAGGTTGGGACATTTCGCTAGGGAATGTAGGAGTCAAACTACTGGTCCCATAATTACTCATCCTAGCTCAAATCGTAGACCTCAAAACCAAAGCACTGTGCACTATGCCCAGTATGCCCCAGCACCTCAAGTGAACATTGCTCACTATGCTGCTGCCCCTGTGCCAGTGCACTATATCCAAACTACTGTTCCACAGATCCAATATGTTCAAACCCCTGTTCCCCAGGCACAAGTGCAGCCTGCACCTCAAACCACTGCTCCAGCAGCAGTACAACCAGATCAACAAAGTTTTTTCACTCAAGGATTTGTTGACTGGAGCAGTATGCCTGAAGACCTTAGTGATGAAAATTTTGCACTCTATACTTCTAATGATTCTTCTCATAATGAGTTTTGTTTGATGGCATTAGAGTCAATACAGGAGGGGGTTGAAACTGAAGAGGAACAGCTGAGTATTGAAATAGTGGATGAGGTGACTGAAGCAGTGGTTACTGCTGTGGCTGGTGAACTACTGTTGGGAGAAAGTTCAGGTACCTTGATTGAACCAATGACAGATCCATGGTCTGAAGAGGACAAAGAAGAAGAGAAGGAAGAAAAGGCTGGTGAAAAGAAGGTGAAAGCTGATGATGAAGAAGATCATCAATGTGATTGTGCAATGATGACAGCTGCCAAGGTATCTCCTCAAGTTCTTGAAAAACTGTGTTCTGACAATTGCATAATTGCTTTTGCTAACATCAAAGAGGTGAATGAAAACCTTCGGGATAAAATCTTAACTGATGAAGTTAAATTTGAAAAGTATTTAAAAGAACTTAAAAACAAATTGACTGAAAAGGAAAAAGAGATCAGCTAAGAGCAAAGCATAACCAAAACCCAACTTCAAACTATGGTAGAAAAATACCAAGTTTGAAAAAAGGAGTTGGAATCCACCCAGATTACTTGTGAAAGATGGGTGGAATCTTGCAGAGGATATGAGGTGATGCTTGCTAAACAGATTGAAAGCAATGTGAAATTTGGGGTTGGTTATAGAAAATATGATGATGAACATATTGCTTTTGAAAAATCTGTCCAAACCACTGATGTAGCCACTGAGCTCATCCCCACAAACAAGAATGGCCAAGAAGTGAAAATCACTGACAAACTTGGTAACAAAATCACACTTAACAGACCAATGGGATCCTCCACTTTCAAGGAGCTTGAAGATCATCAGTTTAAACCAAAATGGTCTGATGAGTGTGATATTCTTGAAAATTTCAAGCCAATGGACTTTACATCAACTGATGGTGTTAAAGCTCCAAAAGCTAAAGTCATACCTCTCAAGGACATCCCAGCAGTGGTTAAAACCTCTGCTGCAAAGGAGTCTGAAAAGAGAAAGAAGAAAGAAAAAATTGATAACTTGTTTTGTGAATTCTGTGAGAAAAGGAATCATTTAACAAAAGATTGTTTTCACTTAAAAGCTTATGATTTAAACAGAACAAGTGTCATTGTCTCAGCTGAAAGTTGCATTGTTTGTGGTAAAACAAACCACAAAACTCAAGCATGTGTGTATCTCAAAAACTTTGATGTGAAAAAGAATGAGTACATTGCTAAAACGTCCTTGAGTCCATCATCATCATCAACATCTGTCAAATTCACCAAGAAACAACCACTGTTTGTGCCAGTTCAAACAGCTGTCACAAAAAAGCTGAACCAAACATCTGTCAAAAGAGATGTTCAGGTTACTGATGCACCCCCTGCCAATCAGTTCAGAAAAGGCAAGGAAAAACAGTCTTACCAAAGGATTCCACACGTTTATGAGGCCTACAAAAGGCCCTCTAAACCTAAAGTGAATAGGCATCCTTTTGGTTACCAGCAGATGATTGGTCAAGACCCACAACAGTGGTTAGAGAAACACTGTCCTAAAACTGTCCAAACCCCTGACCTAACCACTGTCCATCATTCTGCATCCATCCCAGACACTGTTGAGACCCCATCCAAAGCCTTGTTGGCTTTGGAGACCTTAATGAACTAATCCTTTTACTTCATGTGCAGGGAGCTTCTGCATGCTTTGATAGTCTTTGGTTTGTAGATAGTGGAGGCTCCAGGCACATGACAGGATGTAAAGCCCTCCTCAAAGACTTTAAAATCCATGGAGGGGGTGATATATCCTTTGGGAATAATAGTAAAGGGAAAGTTCTAGGGTCTGGTACAGTGCAGTCTGGAAATGTAAAATTTGAAAATGTCAATCTGATAGACAATCTAAAATTCAACCTTCTGAGTGTATCACAAATGAGTGACAAAGGGTTTGGGTCATTCTTCACAAAAGATTGTTGTAGGATTGTTGGACCAGAAATGGTCAAAAAGATTAAAGCAATAATCAAAACCGGTCAAACTAAACTTGTTGCTCAAAGAAGTGGCAATGTTTATGTTGTTGACATGTCAAAAGAGTGTCCCAGAGCTGATGCCTGTATGTTCTCAGCTGCCTCTAACAAAGAGACAGAACTTTGGCACAGAAGGCTGGGGCACACAAATCTTAAGACAATCACTGAAATTTCCAAAAATGGGTTGGTGAGAGGCCTACCACAAAAATTGTTTTCATGCCCTGAACATTGCATTTCCTGTTTAAAAGGAAAACAGCATAAAAGTTCTTACAAGTCCATTGAAGAGTCCAAAACAACCCAGTGTTTGCAGATGCTACACATGGATTTGTTTGGCCCAGTTCAAGTCATGAACCTCAAAAAAGAAAAGATATTGTTTGGTTATTGTTGATGACTTTTCTAGGTTTACATGGACTTTCTTTTTACACTCAAAAGATGAGACTGCAGGCATTTTGCAAGACTTTGTGACACAGGTTGAAAAGCAATTTGACCTTCCAGTGAAAAGCTTCAGGAGTGACAATGGCACAGAATTTAAAAATAAGGAGTTGGATGCCTTCTGTGTGAAGAAAGGGATTGTAAGGCAGTACATCATCCCTAGAACACTAGAGCAAAATGGGGTAGTTGAAAGAAAGAACAGAACTTTGATTGAGGCTGCCAGAACTATGCTTGCAGATTCAGGTTTGCCATTAACTTTCTGGGCAGAGGCAGTAAACACTGCTTGCTATGTCCAGAACAGAGTTTTAATAAACCCCAGGCACAAAAAGACTGCTTATGAAATTCTGTATAAAATCAAACCACTGATCTCATATTTCAAAGTGTTTGGCTGCCCATGCTTTATTTTGAACTTAAAAGATTCCATTTCAAAATTTGCAGCCAAAATTGATTGTGGTTATCATCTGGGATACTCAACCACTGCCAAGGCTTACAAAGTGTTCAATACACGGACCAAAGCAGTGGAGGAGACTTTGAATGTTAAGTTCAATGAACTTTCATCAATGAAAATCCCAGCAAATCCTGCAGATCTGTTTGATCTTGAAAAATTCACTTTTGAAAATACTGCTGTCAAGACTAACAGTGCAGGTCCATCAGAGGATACAACACCAGACTATGGGTATGAAATCATCATCCCTCAAAGGTCTGCCACAAAGGGAAAAGCATCAGCTGTTCAAAACAGTTGTCAAAGCTCAACCACTGCTACCTCAACAGTTGTTGACCAAAGTAGCCCATCAACCACTGCTTCCACATCCTCAAACACTGCTGACAAAAGTCCCCAAACAGTGGATACAAGTCTGCAGATGTCCACTTCATTACCTCCTATTCCACCACCTTTTGAAGCCACTGCTGGATCATCAAAGTCCCCAGCAGTGGTTAGCTCAGATGATACACATTTGCAGCCTTCACCAACAAATGCCATCATACCATACCAAGGATATTTAATCTTCTTAAGATCTCATCCACCTGATCAAATCATTGGCAACATAAATGAAGGGGTGCTCACAAGAAGCCAAACCCAAAACATTTGTCTTTTTGCTGGTTTTCTATCACTCCATCAGCCAGTCAAGTACCAAGAGGCACTAAAAGACAACAGCTGGGTAGAAGCCATGCAAGAGGAGCTCCAACAGTTTAAAAGACAACAAGTATGGGAGCTTGTACCACTGCCAGAAGAGGTTAGTCCCATTGGCACAAAGTGGGTCTTCAAGAACAAAACTGATGAAAGGAGTATTGTTGTCAAGAATAAAGCCAGGCTTGTGGTTCAAGGTTACAGACAGGAAGAGGGGATTGATTATGATGAAACATTTGCCCCTGTTGCAAGATTGGAAGCCATTCGACTGTTCCTGGCCTTTGCTGTCAACCACAATATGAAGGTGTTTCAAATGGATATCAAAAGTGCTTTCCTCTATGGTACAATTCAAGAAGAGGTGTATGTTTGTCAACCTCCAGGTTTTGAGGATCCATTTTATCCAGATCATGTCTACAGGCTAAACAAAGCCTTGTATGGCTTGAAACAAGCACCAAGGGCCTGGTATGAAACTCTTTCCAACTTCCTACTCTCAAATGGTTTCAAAAGAGGTACCATTGATAAAACACTGTTTTTAAAATGGAGAGGGAAGGATTTAATGATTGTCCAGATTTATGTGGATGACATTATTTTTGGAAGCACATGTAACTCAATGTGTGAAGAGTTTAGAGAACTCATGACAGCTGAGTTTGAAATGAGTGCAATGGGTGAGCTGCAATGCTTTCTTGGTCTCCAAGTTCAGCAAATGCAAAATGGAACTTTCATTCATCAAAGCAAATATGCTAAAGAACTTTTAACCAAATTTGATATGAATGATTGTAAACCATGCAGCACACCCATGGCAACAAATAAGCTGGTCATGTCTGATGAAAAAGATGAGCTGATTGACCAAACACTTTATAGAAGCATGATTGGGTCTTTATTGTACCTAACTGCATCTAGACCAGACATCATGTTTGCAACATGTGTCTGTGCAAGAAGTCAATCAGCTCCCAGAAAATCAAATCTCATTGCTGTAAAAAGGATCTTCAGATACATAAAAGGTGCTCCCACACTTGGTATCTGGTATCCAGCTAATGGGAATATCAAGCTTTCAGGCTTTTCAGACAGTGACTTTGCTGGATGTAACACTACAAGGAAGTCCACTTCAGGAGGGTGCCAGTTTCTAGGTGATTTCTTAGTTTCATGGCAAAGCAAAAAGCAAGCAGCTGTTTCAACATCCACTGCTGAAGCTGAATACATTGCTGCTGCAAGCTGTACAGCCCAACTCCTGTGGCTTCAAAATCAGTTACTGGATTTTGGTATCACTGCCTTAAAAACACCACTCATGTTGGACAGCCAGGCAGCAGAAAATATCATCAAAAATCCAGTTTCTCACTCTACCACCAAACACATCGACATCAGACATCACTTTGTGAGGGATTGCTATGAAAAAGGTTTGATTTCTCTGCATCATGTCCCAACTAAAGACCAGCTGGCAGATGTGCTCACAAAAGCACTTGATACAGCCACTTTTGAAAGCTTGGTCTCTCGAATTGGGATGCTAATCATGGAATAACAAGCAAAATCTTGCTTTTCTATGCATAAAAGCAGAAAATGTTTTCAGAAAATCAAAAATCCATCCTTAAAAATAGCTAAAAATGAAATTTTCATTAAAATCCTTAAAAGTCTGCCATTAACCACTGATTGTTCAAAAGTCTGCTCTACTTTAAAAGCCTGTCCACTGCTGAAAGTCAACCCCTGTTCTCTCATTCCTTTGATAAACTTTGTTGTTCAAAAGCAGTGTCTTATCCACTGATATACTATCCACTGATAGTGAAAATCATCCACTGCTTTCATACCACTGCCTTCATCAGTCACTTTCATAAAAGTACTGTCCTTCATCTTCATCAGGGGTTGTCACGTGGGCAGTACATATTAGTCAGACCTTTTGTAACGGCTGCCACGTCAGCATTCACTTTCTTCCCTATAAAATCCCCCACTCACCACCAAAACAGGGTTTTACTGTCGAATTGAATTCTTAAAAATTCTCTTCTCAAAGCAGTTTTTCATCTCATCATCCACAAATTTCTTCGATCATTCTCTTCAAAAATGACAAAATCGAAGCCATCCACAAAACCCACTTCCAAATCATCATCGAAAACAGCCTCTCAAAAGGCAATCTCCACTGAAATTCCATATAAACCATCTCACAATCTCCTGGGTCTTCTCACAAAACCAGGAACCACCAATGTTTTCGATTCCATCATTGACACCATGGCAAAATCAAAGTACAAAACTTTGTTCACCGTCGATGCACCAATCTATTTGGAGACCCAAAGGGAGTTTTGGAAGAATGCAACCCTTGAAAAACAAGGAGACATTGCAACCACCATACACTCTTCTATACAGGGTAAAGCTGTCCAAATCACGCCACAATTCATTTCAGAGGTCTTTCAACTCGATGATCAAGAAGGTAAAATATCTTTCACTAAACACGAGTTACAAACTGACTTCATTGAAAGAGGGTATGAAGCAACAATGATGAAGAAACTTACCTTACAAAAAGGTTATTTTCATTCTACAACCAGATTCTTATTTCATACCCTCCTACTCTGTGTTTCAAATAAAACCACTTCTTTCAATGAAATCCCTTTAAAGATTCAAAATCTGGGATATGCAATTCTTCGAGAAGAAAATTTTAACTATTCTCGGGAAATTTTTAAAGATTTGGTTAATAATGTTGAAACAAAATCATTCTTACTGTTTCCAAGGTTTTTAAGTTACTATTTTGAAAAGAAATTTAGTAAGAATGATTTAGCTGAAATAAACCAAGGTGATGCTACTCAAATAAACAGTTTAACAACTGAAACTTTTTCAAGAATGTTAGCACCTTGCAAAACACAAGCAGAGGTGCCTGAGCAGAATTTAGCAGTTACAACTGCTCCTCAGGTATCTGCTGCTGAGCCCACTGCTCAAGGTGATCAAAGCAGCAGACCAACTGTTTTGAAACCCACACCTACAATCACCAAAAAACCTACAAAAAGAAAAACTCAAAAACCCCCCAAACCAAACAAAAAGGCAACTCTGGAGGATGAGATACCAGAGCAAATGCCTGTGACAACACAAAAGTCACAAGAAACCACTGCTGCTTCTTCCTCACAGCAGTTGGTACAAATATCTCAACCAATAACTGAAACTCCTCCTGCTTCTTCACAAAAAGAACAGGTTGTACAAATAGGGTCTCCACATCATGATGCTCTGGAAACACTTGTTTCTATCATCCACAGCTCAATACCCGGGGCAAATCCATTTTCTACACCACCCATCACATCCACAATTCCCCCACCAACTAAACTGCTGTTGGATGCAATTGATTTGAACCAGGCACTAACCAGTCCTTCTCACTCACCTATTAATGAGAATATACCTCAACAACTGACTGGGTCTGATGTATCAATCTTTGCTAACCCACCAACACAACCTGAGGAGGTTACACCCCTTGAGTTACAAGTAACTCTTGGTGGTAGTCCAAGTAAAGCAGCCACTACAACTGTTGAACCCATTGGTTTACAGTTGGACAGTGGTTACATTAATAAGACTTCCTTGGAGGCAATTCCTTACATAGCACCTCTGCCAACCACCAGTGGATTTATTTATCCTACTGGCAACATCAAAAGGTTGTCAAGTGTTGAAGGAAGAAGACCCCAGTACCAAGAAAAAGGGGCATCAGTGGTTAATGTTTGGAGTACACTCCCTACATCAACTACTGATAAAACCACTGCTAGTGGGAAATCAGATGATCCCATTAACTTGGGTGATGGTTTAAAGTACCAGAAATTGACGGATCGTATTGAAAAGCTTGATAACTCTGTTGCAGAACTCAAAAATATGCTACAACAGGTGTTACAAGTACAAAAGGTACAATCAACTGCTGTTCCATCTCAAGCACCTGCTCCACAAAGGGCACCTGCTACAAATGAGCTCTGGAATTTTTTTCAACCTTTTCTCCATCAACAAGCACAATTAGCAGATCAGCAACATGAAAAACATGTCCAACAGCTGAGAAATGCAATGGAGTCAAGGTTCAAGAACACTCAGGCTGATCTAAAGGCTCTCAAAACTCAGATTCTGCACACCACTGGCACTGCTCCTCCAAAAGTTCGCTTCATTTATCAAATTCCCCCAGATAATGCAAAAAAGGGGGAGAAAATTCAGGAGTGGAAAAAGAGGGGAATAGAGGATGGTCTCTACATTGAACCAGAAAATGCAAACATGACCAAACAGATCCCTTTGCCAGATGGAAGCAAGAAAATTGATGTGACCACAAATGCACTGGCAGAAGCAGTTGCAAGTGTAAAAAGGTATAGAGAGGCCAAAAGGAAAGCCAGGGTGGATTATCCGGATCAGGGTACTTCAGGATCAAGAGATGATAAAAATCTTGTTGATGAAAAGAAGAAGCCTACAAGAAGAGTAAGGCTACCCAAATCCATTCCAACCAAACGTTCAAAGTCTGCTCCAAAGCCACCACCTAAAACAGCTGTTGTAACTCCTGTTGTATCAACAACTGTTGGTACTTCAGTGGTTTCAACATCTGCTCCCACTTCAACACACACCACTTCAACATCCACCAAATCCACTGCTTTACCACCACTACCACCAAAAACAAAATCACCTCCTGCCAAAAAGCAGAAGACAGTAGTTGTTACAACAACTGTTAGTCAATCACAAACCACTGCCACTACATCCACCACCACTGTTCCATCCAAAACATCATCAGTCCCTCTTCAAACAAAGAGGAGAAGGCTAATTCTCAAAGATGATGACACTTCACCACCACAAACATCTTCAAAATCTTTAGCTCTTGTCACAATACCAAAACCTGTTCCTCTCTCTTCAGTTCAAATGCACAAGCCTTTACCTCCTGCAGGTGTTCAATTTCCTCTTGAACTAGCAACTGTTAGAGAAGAAATAAAATCTTTTTACTATGAGGATGACCCTGCCAAAAGGAGTTTGCCATCAATAAAAGGATATCCTTGGCCTAAAATGTTGATGAATATTTGAAAATCAAGGCCAAGCAAGCAGAGGATATCTCAAAAAGAAACACACAAGGGAAATCTGACAAAGAAATTTCAAGAAACTATCAATATCTGCTCACACAGGTCAGTTCCCTAGAACAATTTGCAAAAAATGTCAGTCAACAAATTTCAGAAAGAGCAGCTGAAACTTTGAAGAAAGACTACATTGAAAGCATTATGGCTCACAAGAAGTACAAAGGAGAGAAATACATGTACAAAGAGTGGACTGTTCCTGAGCTTGAAAATGAAGCAACAAGAATTCAAGACATGATAAAAAGGAAAGTCACTCACACTCCTCCTGTCTGGGCAAAGTTCAGAAAGAATGTACCTGACAAACAGGTAGAACTGAAAAGAATGAAAGAAGAACTGGTTGCTGCTGAATATGGAAACAAAAGACAAGTTGCTAGATGGAAAGAAGATGTGGTCAGGCTCACCTACAAAAGCTTGGAGGAATTAAGAAAGAAATATACAAATGTTCCTCAAAAGCCTGACTATCTTGAAGCAGAGGTTTCAAAAAGACCAACAAAACTGCAAATCAGGAGAGCCACTACTCCAACTGGTGCTGCCATCTACAAAAGAAGGACACACAAACAGTTGGGAGGTGAAACCATCTAAGAGATGATAAAAGGAGATGAACTTGTAAAAGAAGGCATAAAGAAAATGATCATAGAAACTCTTGGTTTGGATCAAACTGCAAGTACTGCTCAGCCAGTTATGAATAGGCCAGCCTCACCAAATACTTCTGCAAATAAACATCTCCCAAGAAACCCACCAGGCTCAAAAATACAAAAGTGGGAAACTGACAAACAGACCTGCGTATTGACTTTGCTCAGGTCTGGTGGAGAAGTGGAGAAAATATCAAGGGAAAAAGCTCTTGGCCTGAGTCTTGAAGATTTGCAGGATCTCCTTGATCTTCCACTTAGCAGGGATGATGAAGACACAGATGCCCTAGACTTTGAACTACAATTTAAAGGACAGATAAGGGAACTGTTGATGAGGCAATAAAGATTTCCACAATAATGAAGAGTTTTGGCATTATCTGTTCCAGGGGGAGATTGTTGGGATTGAACCCTATCAGAGGAACAGATAATTAAAGCCAAAACTGGATCAGAGCAGTGGATCCAGAATAAGCAGATGTTTACATACAAATCTCTCCCCTTGAAAGTGATTTCATATCTGCTGACCTCCTATCTGCTGATCTTGCAAAGTGCTGACCTACAACTGCTGCTCAAAGTAAAGACCTGATGAAAGACTAAAGCCCTGCTGATTCTATCTACTGCCTTGAGTCAAGCACTGCTGATCCGGACAAGTACTGCTGGGTTCACAGCAGTGGAAAGTTGCAGCAGCTGTTCTATAGTCTGTTTTGTAATGTAATGTAATAGCAGTAGTTAACATAGCAGTGCTTGTATAGATCAGAGGTTAGAGTTTGTTAGGAGGTTAGATGTCACTTTCATGGTGACGTCAGCTAAGATCCTCAGTGGTTTGCAAGTGCCTATAAATAGTTCAGTACTTTGTACTGTTCTATTAGCTCTTTTGCATCATCGTCTTCTTTGCACGAACAAACAACTGAGCTCTGGCTGAGGGGGAGTTTGCATTCATTCATCAATCATTGTAATCGTTATTGAAATAAATTCAATCTTCCGATTCATTGTGTAAAGATGTTTGATCAAAGTATTACTCTCGTTTGATTGTATGCAAAGTTTGTTTTCATCATAATTCCGCTGCACACTCATCCATTCTCATTTTAATTACAAACACAAAATACAATCAGAAACAAACTCAGATCCAACAACGTTGCTATGTGAGCCTTTATCTTTGGCCACCAATACATAACCCTGAGATCCTGATACATTTTATCTGAGCCCGGGTGAACAGAATACCGAGACTTGTGCGCTTCATCCATCACAAGCTCTCGAAGATTACCATACAGAGGAACCCATACCCGCTCCATAAAGTAATGAATGCCGTCAGATTTTTCCACAAGTCGCTTTTCCATGCCATGTAAGTATTCAGCCTTGATGTTCTCTTCTTTTAATGCCTCGATCTGAGTGAAACAAATCTGAGCAGGTAAACCAGAGTGAATAGTAAGCCGCAGAGCGCGAACATGCTTAGGCTTCATCTCCTTTCGGCTAAGTGCATTAGCTACAACGTTAGCCTTACCCGGGTGATACTTGATGGCACACTTGTAATCGTTCAACAGTTCTATCCAACGACGCTGTCGCATATTCAAATCCTTCTGGTCGGAGATATGCTGGAGACTCCTGTGATCGGTGTAGATAGTGCTTTTGGTACCGTACAGATAATGCCTCCAAATCTTCAACGCGAAAACCACGGCCCCTAACTCCAAGTCGTGAGTCGTATAATTCTTCTCATGAACCTTCAACTGTTAAGAAGCATAAGCTATCACCTTCTCGTGTTGCATCAACACGCAACCGAGACCCTGAATAGAAGCATCACAATATACCACGAAATCCTCGGTACCTTCAGGTAAGGACAAGATCGGTGCGCTGCAGAGTTTCTGTTTCAAGAGTTGGAAAGCATCCTCCTGTTTCGTTCCCCAAGAATAAACAACGTTCTTCTGTGTCAAGGAAGTGAGAGGTTGAGCGATTTTTGAGAAATCCTGAATAAACCGACGATAGTACCCCGCAAGACCAAGGAATTGTCGCACCTCCGAAGGATTCTTTGCTGCCGCTCAATTCCTAATAGCATCGATCTTAGCAAGATCCACGTGTATCCCCATTTCGTTAACAATGTGACCTAGAAAGTGTACTTCCCGAATCCATAAATCACACTTAGAAAACTTCGCGTAGAGCTGCTCCTTCCTCAGGAGCTCCAAGATAAGACGTAAGTGCCGCTCATGGTCTTCCTTGCTCTTGGAGTAGATCAAGACGTCGTCGTTGAAAACAATAACAAAGTCGTCGAGATATGGTTTGCACACGCGGTTCATAAGATCCATTAAAACTGCTGGTGCATTAGTCATCCCAAATGGCATAACCAAAAACTCATAGTGGCCATACCGCGTTCGAAAAGCCGTTCTGGGAACATCTTCCTCTCGGACTCGCACCTGATGATAGCCCGACCTTAAGTCGATCTTGGAATAAAAACTTGACCCTTGCAGCTGGTCAAACAGATCGTCGATACATGGTAGAGGGTAACTGTTCTTGACCGTTACCTTATTGAGATAATATATATACATCCGAAAGGACCCATCCTTCTTCTTCACAAACAGAACTGGGGCTCCCCAAGGTGAAGAGCTGGGTCGGATAAAACCTCTATCCAACAGCTCTTGAAGTTGATTTGACAACTCCTGTAACTCCCCTGGCGCAAGACGGTAAGGAGCACGAGCAATCGGGGCTGCTCCTGGCTTGAGGTCGATCTGAAATTCCACCTGACGATGTGGAGGTAAACCAGGGAGTTCTTCAGGAAATACATCAGGAAACTCACGAACAACTGGAAGGTCCTTGATCCTTCTCTCATCAGATTGCGAATCAGTAACAAGAGCTAAAATAGCAGGGTAGCCCTTACGCAAACACTTCTGAGCCTTCTTCACTGAGATAATACTAACCATAGCACCACTACGATGACCCTGAACCGATAAGGATTCTCCGCTAGGGAGAGGAATGCGCACGATTTTCTCCTTGCAGAGAATTTCTGCCTGGTGCTTGGACAACCATTCCATACCAATAACCACATCGAAACTTCCAAGAGTAACAGGGAGTAGGTTAATGTCGAACACTTGACCCATGAGATCAAGTTTACAACCAAATAGAACATGAGAAGCTTCTATCGATTTTCCATCAGCTAATTCTACTACATGCTTATTTACAAGAGGTGTGCGAGTCAACCTTAACTGACGACTGAACCCCAAGGACACATAACTCCAATCGGCACCAGAGTCGAATAAAACAGAAGCAAATAAATCATTTATTGAAAACGTACCAGTCACTACGTTGCCATCATTTCTGGCTTCCCCAGCTCCAATAGTGAATACCCTCCCGTGCGCACCATTTCCCCCATTGCCCCCATTGTTGTTGGTCCTGTTGTTATTGTTCCCATTGTTGTTACCACCAGCATTCTGATTCAGTTGAGGGAAATCTCGCTTGATGTGACCCTCGGCCCCACACTGAAAACAACCCTTACGATTACCCTGATTCTGCTGAGGCTGCTGTCTATCCTGCTGCTGTGGCTGCTGCTGTTGGTTCGGAAGTGAAACCCTACAATCCTTGGCCATATGCCCCACTTTGTTGCACCTGTGACATACTCGGGTACACGGCCCCCGATGGTGATAGTTGCACTTATTGCACTTTGGTAGTTTCCCCGCATAAGAACCCTGACCCGAGCTGTTGCCCTGAGTTTAATTGTCCGCATTATAACAGTTAACCACGACATACATTAATTAAGTTATCATAGTTCGTCCACACAATAGACGCTCGTACCACATGCAAGCCTGCTTTCTAAACTCCCAAGTTCCAACTACAATTAACAATGTATGACATACAGTATGGGTTGCGCGGCCCAAATGATTCTGGCCCAGCTAACCTAACCTAACCGTGCAGCCCACTTAGTTATATCTAATCCAATCATACAAAAATGTGCAAGTTCATGTACCACTCGTGGGCCGTAGCCCCAACGTGCGAGACCCAGCCCAAACCGTCCCGGCCCGCAACCCAGGTGTGATTGTTGTTTCAGTTCCTGGCCCACCCGGACCGGCCAGTAATTTAATTCCCGAAGCCCACACGCATCGTATGTGCGGCGGCCCACTAGCTAATTTATTTGTTTCTTGAGTGAAGCGGCCCAAGTTAAATCCAATGATGTGTGGCCCAGATTTAATAGACTAATCTACATGTGTGTGTTCAACCATTGTGTGCGGCCCAATCCCAATTCTTGTTAACCCTTACCGAATCACAACCATACGTACAACATCTACCTTTTGATTCAAGATTTATATTTCAAACCAAATCAAATAACATATCATCCATCGAATCTAACCTATGCCACTAATACCACATCTGATTACATTGTGTTAATTAATTACATCACACAAACCCTTCTAAAACTCCATGATCAGAATTGTACACGCAACAATTTAATTGTCAAGATAGTTCCTAACGATTAGTGATGATTCTATGAACTTCTAAGCACATAATCAAAATATACACATAAGTTAACAATCATCTAATCACATATTAGATTACCATCGCATGTCAAATAATTCAATAGTTAGCATCACGTTACTTAGTTTAATGCCATGTTCATGTGTGTTATACACTAATCATCAACTAATCTCATAATAGATTCTGGCACACAATAACTTAGACAAGGTTGTGCAAACGATTTATATAAATAATCAACACTAATTAAAAACACATAAGAAAAACTGAGATGTTATTTACTAACCGAGCAATGTATAGAATTAGACACACAAGAGAGGAGAGGCTTCGACGAAAGTGGGGGGGGGGGGTCTGCCGACGAAAGATCTTGATGGGGTGATGGTTGTTAGGGTTTGCAATACTGCCCATAATCTTATACACCCTTTACGTAACCAAGTATTAGGAAAAAGGGCCCGGATTAGTTGGGCTTGCGAAACCAGCCAAGAAGCAACACAAGTCCAAGCAATTAACATAAACTAGGCCCAACTCCAAGAAATTAAACATATACTAGGCCCAACTCTAAGGTTTTCGAATACGGGTGTTTGGTTTGGGCCCCGAGTATGCATGAGCGTGTGTGTTGGCCCAAATGTACAAACATGTTGACTAACTGAGTTATAACAACACAGAATGCTCAACGCAGCTCATTGGAGAGAAACAATTAACGAGAAGTTAGAATCACAAGATTAACGTTACAAACCTTGAAAGTTCGGGTTGTCACAATCATGATGTAGATATGACTCGGATGGTCATCCGATCAGACGGTTATCTGATCGAATGATCATTCGAGTGAAAATCAGTTAAAATTCAATCAAAATCATCCAAACAGTTAAACACTTTAGATTATTCAAACAACTCAATCAATAAAGAGTAATGGATCGGATGGCCATCCGATCGAATGATCATTCGATTAGCAATCAGTGAAGAACAATATGAAGACCAACACATCAAGATCAAAATTTTAACATGTTATGGCAAAATTGATCACAATTTCTCTTAGATTCTATGCCGATAATCAAAACCCTATGTTCAATTTCTATTAAAACACTCTAAAATGGGTTTAATTTGACAAAATGTATGTCGGCAGTCGGTACCCTTTAATGATCCTAGATCCAAATCTGATGATAAAACGATGAAATTGGAACGGTGAAACTGTAAATCTAAGGCCTATGAAAATGAATCTAACTTCAATTTCTACAAATAACACTATAACAGGCCTAGATCTAAGAGTTACTCTCCGTCCCCGCCTTCGGCACAGATAAGCATAAAAAAACAACACATTTAACTGTGAAATTAGTAAAACTTACCTTTACCATAGTGAGTGATGTGTACACCAACAATCCTATGTAAGTGGAAAAGCAAGATAATGGCTCAAGAACAATGTAAGTTGAGAGAGAAAAAGTGTATGTGGCGAATGATAACTCGAACGAATGAGGTTGACTGTAATGTTGACCCTTTATATAGTGTAGCCACCACTCAGATGTTCATCCGATCGGATGGTCATCCTATCGGATGATCATTTGATCACCTCAAACTTCAAAATTTTTCTAACTTTTTAAAATTTTCAAGTTTTACTAGTTTTAAGCATCCACTCGAGTATCCAGGTCCAAGTTAATGACCCTGGTTACTCGATTTGTCTACCAAGTCCAAGTTAATGACCTTGGTTGACCCGATTCGAACCAAAATGACATTTTTTCAAACTTTCAACTTTCTCAAAATATTTCAAGTCTCAAATTAAAGAACTTGTTTAACATTCAAAGTTTTTCAATCTTTTCAGATAAGCTCCCAACTAAGTCGTTCAGCAAACTTTGTCTGCATCACATATCAGATTCTGAAGATCAGCTCTCCACAATGGTTTGTCAAAAACTAAAGCAGAAATAAAATCTTTTTGAATTTTAAGAAAGTTTATGCTAAAACACACTAAAATCTTTTTGGGTTTAATCCGAAATGAAATAACAGTAAACTATTTTCAGACATATTTTTGTGAGCTGTGTTAGAGGATCATATCAGCTGCCAACAAGTCACTAGGACCATTGAGCTAATATTTCACAATAAGTTTTAAACAGTTCACCTAGATTGTCGATATACTAATCCACTTAAATTCTGAAACAAAGTTCAATCAATTCAAGATATGAATTAGTGTTTTAAAGACTTAACTTACTCGCGTGTCCCACCTCAGAATATAGTCTCGTACCCAGATTCCCCATATTCAGTCTTACAGGTGAATATACTATGTTGATATCTGTAAAGGGGTAATGCGAGACCATGAGAGCTCAGTCTAGAACTTCCGTTCAATCAGAGAGATGATGGCTCGACTTTCGGTGTGTCCCCCTTGGGGATCTTCTTTACAACAACACTTGATTTGTATCTTTCGATAGTTTATCAATTTTTATGCTAAGGGAAGGCTTATATTTCAAGCATGCAAAAGTATTATACGAGGACTAGGCCATTGCTTCCGTAATATCAGAAGTCCAGGTATAATACCCCAAATATCACTAAGTATAAAGACCTAGTATATAACAAATCTCGAGAAACACTCCTAAAACGTTCCAAATATACCTTGTACGCAAGAAATGGACCCAAAATACCTTTATCTCATTAAATAACAAATAAAACAAATTTCAGGGGTCCTGTGAAGCCCTTGTCTATCTTAGTCGCGGGCCGCGATAGCTCAACGTCAGGAGAACACCCGGTGCCGCCACGTGTCGATGAATCAGCAAACCCAAACCGCCCTACCATCTCTCGCGGGCCGCGAAGGCCTCTCCTGTTTCTCTCGTGGGGCACGGCCCGCTGTGCGATCAGCAATATAAATAGGGGTCTCAGGCTTCAGTTTCAATTCGTTCAGAATTCTATTTCTCTCTCAAATCTCTAAAGCTAATATTATTGGGAATAATACCCCATAATAAGCGAAGCTCTGCCTCGTTGTAAGTATTTTAACCCCGGTTACGTATTTGATACGCTGCCCGATTGATCTAGTGCTCCGTAACGACTGTTGTGGCTCTGTCCGACGTGGTCGTTGGAGTTTCTGTGTCGGGGAGGGTATAACTAATGTAAATTGGGTTATTATACTAACGCATGTGCATTGTTTAAATTAATAGATTATAACCAGGAAGTCACAAGGAAAATACCTAAATTAGCAATGTGAGTAATCTCCTTTTTGTATAAACCTTTTTGTGAGTTTATCCTCTTTTTGTAAATACTTTTCATAAACTGTTATTATTTTATTCTTATAATTAATTCAACTGCTTCACTTATTTGGCGTGTATAACTTCTAAAATATGACATTTTATAAAACAATGAATATATCATTAAAACAAGAATATTTGTATCTACAATTTTGAACCAAGTTTCATTAAAAACGGAGTAGGTTCGAATATAATGTATTTTTATAATTTAATTATTAAACTATTCCTAGCACCGTCTAGTTACTTCATATTTCTAATAGTCAATTTATCCATGATCTATTCGTGTAATAATTTTATTATAAATTTAAAATTTTAGGAATGTTACATCCTCCCCCACCTTGTTTTAAATCTCGTCCTCGAGATTTGGGCTACGATAGGGGTTATGTCACGTCTTTCAGTTGGTTATCAAGGTGTCTGGGATAGAATTAAAAGATCAATATAAAGATCTCATAGGTTAATTGGAATTCAATGGACTCAAAACTTAGTTTCAGGAATTGATGTTAACTGAACGAGGTGAAATGATACCATTATCAAGGTGAATGAGACATAAGTATCGAATGTAATTGACTTTTAGAAACAATAGGATTCAATGCCAGAAGGGAACTTACTTTGATTGTCAATTGAGAAAAATTCTGAATCAATAATGTAGGATCGTTTTACCGACCAAAAGAGTCGTTCAGAAGAGTTTTTGCTCAATACGAGAGGCGGAAACAAACATATCGAGGTAATTCAGCTTGCAATATACATTAAACAGTCTTTTGATTGATTTGACAAAGAATTACAGCGAGTAGACACTTCGGCAGCAGTTCGGCACTGAAACCTGAAAGTTGCAAATGACTTGGCACACCTAGTATTTATAGGAGAGCTAATTTCGCATGGAACAGCCCAAGCGAAATTAGTTTCATACGAAATCTAATTTCATGCGAAATTACCACTTAGTTTCGTACGAAATAACCTATGTGTTATTTCGTGCGAAATACCCACAAACACATTTTTCTCGTTTTTCGTGCCCTGATCTATCTAATACAATACAAGACTCGATACAAGACAAAGTCGACAGACGTATGCACCAACAGACTCCCCCTCGGATGTTAACGAAGTCTTCAGTGTCGAGTCTTCAATCTTCAGTCTTTATCAGTCTTCTCGAACTATTCCAAAGTATCTGACAATGTAAAGCATCCTCAATCTCTGTCTTCTTTACATTTCCAGGATCCCCATCTGGCTCTTATCTCACTCTAATTCTCTTAATCAGATCTCTTGATTCCTTAAGATCATCAGCATTAACAGCTAGCATAAACTTCAGATCCAGAATCAGAACTTGGCTTTCACAGAATCAGGATTGTAACCTGGCTTACATTCTGCTCAGAATCGAAACTTGGCTCTCTCTCATATCTGCACAATCTCTACCTCACAATAAATTTCACAAATTTAAAATTTGACAAATTTATATACCACTTGCAGGTATTAATCATTTAATAAAAGATTTTACAATGTTAATCTCTGATGAACCATTTGTAAAAATACCATTTTTCTTTTTTAAAAACAATTTTCATCTCAAACATCCCAAACAAATTCTTCCAAACCTTTTGTTC
Source organism: Helianthus tuberosus (assembly GCA_030545235.1). Taxonomy (NCBI): domain Eukaryota; kingdom Viridiplantae; phylum Streptophyta; class Magnoliopsida; order Asterales; family Asteraceae; genus Helianthus; species Helianthus tuberosus. The sequence continues at coordinate 160,354,487 of CM060373.1, read as the reverse complement.
ATCATGTTTAGCACTTGGAATTTTGAAAATCAGCTCTCCAACATCAGTTGTCAAAAATCTTTTTGAATTTTTCAAAATTTATGCTAAACCACACTTAAAATCTTTTTGATTTTGAAATAAACGAAATGCAGTAAAGAAATATACACAAACAATATTTTTGGAGTTTGTGTAAGAGGATCATATTAGTTTTTGAGACAAATCACTAACACCGTTAAGCTTTAAACATTTTAAGTTCTAAATGATTCACTTAGATTGTCAGTATACCGATCCACTTAAATTTTCACACAAAGTTCAATTGTTTCGAGATACGAAATTAATGTTTTAGAGACTTAAACTTATACGCGTGTCCCACCTCAGAATATACTCCCGTATCCAGATCCCAATATTCAGTCTTACAGGTGAGTATACCTAGATGATATCTGTAAAGGGTTAAATGCGAGGGCCATGAGAGCTCAGGCTATTGCTTCCGCAAAATCAAAGAGATGATGGCTTCGACTTTAGGTGTGTTCCCTTTAGAGAATCTTTTCTTCAACAGCACATGATTGGCATTTTGCAATGTTTCATCATTTTTATGCTGAGGGGGGGTGCTATATTTCAAGCAAGCGAAAAGTATTATACGAGGACTAGGCCATTGCTTCCGCAAAATCAGAAGTCCCGGGATAATACCCCAGATATCACTAAGCATAAAGACCTAGTATCTCAGAAAGAGGGACCTTTCAAACAAGATTTCGGGGGTTACCCATATATCCGAGAGATGTTCCCCACGAGATAAGTAAGTTTGAAATTTAGGTTTATATCTCGAACACAATCTACTAAGCATGTAAAAACCTATTGGCATATCATCAGTGAGACCGTTTATCACATTTTGACTTTCCAATTCTTTAGCATCCCGTGAATGTCCACTGATGTACTATCATTTCCTCTTTTTACAACAAAACTCATTTCTGAATTTATCATGTTTTTGCCTTTTTCAAATTTTCAAATGTTTTTGGATTTTCTGAAATTTCTTACTCCCCCTAAAATTCAAAAGCATTTAAAAGAAATTAGAAAACAAACTATACAAATAAAATGACAACTGTTGTGAATTGCTTCAAATCGCCATCCACTTGGCATAAACAATCAGAACTCCCCCTTACAACAAACCATTTTCCCATTATGATTTCAAAACACTTAAGTTTGTTTTAATCAACGATGTTTTTCCAGAAAATAAGATTTGTTGATTTACCACTTGTAAAACTGGGGATGTGATCATCACTTTGTTTTTCAAACCATTTGAATGAAAGTTAAATCAAGTTCAACTTAATGACCTTGATTTACCACTTGTAGGTAAAACCTCTCTTTCAACCACTTGTCGGTTGAAATCTCAAAATGCCGATTCCTACTCCACACTTACAAACCTGGGAGTTCCGGCAAGTCATACTTGTGAAAAATTTTCAATTTTCAAAAACAATTTTTCAAGAATGATGCCGATTCATGCTCCGCGATTACCATCTTGGGAGCGCCGGCAAGTCAGGTTTTTCAGTTAAAGAGATTTTCCCAAGCCTGACAGACCTTGGGAGATTCCGAGTTACCAACACTCGGTTTCTTTGTTTTCTTCTCGTAAAATTCTTTAACCCCCTTTACCTTTCCATCAATAATTTTTCCAAAAATGTGTTTCACTTTGGGGTTAAAGGCTTTTTCAACATCAAATTCTTTCTTTTCAGAAAAGAATTGATTTGAAATTTCAACTTTTCCAATCTTTGATTTTAAAATCTCAGCCCGCAATGGTGGAAAATTTTCATCATCCAATGGCAGAACTGATTTCTCTTCTTTCATCTCAACTTGTGGCTCCTCTGACTTTGTGAAATCAGATTCATTGCCATACGATAGCTCCTCTGATTTTGACGAATCAGAATCATTGCTAGAACTTCCATCAAATATCTTAACAACCCATTTTTGATTGTCAAGATTTGCTCTTCTCTTGTAAAACCTTTTTGAACATTCACCAACCTCAAATTTTGAGTTTTTGAAAACTATAAAAGGTTTGGTTGACAGATCATTTTCAACTATCTTCTCTTTCAGTTTATGAGACACTTCCTGTTTTGATTGAATTGCCTTAGAACAATTCTTGGCTATATGACCAATTGTTTTGCATTAAAAACAGGTTCTCGTTTATTTCTTTTGAACAATTTCATTCTTCATTTCTTCTTGCTTCTTAGCAAGGAATTCTTTGTTCGTCTGTTTTCTAAACAATTGCTCCTTTTCTTCTTCAGATGATATTCCTGACACAAAAACAGTTTTTGTTTTATAAGTTTTCTCATTTTTATGATTTTTTGATGGAATAAATCCAAGACCTTTTCTTTTAAAATTACCATTATGATTTGGTTTCTTTTGAAAACCAGAACCAGAATTGTAACCCTTTTTCTTGTTAAATCTTTGTTGTACTCTTGAGGTGTGTTTTTTAGGTTTTTCAGAAAGATTTACATCTTTTATTTCAGAAATATTAATTTCTGTTAGTTTGAAAACCTTTTTAATCATTTCAGCTTTAACACCTCTTATTGGAAATTCTTCATCAGAATATAATTTGTTAGAATCATTCAAAGTATATGCTACTTTGAACATTTCGTCATTCAAATTAGATTTTGATAACAAAAATTCTTTATTATAAACCCATTTGTCCTTTTTGACTGTTGACTTTGACTTGTCAGACTTTGACTTTGAGTTTGATTCCGACTTTGACTCCTCGGTTTCATCATTATCCAACACCTGATCGATCACTTTCTTTATTAATTCAGACTCATGATCAGTATCAGACGATGTGAAAGTGACATCTATGTTTTCTGGCAAATTTTCTGAAGACTCAGACTCCCACTGTAAGTTTGTTGCCTTTTTGACTCTCTCTGAATTTGGATTTCATGGAGAATATCCATTTTCAAGCGGGGGTGGACACTTGTTGTAACTAGCACTATGTTTCTTACCAGAATCTTTTATTTCAGTATCCTTCTTCTTTTCAGAGCTCTTGTCTTCAGATACTTTCTCTTCATCAAATGCCTTCATGCCTTCAACGGTTGGATAAATCATGTCAATAACATAAGAAGTACATGAGTAACTTTTTAACAACCTATTAACTCTTTCTGTTTCAATTCTTTGTGTTTCCAGTTTTTGTTCCAGCACAACACACTTCTCAATGTAATTGTTGACAACTTTCTGCTTTGTCATGAAAGCTCCTTGAAGTGTTTTCATGGCTGTTGCTTGTTCACTGCTTGATTGATTGTACAGATTCATTGATTTGTTTAGAACATCATAAGATTCTTTCAAGCGGTTCATGTTGTGAATCAAAGTACTATTTTGCTTCTTCACTGCTTCACAGTTTTCACATTTCACAGGAATCTTTTGTGCATCAGCTTCTGATTCAACTTTGAATTCTGGAACTTCTTTTACTTTTCTCTTGAGCACATGAACTTCTTCATCATCACTGCTGACTGGTTTTTTAGCTTTCTTCTATTTCTTTCGAACTTTTCCATCATCACTATCACTTTCTTCCATCATTCTCAAGTGCTCTTCCATTCTTTTTGCATAATAATCATTATCATTATCACTGTCTTCAGCAACTCGAGCAACAAAAGCTTTATGATCTAGAGTTTTGTTAGGATCATAATCATCCCAAATGAAATTTTCCCAGCTAAATCCTTCTGGTAACTTTTCATCATCTTGATTTATCAGACATGCTTTACCATTAGCTGAAACATATTTGTCCCAACTGAATCCTTTTGATGATTTTTTATCTTCTTGATTCACCATACAAGCTCTCTTTGATGATTCTTCAATCTCCTTCCTGGCATGAGCAGTTTGTGGTTGTTGTTGATGTGATTGTTGAGCAACTTGATGATAAATTGCTTTCCGATAATAATCATTGTTGTTGAACGGATTTTGAGCTCCACTTGCTTCACGATTTGTGCACTCCCTCTTGAAGTGTCATTTTTCCCTGCAATGAAAACAAGTAACTTTAGATTTATCAAAACCTAAAGTAGAAACATTTGCATCACGGAAATAATCTCTTCCCGTAATTTGTTTAAACTTTTCGGCTCTCCTCAACACACTCGCCAAACACCACTTTATGTCCATTAACTCCATCTCTTCAGCATCTATCTGGTCGTAATCCTCTTTTGTCAACATTGGATTCCCGATCTTTCCTGCGACTAAACTCCCATATGACTCTAAAACAGTCACTAATAAAGACATGTGACTTTTTGCAACTTCTTCTGAATAATTCTGATCATTTTCAAGGTTCAGAGCAATGTTGCATTGTATAACTTTGCTATTCTTTGACTTTGAAGAATTTGGATCAAACGATGGATATGAAGAAAATCCAATTTTGCTACTAGATCCTTTTGTTGATCCTTCTGATGAACTTTTAGCATTAAATGCAGTCTCAACTTTTGGTGACATGTTGGTCTTATCACTGATACCTCCTTTGTAATAAAGTCCGATATCTTGTTCACCATCAAAATCTTTCATTCTTGATATCTTTCTTTGTTCCATCTCTTGAGCTTCAAGCTTTTCAATGAACTTACTCAGTGTTAGATTCCCAAAATCCTTCTTATTTCTCAACATCATGAGGTATGTGCCCCAAGTTTCATGTGGCAACGCATCAGCTAGCTTCTCAATCAATTCTTCATTATCCTTTGTGATGCTTACTCTCTTCATGTTAACTAACAAATTACAATATCTTTCAATGATCTGCTTAGTGCTTTCAGTCCTCAAACCACGAAATAGATCAAATTCTTTCTTCAAAAGCGATTTCTTGTTCTTGATCATTTCTTTGCTTCCAACAAATTTTGATTTTAAAGCTTTCCAAATTGAATAAGCAGTTCCATTGTGTTGCAATAAAACCAAGATATCTTCCTTAACAGCTTGATGCAACAAACTCGTCATCATCTTTTCATCTTTGTATTTCTTTTTCTCTTCAGCACTAAGATCTTTAATTGCAATAATCTCCTCATCATCATTTATCGGTCTAACATATTTTGTCTCAACACATTCCCAAGCATCCAAGTAATTTGCTTGTACCCAGTTCTCAAATCGTTCTTCCCATCCTTTATACTCCTCGGAGTAGCAAAGGCGTTGTAAAACTCTTCTTCCATGATTAGGTTTCAAAATTTCACAAACTTATTTTTCAAACGAAATACACTTCCAAGCGAAATGACTTTTGGTGCGAAATAACCCTGTTCAAACGAAATACTGATTTGGTGCGAAATACACTTGTTTCAAGTGAAAGAAGTAATTTCGTACGAAATAGTTGAATCTTCAAGCGAAATTATGTGATTTCGAACGAAATAGATAATTTCGTACGAAATTAAGTACCCTTTTCAAACGGAATAACAATCTGGTGTGAAATAAGGCTATTTCGTGCGAAATTAGATCCTTATTTCGTGTGAAATACTGCTGATGTCATCATCTCGAGCTGTTTTTGCCAAAATTGAACAGGTTTTAAGCTGATTTTAGGTTCAATTCTTTCAAGGCTTTGTTAAAACACAATTTCGCATATAATGTGTGAAATTCAAAGTATTTTGACCGTGAAAACTTGTTGATTTTGAAAAAGAAGGTGTAGAAATCAGATTTTGCAGCTGAATTAGTATGAACTCTTCCTCCTGAGCTCTGATACCACTTATAGGATCGTTTTACCGACCAAACGAGTCGTTCAGAAGAGTTTTTGCTCAATACGAGAGGCGGAAACAAACATATCGAGGTAATTCAGCTTGCAATATACATTAAACAGTCTTTTGATTGATTTGACAAAGAATTACAGCGAGTAGACACTTCGGCAGCAGTTCGGCACTTAAACCGGAAAGTTGCAAATGACTTGGCACACCTAGTATTTATAGGAGAGCTAATTTCGCACGGAACAACCCAAGCGAAATTAGTTTCATACGAAATCTAATTTCATGCGAAATTACCACTTAATTTCGTATGAAATAACCTATGTGTTATTTCGTGCGAAATACCCACAAACTTACTTTTCTCGTTTTTCGTGCCCTGATCTATCTAATACAATACAAGGCTCGATACAAGACAAAGTCGACAGACGTATGCACCAACAGATTGTAGGATCGTTTTACCGACCAAACGAGTCGTTCAGAAGAGTTTTTGCTCAATACGAGAGGCGGAAACAAACATATCGAGGTAATTCAGCTTGCAATATACATTAAACAGTCTTTTGATTGATTTGACAAAGAATTACAGCGAGTAGACACTTCGGCAGCAGTTCGGAACTGAAACCGGAAAGTTGCAAATGACTTGGCACACCTAGTATTTATAGGAGAGCTAATTTCGCACGGAACAGCCCAAGCGAAATTAGTTTCATACGAAATCTAATTTCATGCGAAATTACCACTTAATTTCGTACGAAATAACCTATGTGTTATTTCGTGCGAAATACCCACAAACACACTTTTCTCGTTTTTCGTGCCCTGATCTATCTAATACAATACAAGACTCGATACAAGACAAAGTCGACAGACGTATGCACCAACAAATAATCTCAATTTGAAGATAGAAGTATGAAAAATGATTTGTCAATAATTAAACCAGAAATCAGTGACGTTTATTTAAATGGCGAGGATACACTGGACGATAAAATGGAATTTAGTGTATCATGGTCTTAATACATAATTATATCGAGACTACTGGAATGATGAGTCAAACAAATGACGTATGATTAGGGTTTATTATTAGCACATGCTACAAATTTATACAGACACCGCAAGGTGTTGTAATGATTCAAAGAATTCAATGATTACGGTGACCGAACGAATTCATCGTTTCTCGAAATTAACTGAAAGTCTCAAATGAATTGAAAAGATGGGATGTTCAAATGAAGAAAGAAATGAATATTGTAGGATCAATTCAGAGGTGAAAGAGATGTTGGAGGTACATTGGAATAAGAATTTAGGTACTTTTACCTTAACACAAAATTGTATTAAGACTGGTTTAGGATAATGAATCAATAAATAAATAAATTCGTACCTCAGGTGTGAAAACGAAATGAGTCCAAGTTTTCAAAGAAATCGCCACCGCAAGGTGTCGTGATTTAACAACTGATTGATTGGAAATTGAAGACTTTAAACAAGTTTACTATGTTTCAAATAATGAAATTACCTTGAATATGATGATCTCAATTCATCATATGGGATTTTGTATATTGTGAACAAGTTCAAACAATTGAGCTTGGCTTGGACATATTCCAACAATGGATATACGTATTGATGAGAAATGGTTTCAATGAAAATCTGGTAAGTAACTTTTGAAAAGAAAAAGAGTTTTCCAAGGAATTTGTTGGCTTGATTAGCAAAAGTCAACATTATATAATCATATAGATTATCAGAACGAATGTAACGAAATATTAAATGATCTTTTGAAGTAAATTCACATGCATGATAAGCAATGCATGAACAGAATATGAATTTGTCAAGAGATGAGACAAACGAGTGTTTGACTTTACGACAGAAAAATAAAGACGTTTTATTATAAAACTTTGATCGAGATTAAAAGTCAACTTATTACTTTAGTACAGACAATACGTAAGGGTGCTTATTTTAAAAGTTACTGTGATTTCCAGTGTTTATGCGTTTTCTTTAGCTTCATCTGGGTTTTTGTCCTCGTTGTCGGGAGCCTTAGATAGTTTTGGGCAGTAGAGACGGAAGTGGCCTGGATCCCCACATTTATAACATACATTGGTTTCCCTTCTCCTTCTACATTCTTCCTCTGTATGCCCAGCCTTTTTGCAGTAGTTACAACGGAGTATCTTTTTAAAATGGCATTTTCTTGTGTGCTTTTTGCCGTTGCAGGTAGGCTGTGCGGTTTCTGGTTTCATTCCTTTGTCCTTGGAGGATTTGTTAGAGTAGAATTCCTTATAGGAGTAGCCATATGTTGTGGTTTCCTTTCGTTTGGAAGATGGAGTTTTGATACGAATATCATGATCTCCATTAGAGTTAGAGCTAGGTTTGGAATGATGGGTATGCTTATAGCAGATAGTAGGATTCTCGTTTATAGGCATGGAGGTTTTAATAGCGTCAATGATCGAAGGTATGGCATTCGATATCTCTTGAGCTATTATATTTCCTATAGTATTTTTATCCAAAGTATTTTCATTACTAGCTTGAATTTCTTGATCACATGCTATTCCCGTTGACATCTAATTTACAATCATGTTCAGATATAATTATCACAAAATTAAACAATTACACAGGCATATTTTGTTGTTCATATTATGTTTAGCACAATTATAGTCATACCTATCAGTGTTATGCGTTGATAGATATATTCATACATTCACATTATATTTTAACCGTTTCTTCCACTATATATTTTATCAAAATATAAGAAAAGTGTATATATTATATTATGTGTCGTTTTTCCCTTTGTTGTAATAGATTTTCTCTATATTGTCTTAATTTAACTATATTCCCAGAGCTCATGGCTGGATAGAAATTCAGAGAATAAAGGTAAGGGTTTTTATATGGAATTAGGAGATTCTCCGTTATTGACCCACTATTGTTCTTTAGGAGGTGGTGCTAGCACAGATATTCTTAAGGTATCTTTTGGATTGAGGGTATCAAAATATATCTTGCGTAAACATGTAGGTTTGTTTCTATTATATAAAAGCTTGTTCTTCTACAGAAGATATTTATTATATTGTATATACTTATCAAGAAATTTGTGTCCTGCATATACATACATATAAATATAAAGTTTTAAAATTCCTGTAACATATACATATAATACCAATTTATAAGAATCCAATTTCATAATTGTTTATACACATAACTTTGTTTATTCCGTTATATTAATAAAATAAATTTCTATTAGATTTATTGAACATAATATTTTAGAATAAAAAGGAGATTTATCAAACGGAATAAATTTAATAAAGATATAAATCTTCTGAATTCTTTTAGAACAATTTAATCTTGACAGGTTGACTAAATTTTGAGTATAACATATTTAGAATTTGAATCTTAATTTACCATACTTATTTAAAGATCCATAATAAATAATACAAAGTGTAGTGTTTTTAAATTTGGTACTCAAGTAGTGAGGTATCATTCTCATATCAAAATATATATACATATGACTTAAATATAGTTTAAGAAATGAATTTAAACTTATCAAACGATAAAAAATTGTTTCTTTCTTGAGATATATGTATATGTTTTAAATCATATAGATATACCATACTAAATGTTTTTGTACATATCTTTATTGCATAGGTGGAACATTATTTATAATATTAATACAAGTTATATATAAAATATATATATCTGACTTGCATATAATTTAAGAAATAGGTTTAAGCTATTTCCGGTTGATATATAGGTATTATGTATTAAAATTATTTATTTACACAGTATCAAGTTGTTATACATATTCCTGTTTTATAGATACTGTTTTATAAAATATTTTATATCTTCCATTGTATGTGTATTTATGTGCTTAAATTTTAGAATCGTCAACTATGAATTACGAACTATAATAATTCTTGTTCATTATTTGTATAAATTAAATTAAGAATTATGTTTTATAAAACTCTTTTAATAACTTTATTCAAGAGTCAGATATTTTATTCTTCCAAAAATATTATTATTATTAATTTAAAACAGAATTTAGTAATACTAAATTTAGTGTATTATGATTATAAATAATAACAGTATATATTAAAGACTTTTCTTAGAGAACATTTTTGTGTATTAAAATTTCTCTAGCATGTTACTTATCATCAATATTGACTATACTTAAAATTTCTGAATATTACATAACTTATCAAATTTTGATAAATAAGTTACATATTTAATATTTAATAATACAATAAAGAATTATAAAGTGATTTACGAAGTACTTTAATTATTGTATCTAAAAAATGCTGAAATATTATATTTTAACAAAATTAGTATAATTATATGTTTTATCAAAATTTTAACAAATACATATCTTTAAATCAAGTAAAACTTTTGGATTATATCACAACTCATAACATATACTGCTTTCATCGAATAATATTTTATATTATGATATTTCAGTGATATCATATCTAAGGGTATTATTTTATATTTTTAATTAAGATATTAATATTAATATCATTATAATTTATTTCGAATTGTATTCACATAAATATGTGGATATATATATATATATATATATATATATCACAAAATTGGTGTTATTTTAAGAATATATTCTCTTTTTATAACCTAACACATTGTAAGATACGATAGGAATTACATATCCTGAGAATTTTAAATGATATAGAACCATTTAGGTATAATACATATTATCTAAATATTTACATCATGATGTTTACAAAGTATCATATCTGAATTGTATTTATTTTATATTAATACTAAAATATTAATATTAACATTGTATTATTGTTATAAAATTTATATTGCATTATGTTCCCACATATACATATGGATATGATAGATATATAAGATATCACAAAATTTACTAAGAGATGATATTATTAATATATATATTATTTATATATAATACATAATAACTATAAGATACAGATATGGGTAACACATATTGGGAATTTAAAATTCGTCAAATGGCATAAAAATCATAATAAACATATTAAGATTTTATGTTCACAGGATAACACATAAGATGTGATTTTCCTAACACAAATGGTTAAGGGTTTAGGTATTGGAAGAACACCTAAAGGGCTTAAACCAGTGGCAAAGCTCTGATACCACCTTCTGTCACAACCCCCAACCCATATCTCGGGAGCGGGCTTCCGTGAGCCAGTTTTGGTGGTATCGGTGTTTATTAATTTGGCAGCGAAAATTTTCATCAGGACCGTAGTTAGGAAATATTTTTATCAGAGTTAAACACCAAATCTTTAAACAAAACAAATGGGATAAACCCCAAGTTTTTCTGATAATACATTTATAATAAACAAGTGGGACAAATTCTGACTTTCATTTGTAATATATTTTGTAGGGATAAACCCTAATTATTGAAAACAATTCTCCTTTTTATTTAGATAACTTTTATAGCCACTTTTCTAAGCCTTCAGTGCTCCACAGCTGGCTTTTATTGGCTTCATACTAAGTTACCTGAAACACGTGTTTAAAACATTTTATCAGCAAGAAATACTGGTGAGTGAATCCTAGTTTAATCAAAACAGGTTTTATCATTAGCAGTATTGAGGGCGATCGCGCAATTACATTTGTTTCCAATTCTTACTTTAATTACCACCCACAGTACTGTCGTCTCGACTTATGGTCATGTTACTACTCATAGTGTAGTAACAAATTTTGTATACAAAACCCCAAATATACCGACGATAATTGTAGAATTACAAATACTCAATCACTGGCAATATAATGTAAAATAATTGAGGTTTTGTAAAAACAGTTTATGCAAAAAGGAGATTACTCACATTGCTATTTTAGGTATTTTCCTTGTGGCTTCCTGGTTATAATCTATTAATTAAACAATGCACACGCGTTAGTATAATAACCCAATTTACATTAGTTATACCCTCCCCGAGACAGAAACTCCAACGACTATGTCGGGCAGAGCCACGACAGCCGTTACGGAGCACTAGATCAATCGGGCAGCGTATCTAATACGTAACCGGGGGTTATAATACTTACAACGAGGCAGAGCTTTGCTATTTTAGTGGGTATAATACCCGATATTATAATTGCTATGCAGAATTTTGAGAGAGAGATCGAAAAATGAGCGAATTCCAAATGAACACCGATGCCTTCTATTTATAGTGTCTGATCGACACTTTCTCGCGCCCCTCGTAAGCCGAAGACATAGTCTTCGGGGCCCGCGAGCTAGAGTAGGGCGGTTTGAGGGTTGCTGAGTCATCGACACATGGCGGCACCAGGTGTTCCCCTGATTTTGAGCTGTCGCGGCCGGCGACTAGGATATACAAGGGCTTCGCGGCCCGCGAGCGACCCCTGTAATTTGTTTTATTTGTTATTTACTGAGATAAAGGTATTTCGAGGCCGGTTTTCATATACGGGGTGTATTTTAGGATGTGTAGGGGTGCCAGGGGTGTTTTTAGAAGGTTTGGTATACTATTTAATAAAATATGTAACGCACTTGCATTAAGTATAGTAACCCAATTCAACTTTATCCCTACGTCACGAGACAGAACCCCAACGAACTTAGGCCGGCAAAGCCTTGACATTCGTTACGAGGCCTACATCAATCGGACAGGGTATCAGTGATTAGGGGTTAAAACACTTAAAATGGGGCAGAGTTTTGGAGTATTATTGGGTGAAATACTAATAAAAATAGAGAAAGTGGCGAGAGAGACAGGAAGAAAGAAAATGAAATGTGAGAATTTTGGAAAGCTAACTGGTGCCTTTTATAGTTGAAGGTAAGAAACTTGGACATCACGTTCACCTCCATGTCCTCACATTCCATAATTGTTAGTTTTGATTATTTACTTTTTTTTCTTTGAATCTCACGGCTCATGACACGTGCACCTAACAATTTCATTTCAAAATGTAAAATTTTTGTTATTATTTTATTCTTATAATTAATTGAACTGCTTCACTTATTTGGCATATATAACTTCTAAAATATGACGTTTTATAAAACAATGAATATGTCATTAAAACGAGAATATTTGTATCTACAATTTTGAACCAAGTTTCATTAAAAACGGAGTAGGTTCGAATATAATGTATTTTTATAATTTATTTATTAAACGGTTCCTAGCACCATCTAGGTACTTCATATTTCTAATAGTCAATTTACCCATGATCTATTCGTGTAATAATTTTATTGTAAATTTAAAATTTTTGGGATTGTTACATTTGACGATCTGGGACTCGACTGATAGCGGGCTGCGAGGCAAGTCGGGTACATAATGTCGAGACGAGATGCTGTGAGGTACATTAACGAACCATTCATCGAGCGGTATAAAGTCACGTCGACCTTCTCTCCGGTGAGATCAGGATTGATACCGTGATTAGTTGCTAATGGGGTGGACATAGGTGCAGTCTCTGACATGCTGAATTTCTCCAGAACATCATGGACATACTTTGTCTGATGTATGAAGATCCCCTCTGGCAGTTGATCAACTTGCAGCCCAAGGAAAAACTTCATCTCACCCATCGATGACATCTCGAAATTCTGCTTCATTACTTTTCCCAATTCTTTGCAGAGTTCCTCATTCGTGGACCCGAAAATTATATCATCAACATATATTTGCACAATCAGCAGATGTCCAGCGACCTCCTTTGTGAAAAAAGTGGCATCCACCTTTCCTTGAATAAAGCCATTGGAAAGCAAATGTTGAGAGAGCGTCTCATACTAGGCTCTCGGGGCCTGGTGCAATCCGTATAGAGCTTTGTCCAAGAGGTATACTTTGTCTTTGTGAATCGGATCGGTGAAGCCCGGTGGCTGACCGACATAAACCTCCTCTTTTACTTTGTCGTACAGGAACGCCGATTTGACATCTAGCTGATAAACTTTGAAATTCTTCCATGATGCGAATGCGAGAAAGATTCGAATAGCTTTTAGTCTAGCAACTGGGGCGTATACTTCTGTGAAATCTATTCCCTCCTGCTGACTGAAGCACTGAATGACTAGGCGAGCTTTGTTTCGCACTATCACTCCTCTATCGTCTCTCTTGCATTTGAACACCCATTTAGTGTTTATCTTTCGGTGACCATCAGGAAGATCCACCAACTTTAGAGTTTCTCAACTGAGTTAGGTCTTCTTGCATCAGGTGTTTATCCACCCATTTAGAGTTTCTCAAACTGACTTAGGTCTTCTTGCATCGCATTAACCCATGACTCCTCTGTCAATACTTCTTTATATGTTCGTGGTTCAACCTGCGAACTAAAGCAACTGAGTGAAAAATGGTTTTGTAATGGGGCAATTTTAGTATAAAAGCAAGTTAAGCCCTGGTCGATCTGGTGTCGTGTTCTGACTCCAGATTGTAACTCTCCAATGATTTGCTCTTCAGGATGATATGAAAGGGTTCTCGGCATCACTTCGCTAGAAACATCCACTTCGCTTTCCAAATTCGTGACATTTTGATCAGCAACTTGTTCATCGACTGGGACTGTCTGTTCTGAAGACTGAATCTGCTCCCTTTCAGGTGCTGAATCATCACGATAAAAAATTGGACTATCCGAGACAGAATCTGATTCATCAAAAACTACAGTCTGGTTTTCTTGAGCAGGCTCCTGTTCTGAAGTCGACTGAGTTTGCTGCAAATCTGCATCATCTCTACCACTGTGACTGGGACCAGCTTCATGATCATTTGAAGTTTGTTGATGCTTAGAAGACCTGGTCGGCATTCTGTTCATCTGAGAAGCTTCATACTCCCGAAAAAGATTTATCTGGTCAAAGAACTCTGGCTCTTCTGGTAAATCGAAAGACTCCCATAATGTACCGTAGTTGAATCGCCATGAGTCACCAGGTTTCTGTGGAAGCATTGAATAACCTTGACATTCAACATGCTGAGCTTCAATGATTTTACCAAGACTCGGAATGAAAACTCGTCTAAGTGGACTAGAATAAGCCACAAAGATTCCTTCCAAACCCTTTGAACCAAACTTTCCATCATAATCCAAAACCATGCAGGGTGACCCAAACGGCTCCAGATACTCTAGATTTGGCTTTCTTTAGTTGAGTAGCTCAAAACATGTTTTGTTATGCTTCTTCATAGTTAGAACCCGATTTAGAGAATAGCAAGCTGCAGATACCTCCTCTCCCTAAAAATTTATCGGAAGTTGTGAGTTGGCTAGCATTGTTCGTGCTGTCACGATCAGTGTCCGGTTCTTTCTTTCTGCAACTCCATTCTGCTGCGGAGTGTACGGAGCACTGAAATCTTGCAACATACCCTTTCTATTACAAAACTCTTCCATCTGATTATTTTTTAACTCAGTACCGTTATCGCTTCGTAATCAAGATATGCGAGTCTGGTACAAGTTTTCTATCTTCTTGAAAAGTTTCAGCAAACTCTCATATGTTTGATCCTTTGACTTAAAGAACATCACCCAAGAAAATCTCGAGTAGTCATCTATAACCACTAGACAGTATTGATCACCAGTTATGCTTTTTACGTTCACAGGACCAAAGAGATCCATGTGAAGTCTTTCAAGTGGACTCGAGATTGAGTTCTCCATCTTCCTAGGGTGCGACTTCTTTGTCTGTTTACCTTTCTGACAACTTATGCACTCCCCCTCCAAATGGAAACTCTTCAAATTCACACATTTGACAAAATCATTGTGAACCGGATGAGTCGTCTTTCTCAGGTGTATGTGGCCCATCTTTCGATGCCACAATACTGACTCTTTCTCGGTAGCTTTTGAGACGAAACACTGAGGATGACTGATATTCGTTAATTTACACATATTTTAGTTCCCCGTTTTACCCCTATTTCATGCGTTTTTGGCCGTAAAACCGTCATTCGGATACTTATTTATCTACATTTATGTTTACAGGCCTAAAACAGCATACCAGACAAGATGATAGCGAAAACGAGGACTTTCCGGACAAAACGACGAAGCTGCGGACATTATGTTAAGGAAACTGAACTGGGTGTGTGGAACGACCATTCCACCTGATGCACGGTCGTGCATCTCCGACAAAGTTGATCATCTCGGCAATGAACGAGAGGTGCGACTGGCCGTTCTAGGTAAACAAGGCGGCTCGGTGAAGAACGGGCGTTCCATCTGAGGAACGACCGTGCGTATCCGATGAACCAACAGAGTCTCGGTGATGAACGACCAGTGCGACTCGGCGTGCAACAAATAACCCGGAACTGAACGACCATTCCACACGAAGAACGGTCGTGCGATATCGTATCCGGTCAAAGATCTGATGACGTATGCAGCATGGAGACCCATCCCTAATAATTGCATAAAGTGCACGGTCGTGCCATATGGAGAACGACCGTGCGACAGCGAAAATTATAAAAACAGAACAGAAACATTCTGTTCGATATTCTGGATTTTTGGAGAGCTTCACTGGCGATTTTATAGGCTCCGGAGGCTTTGCTTTTGACCCGGATTCAAGCCACATTGTGCCGTTTAGCTCCATTACTATCCGGATTCTTAGTCTAGTGCTTGTTTATGGTTTGGTTTTCTAATCTTTCCATGATTTTGTTAATCTTTCAAGTACTTAGATTAATGTTTATGTATTATTGTAGCCTTTGGGCAAAAACACAAACAATCCCTTGCTAGATTATTGCCATTAGTGTGTTAAGCTTTGTTTGTAATGACACTTGAAGTATTTTCTATGTTAATCTTTGATGATTAGTTTGCAACCTTGTTATTGATATTGAATTCTTGATTATAAGTAATTATGTTGGATGATTGATGCTTGGTTAGTTAAGATGGTTGAAAAATGAAGCTTAATTAATCTTGTATTAGTAAACTTTGAATTTGGTTAACTAGTTTAACTTGGTTTAAATGTATGCATCATGATACTAGAAATGGTTAGTGATTTAATAAAATGTAATTATTGTTAATCAAGAGAGCTTGCCGTCACGTAAGGACCTTAACGGGTTAGATGGTGTCGTTATAAATTCTTGCCATGATTTATTAGCTTAGATAGTAGTTTAGGCCAAAATTGCTTTCTTGGTGAATTATTGTGCAAGATTTGTAAAATGAACTTGGTTGTGATTTAATCTAGTTTATGCTTGTCTCGGTGGTTGCATTGTGTTTATCGGTGTCGCTTTCCTTGATTAAGTGAGGTTAGAATAATCCTAACGGCTGACTAACTTATTTTTAAGAGATTTTCATAGACATTTATCAATTGCACGTTAAAGAACAATTTTAGGTGGTTAAAGTGTGTTTATCGTTTTAGCTTTCCGAATGATTGTCATGTTAGGATTCCCGAAAGGGATACTAATTGTCTTAAATTGGAAAATTGATCGAATGCTTCTAGTGCCAAAACCAACTTAGTTGACATGCTGTGGTTGTGTATTTAGCAAGGCTTTTTATCTATTATCTATTATGTTTTTATTATGTATTTGTTTATGCTTACTTTAGTTTAGTTTAAATCAAACAAACTTATGTTTTTACCGGTAGTTTAGTGACAAAGGTCTAGTATTAATTCTCCGCCCATTTCCTTGGATCGATACTTGGTTCTTACCGATACTTTATTACATATGTGACGGGGTACACTTGCCTCTTTCGTGTGTGTTTTGATGTAAAAGTAATAATCACTTTTATAAATTTAAAACCAAATCGTGTGTAATTTCATTGCAATATTATGTATATATACGCACACGTCAAGTTTTTGGCGCCGTTGCCGGGGAAATGGCGAGTTTTAGGAACGACCCAAGTCATTTGGTTATCGGTGTATATACTTGTTAATATTTGTGTATAATTTCTTGATTATTTATTTGTTTATTTATTTGTTAATATTTCTTGTTTTTATTCGATTTATTCATTTTTGCGTTATTTTTGTTTCATTTATTTATTTAATCCGGATTTATTATTTATTTATTCTTTGATTTTTCGGCTTCGGGTACCATTTTTGTATTAGCCGATTCATTTATTTTTATTGTGTTGATTTTTATAAAATTTCGGGCCCATTTTCGGATTTTTATAAAATTTTCAGCCCATTTATAATAATTTTCTGCTTCTATTCAGATGATTAAAAAACCAGCATTATTTAATTAATAAAATATTCACCGTGTCAAATTTTCGTTTGCAGGTTAATGTTCTCGACCCCCGCTCCAGAACTTGTTGAACCGTCAGACGAGCCCGAACGTGATCTTAGGAGACGTCTACGCGCGAAAGGTCGGGCGGTTGGGCTACTGCTCGCCAGTGGTGGACCGGAGTCGGTGGTACCTGCTGAAGCCGAGGGCTCAGGAGGAAACGAAATCATGGCAGACGATAATCAACCTTTGAATGAGACGAATCAGCCTGGACGAGAGGGTTTGGAGCCTAGTATTATTAGACCCACTATTGATGCACCTTCATTTGAAATAAAATCTAGTATTATTAACATGGTGCAGAATTCAGTGCAGTTCGACGGGCGTGAGCACTAGGATCCCGGGAGACACATTGCGGCTTTCCTCCATGTTTGCTCCACATTCAAGATTAGGGATGTTTCAGAGGACGCAATTCGGTTGAGGTTGTTTCCGTTTTCATTGCGTGAAAAAGCCAGAGCTTGGCTTATGTCACTCCCAGCCGGGTCCATCAGGACCTGGAATCAGTTGGCGGAGCAGTTTATGCATAAATACTTTCCACCTGAGAAAACGAACAAGCTACGGAACCGGATTACTTCATTTCGCCAGGACGAGGGCGAATCGTTGCATGCAGCTTGGGAGAGATTCAAGGATTTGTTGATTGATGTGCCACATCATGGCTTCTCCAAGAGACAGCTGGTTTTGACATTCTATCAGGGGCTCAGCTACAACACGCAGGAGCGATTAGATGTTAACGCAGGAGGCGATCTGGGAACGAAGACTCCGACGGAAGCGTATGATATTATAGAGAAAGCCGCGTTGAAATCCAGCTCGCGTCGGGAAGGCGATAGAGGTCGGGCTACATCATCATCATCTCGCCCAGGAGCTCACGCTGTGGACGATTACACAGCCATTACTGCGCAAATCTCGGCTCTGGCGACGAAATTCGATAAATCCCAAACAGCCGCGCAAGTTGGCCCTGGATGTGACCAGTGTGGAGTGTCACATGTGCCAGGTACGTGTGAGCAGGGTGTTATGTTTACCGGTCACGAAGAGGTGAACTACATGGGCAATCAAATCAGGCCCCAAAATAACCCCTACAGCAACACGTACAATCCAGGGTGGAGAAATCACCCAAACTTTGGGTGGAAATCTGGTTCTGGGAACCAAAACGCGCCCGGTTTTGCTCAACATGCTCCCGCGCCACAACAATCTCACGGTCAATCCTTTCAGCCTCAATACCATAATCAAGGCTCAGGAAGCAGTTCACAGCCGCACGCCTCTCAAAGCAACGCAAAGCTAGAGGAAATGATGGCACAACTGCTGAACAACTCCAATAGTGCTAATCAAATGGCTGAAAAGCGTTATCATCAACATGAGGAGCGATTCTTGGTCAACGAAGGAGAAATGCGGAGTCAAAAGGCTTCCATTCAGAATGTCGAGAATCAAGTGGGCCAGTTAGCAAAAATGTTGTCGGAGAGACCCCCAGGTGGACTTCCAGGCAACCCGGAGCAAAATCCGAAGGGGCGTGGTAATGGCCCGCACACGTAAAGTGTGGGGACATGAGTCTTGCTATCGACTCGTCGACAAAAATTTAGCATGAGTCTTGCTATCGACTCGCCGACAAAAATTTAGCATGAGCCTACGCTGCTGACTCGCCGACAAAAATGCAGCAGGAGCGTCTTTGGCGCTATAAGGGCAAAATTGTCCTTTTATTTATTTTTGTAGTTTTAGCGTAAATTAAGTTAGTTAGGTAGTTTTCGTTAGTTGTTTAGTTTTCGTACGTGCCGAGCGAAGGTTCTGTATTGCAATATTGTTAGAACAGTTGGTGTGTCGAAAAAATGGCGAAAAACGGCCGAAACGGTTGCTGGAAATGGCTTCTGCGGAAAAATTCTGATCTGCACCTGATGCACGACCGTTCCTCGGGTCGCACGACCGTGCGTCACCGAGGGCGGGCACGGCAGATCGCACCCCCGGTGCATTTCCGAGAAAAGTAGTCTGGGTTTGAGCGACGTCGGTGACGCACGACCGTTCCATACCAGGAACGACCGTGCCACAGGCTGAGGGCATTTTTATCATTTTGCACATTATATATACCCTCATCTGCTGCAAAATCCCTCATTCGCGAACCCTAGCAACTGCAGCCATTCTAGAGCGGTTTTTACACCAAATTGCATGATTTTTCGCACGATCTCGCACCCAACTTCGCACGGTACGTCTCTAGTGTTAGATTTCTTGTTTTCTTGCTTTCTAGGTTAGATTTCTTCCGATTCTTCAAGGAAATTTTTAGGGTTCTCTTCATAAACAAATCGAAATCCTAACCCTTGTTGAATCGAAGTATCGTGAACACCCGGTTGACTTTCAGACCCTTGTTGACCCAATACTTGTTAAAATTTTGCAAAAATCATGTTGTTCTAAGTACAGGGGTCGAAATCTGCAGACACTGTGTCGCACGGACGTTCCTTAGATGGAACGATCGTGCAATTCCGGCTTGTTCATGATATCTGCTGTTGTTCGGTGTTGCACGGGGTGCCACAGATCGCACGCCGTGCAGTTCCGACAATCTCTGGGCTTGGTCTGTTAGTTCTCGGAGACGCACGACCATGCACCTCGAAGAACGACCGTGCCATTCGCCCAGTTCAGTTTGACAGTTTCTTCATAATTTGCTGCTCGGCTGTTTTCAATACAAATCTCTCATGTTTCTGTCTTTCTAACAATGTTCCCCATTACAGATGGATCACCATTTCCTTCAGTTTGACCCCAACATTGAGAAAGAAGCTTTGTGCATACCGAAGCGCGATGCATTGTGGGCGAGACGGGGGCAGTTTGGAGTCCCCCGATGGTTAGATTGGGAAGTCATGCGTGAACTCAATCAGTATGATCGACTGGACGACATGATGACTCGCACGCTTGCAAATTTGGTCGGTTGCAACCGACCCGTTTACCGGGAGTTGACAATTGAATTCTTCGCTTCGTATGCCTTTGAAAGACCGGTTGCACATACACAGCCCGATTTTCGCTACAGGGAGCGGGTGACCTTCAGGTTATGTAGACGATGGCATACATGGTCGGTTGGTCGATTGGGAAGAAGGCTTGGGATTTATACGCGGGAGGACATGGATGATCCCGACGTCTTCAACGATCAGTTCAACTTCCCTAATGATGCAGCGCGGGATGCATTCTGGGCAGAAAATGTCGTTGGGGACCCCTACAACCCAAGGATGTCAAAGGCCTCGCGACTCCGAGACCCTCTGGTGCGAGTGATGCACCATGTTTTCAGCCATTCGATATGCGGTCGCATGGACAGTCTCGGTAACTGTCCAACACCTGATTTGCTCTTTTTATATGCGTTGGTTGACAAAGCACCAATCAACCTAGCCGCTCGAATCGCTGAGTACTTCGTCAAGTGTTCGGGGCGGACCCCGAATAGTGAGATACATGGCGGTTCGTATGTGACCGAAATAGCGTACAATGAGCGCTATATGACGCCGGGGGTGCTTCGGGGTCTCACGTTGATTACCGAGGGGGTTCATGTCGATATCCGGTCGCTGAAGTTCATGGGGGTGATTGCTGAGCTTGATAGGGGAGATAGGTTGAGGGGATTGAATAACGAGGTCTGGGACTCGTTGCCTCCAGCTGAGGAGGAACATGAGGAGGAAGAAGAGGATGTTGAGATGGGAGAGCAGCACCAGCCACAGACACCACCACACTCGCCGCAGCACCATGCATTTCATCAACATGAGGACTGGCCCACATTCTACCAGCAGTTCCAGGATATGCGTGTGACGCAGGAGCAACATGGTACCTACTTTGACCAGATCAGATCTAGCCAGGACGAGATTCGAGCCAGTCAGGCAGAGCTTCGGGCCACACATGACCAGCTTCAGCATCGCCAGGATACTTTATACCAGGGGGTGTCTGCGGGGTTTTCTTATCTTTTCGGGGAGATGCATCACGCATACCCCGACTATTTTCAGCACCCGCCGGAGTTCCCACCGTGGAACCCCCCTGGCTATGGCGATCAGGGCCCATCTGGCACGAGACATGATGATGATGATGATGATGAGTAGTTGGCGGTGGTGATAGCATTTGGTGGTGTTTTATCTTTCAGTACTTTACTTTTATTTGGGTGTTTATTTTGACTATTATTTAAATGTAACACCTCGAAAATTTACGTCCAATAATGTAGTGACACGTGTCATAAGCTTGGAATATGTGAAACAGTACTTTAGAGGGACTAAAGTTGACATATAGTGAAACTGTGTGACTGTAAGAGTCCAAAGTGTCAAAAATGGATAAATAAGATCTACAATAACCCTACATGGTGTTTATAACCTTAAACGGATAGATTATGGATCATACGAAACGGGAAATGAAAGAAAGTGAGGAATTACAAACTACAGGGGCTAAATGTGTCAACATGTTGAAAGTATACCTCTGAGTGATCCTTTGGCAAACCCGAAGCTTTGTAATGATAAAATATACTCACTAGATGATGTGGTAAAAATTTCATAAAGTTTCGTGAACGTATGAGAAAGTTGTGATCAAAACCGTACACGAAGGGTTAAATGCGTCAACGTTGAGTTTCGAGACTTTTCGGGTAAGCGCAAAGTTAACCGAGGACTTTACCATGTTGGTAAATGTCCCAAGGCTCTTAAAAGTTAGTTTTAGGGTCTAACGTACAAGAATAATAGTCAAAACCACGTTCCGAAGGACCAAGGACTGAAATGCAAAACAAAGGAACAAAAGTTTGCAATCTAACAAGGCTAGCGCACCGCTACATCAGAAGCGTAACGGTGCGCTAGGCCTGTATCTGGGCAATATGAACGACAGCTGCCAGTTATCAGGTCTGTTCCGAATGGTTAACAGCTGTACTCGATACCATGGGCTCTCCAATGGTTTTATATGATACTAGGGGCACTTGGAAAGGTCTTACAACATCAGTAGATCATTTGTAGCATCAATTGATTGATCAAAGTTCATATGCAAGAACATTCAAGTTGCAACCAAACTCACTTTCACTTGCATACTCAATTCTGGAGCTCCTCTGATCAACCTCAAGCTTTCTAGTGATCTCTAAACATAATTAGGACTTTTGTAAGTGTTTATAACTCCTCCAAATTCGTTCTAGCTTAGTGTGTTAACCGAAAGTCAAACCATCGTAAAACTAGTTTGACTTCATGATTAATCAAGATGTGCTCAGTCATTTCTCAAATTGAAACCACTTATAAGTTGGTATTTATGTGGGAAACAAACCCTCAAAAGGGTATTCTCTGATTCCCTCTCTAAGCATGCTATTTGTCGAGTCAAAGTTGTTCTTAAAAAGTCAACAGAAATTGTTTTTGTGAAATATAGCATAAATGGTAATGTAGATGACATGCAATCAGTTTGATCATCAAAAATAGCTTTATAATGAATGTAAGAATATGTTTTACCATGATCAACTCGACAATCTTTGGTATAAACCCGGATTGGAACCGAAAGTCTTATAAAACGACTTTTTCGTTGACTCTCGATTCGGATCCGTGCATGCATGTTTGAGATCTGTATTAGAGTTTATTTTTGACCATTTTTATTTAGGTATGACTCTCTGGAATTTTTATAACTTGAGTCTATGCTTAACCGATTCGTATGCATGTTTCCGAGTTATGCTTAAAGTTGACTATTTTGCCCTTTTTGATATAAAACGTGATTTTTGGAAAAGTGAAAGAGTAGAAATCTTTATTACTAATTTATAAACCGGCACCGAAAATTTGAGATCAGTTGGTGGTCCAGATTTTGAGTTATGGCCGATATCGTAAAACTATATCTTTATGTACATAAACGGCGCTTTTAGCGTATAACCTATTTAAGGCCACTTTTTGGTATAAAACTTTTACCCACTGATGTTATATAATATTTTGGGATTTTTGATGATTTTTATTTAATTTTTGGCTGATCGTTTCATAGGTCTCTAAGCTTAAATCGGTAAATACCGAAATTGCCCTTTTTGGCCATAAAACGAGTTTTATAAATCCGATTGACCCCAAACCACTTCCTACTGATTTTATTTATTAAATAATGTATGTTGAACCTTCTGGAAGTATAAAAATCTCAGCTTTCTTTTACAAACCCGGAAACGACTCTAAATCGCCTTTTTAGGCATTTTTAACGCATAGTATATACTATAACCATATCAAACATATAAGACTTATAGTTACTGATGTGTTTAACTTATTTTTATAAAATAACAGTAAGTACGACTTTATAAACTCAGATTTCCAGTTTTGGCATTTTTAGCCCTTGTAAAATTACCAAAATAACCCTAACGAGTATAGTTTGGTTTTAATTGATGATTTTCACTTATGGGGTCATAACCTACTGTTATAATATGTTAAGTTAAGTATATTTTCTGTATAAATCAGACCCATAACTCAGATTAACAAATAAACTCTTTTATAACCTTTTAAATGACCAAAATGCCCTTATGAGGCGTAAGTTGATTTTAAATCCGTTCCGGGCAAAATAGAAAATAACTTACTGATATTTTATCATATTAAAGCATATCAACTCAGGAAACTTGCATATGACTCTCTTGGTCGCCCGTAACGCACTTTTCGCGTTCGGTTCGGTTTATGTAACTAGTTTACATAAATTGGCCGAAACGGGTCAAACATTATCATTTTTGTCTCCAAATCCAGAATGTGATTAGTATACCCATATTATACAAGTCTTCAAACTTGTCGGGTCTAAATCACATTCTATCCGGTCTTCGCTTAATCGTGCGTTTGAACCGTATGTTCCCTAAGACTAACCGGTCTAAGTTTTGGCTTAAGCAAAGACCCGTTAGCGTTCTAATTAATTATTTATGTCATCATTCCAGACTAGAGCCTTCCGGTAAATGGTACCTACGCTTACTTAAGCGAATACGGCTGAGTTATTAAATTCTTATTAATTAAGACAGGAGCTAGTTCAGGTAAATACTCTTTGACTTATTTTCCCTATACGGGCTTGGGTTACGGTATATAGAATACCGCTTGATCGAGCATTAAATCCTCCACCGTTACGTGGATAGTTGAATAATTTAATCGGCTCGTTTAAACAGTCTTGTTCACTTAAGGCCTTTGGGGGGTTAATCGACCATGTCCCGGATATCCTTGGCATCATCTTACGAGATGGCCACGACCTGAGCACGGCGTGTAGGCGTACACCTTTCCGTGTATAACTCTTTAATGTGGTGGGTCCATTGATCTTTAGCCCGGACTAGATCCGGGCCACTGAACGCAAGTAACATGTAATTCGTTCACATGATTATTATATTAAATAATTGACCCAAGTTAATAAAAATGTTTTGTGCCTTGTGCATTTAAATCAATTTTCAACCTTTTCAAAATGAGTCAGTCGAATTGTATTTACCAGTGTAAACTGACGTATTTTTCCCAAAAAGATTAAGTGCAGGTACTACACGAAATAGGCTGGCAGGCTTCTAGAGCGTCCACATTAGGTCTCGCAGCTTGGACAACAAATAAACTGATGAACAATTATCCTGTTTTATTTTCGATCCGCCTGTGGATCCGTTTCAACTACTTGTGATAATTAATATTACACTTTATTTTAAAGTTGAAATGTATCTATCTTTTGCTTCCGCTGTGCATTTATATATTGTGTTGTTTGACTATGATGATATCAATTACGTCACGATACTCCCCCACCGGGCCCACCGGTGACACGTGGAATTTTGGGGTGTGACAGGTTGGTATCAGAGCCAACATTGAGTGAATTAAACACTAGCTTTTTGTGTTTAATCTCAATGACACAATTGCACATTCCTAAATCTTCTGAGTCTAGACTTAACATAGGAATAATCTCAATCCTAATCTGGAAATTTTTGCTTCCAATTCTAATTGAATACGTCGCCAAGCGAAGAAGCTGTAATAGGAATCCTCCACACCCGGAGCCTTGAAATGCTGAGCTTCGTACCGCGACCAGGATGAAACAAGCCGACAAGGAGAAAGCATTCAGAAATAAGAATGAAGAAGAAACTCCTCTTACTGAAGATCGTTTCCTTATTAGTCCTTATAAGGACATAATTATTTTTCAGTCCCTCCGAGGACAACATTATTTCTTTCAAGTCCCGCTTAGGGCAACTTTATACTTTTATTTTATATAATGGAATGATGAAGTTTAAACTTTCATTCTAAACAAGAAATATTAAATAAATATAAAATAACATTTCTTTTACAAGATCTACCATTATAATAAAATGGCAAGATCTAAAAAGGACAAGACCTAGCCACGTGTCATTTTAAGACCGGGCCAAGATGGTAGTTCCATAATTAGATTTAGATCCATATTAACATCTCAATTTAAAATTGCTCTGCGTTAATTATTAATTAAGAATCTTATGTGTGAAACCTAGCCTATGGGTCAATAATAAGACTGGGCCAAGATGGTAAGACCTGTTAAAAAAGATTCAAATTATTAATTAAGAATCTTAAGTGTGAAACCTAGCCTATGGGTCAATAATAAGACCGGGCCAAGATGGTAAGACCTGTTAAAAAGATTCAAATCATTAATTAAGAATCTTAAGTGTGAAACCTAGCCCTGGGGACAATTATAAGACCGGGCCAAGATGGTAAGACCTGTTTAAAGGATTCAATTCCCTGTTAACATCTTAAAATATGTTAACGCTCCTGGCAGATGTGATTCATTTAAAATCACACGTCATTTTTATAGGATTCTTCCAAAATCCCTAACCCAGTTTAATGATCCCTGAATCCTGGGTTTACGTCATCAATTAAGATGATCCTATTTTAACCATACGTGGTAATATAGTGCCTACGGGCCTTGCTCATTTCTACATGAGCCAAAATACAGTGGTAGCTACAACTCCCTGTCAAGAAAAGGTAATGAACGTTGATTCACACCTAATTGCCTCGATCCCAAACGATCGTGGCTTATAAATTAAACTTGTCTACGTGACTAGGCCATTTGTGCCATTATTAAAACTTGAATGCCTCGATTCTCTGAAGTCATGGCTTATAAACTTGTCTACGCGACTAGGCCATTTGTGCTATTATTAACTTGTAAAGTAGGATTTATGAGGAGAATCCTGAAGGAAATAAATATTCCCCCTTACCTGTCAGTATACATTTTTTTAAAAAGAATCATAAAGGAGAAACCTAGCCTACGCGGCCAAGATGGTGAGACCTACTCAAGAGATTCGGATCCTTGTTAACACCTAAGAACGTGTTAGAACTCCTGACAAAATGTGATTCGATAAAAATCACAACAGTCATCCCTATATTGGAAAATTTCTTTTTCTAATTTACCTTATGATCTAGAAATCAGGGCTTATATCATCCTATAAGATGATCATATTATAAACATCCGTAAGTGATGAAGTGCCTACGGGCTAAATTTGTTATCCGATAAGACAACGACAGTGGTGGTCTTTGACCTCCTGTCTAAAAATGTTGGACCATGTCCAAGCATAATAGTCGATATGATCCAAACGATCTTGTTTAATAGCATCTGAAAAGATGATCATATCATAAACATTCCTCAGAAGGGAATGCCCACGGGCTATATCTATTGTCCTAAAAGACAAAAGGCAGTTGTAGTCTTCGACTCCCTGTTAAGAAAAGTAACCGACTATGCTCAACCCTTAAATGCCTTGATCCCAAACGATCATGGCTTATAAATTTAAAAATTGTCCTTGTGACTAGGCCTTCTGCGCCACTCTAATATCCTTAATGTTTTATAACTAGGATAAATTATAATGGAAAATACTAATTTAAAATAACTAACAAATTAACCGATATGGTTTATATTACCATGGTTGATGAATCGTCAAAAATGGGGATACCATAATAACCTCTGAATAAATCATTGCCATTGTTTAGGTAGCAATCAAGCTACATGACTGGATC
Source organism: Helianthus tuberosus (assembly GCA_030545235.1). Classification (NCBI taxonomy): domain Eukaryota; kingdom Viridiplantae; phylum Streptophyta; class Magnoliopsida; order Asterales; family Asteraceae; genus Helianthus; species Helianthus tuberosus. The sequence continues at coordinate 160,326,914 of CM060373.1, read as the reverse complement.
AGAGGAGGCCAACAGCCACCCGAAGAAGAACAATGATGTTACCAGAATTAGCATGACTGAAGCGGAACTGCAGGCACTAATAAATAGTACTATTACTCAAGCTCTTGACAGTCAGTATAATGAATCAAATGATAACCACTCTACGACTCTATCTGTGGCTCGGATTAAGCCCCCTCCTAAATCAAATGAGTTAGAGGAAGACGATGTTCATAACTCATCACCTCGAAGGAGTGATCCGCCTAGTCAGGTCGTGCTTCACCAAGAGGCACCAGTTAAGACCTGCACATATAAATATTTTGCCTCCTGCAAGCCCAGAGACTTTACAGGAGAAAAAGGAGCCATCGATTGCATGACGTGGCTCGAGGAGATGGACGCTGTTGTTGACATCAGCGGTTGTACGAAGCAAGACGTTGTGAAATTCGTTTCACAATCGTTCAAAGGAGAAGCGTTGGCATGGTGGAGATCATTGCTCCAAGCCACGGGAAAGGTTCTACTCTACAACTTATCTTGGGATCAATTTGTTGCATTAGTCAAGAAAATTTTTGCCCTCAGCATGAGGTAGAAGAGATAGAATCAGACTTCTTGACTCTAGTCATGAAGGATTTAGATTGCCAGGCATACGTGACAAGTTTTAACACTATGTCCCGCCTAGTTCCTTACTTAGTCACCCCTGAACCTAAACGCATAGCGCGTTTTATTGGAGGCCTAGCACCAGAGATAAAGGGAAATGTTAAAGCATCTAGGCCAACCACTTATAGGTCCGCAGTGGACTTATCCTTATCTCTCACCTTAGATGCAATCAGAAATAAGTCTGTTAAGGCTTCTGGTGAGGGAAAAAGGGAAAGAGAGGAGGAGAACTCTCATCGATCTGACAAGAAGAAAAAGGGAAGTTTAAGGAACAAGAAAGATTCCGAGTCTAGGAAAAACTCGAGTCAGTCTAATAACATACCCAAGTGCAGTAACTGCAAAAAGCAACATTCTGGGAAGTGTACAATTGACCCAGGTGCCAAACTGTGTGGAATTTGCAAAACCAAGGGTCACAAGACTTTAGATTGCAAGGAGTTGAAGAACGCGACCTGTTACAATTGTAACGAGGAAGGGCATATCAAGACTAACTGCCCAAAGACCTTAAAGAAGCCGAGGAAGGCCAGGAAAAACAAAAGCATGAGTCTTCCAGAGGAACGCCCACGAGGTGGTACAGAATGCTAACCATATAGCAGGTACTTTTCCTTATCAGGAAGTTTATGCATAAATTATATTTCTTTATGCTGGCACTTATGATTCTTTAATGAACGATAAATGTTAAGAACTGTTGTCTTCGCCTGATTTAAACTCCGGCCATTTGACGTGAGGTAGAAATTGGCCGATGATACCTTGGAGAATGCTCCGACAAACCCTAGAAAGATATTTTATATCTATTAGGAACCACTCTTTTTCTAATATCCTTATGGCAAGCTTTCAAGCTATCCAACTTCACCAATATAATAAAGACAGTTGTGACATTTTGATCCCCTGTCAAAAAGGTGATGGACTAGGTCCAGACCCTAAATGCCCTCGATGGTCTTTCATGGCCTAGGCTAAGTAAAATCTATAAGTATACATATCTAAACAATGTTCATTAAGAATGTTTATGTTGTATTGTCCTATATGGTTTAATGGTACTATGGATAGTATATGATGAATTGCCAGGATGATGAATAGCGGTTGTCGGATTGCAATTAAGTAATTGTTTCATCAATGTTAGGAACCAATATCAAATATGGCAAACTCAGATAAGGCAGCCGTTGATCGTGCTATGGATGATGCGACGCATGCCAATGATACTACAATAGTGAACCTTAGAATTTCCAATGATGTCCTTCAAACTATTATAGACGCAGCTGTTGGAAAAGCTGTGAAGGAGGCCGTGAAAAAGTTCAAAGAGCCCAATTCTATTTGCTCAAAGTCTCATCCAAGACCACACGTCCTTACTCACAAGAAGGATCTCGTCCATACCTCTAAGACAAGGGATGAACTAAAGAGGAAAAGGGAGGAGGATAACTCCCAGAGTTCTAAGAAAAAGGACAAACAAAGGTCCAACCAGAAACCTGTATGCGAGACCTGCAGGAAGCGCCATTATGGGAAGTGCAGGTTCGAACCAAAACCCCAATCACAGACGAGGGCTTGTGGGATCTGCAAATCGAGGGATCATAAAACGTTGAACTGCAAGTACATGAAGTATGCAGTCTGCTTCGGCTGTTATGAGAAAGGCCACATCAAGACCACGTGCCCTGAATCTGTCAAAGGAAAGGCGGCTAAGGAAGTAAAGCCTAAGATTGAAAGCGCCTAAAATGCCTGGACTAGTTCATAAATAATGGCATCAGGTACCTCCCTTAACACTTATCAACGATATGAATGCTAAGAGTTTTTTTTTTTTTTTTTGATACCAATAAATCCTTCATAAACTAAGCTTAGCAAACTTTTAGATTATCCTCGAGGTAGAACCTACTAATGAAACCACAGAGACTGTTTCTTTTAATCTTCTCAGCAATGATCTCTCTGAAAAATCTAAGAGTACTCTTCCCCAGAAAGAGTACGACAAGATATATTATTTTATTTTATTTTATTTTATTTTTCTCATTGTTTTTATCAACTGCGAATGCCAAACTATGTTTGATAAAAAGTGCCATATGAGGATTGGCGTATCCTAGTGTGTCCCATAGATTGCTTCCATGCCTGATCAGTATGGAGGTTTAATACATGGAACCCCTGAGATATCCCGATGGTCATATTGTACTAAAGTCGACTAGTAGTATTCAAAGAAGATATCCAATATAAAATGTCCTTATAAGTATCCCTACTTAGGACATCCTTGCATTTGTAAAAAGAATGTGTCATTATTTGACACTGACATCAATGGAAGAATTAGAGCCTGAGATTTGGAAAATCTCTGTAATCTCATTATACCTAAGTATCTTTCACTAAGAATACCCTGTTTACCTCCTGCGAGGCTAGTAGAATTAAGATCTATATCCCATTTTGGGACTGCATCATTATGAAATCTCCAAGATGGCTAGTACCATCATTGGAAGGATAGAGACCCTGATTAAGTAAAATTTAAGATATAGGTTCATATAGCCTAACTCAATATTCTAAGAATTCGGTATAATTAATTAAGGAAGACGGTTCATTTTGCTTATGCAGTGATTACCGCAACCCGAATTAGGCAACAAGTAAGAATTGTTATCAACTGCCCAGGATCGTCGATTTGTTCGACTAACGGCAAGGATTAGATAATTCCTTAAGATTAGTTTTAAGCAATGGTTGGAATAACCATCTCACCTTAAATTAAGCTTTCCTATAATAAGTTGTTATATAAGTATCAAGGCTGCTCTTCTGGAAACCTTGTATAGATGGAATGTTAAACATCTATTAAGACAAAAGATTGGTAAGTCCAATCGTCAGGATCTAAGAGTTGCATTGGAAACAACGAATAAGATCAAACAAATCCACAATCGATTGTAAGTTGCCATTATTCGGCAGAAAATCAAGGGTTAATGAAGTTAGCAACCCTCCTAAGTTCTTGTTAAGAAATAAGGATCAACAAAAGATACCACCCTGGAAGGGTGTGCAAAGTTGTAAATTATCAGACTAGTTGAGCTCTGAATATATCAAATCATTCGAAGGAATCGAATGTATCAGGATCAAATAGCTTATAAGCTAAAACATACTTATGGGGCTTGGCGGAGCATACAATGCATTGCATACTAATGAATTGGGGATATGTTTCACCAATAAGTTGAGAAGCATTATCACATACTGATATGCGTATTTATAATAAGTTGAGCAAACCGTATCGATTTAGGATCGACAGGTTAAGAAACTCCAAAAGGATACATGGCCTGTTATAGAGGTCAGCTGGAGTGCCATAAAGGCCCAAATGTACTGAGGAAGGTTAAGTTCAATATAGGACAGAAAGTACTCCCTTTACTTTAAGCAAATCTCGAGGTCAAGATTTCTTTTAAGGGGGTGAGGATGTAACACCTCGAAAATTTACGTCCAATAATGTAGTGACACGTGTCATAAGCTTGGAATATGTGAAACAGTACTTTAGAGGGACTAAAGTTGACATACAGTGAAACTGTGTGACTGTAAGAGTCCAAAGTGTCAACAATGGATAAATAAGATCTACAATAACCCTACATAGTGTTTATAACCTTAAACGGATAGATTATGGATCATACGAAACGGGAAATGAAAGAAAGTGAGGAATTACAAACTACAGGGGCTAAATGTGTCAACAAGTTGAAAGTATACCTCTGAGTGATCCTTTGGCAAACCCGAAGCTTTGTAATGATAAAATATACTCACTAGATGATGTGGTAAAAATTTCATAAAGTTTCGTGAACGTATGAGAAAGTTGTGATCAAAACCGTACACGAAGGGTTAAATGCGTCAACGTTGAGTTTCGAGACTTTTCGGGTAAGCGCAAAGTTAACCGAGGACTTTACCATGTTGGTAAATGTCCCAAGGCTCTTAAAAGTTAGTTTTAGGGTCTAACGTACAAGAATAATAGTCAAAACCACGTTCCGAAGGACCAAGGACTGAAATGCAAAACAAAGGAACAAAAGTTTGCCATCTAACAAGGCTAGCGCACCGCTACATCAGAAGCGTAACGGTGCGCTAGGCCTGTATCTGGGCAATATGAACGACAGCTGCCAGTTATCAGGTCTGTTCCGAATGGTTAACAGCTGTACTCGATACCATGGGCTCTCCAATGGTTTTATATGATACTAGGGGCACTTGGAAAGGTCTTACAACATCAGTAGATCATTTGTAGCATCAATTGATTGATCAAAGTTCATATGCAAGAACATTCAAGTTGCAACCAAACTCACTTTCACTTGCATACTCAATTCTGGAGCTCCTCTGATCAACCTCAAGCTTTCTAGTGATCTCTAAACATAATTAGGACCTTTGTAAGTGTTTATAACTCCTCCAAATTCGTTCTAGCTTAGTGTGTTAACCGAAAGTCAAACCATCGTAAAACTAGTTTGACTTCATGATTAATCAAGATGTGCTCAGTCATTTCTCAAATTGAAACCACTTATAAGTTGGTATTTATGTGGGAAACAAACCCTCAAAAGGGTATTCTCTGATTCCCTCTCTAAGCATGCTATTTGTCGAGTCAAAGTTGTTCTTAAAAAGTCAACAGAAATTGTTTTTGTGAAATATAGCATAAATGGTAATGTAGATGACATGCAATCAGTTTGATCATCAAAAATAGCTTTATAATGAATGTAAGAATATGTTTTACCATGATCAACTCGACAATCTTTGGTATAAACCCGGATTGGAACCGAAAGTCTTATAAAACGACTTTTTCGTTGACTCTCGATTCGGATCCATGCATGCATGTTTGAGATCTGTATTAGAGTTTATTTTTGACCATTTTTATTTAGGTATGACTCTCTGGAATTTTTATAACTTGAGTCTATGCTTAACCGATTCGTATGCATGTTTCCGAGTTATGCTTAAAGTTGACTATTTTGCCCTTTTTGATATAAAACGTGATTTTTGGAAAAGTGAAAGAGTAGAAATCTTTATTACTAATTTATAAACTTGCATCGAAAATTTGAGATCAGTTGGTGGTCCAGATTTTGAGTTATGGCCGATATCGTAAAACTATATCTTTATGTACATAAACGGCGCTTTTAGCGTATAACCTATTTAAGGCCACTTTTTGGTATAAAACTTTTACCCACTGATGTTATATAATATTTTGGGATTTTTGATGATTTTTATTTAATTTTTGGCTGATCGTTTCATAGGTCTCTAAGCTTAAATCGGTAAATACCGAAATTGCCCTTTTTGGCCATAAAACGAGTTTTATAAATCCGATTGACCCCAAACCACTTCCTACTGATTTTATTTATTAAATAATGTATGTTGAACCTTCTGGAAGTATAAAAATCTCAGCTTTCTTTTACAAACCCGGAAACGACTCTAAATCGCCTTTTTAGGCATTTTTAACGCATAGTATATACTATAACCATATCAAACATATAAGACTTATAGTTACTGATGTGTTTAACTTATTTTTATAAAATAACAGTAAGTACGACTTTATAAACTCAGATTTCCAGTTTTGGCATTTTTAGCCCTTGTAAAATTACCAAAATAACCCTAACGAGTATAGTTTGGTTTTAATTGATGATTTTCACTTATGGGGTCATAACCTACTGTTATAATATGTTAAGTTAAGTATATTTTCTGTATAAATCAGACCCATAACTCAGATTAACAAATAAACTCTTTTATAACCTTTTAAATGACCAAAATGCCCTTATGAGGCGTAAGTTGATTTTAAATCCGTTCCGGGCAAAATAGAAAATAACTTACTGATATTTTATCATATTAAAGCATATCAACTCAGGAAACTTGCATATGACTCTCTTGGTCGCCCGTAACGCACTTTTCGCGTTCGGTTCGGTTTATGTAACTAGTTTACATAAATTGGCCGAAACGGGTCAAACATTATCATTTTTGTCTCCAAATCCAGAATGTGATTAGTATACCCATATTATACAAGTCTTCAAACTTGTCAGGTCTAAATCACATTCTATCCGGTCTTCGCTTAATCGTGCGTTTGAACCGTATGTTCCCTAAGACTAACCGGTCTAAGTTTTGGCTTAAGCAAAGACCCGTTAGCGTTCTAATTAATTATTTATGTCATCATTCCAGACTAGAGCCTTCCGGTAAATGGTACCTACGCTTACTTAAGCGAATACGGCTGAGTTATTAAATTCTTATTAATTAAGACAGGAGCTAGTTCAGGTAAATACTCTTTGACTTATTTTCCCTATACGGGCTTGGGTTACGGTATATAGAATACCGCTTGATCGAGCATTAAATCCTCCACCGTTACGTGGATAGTTGAATAATTTAATCGGCTCGTTTAAACAGTCTTGTTCACTTAAGGCCTTTGGGGGGTTAATTGACCATGTCCCGGATATCCTTGGCATCATCTTACGAGATGGCCACGACCTGAGCACGGCGTGTAGGCGTACACCTTTCCGTGTATAACTCTTTAATGTGGTGGGTCCATTGATCTTTAGCCCGGACTAGATCCGGGCCACTGAACGCAAGTAACATGTAATTCGTTCACATGATTATTATATTAAATAATTGACCCAAGTTAATAAAAATGTTTTGTGCCTTGTGCATTTAAATCAATTTTCAACCTTTTCAAAATGAGTCAGTCGAATTGTATTTACCAGTGTAAACTGACGTATTTTTCCCAAAAAGATTAAGTGCGGGTACTACACGAAATAGGCTGGCAGGCTTCTAGAGCGTCCACATTAGGTCTCGCAGCTTGGACAACAAATAAACTGATGAACAATTATCCTGTTTTATTTTCGATCCGCCTGTGGATCCGTTTCAACTACTTGTGATAATTAATATTACACTTTATTTTAAAGTTGAAATGTATCTATCTTTTGCTTCCGCTGTGCATTTATATATTGTGTTGTTTGATTATGATGATATCAATTACGTCACGATACTCCCCCACCGGGCCCACCGGTGACACGTGGAATTTTGGGGTGTGACATTAAAACACCCCGGATATGTATTTTCAGACAATTTCCTTTGTCTTTTGTTTGGATTTTAGTACTTATGTATATTATGGTTGTTTTGTGATTTTTCTGTTTCTGTTATATTTTGGGTGCATGTGACATACTCGCAGGTTTATCTATCGGATCTTGGACCGGAGCATGTACCAGATACAGCTTCGGAAGTCTCGTGGCACCAACATCATCTTGAGGGGAGTAATTTTTATCCCTTTCTCTATATTTCGGGTCTCGCATTGGGGACAATGCGAAGTTCAAGTGTGGGGAGGGGGTTAACTTTGTTAACTTAGCTTTGTTTGTCCTCTTATATAAAAAAAAATCAGAAAATCAGAAAAATCATTCAAAAATACTTGTATTGTGTTTATATTTTTGTAAATAAACCGGTTGGTTGTGTTTTAGAAAACTTCGGACTTGATAAAAACTCGACAAGCAAAATATTTTTGAAAAAGGAAACCGGAAAGCGTGACAAACAAAGAAAGACTTACATGATAATTTTCACACTTTTACCCATTCCTTCCGTTATGTGAGCATATTTTAGCCTTGATTGTTATATTTTTGTTCATTTCGGATATAGGAGTGAGCCGGATGTTATGTGCAATTTAGAACTTGTCACTAGTATGCTTGTTAAGACCATGAACGTGCGGATTTGTGTAAACGTGATAGAGGCACTTAGATTACCCCTTTGTTGTGTACCTTGTTCTTTGTGTTGTGCTTCCCGTTCCCCTTATATTACCCTTTAGGATTAACCATGTCGAGCCTTCCCGTTCACCTTTGTTTACCCACATTATCGCCCACTTAACCAAATTTAGCCTTTTTATGTTTTAAACCTTTTTAGTGTTGAAACTCGGTTAAAATAATAGTTTAACTAGCTTGTTATTGTTTATATTTCTTTGTATATTAGTATGTTAAAAAAAAAAAAACACAGAAAATAAAAAACCCTAAAATAGGGTGAAGTTGATAGAAATCGAGCAATTTTGAATGCTTAAATGTTAAAAATTTCGTTGATAAGCTCGATTGCGCTTTAGTCGCCTTTTTAAGGCGTTTGTATGTAAAGTTGTATTGTTTATTGCTAGTTAAACGCTACTACCGAGTTTTAACCATTTTCGCCATTTTAAATGTCCACTTCCATACCCTTCGCCCAAGCCTAACGTTATAACCCGTAAAGACCTCTTGATTTACACTTATTTGCATGTTAGTTGGTGGAGACGAGATCTTATGACAAGCTTATGATATTGCACATTTCATTGACTAGGCGTTGAGTGTTTACGCATACACATTTTATGTATGTTTCATAAATAAAACCGAGTGTGTGTGAACATTGTGAGTTGTGTGAAGATTAACATGTGAGTCAATTAAATGTTTTGTCACGGCTTTTTGGTTGTCGCTTTTTAATTGCATATGCTTGTTGGGTTTGAATCTTTTGATGTTGTCTTTCGACAAACCGGCTAACCGTTTATTTTAGTTTTCAATAAAATAGTGTGTAAATTTTCGTTCTTGCTTGTTTATGTCTTTTATTGCTTTTTAGTTTAGCTTGCTTGAGGACAAGCAAGGTTCAAGTGTGGGGAGATTTGATATTCGTTAATTTACACATATTTTAGTTCCCCGTTTTACCCCTATTTCATGCGTTTTTTGCCGTAAAACCGTCATTCGGATACTTATTTATCTACATTTATGTTTACAGGCCTAAAACAGCATACCAGACAAGATGATAGCGAAAACGAGGACTTTCTGGACAAAACGACGAAGCTGCGGACATTCTGTTAAGGAAACTGAACTGGGCGTGTGGAACGACTGTTCCACCTGATGCACAGTCGTGCATCTCCGACAAAGTTGATCATCTCGGCAATGAACGAGAGGTGCGACTGGCCGTTCTAGGTAAACAAGGCGGCTCGGTGAAGAACGGGCGTTCCATCTGAGGAACGACCGTGCGTATCCGATGAACCAACAGAGTCTCGGTGATGAACGACCAGTGCGACTCGGCGTGCAACAAATAACCCAGAACTGAACGACCGTTCCACACGAAGAACGGTCGTGCGATATCGTATCCGGTCAAAGATCTGATGACGTATGCAGCATGGAGACCCATCCCTAATAATTGCATAAAGTGCACGGTCGTGCCATATGGAGAACGACCGTGCGACAGCGAAAATTATAAAAACATAAAAGAAACATTCTGTTCGATATTCTGGATTTTTGGAGAGCTTCACTGGCGATTTTACAGGCTCCGGAGGCTTTGCTTTTGACCCGGATTCAAGCCACATTGTGCCGTTTAGCTCCATTACTATCCGGATTCTTAGTCTAGTGCTTGTTTATGGTTTGGTTTTCTAATCTTTCCATGATTTTGTTAATCTTTCAAGTACTTAGATTAATGTTTATGTATTATTGTAGCCTTTGGGCAAAAACACAAACAATCCCTTGCTAGATTATTGTCATTAGTGTGTTAAGCTTTGTTTGTAATGACACTTGAAGTATTTTCTATGTTAATCTTTGATGATTAGTTTGCAACCTTGTTATTGATATTGAATTCTTGATTATAAGTAATTATGTTGGATGATTGATGCTTGGTTAGTTAAGATAGTTGAAAAATGAAGCTTAATTAATCTTGTATTAGTAAACTTTGAATTTGGTTAACTAGTTTAACTTGGTTTAAATGTATGCATCATGATACTAGAAATGGTTAGTGATTTAATAAAATGTAATTATTGTTAATCAAGAGAGCTTGCCGTCACGTAAGGACCTTAACGGGTTAGATGGTGTCGTTATAAATTCTTGCCATGATTTATTAGCTTAGATAGTAGTTTAGGCCAAAATTGCTTTCTTGGTGAATTATTGTGCAAGATTTGTAAAATGAACTTGGTTGTGATTTAATCTAGTTTATGCTTGTCTCGGTGGTTGCATTGTGTTTATCGGTGTCGCTTTCCTTGATTAAGTGAGGTTAGAATAATCCTAACGGCTGACTAACTTATTTTTAAGAGATTTTCATAGACATTTATCAATTGCACGTTAAAGAACAATTTTAGGTGGTTAAAGTGTGTTTATCGTTTTAGCTTTCCGAATGATTGTCATGTTAGGATTCCCGAAAGGGATACTAATTGTCTTAAATTGGAAAATTGATCGAATGCTTCTAGTGCCAAAACCAACTTAGTTGACATGCTGTGGTTGTGTATTTAGCAAGGCTTTTTATCTATTATCTATTATGTTTTTATTATGTATTTGTTTATGCTTACTTTAGTTTAGTTTAAATCAAACAAACTTATGTTTTTACCGGTAGTTTAGTGACAAAGGTCTAGTATTAATTCTCCGCCCATTTCCTTGGATCGATACTTGGTTCTTACCGATACTTTATTACATATGTGACGGGGTACACTTGCCTCTTTCGTGTGTGTTTTGATGTAAAAGTAATAATCACTTTTATAAATTTAAAACCAAATCGTGTGTAATTTCATTGCAATATTATGTATATATACGCACACGTCAATGACCCAAAGTTGTTGTAGCGATGTTCATATCAAGAACGTACAGATCATTTTCCCTCGGCGCTCTCATGATGATCCATTCTTCAGGGACAACAAACCCCGGCTTCAGAATAAGACATTCTTTGTCGGTAAAGTGTGTTGTATACATTCTGTCGCAAATTTGAGAAATGCTTAGCAGGTTATTCTCCAGCTCTGGAATGTAGTTCACCCTTTCAAACGATACAAGCCCATTTGATAAAGTACCCTCTCCTATAATTCTTCCACCTTGGTTTCCAGCAAAACCAACGTAACCACCGTTATAACAGGGTCTTTCTCCCCGTCATGTGTCGGGATGCTCCGCTGTCCATAATCCACTTTGAAATAGACCTTGGCAGCTCCTGCACGTATCAAAACACAATTAGCTGAAATAAGCTTCCGAAGCCTCATCAGACTCGGGTAGCTTGACTTCATCATCATATTTACAACTGACTTAAGAGGTGGAAAGTTTTTATCATTGACTTCCAATTCTTTTTCAATTTCCTCTTTTGTCTAGGCTTTTGTTAAATTTTCTGGTGGAACATATGCTTTTGAATCAAATTTCTCAGTTTGTTCCTTTTTTATCTTATTTTTATCAACATTTTTGGGAACATACTTCTTGACCGGTGGGATCACAGAAGTTTGTTTCTCTGAATTTTGCTTCAAATCCAAAGGTACAGACTTAGCAACCGGTTTGGTTGAGTCAATTTGTTTTTCAATGACCTTTAGTTTTGTTTCAGTCGATGCCTTGATTTGATACTTTGGCATCCATGTTTGTTTGGAAGATTCCCCAGTTTTCTTGACTGGTTGTTTAATCTGTTTCGAATTGATTTTAACATTTTCAGATTTTGGAATCTTCTTCTCAACAAACATAGGCACCTTGCCTTTAGTATCATTCATCTTCTTCGGATTCTCAACAATCACAGACTTAGGTCGTTGATTGGTGCACCTTCGTGCAATGAGTCCAATCTGATTTCATTTAAAGCATGTTCAGGTATCGATAACCCGACTTTGACCTTCAGTTTGTGATTGTGAGACTTTCTTTGAGAAAAATTCTTCATTTGTTTTCGAAAATATCTCAGATTCCCGTTCAGTCACTGAGCTTGAATTCTTCACAAAAGGTGTCTTTTTCACAAACTTTGATCTCTGAAAATTCTTTCTAGGATAATTCTTACCACCCTGTTCGCCACCAAACCCTCTGTTTTGGTTGTTATTGTAAAAACGTGGTGGCACTTTGGGTTTATTGTAGTAAGATTTATCTCTTTGAAAGTTTAAAAACCTTTTAGTGCTTGACAAACCGTTGACCTTAGAAACATCAATCTCAACTAACTTGTAAACCTTTTTCAGCTTATCCACATTTACATTTACATTTTCAATTGGAAAATCTTTATCTGATTACAACTTATCTGAACCATACATCGTGTACATGACAAGAGTCGGTTCGTCCTCTAAGTTGTTCTGGGACTTAGACTTCGGGATGTAATTGTTCAAGAAACAATCATCATCTTCATTTGTGGAATCACTGTCAGATTTTAACACTTTATCAACATCCTTCATGTTAGGACCGGTTTTGACTCCGAAACGATTGCGAACCGAACGTGTGACGTGCGGAATCCGTACACGAACGTGACCGAACACACGAGAACGTAATATAATCAGTGATTCTATTGACAGATCTGAAATAGTACAAAGCACCTTAATCACGTGGAGCACTTTCTCTCTCTAGCTTCTCTCTCTAGATCTAGAGCTCTTCAAGTCTCCAAAATACCAAAAGTGTCAAAAAGTTCTAAACCTAACACCTTAGGTTCCTATTTATAGGCCAAGGATATAAGGAGATTCTCCTTATTTATAATAATGCCACCTTGCCTTTCTAAACTAGATATTACAATAAAATGCAAGAAATAAATTGTTTCAGCTACGATTTGAGATGACGGAGGCGATAGACATAAATGCACTAACACTTCACAACCTCAGATTCGATGTTATCTTCATCAGATTGTGAGTTAAACGTGACATCAATGTTATCTGGTAACTTTTCAGCTTCACTTTTCTTACTTGAATCTGATTCATTAACCAACCCTGATTGTTTTTTAGTGAAGTTATTGCACATGGGTGGTGGAACCTTGTGATACCCAACCCCGGTTCCATCAGAATATACATCTTTACCTTCTTTGTTCTTACCAATCGGTTTAGGAACAATGTGTTGGAGAACAAAGCTGGCAGAAGAGTAACTGTTCAGCTTTAAGTTGATTCTCTCATTCTCAATCTTAGCTTCCTGATACTGAAGCTTGATATTCGCAATCTCATCCAGTTGAGCATTTATCAACTTTTCTTTCGCTTGAAGAACACCAGTTAATTCTGTATTTTCTTTACGAGTTTTACCGTTTGTTCGTCTAAATCTTTAATCGTTCTTTTTAGTTTGTCAAAATCTTCAGAAATATTTCGAATTTCAAGCATCAATTTTTCATTTTCTCTTCGAAAGCGTTCAACATCATTTTCATCATTTTTTATTTTCTCAGTTAATTCATTTATTCTATCAGTTGAACTCTTTATCAGTTTATCTCGACCAATTACTTCTCTGTTTAGAATGTTAATTTTATCTGTCAACTCCTGGATTTGCGATCGAGAGAGATACATGTGTGTATTACAGACTTTGCACTCTTTCATGCAATTTCTGCAATCATTTTCAGATTTAACATTTTTAGCCTTACCTGGTTCACTATCTAAACCATTTGAACTGACCTTTTCTGACGACTCAGACTCAGAACCACTAGAAGTAATTTTGAAATCTACCTCCAGTGCCTTTGCCATCAAGATTTGGTCTGCCATCTTTGTCAAGCTCTCGGCTGTCATCTCTGCTTTGACATCAACAATCCCTCCATCTACCTTTTTAGGCTCTTTAGACCTCAGATATTCCTCATATCTTTCCTATTTCAATATCTCCCTCTCAGCTCTAGCCTCTGCATCGATTTTTATGTGCTCCTCTTCGGTAGGAATCGACTTAACAAGATCTTCGAAATCAAATGTCTTTGGATCAATGCAGATATTTCCTTTTGGATCCAAGTAGCATTCTCTGTCTGGATCCTACCTTTTCGCTTTCCTTGCTTCTTTGAATGCCTCATACATTTTTTTGATATTTTCTCTGTGCTAGGCTTCTTTCTCTGTTGTACATTGATTTAGTCTCAACTTCTGCCATGAACGCATAACCAACATCATCTTCTTCCGGAAGGAAATCGTTCCAATTGAACCCATCATCTTGAATGACAGCAAGAGCCCTCGACTTCTCTTTCGGATTATCTTCAAATTGTTTCAACTTTGGCACTTCCTCACGGTTTCGATGATACACTGCTTTTCGGTAATAATCGTCATGGAATGGGTTCGCGGTTTCATCAGAGGCAGAATTTCGACACTCCCTCTTGAAGTGACCTTTGTGCTTACACTTGAAACAAGTCACCTTTGACTTGTCGAAACCTAACTTCGTTGAAGGCCCCCCAATCGATTGTCATCCTGTTATCTCCATGAATCTTTGTGCCCTACGAATCACGCTAGCCATGCACCAATGGATGTCTATGAGCTCCATCTCCTCCGGGTAGATTTGATCGTAATCTTCTTTTGTGGGATTCGTATTACCAATCTTCCCCGCTATGAGGCTCTCATAAGATTCCAATATTGATGCAAGAAACACCATTTGTTGTTTGGCTGTTTCTTCGTTAAAGTTATGAGCATTGTTAAGGTTGACAACAATATTGCACTGAAAGACATTTGCCTTTGGAGCACTTTGAGGTTGCTGAGTGTTTGATGTCGACGATGTAGGTGTACTTGAACCAGTGCCATGATATTCGTAGCCACTTGATGAAGACCCACTACTTGGATTTTCTTTTGCTGATGTGTTTGAACTTTCAGCGATGAAAGCAGTTTTTGGTGACGAGGCTTTTGGAATCATGCTACCTCTGTAATACAGATCTACATTCTGTTGATACTGGGTGTTGTTCACTTTGTTCAACTTCTTGATCTCCAACTCATGCCCCTCTAGCTTCTCAATCAGCCAGTCCAGTGTAATATCTGCCATATTCTTTGTGTTCTTCAGCACCAAACCAAAATACTGCCAATCCTGCTCGTTCGGTAGTGCTTCACGCAGTTTATCAACTAACTTTTTGTTATCCTTCTTAATGCCGAATCTATCAAGTTCTGCTTTCAAATGACAGAACCTTTCTATCATTTGACGGACACTTTCGTTTTTCATACATGTAAACAAATCAAACTCTTTTTTCAATTGTGACTTCTTGTTTTTAACAATCTCCTCTCCACCCGTGCACTTCTTCTCTAACTTGCTCCACAAATCTTTTGAATTCTCATAGTCGATCAAAGAGATAATATCGTCCCTTACAGACTGATGCAAAAGTGCAATACATTTTTGTTCGGCAATAAACTCATCATGCTCAACATCTCGTAGGTTCTCATAATCATTTCTAACATTATTGTAACCATTCTTCATACACTTCCAGCTGTCATAACCAAAAGCTCTCAACCAACCATCAAAACGCTTCGCCCACCGGTTATAATCCTCGATAGCCATGAGCTTCGGTGGTTTGTTATACGTGCCATAGGCGTTGTCGACCCTCAGTGAATCTGATATTGCCTTAGTAGCTATTTTCGGGTTGGTGTTGGAAGATGCTTCTCCAGTGATGTTGTAAGCAAAGATGTCTCCGAATGGATTGAGAAAATCGTCCCACATGATTAAAGTTCCAGAAAAAGTCAAACTTGGTCAAACTTGAAAACACAATACAGTTGATCGGATGGTCAGTCGTTCGAATGACTATCCGGATGAAATGACCAAATGGATGTAGTAACTGATGAACCAAGTGATGAATGGCTATCCGGTCGGATGGCTATTCGTCCAGATGGTCACTCGTTGATCAAACAGATTCAAATTTCAAGCAACAAAAACACTATCTGGTCGGATGGATATCCGCTTGGATGAGTGATTACGTCAGCAAGCAAGAACAAGAATCAATAACAAACACTATCCGGTCGGATATCTATCCGATTGGATGGGTGACGTCAGCACAGTTCATTCCAAAAATCATGTTTTTGATCGATTTGGATGTGATTTTGTTCGAATTTTGTCTTGAAACTTTGTAGGATTGTTAATTGATAGATTTCGCATAGATTATGTGAATTTTATGCCATTTTAACCGTGAAATCTTAGTCAATTTTGGATTTTTAGATGTTTATGATGTGTAAAGTCCAAAATAAGAAGAAATGAGATGAAATCAGAGAAAAGGATGAAGAATCAGATGAAATCTCCGGTAGAATCGGCTGAGATCGGTCCAATCTCTGTCAAATCGCTACAGATCCTCTCCAAATCTGACCTCCAAGCTTTGATACCACTTGTGAGGACCGGGAATTCGGCTCGAATGAACTCGCTCAGGTCGGATCTGCGATCACCGTGAAAGTGCGGAATCCAAACACGGTGTAGAAGTAAGATCAACAATGATAGTACATGTCAAAGGTTCCATTCTCATTAGAAATAGTAGAAAGTACAGAGTTTCGGTGAGAAAGTGCGCCTCAGAGATCAGAGCAGGAAAAGTTCCAAAAGTTGTCAAAGGATTACAAATGAGGCATCTGATCTCCTATTTATAGGCAAGCACTGCTGGGAGAAACTATCATCCGATCGGATGGACTTTACAAGTTACGTTTCGTTCCGTTTCCATTTTCTCCCATATATAATATAAAATACAATCAAAACTATACAACGATACTAACAGTACAAAATATAGACTAAGTACAAACGGAAGCTATAATGCATCTACAGGTCTTAACCATTCAGACTTTGTATAATGCTTAACCATTCAGAGGGAAATGTCTGAACCATTCAGACATCTGTTCACGAAACAAACAGTCTGAACATTAAGTGCTGAACCAGTATTAAGAGATGCATTAAGAGATAAACAAACAGCCCCTTACTCTTTTACTCTAAATATTTGATAACTAAATTATTTATTATAATAAAAATGATACTTTTAAATATAATGTAAAAATATAAAATAAATTACAATTACTTTTTTTTAAATAACGAGCTGGTAATGAGGTGAAAATTTTGATTTACAAACCCTTTTTCATTGTAATATGGTTATTAGATGTGACAAATGAGGTAATAGATTGGTACGGAGCAAACGGGTTGACCTGAAAACTTTGTACAAATTTTGATAGGAGATCTGCATATCAAATATACATTATGAGCGAGTTTTAACCCGATTTATCTTAAGCTACTTTTTATTTGAGTTTATGACTTTGACCCGTTAGAGATAACTTATAACCTGAATCGAGCCATTCATAGTATTATACTAAAGTTTTCTTCAGGTTGAAAGTCTTTCTGACTTGTATGAAGTTTGTAAACGACTCGAGCTCGCTAGAAAATTTTAATTTACTGGTCTTAGAGATGTAAGATTACTATATATTACTAATCATTGTTTGATCGAGTAAGCTCAAGGGTGTGGGGGGCATGGGTTGGATCATCACTGCCACATAGGACCATTAATGAATTGCTACACCACCCCCTTACTTTATCCACCATGGTTGGTACTTGGGCTTTCGGATGTTTGGTTAAATTGGGTTAGAGGGTGTCTCTAGTCGGGGAAAGGATCGGTCCTTGTCAGTGGTTCGCCAACGGGAGAGTTCTCCTTTAAGAGAGGGTTAAGGCAAGGGGATCCGATGTCCCCGTACTAATTCATTATGGCTATGGAGGTGGTGGGTATGTTCATGCGAAGGGCGGTTGATCTTGGTTTGTTCCATGGGGTCAAAACGCCAAACGAGGGACCATGCATTTCTCATCTTTGTTATGCCGATGATGTGTTGTTTATCGGGGATTGGTCGAAGCATAATATAGTGAGTCTTTCTAGGCTCCTGATATGCATCTATCTAGTAACGGGTCTAAAGGTCAACTACCCTAGTAAATGCCAACTTCATGGCATAGGAGTGGACGAAGACGAGGTGGGAAGAATGGCGAGCATCCTTAATTATGATGTCAGAGCTCTTCCGTTCATGTACCTTGGGATCCCGATCGGGGTCAATATGAAAAGAATTAAATTTTGGCAACCGATTATAGAAAAATTTAATCGGTGTTTGTCGTCTTGGAAAGCTAGTTCCCTATCTTTCGCCGGTAGAATGACTCTTGCTAAAGCGGTCCTAGGGAGTCTTCCCTCTTACTACCTCTCCTTTTTCAAGGCGCCGAAAGCCATTGTCAAGAAGCTGGAAGGCATTCGTAGGGATTTCATTTGGGGAAGATCTAATCAGAAAAAAAAATTAGATGGGTTCGATGGGAAAAATTAATCAGACACAAAAAGCTTGGTGGAGTGGGGATTGGCGATATAGGCGACTTCAACGGTGCCATGCTTTTAAAATGGTGGTGGCATTATAAGGATAACCCCATGCAACTTTGGGCTAGAGTGGTACACGCTGTCCACTCCAACCAAAATAATAAAAAAATGATCCCGGTATAGAAGTTGATTCCCGGTGTTTGGAAGGATATAGGAGGCATGGATGACGTTTTGGCGAGAATCGGTATAAGTATTCAAGATAGCCTCCGGGTTGAGGTGAAGAACGGTATGGGAACTAGCTTTTGGAAAGATATTTGGGTCGGGTCAGCTGCGCTTAAGGACCTCTTTCCGCTCCTGTATCGTTTAGCCAAAAATAAAAACGGTAAGGTAGCGGATTATGCTGTCACAGTCGGGGAAATTAGCTGTTAGGGATGGGAGTGGGCTAAAGATCCATCCTCTAATCAGGAATGGGCCATGGTAGGGGACTTGATGAACCTGCTGGGACATTTTGTTTTTCAGCATGGAGGGAATGTATAAGTGGGATAATGATGAAGGGAAAAATTTCTCTACTAAAAGCCTAAGGGTGGAGATAAACAAGGTGAGAGCAGGGGTGGCTGAAAATAAATTGTTCTTTTGGAATAACTGGGCGACTCCTAAGGCGAACTTTCTAGCTTGGAAGGCGTTACAAGGGCGGGTTACGTCGAAGATCGGGTTAGCGGCCAGAGGAGTTCAACTCCCAAATCTGATGTGCGATAGATGCGGGTATGAATTGGAGATCCCAGACCATATTTTTGTTTCATGTCTCTTTGCGCGATGTATTTGGTGGAATATTTTCCGCTGGATAAAAGTTCCGATGCCGTCGAAATGTATCTCGCTAGGCGATCTGCTCGAAACCTTGCAGAATACCCCTGGTTCACAGAAATGGAAAAGAATCGTCCACACAGTAGCTCTAGCCTCAATATGGAGAATCTGGATTGCTCGTAACAAAAAGGTGTTTGACGGCAACTTCATCACGGTTCAAAAGCCAGTGGAAGATAAAGGAAGACACGTTCGTCTGGATCTCTCACAGAGCTAACAGCGCGGCCCCGTCTTGGGATCACTGGATCAGTTTCGATGTTTCAATTATGTTGTAACTGTTTCTGTTCTGTTTTCGTCTGCCTTTGTTCTTCTCCCAGTTTCTTGCTGGCTCTATGTCTATATATAGATGGTTTGCCGTTAAAAAAAACCATGGTTGGCATGGATTAAGCCATGGCAACCATGGGCCTCTTTTCCTTTTTCAATATATCCTTTTTCTTTTCACAAAAATAAATTAAAATAAGAAAATAGTGGTTTGGGTCATGACCACACCCTTAGGGTAGTGGTTTTGGATGATGGATTAGAAGTGGGTGACATGACGTTGATGTTGAGGGTCATGGTGACCATGAGGGTCTTGAACACACCCTAGAGCCTTAGTAATTTAAACTCTTGCAGCCTCCACAATCTTTTCTTGGGACTATGGAGGAGTATATAAGTATCCGTCACAACAGACACTTTGGTGCGTGTGAATTTCCTATTATACCTAAGGGGAATTGGCCTGTAATAATCCCAACTAGAGGTCTTTGGCCATTGACAGTCTCACCTTTACATATTCCCCCCACCAGTCCCACCTTTCACCTATTTTTCCTACAACGGAGTTATATTTTTTCCAAATTACAAACAGTTTTTTACGGCTTTTGATCAGAACGACGATACGAGTCCATTGATGTAAAACTTACTCGAAACGGTGCTCCAAACGATGTAAATGGTGCTTCAATTTGAGTGTTTAAATTTCCAATTAACAAAAAATCAAGTCATTTGGAGCACCATTTCGAGGTAAGTTTTACATCAATGGACTTGTATCGTCGTCCTGATCAAAAGCCCTAAAAAATATGTTGGTAATTTGGAAAAAAAGCTTAACTCCGTTAAGTTTTTTTAACGGGGGACCGGTGTAGGAAAAATAGGTGAAAGATGGGACTGGTTGGGGGAATATTCAAAGGTGAGACTGTCAATGGCCAATGACCTCTAGTTGGGATTATTACAGACCAATTCCCCCATACCCAAAAACATATATTTAAATTTAAATTTTATTTTTTATTAAAATTTTTGCACTTTCAAGAATATGCTAAAAAGGCTTATGCTGACCTATAAACCAAAAGACAACAATAAAGTCGCGGGTTCGATTTGCACCAAAAGCTCGTTGTGTAGCTCAGTTGGTTAAGGGGGCGTCAGATTTGCACCAAAAGCTAAAGGTCGTGGGTTTGATTCCGATCCTAAGCGCCAATCACCTTGCCGCTGAGTTAGGCTAATTTACCTCTCACACGTTGGGCCTGGGGCGGCTTGGTGTGGGACGGTTAGCGTGTCCGGTCATACACGTTTATTGCACCAAAAGACAACAATAAACCTACTGAAGATACATATTCACCTGTTGAAGCTAAACGTGTTCTCATTAATAGTTTTCCGGTGTCAAATGACGATCCTACCCCTAACCCTTCACCTTCTGTTAACAGCCAGGACCCCCGCCCCTAATGATTTACTGATAATGTGTCAAAATCCGATTTGTTAATCCCACCTATCTAAATTTGTTTATTAATATGTCTATATGTAACAATAAATCTGGTCCAAGACGAATTACTGTGAGGAATTTATTAGTACCCTTAAATCCTGAACATGGTTAACTTTCAATGCACCAAATGCACTATCAATTGAGGAAAGCAACGCGTTGGCTCTTGCCATACTTCCAACTGGTTACACGTCTTTTCTCTTGTATGTAGGGATTTAAGTTTTCGTTTCGGTATTTGAGTTGAGATTAGAGGTGGTGATTTTGACACGTTCATTTATAAATGGCTTGATTCAAGTTTTGTTTCATCTCTAACGGGGTTTAACCGATGAAATCAAATAATTTAGCAAAAAATTAGAAAACATATTAAACAGATATAAAAGTTATTCAAATTAAAGTGAATTCATCATGATCACCAACTAAACAACCATAAAAAAAACACAACCCAACCAAAACAACAACAACAACATCACACTATTTATCAGAACGACAACGCCAAACAACTGGCAACAAAGAAAGAGAGAGTAGAGAGATAACAGTCGGTGACAATGAAGGGCTTGCAAACTCTTTAATAATCCCCAAAAAGTAAAGGGAAACCCGTTCTAAATAAATATACCTACTAAAAATATACTACACTTAAAACAAATAGCATAACACCACAATGCAAGATACACAAAAACAACAAAGAGTACAACAACCCAATGCACCCACAACTTACAAATTAATAATATGTAATGTAATGTGATGTGATAAAAAAAATATAATAAACCACTGATAAATTTAATGAATAAATATAATATAATATAATATAATATAATATAATATAATATAATATAATATAATATAATATAAATACTATAATATAATATCATAAATTTTGATAATTCATAATATATTGCAAGTTGTTATAAAACCACTGTAAAAATACAACTACTCTTGTATAAAACTGATCAAACAAAGGGCTAATTCACATCCCTTTCACCTTTCCTCCAAGATGTATGGTTTCCATATATCAATAGGGACAGAATCACTTGAATCCTTCATATCCGTCTTCTTCTTTCTTTCTTTAATTGGGGATAAGTTTTTCTTTCTCTACAAAATCGTGTGTCTTTCTCTTATCATATCATACATATATATACAAAAGAATATCATATCATATCATACATATATATACAAAAGAAGAACCGTTGTGAATGTGAGAATTTTGTCTGAACCTAATAATTCATAACACTCCCCCTCAGACATATTATCACCATTCACTTGATCAATAGTCCATACGTTCCAAGTTGGATGACAATTTTCAACTTTAGGGTTTGACTATGGAATACTGCCTCGTTAAAAACCTTGCTAGGAAAACCCAGTGGGATAAAACCATAGCTAAGGGAAAAGAGTGCAGTGTATAGTCTTCTCCTGATATTTCTGGATCATGTATGTTGCCTCATTAAAAACCTTACTAAGAAAACCCAATGGGATAAAACTTAGTTAAGGGAAAAAGAGTGCACCTTGTATAGTACTCCCCCTCATTTTAATATGTATTATTTATGTGACTTGTCTCTATCTTCCTTGAAAGTTGATCAAAGCTTTATAGACAACAATTTTTCGCTTGATCCTTAGGTAGGCAATCTTTTGCCGATCAGTGTTATATGATCTTCATATGAGACTTCTGGTTCATTTTGGAAACAATTATCATAAGATCCACAACTGTGTTTTGTTACATTACCTGCATTTACAAAAACTAACCAAACTTGTTTCGATGTGTTAGTAAAAATATAAATTATACCTTACATACCTCAAGTGTATCAAAAATTTCGTTTCACCTTAGGAGAATATGAAAAGGAAAATATAATTCATCTTGCAATGTGTTAATGAAAAATTAAAATGGTGAAATTGGCCGTCCCCTGGATCGAACCCGGGTCTAGGCCACACCCTTTCGCGCACCTAGCCAACCGAGCTAGGTGCCTAGTTTGTGAGATTTCCTTTTTTGGTTAAATATAAGCATATGTACAATAACTTCCTATTTTTCAAGAAATTTAATGTTTGAAAAATCAAATGGTCTATTATGCTTCAAACTTTCTATTTCATCTTGATTCCATAATATATGTGTATGACCATAATTAATCGACAATTCTATGTTGGAATCATTTACTTCTTTCTGAGGGAAGGTATTATCATTCACTCCTTCCTAAGGGAATTGAATTTACATTTTTCTTTTATGGTCAATTTCCCTTTTAGTGCCTTTTCTTTTTCGAGGATGTTTTATCCTTTGAACCCAATTTCCTTTTCATGGCCTTTTTCTATTTCGAGGATGTTTTATCCTTTGAACCGACTTTCCTTTTCATGGCCTTTTTCTATTTCGAGGATGTTTTATCCTTTGAACCGACTGGCCTCTCATGTTTCAAACGGGATTCAATAGCCATAGTATTATTATCCCTTTGCTTGTCTGTAATATCAACTCGAGCTAAAGCATTGATATCTGATATATAAGATTTTCAATATGTCTTTGTCCTTCTTGGATATTAATTTTAACTGGAGCAATTCAAGACTTTTTGGATGAATTTCCTTCTTAAAATATCTTTTAGATATTTTACTCGAGGATACAGATAATATAATGATAACTTCAAAATTTATTTCACTTTTAGTTGTTTTCTATCTCCCCCTCATGTTGGGATTTATAATCAGCAAATGAAGCCCATAAGAAATCTCTCATTTATGGCTATATATTATTTATTCCCAACATGTCATTAAATCTCATCTTTGTGCGTTGTGTTGTAATAATTTCAGTATATATAGTATATATATCGCACACCCAAAGATGATAAATATTTGGTTTCTAAATAACTGTAATGGGGAGTAAATGTTTCAATAATAATACTTGTTCCAATGATCATTGATAATTTAGAAGTCTGGAATAATATTCTTGCTATATTAGCTTAGCCATATGTGCAAACTTCAAGTTGCGAATTGATAACCATTTAGACGATGCATCGATTTAAATACTAAATGGTATCATGCTAGGATATGTGTATCCTTTAATCCTTTTTAGGATTATCACCCCACCATGAATCCTTTTCATCATAGTATATCCTTGATGATATATATATATATATATTCTTGAAACTCAACAATTTTCTTGTTGATATTTGGGAAAAATAGAGCGTCCTCTATTTAAAAGCTTTGTACCATTAGGTAATTAGTTTTTCCCATTCTTTCTATTAATTTTGAATGTCCCAGGCAGAACCGTTATTTGCATTATTCATATACATATGTTTGTTATTTGTATTTCCACAAAACATTTGTATGTGTGTATGTATGTACAACCCAAACTTGTATGTTTATCATGCTTCGTCTTTAATATATTTTGTAAATATAAACTTGTTTTTATGAATCAAATAAATCTGATAGTTTTCTAACTTCCCAAAAAAAAAAGTTTACAGTTATAGCCTACTCTCTATGATGATTCATCACAAGAATCCATACACTTGAATACAAATATATATTCGTTCCGTAGTGCAAAATAATTCAGTTACATAATTATTAATATGGTGGTGGGATCCATCTAACGTTGATGGGAGTTGTTGTTGAGATGACAATGCTCGTGTGTCATCTTCCATGTTGGATGTAAACATGTTTTAATTCATATGGCTACTTATCCAGATACGTAGCCTATAATTTATGCTTATTCACAGACTTACGAATGGTTTAGTTTCAGCTATAGTAAGTAAGTCTTTTAGTTTGTATGTATTTCCCAGATACTTGAATAGATATATTAAAATAATTGAATCGTAGTAAAATGATTCTAGTATATTGTTATGCTTGCAGACCTCTATCTGTGTATACAACTGAACTTAATCAAAATTAGAATCAGAATCAGAATCATGAGGTGATGGAGGTGGCAGATTAAATTGTTTTGAGATAATACCAGCTACTTGTCTTAGCATTTCTTCCTGCCACTCATTCTTTTTCGTCAAGCACTCTATTTGTCTTGACATTTTCCGGTTCTTTTTTATTAGTTTATCAACCTTTATTGGATCTAAAAATGGATTTATTAGAGGCACCGTACTTGGTCCGGCTTCAACAATTGACTGTTGTTGTTGCTCCGGATGTAGTGAAGACTGTTACTGTAATAGTGGTGATATGGGTTGTTCTGATGCTAACAACTCTTGGAATGTCATGTTATCATTAAATATGGATTGTTGCATCATTTCTCCTTGCCCAAAAGATAAAGGTGAAAGTGCCTGGTAGATGCCTGGTGTTTGTGGTTGAGTATGCTGTGTTTGAGATGTGTTAGTTGAAATATGTTCAAACACGGGTGGTATTGGCTGCTGTTGAGACAACAAATCAAACTGATAAAAAGATGGTGGAGGAAACTGCGACAGTTGATGTTGTATATTTTGTGATGTATTTTCTGGGATAACCGGTGCTGCCTCAGATTGAAACGATCGTGTTTGTATAGGAATATCAATAGGTATTATATCAATATTGGTAAAACTTACCACTCCAGGTAATCGTGGTGGGGATAATTCTTGAATAATCTGATCGTTTATGACACCTAGAGATTTAGCTATTTTTGTTATGTATGATCCTCCCATAAGGTTTTTCGGGAGACGTGTTTGGTATTGCTCAAAGTACATAGCAAGAGATTAAGCAATATTACAATGGACTGACTCGAATATACTGTATAAGTGGAAGAGATCGGTACCACTAACCCTGTGTAGATTAGACGTGCGCCCCCTGATCGTGTTGGCTAGAACACGGTGCATATATTGATAAAGAGGATCTCTAAATGTTCTTGAATTATTATTTTTACTCCACACTGCTGGTGTAAGTGTAGACCAATAATCTTGTATGCGATCAGGATATTCGGTTAATGCGTTTATAAATATAGGTGATCTAACCTCTTCTTCTGTATAAATACCTAAATGTACTGCGAACTCAGATAATGACAAATTAAAAGTTTTTCCACCGAGTCTAAAATCGATAGATGGCTCAGATAGGTTTTTATTTCGTGTGAAATGAAAAGTAGACCAGAACTCATATACAAATTCATCGTATGAGGGTTCTAAGATATCAAAAAAACGACGCCATGGTGAACCAATTGGTAGTAACCTCGTCAGTCGATCATCTTTGTCTAGAATCCCCGTTATGTTCCAGTCGATACTATTAATAGTATTAACTTTAAGCCTCCTGAGGGTTAGACATTTCGTATGGGTGCGTGCATCCCTAAACTGAAGAAATTTATGGACTTCGATCTGGGCACGAATTTCTGCTGCGTTTGAAGATTCAGCGTGTGCACGAGTAGAAAACTGAAGACTCATGATAGTAATATTGGGATTTGTTTGAGATCTAAAAAAAATAGAATTTGAGTATGAGTTGTTTTGGGTATGTGTCGAACTATATCAGAAGTTCAGTTGGTTTGAGGATTTACACGAGTTGTGGGTTACTTATATAGATAAAAATTAAGCTTACACAATACGCTTGGTTAAGGCTTCCATGATACACCTTGAAAATAGTTTTACTGTATTAGTTTTGAAAATTTCGGTAACAAACAAAATGTTTAATATTAGATTCGGTAGGTATCGTGGGTAACGTGCTGAGTATCATTTTTAAATGGTTCTGATAACAACAGTGATAATATTAATAATTGGCAATTTTATAATAAAATATGCATAGCCATTTTACGGATATATATATATATAATTAGTATGCACAATAATAAATAAATTATTATGAATAGTAGATGACAACGATGTGCACAGTAAAGGAAATAATTATTAGTCGAATTATTGTGCACAGTAAAAGCGCACAGTAAAAGTCTTGTTTTCTTATATATGTGAACATACACCACACACGGATATATCCATCTTTTGTTTCCTATTGTAATCTTTTTCTTTAAAGAAACTGCAATAAAGAAGCTCAAAAGGAGCCTAAGTTTCCATCACACAAAATGCTTTTAGGCCAGTTTTATAACATAAATAAACGTTATTAAACATTAGAAAATAAATGTTAGATAACATAAATGTAAATGTTAGGTGCATAAATAAATGTTAGATAACATAAATGTAAATGTTAGGTGCATAAATAAATTTAGATTGTTAGTAGTCCCAAAGTTATTATATTCCCATAGCAATAGGTACCTCGTACTCATTTTTATTATTAAGTATGGGATTTAGATGTTTTTATGATAGGAGTGTCTGGATAACTGAGTCTCCTAAAGGAAAACAATCCCACGGTATAAAAGAAATATTACGTTTATCATAACAATTATAGTTTATATAAATTAATCAAACACTTACTTTGATTATAATTGCTTGAACGTTTCCTTGGCTAGAGCCTCGTGCTTGGCTAGAGCTTCGTGCTGATAACGTGTTATAAAACCACTGTAAAAATACAACTACTCTTGTGTAAAACTGATCAAACAAAGGGCTAATTCACATCCCTTTCACCTTTCCTCCAAGATGTATGGTTTCCATATATCAATAGGGACAGAATCACTTGAATCCTTCATATCCGTCTTCTTCTTTCTTTCTTTAATTGGGGATAAGTTTTTCTTTCTCTACAAAATCGTGTGTCTTTCTCTTATCATATCATACATATATATACAAAAGAATATCATATCATACATATATATACAAAAGAAGAACCGTTGTGAATGTGAGAATTTTGTCTGAACCTAATAATTCATAACACAAGTACATTTATGTAAATCGTTTTTACTTTGCTTATATACATTTATGCAAATCATTTTTCCTTTGCTTAAAATAAATTAATGTCATGTCGACCGTTAAGAACAACTTCTACAAAGAAGAGGAGTCTTAGTTTAGTGATGGACGTGGCCATCAAAAATCTCTCGGGTAACGTTAGGTATGAAGGAATAAAACAGGGAATAGAATAGATTAATCTGATGGAATGAAAAGAAATATATTTGATTATTATATGGTAATGGAATGGAGGATTTCAAAGAAACGTAACTACTTTCAAATATAATAATTCCATTCCTTAGTATGGGGTGTGTTTTTTTCATTCCTTCAAGGAATGAAAATAAATATATTATTATTATTATTATTATTATTATTATTATTATTATTATAACATTAATATATATAAAAAAATTTATTATAAATTTTTTTACCATTAATATTATTATTATTATTATTATATTATTAATAATATATTTTTGTTGTTTTTAATACAATTATCACTTCGTCTTTTTTTGTCTATCAAATTGTACAAAGTAATGATTCATTCTATTCACATATGAGTAACCAAACATCACAATGCAATGGAATGATCCATTTCATTCTTCATTCTGGTGTCCATTCCACTACCTCCTTTATTTCATTCACCCATCCATTCCATCATGGGCGAAGCTTTTAAGGGGCGGAAGAGGGCGGCCGACCCCCCTAACTTTTCGCTCAGTAGTGGAGAGTCTGTAGTTTTCGTATAGAAATTTTTTGGTATACGTTTTCGACCCTTCGGTTTTATAGAAATTTTTAGGTCCGGTGACATTCGTCCCCCCGTCGGAAATCTCAAACTTCGCCACTGCATTCCATTACCCCATACCAAACAGACCCTTAGTGAAATGGTCCTACCGTTGATACACTTTCGGAAAAGATGGTATGAATTTAAACGACGAAGTTTATTGCGAGATCACTAACGGATAATATCACTGACAGTTTCATGACATCTACATATGCGTCAGATTCTAAGACAATTTTTCTCTAATATATTACATACCGATTCCCAACTTAAGATCCTGTCGCAAAATGGTTTCACAGACAAACAACAAAAAGCCTAGATGAAAATCTTATCGAAAATCTAATCTTTAGTATAACACACGGAATACTAACAGAGCACACATAGACCATTTTTCCACCACAGATACATGAAAAGCTAGATCAATGGGGTCGGGTAGCGGTATACCAGAGATGGAAGATAGCCCTGACTGGGATCGTTATAACTTTCCTCCGTTACTTTCAACGCATGCGTTTCACGAAAGTAAGTATTTCGTGTCAAATAATAAATTTTCGATGTGTTAAAATCATCAAACACTTAATTGTCATACCTTTGCCTTTGCAATAGGAATACCGCAATATTAGAGTAAAATGCACGGATAGTACCTGTGATTTGGTGAAATTTCACCTTTAGTCCCTAACTTTTCAGAATTACACTCTTAGTCCCTGTGGTTTGACAAGTTATTACTCGGATAGTCCCTAAAGCGGATGAAGGTTACTCGGATAGTCCTTGTAGTTTGACAAGTAGTTACTCGGATAGTCCCCGTGGTTTGACAAGTTGTTACTCAGATAGTCCTTGTCATTTCACACCCACTTAACCAGAAAAACTAACCTCTATCCGCTATGGGGACTATCCGAGTAACAACTTGTCAAACCACAGGGACTAAGAGTGTAATTTTGAAAAGTTGAGGACTAAAGGTGAAATTTCACCAAACCACAGAGACTATTTGTGCATTTTACTCCACAATATTATATGTAAAGTTGCCATGTGCTCCCACAGTCATATATATTTCCAAACGAGAGAGTGTATACCTTGTGCAATATAGTGTGTACCCTTTGTTTTTTCTTTTCTAAATGAATAAAAATGCGAACAACCCTAGAAAAGGTAGGAAAGTATTTGAGATGAAAAGTTCTCCTTTGCAGGGACTAAGAGTGTAATTTTGAAAAGTTGAGGACTAAAGGTGAAATTTCACCAAACCACAGAGACTATTTGTGCATTTTACTCCGCAATATTATATGTAAAGTTGCCATGTGCTCCCACAGTCATAAATATTTCCAAACGAGAGAGTGTATACCTTGTGCAATATAGTGTGTACCCTTTGTTTTTTCTTTTCTAAATGAATAAAAATGCGAACAACCCTAGAAAAGGTAGGAAAGTACTTGAGATGAAAAGTTCTCCTTTGCATTACCCTCATGACATGCGTGTATGCATATGTGAATATACTTTATTATAATTAAATGTTTAAAAATATTGATATGTACTTGTACCCTTATGATGTAATTAGTCATATCCCTATTCAAGTTATGTTTAAACCATACTCTTGTTCTCTTTACTTCTTTTCTCTTTTATTCTTAGTGTGTCAGAGAAACATCTATGACAAAAAGCTATGTTAGATAAAAAGTCTCTTTGATTTTTTTTACATTGGTCAAAACACATTATTACACAAAAAATAAATCAAAACCTCAGTTTCTTTGGGTAACAGCATGATTTTGGAATTTTCTCTCTTTTTTTACGAGCAAAATTAGACCTCACAGATCTATAAAAATGAGACGTAAAAACTCATGGAGCTTCCTCCAAAAACAAAGTTGCATAATTTTTATCTATGTCTGTGTATACACTTTTTAGATGGTGTTTGGGATTACGTTTTAAAGTGATTATTTGATTATTGCGTTTGTAAAACATAAATAATCTAAAAAAGTGTTTTGATGAAAAAATGATTATCTGCCTCCAAAACGCAGTTTTGGAGAAGCATGCATCTACATGCTTTTTTAAAATGCAATTTTGAAAATGCAAAATTATTTTGAAAACGCATAATCTATTTTGAAAACGCAACACCAAACACCCCCTTAGTGGATAATAGATATTCGTATCTCATGCATAGTTGTTTACAACTTCAATTTTCAAAAGAGAGACATATTTGTGTTTTCAGTTTAGTAAGCAGGTAACATGCTTGCTTGATATGTGGGAGTTAAGATGTAGATCTGAGAAGCATGTTGAGCACACGAGGATCACAGATCTAACTGTTGGTATGAAGAGATCGAGACACGCTTGTACTCAGTCCCACGGATGGCGCCAATGTTGAATCCAAGATTGAAACGGTTGGCGTTACTAACCTTGAACTCGTCGAGATCCGGTTCAGATTCTCCTCTTGCCATTGTGGTGACTGTTCCTTTCGTGAAATAACGGTTCTTGGGCTGCAGCCACATGAAAATCTAGTTAGAGGATGAAAATCTAGTTAGAGGGCCCAAGGGGTTTGCCCCGAGGGCGCTCCGACGCTCAAGTTGGTATCTTGTATTCCAATGATAATTATAAAATGTAACTTTTAGAGATGGAGCACAAATGTATGTTGTAAGAAAGGAGAGATGAAGGAGCCTCAAGTTTGAGGAGAGATTAACCTGATTGTTTCAGGAAGAGGAACTTTCCTTTTATAGAGGAAACTTTTGGGCCTTAACCCTAATGGGTTGGCCTAAGAGTGAGTTTACTAGAATCAGGCTCACATGAACATACTGCGCATGTGGGAAAATTTAAATAGTCTCAAGCCCAGTCACCATTTCAAAGGAGTGAACCCAGACAAAGAGCCTAAACGAGGACCCTCGTCGACACCTTATAAAATCTCACAACTATTAAAATCTCACTACTATTACTTTACAAAACAAAAAAAAAAACACTATTAATATGGTATAAAGACAGTGAGATGAGGGAGTGAATATAAGACCGTGGGGTATGGTCTGGTTTGGGTTGGGGCATGAGTTGACACGTGGAGTTGGAGCCCATCTACCGGTGAGTTACGTGTCCGTGGGGTATGGCGGGGCTTGGGTTTGGGGCGTGGCTTGGCAGTTTATTAAAAAAATTACAAAAAGTTGGAATTTAAAATTCAAACACCCGCTATGACATGGCGGTGGACAGCGAATAGGAGGACGCCACATCGGATCTCAAGCCCACCCCACGCCCGGCTTCAAACCCAAGCCCCAAGGGCCACGCCCCAACCCAAGCTCACCCGGGGTGGTGGCTTGGGCGTTTTCCCCCAACCCACTCCCCAATCCAAGCCCCATACCCCATAGTCTAAAAAGGTTACTCGGAGTCTAGGACCCCACTCTAAACAAGGGGTAAGATCAAATAAAAAGTTAATTTTCCCTAAGTAGGATGAGAAGGAATCTTAACCATTCATTTTTCAAATCAATGGTTAAGATGAAAGGGTATGAGAAATGAGGAGTGCAAGGGTATCTTGGGAAAATCCTATTTATGAACTTTCTCTCTCCACATGCAAGGAACATGCATATTCCACCCCCATTTTTTAAACGTTCATAACTTTTTTATACGACATTATTTTTTCATAAAAATTTCACCGTAAAATCGAGCGTTTTTTTATCTTTAATTTGAGT
This sequence comes from Helianthus tuberosus, assembly GCA_030545235.1. Classification (NCBI taxonomy): domain Eukaryota; kingdom Viridiplantae; phylum Streptophyta; class Magnoliopsida; order Asterales; family Asteraceae; genus Helianthus; species Helianthus tuberosus. Next base: position 160,294,805 of record CM060373.1, on the reverse strand, counting down.
ACCATATTGCTATATAAAATATGAAGACTAAAAAAACTCACTTAAATGTGTTGTATTTCTATGTTGTATAACATTTTTTGTGCGGAATTTTTGTACTATATTTTGTGCTAAATTTTTTTGTCTTAAATTTTTTTTTCTCAATTTTTTGTGCTGGATTTTTTTATACTATATATTTTTACTGAATTTTTTCGTGCTATATTTTTTTGTACTAGATTTTTTTGTGCTATATTTTTTTGTACTACATTTTTTGTGCTATATTTTTTGTACTAGATTTTTTTTTTTTTTTTTTGTATTTTAAAAAAACAAAAGAGGTGCCACATGTCATTTTCACTCCTATTTATAAGGACCAAAATGCCCTTCATTTCTACTTATTTGGAGTGTCACATGTCATCATCACAATCCTTCTTAAGCTACTTAGCCAAAATCCACTTTTTAGTGTATCCTTCCCCCTCTAAACAAACCCTATTTTATATGTAAAATGTAGTAAATCTAGGTAAAATAAAACGTCGCCAAGGAATAACTAATCTTTTGGCATTTAATAACATGGGAAAAGATCAAATAGGAAGATTAATTTTGCTAGGAAGGATAGGAAGCAATAAGGGGATGACATGTGGCAACAATTAAAATAAAGAAAAAGGGTATTTTAGTCAATCCAACCCTTTCTTCTTCATTTTCAAAACCCAGTAACTTCAAAACCCACCATTTTCAAAACCCACCATCTTTAACCATTTCTTCACTTTCTATCTCAATAATCACTACATTATAGTGCGATTTTCATCACCAATCAATGATTCAAACACCCGATCAACGTGTTCTTCAGCTTTTTTGAAGAAAACCCAGTTTAAATTCATACAAAATCTCATTTTTTCCAGTGATTTTGAAGATAATTACTCGATTCATTCGATTCGAGAGCTGATAAGTGTTTCAATCATTCAAAATTCATCAATTGTTGAAGAAATCACTTTGATCCAGGTAACAAATTCTTTAATTTCATTTTTACGAACTGGGTTTTTGATTTAGCCATTGCGTTTTACGATCTTGGCGGGGGTTCGGGGGCGGCAGCCCCCGGTAGCGGGGTCCCAGGGGCGGCAGCCCCTGGCGGGGTCCAAGGGGCAGAGCCCCTGGCTGGGGTTGAGCTGCTGTACTAAAAACGCATCAGAAAAATTAATTTTCCAGAAATTGGCTCATTTCGAAGACAGTAATTCGTAGACAATTCAGACAATTCACAGACAGTTCTCAGACAGTTTTATGTGTCCATTGCGTTTTAGAAATAAGAGAGTTTTATGTGTTTTCTAGCTATGGCGTTTTAGAAAAAACACATTTTTAAGTGTTTTTAGTTATTGCATTTTAGGTAAAACACATTTTTGAAGTGTTTTTAGTCATTGCGTTTTAGGTAGAACATATTTTTAGGTGTTTTCAGTCCATTGCGTTTTAGAATGAGTAATTTTTAAGTGTTTTCTGGCCATTGCGTTTTACAAATAAGACATTTCTTTGTGTTTTTTGTGCATTGCGTTTTAGGTAAAACACATTTTTATGTGTTTTTGGTGCATTGCGTTTTAGGTAAAACACATTTTTATGGGTTTTTAGTCCATTGCGTTTTATAAAGTACATTTTCTTTTGAGTTTTTAGGCTATTGCGTTTTAGAAATAAAACATTTCTTTGTGTTTTCTGGCCATTACGTTTTACAAATAAGTCATTTCTATGTGTTTTTTGTGCATTGCGTTTTAGAAAAATGTCATTTTTAAGGGTTTTTTTTTCATTGCGTTTTACAATACTGGGGGTTTTTCTATTGCGTTTTACGCAACTGGGTTTTAAATTTTTTTTTTTCAAAATATAGCAATAGTATACTCGTTTTAAAGATAAAAAAACGCTCATTTTTTTGGTGCAATTTTTATAAAAAAAATAATGTCGTATGAAAGAGTTATTAACGTTTAAAAAATGGGGGGGAATTGGAGGAGAGATAAACTATTGGCTTACTTGACTAGAATGCCCCTGAAAAAAGTCACGCGCCTCTTTTCTTACTTTCAATTTCCCTGATTTAATCTTAGCCCTTGATTAACTTAATGAATGGTCAAGATCACTTCCTAGCCAAATTAACTTACTATTGTATCTCCACCCTTAATAACATAAGCATAAACTATGAAAAATTACGTTTCATTCATTTGAGACCAAAAATTTATATTTTTTTAACATAATGGATTAATAATCTAAAAGTACCAGTTTTTTCGTATATTTAAGTGTATGTGATATAAATGTGTCATCAAAATATATCTTTTGAACACTCTTAATTAATTATAGGTTGAAAGCTTCAATATCTATATGCCATCTCCTATTGTAAGATTTTATTACATGCATCTCAACAACCAGTGAAGTCTCTAAAAACTCATATACCCTGTTCGAACTTGAGAAATATGCCCTTATGCCTTAACGATAAACAATGTAATTACGAAAAATGACAAAATCGTAGTATTCGATAAACAATGCAAATACGAAAAATGAGAAAATTATAGTACTCGAATGAGTTACATACCGTAATAACTAATAAGCTAATAGCTAACTAATGATTCGTGCAGCCCTCCTTGCATTATTTATAGCAAATTGATGATCAACTCTTCACAATTTATATTATCTAAGACTTTATTTTCAATTAGTAATGGGCTCAATTAACCTAGTGGGTTAAATTTTAAAGTCTAAACCATAAAAAAATGATTTGTAAACCAGCCTTACTTGAAATTGTGGGTTTACTATTTTAAAAAAATAACATGTATATGTCGAATTTTTTTGAAAACATATGCCCCTCGAAATCACGGGCCCTGTGCGGAAGTCCTCCCCGCACACCATCTAAGCCTCCCGACAACAACCCTCGACAAACCTCATAAACCCTACCTCCTTATAAATATACACACTTGAAAGTTGAAACACATCACAAAACACATTGTCTTCACCATTCAAATATGACAAACTTGATAACAGTTTCCAATGGTGTAAAAGAGTCCGAATATGGCAAAATATTGTTCTCCGATGTGTTAGCTACGAAGAAGAGAAACCTCTTCATGGGTCGTAAATGGAGGACTCACGATATCAGAATGGTTCTATGGTTCTTGTTCATTCATTTGCTTGCACTTTTGGCCCCCTTTACGTTTACTTGGGGCGCATTCTGGGCAGCAACGTTCACTTACACATTGGTTGGATCATGCGGTCTAACTGTGTCGTATCATCGTAACCTAGCACACCGTAGTTTCAAGCTGCCCAAGTGGCTTGAGTACACCTTTGCTTATATTGGATTCCTATCTATACAGGTTTGTTTTATTTCTAATGTTACTACAATATTATAATCTTTTAGTGACTTATTCAAACTGATTACATTAATTTAAATTTGTGTTTATAGAGGGACCCTATATTTTGGGTGAGCATGCATAGATACCACCATCAATATGTTGATTCAGAGAAAGATCCACACTCTCCGATCTTTGGGTTTTGGTTTAGTCATATGAGCTGGCTCTTTGAAAGTGGTTACATTTTTGAAAAGGTACTTTGTATGTAGCATGTTAACTTTTTACATGACACAAAACTAACAATAAATTAATGACTTTGGCTTTAGCTTAAACGAACCCTTAGCAATTTCAGGTTGACCCACAAACATGTTTTGCTAAACAGGTGGTCACGGGGCAACAAATCGGTGTGTGGGTTGATCTTTTTATGTTATATATTACAATACAACTTTAGAACAATAACATATGAAAAATAAACTTATAATTTTTTTGGGTTAGACAAGTTTTTACCGTGTCAACACATGAATATGTCATGTCATGCATATTTTTAGGTATGTGTACCCGATTTTTGGGTTTATCTCGGGTTCGACCCATTTAAGTACACCTCAATTTATATGTTCGTGTCAAATAAAGTTTCTTTTGGGTTGATTAAGTGGGTGATATATGTGTGCAGTATCAAGAACGAAATAATGTCGAGGATTTAAAGAACCAAGCATTCTATAGATTCCTTAAAAGAACATACACATTGCATACAATTGCAATTATTGCTCTCCTATATGCTGTTGGTGGATTTTCCTATGTTGTTTGGGTTTTGGTAAGACTTTATCTAAATATTTTTTGAACTTTTGTGTTGCAAATGCAAATGCAAATGCAAATACAAGTAATTGACTTACAACACCCAAAGCATATAAAACTTAGTAGTTAATTACTTATCAAACTATATGTTCTTACCTAGGGAGTGGCAGGCACTTTGGGATATCATGCGACTTTTTTAGTTAACTCAGCTTGTCATATATGGGGAACACATATTTGGAACACCGGTGACCTCTCTAAAAATAATTGGTAAAACACAAAAATAAAGTTACAAAAATTAGGACTTTTATATATAGCTTACCCTAATATTATTAGTATCTATTACGTTAATATGGTATGTATGTATATATACAGGTGGGTAGCACTGCTTAGTTTTGGAGAAGGGTGGCATAATAATCATCATGCATTTGAATATTCAGCTCGACATGGGTTAGAATGGTGGCAAATTGATGTAGGTTGGTATATAATAAGGTTTCTTGAAGTAGTTGGGTTAGCGACCAATGTCAAGTTACCTAGCAAGGATCACAAACTTAAGATGTCGTTTGCTTCTCTTAACAAGTTTGAGTGATAAACGCCGTCCATGCCATGCATCTTCAAACCAGAAAAATAAATCGCATCTATGGAAATTAATGTGTGAGATACTTATATTTGTTTACTATGTATATCGGGATTGAATAATGACGATTACTGTATTTTTAGTTTATTGTGGTAAAAACATGAACTTTTAAGTATTGTTTATAAATGTATGAAGTGATATTTGTTTGTTAGTGGCTACTTGTTTTGTTATCTACTTTCTAGTTAATTTGTGTATCAATACTCTCACCTAGTCACCTTGATTCTCCATGCATTATGTGGTGGCGTTGATAGTTGAAAGACAAAAGGGTACATGCACTAATCGGTTTTTGCCCCGATTGCTGAGTGTTATGTGCCTTATGTCCAAGGCTTGATGCAAAACTACTATGGAGCCGGGGGTCTCACTAGAAGTAGCGTCTCTATTCCTACGGGTAAAGGTAAGGCTATCTACATCTTACCCTCCTCAGACCCAACCTTTACTTTGCTATTGGTGGGATTTACTAAGTATAATGATAATGAGTCTTAAATGTGATAGGTTTTCATATATGAGTATTGTAAGATAGCGAGCCAACCTTGCCTCCTTTGTAAACCAAACTAGCTCGGCTCTATTGATTTACAAGTCGAACTGATTTCGAATGAGATTTTTTTTTCGAACCTTTTTGAACGAGTTTTGAGGCTTAGGTTATTTAAACAAACCTATTTATGAAGTTGAATAAAAAAATAGTAAAATGTAAATGAAAAAAAAAATATTGGTGTAACTACTAGATTTTATATTAAATAAGAAATTTAATAAAAAATGAAAATAAAAAATAGTAGATTTTATGTTAATTAAGAGATATAATAAAAAGATGAAAATAAAAAAAATAAATAGATTTTGTAAAATTGTTTTAAACTTAAATAAAATTAGGTGTTAGTACTCAAAGATGTTACATTGATAAAATTTTAAAAAAAATGAAAGGGTATTTTAGTCATTATATTGATAAAATTAACTTAATTTTGGTGTTAGTACCCAAATGTAGAGTTTTTTTCCAAACTAGTGTTGGTGGAGAAAATATTTACCATTTTGGTGTTCCTTGAAAATTATTTACCAAAATAGTGTTTTTCATGTATTTTGTATTTACCTTTCCTTAAAAAATATTTACCAAAACTTTTTATCAAATTACTTTCTATTTATTAAATAATATGCATAAAGAACAGAGTAAAATCTATTTACTATTTATCAAAGTTACTTTTTATTTATCAAATAATAATATATAAAAAGATCTCTATTTGAATCAGAATTCATTTTCTTGGTTTACCCTTGTGTTTGTTTGTTATATCTTATTTTTTTTAGGGTTAATGGATTTAAACACCCCAACTATTGTCATTTGGCCGCTGGCACTCTCAACTTTGACTTTGGCTCACACCACTCCCAACTTAACACTTGGGTTGCTGTGTCACCCGGTCGTTAAATAAACACTAACTGGGTTAGTTCGTTAAATGTGTATTGGGTCAGCATGCCACGTGGGACAAAGAACACTTGGCATGCTGTGTCAGCAAAAAGAACTAACCCAGTTAATGTTTATTTAACGACGGGGTGACACAGCAACCCAAGTGTTAAGTTGGGAGTGGTGTGAGACAAAGTCAAAGTTGAGAATGCCAGTGGCCAAATGGCAATAGTTGGGGGTGTTTAAATCCATTAACCTTTTTTTTTATCGAGTAGAAAGTTTGACATCAAAATTAATCTGTAATATATGGAGGAGAAAGATTACGTGGTTTTAATGTTGACTTTGTTTGCAATTTCATAATCTTACGATGGAACAGCAAATCGAATTCAAAGATAATACCATGGGATTTCATAGCTTTTTATAATAAATTAAAACTTTCATAATTGGAATTGTTTTATTTACATAATGAAACCAAATTAATATATCTAGTATTACCTTATATTAAAAACGAGACAAAAAGAATCGTCCTCACTCAACAAACATGTTTATAATATGAACCAAATTAAAACTTTTATTTTGTTTGATATTAAGACCGATAGTGGTTCACTTTTATCTCACATTTTTATTTTCACTTGTATATGATATTAAGACCGGTAGCGACCGACTTTATTTGTTTTTTTCATTTTCATTTTTATGTGATATTGAAACTGATAGTGAATCAACTTTTAATGGTTTATTAGTAATTTTATATTTCTAATTTGTTTAAACTTATATGTTATGATTTCCGTAGTCCGTCTTTGACATGGGTTGACTAAAAAAAAGAATTAAAACGAGTTGGTAAAAACACTATAATGGATTGATTGATAAAAAAAATCTTGATTGAAAGAATAAAAACAAAATAAAAACAAGACAAAAAGGAAATGGATTGATTAAAAAAAAATGTCTAATATTTTAGTTAAAAGAAAAGGTAAATACAAAATAGATGAAAAAACACTATTTTGGTAAATAGTTTTTAAGGAACACTAAAATGGTAAATACTTTCTCCATCAACACTACTTTGGAAAAAAAAAAACTCTCTAAAAGGTGTTACAAAATTGAAACCATAAAACCTAAACCTGTTAAAAAAAAGTTAGCACTCAAATGTGAACTCAAATGTGAAACCAGCTATAAATAAACAGAATCTATCTGTGTAATTAACTCTTATTTTATTTTAAACTGAAAAAAGTCCTCTTCCACAGAATCTACAGAGTCCTCATATCTCAGAATCCTACAGCCGCGATGCATAAGCAGCTTCATAAGGCTAAAAACTGAAAACATACAAATCCTATCATCGGCTGGCGCGGCTTCTGGATCGGGTAAACCCTAGTTACATGTTTATGTTTATTAACAATTTCTAGGGCTTTAAAAGCTTGCTAATTTCTATTATGCAATCATTTCACTGTTTTTCTGTTTGATCTTTGTTATATATATGATGTGGATTTTGCTCAATTTACCCTAGATATGCTGTATTTAGTTTGAATTTGATATATCACTGTTCTTTAATGTTAAATTGCCGATTTTTTCTGGTGCAAAACTGTGTCGTTTTACTGTTAATTGATGATTCTGTTTTGCAAATTTGATGTATTTGGTTTGCTGTTTGTGAGTGTTGCCTTTTAGTTTAAGATTTGCTCAAAAATGTTGCTAGTGTAACATGTTATTCGCTACCAGATGACCACATTTGATAGTTAATTAGTTATAATTATTCCTAAAACAACCATAAATGCTGCTGTAGAAACTTTAATTAAAGTGATTGAGCCTCAAAAAGAAAAAGAAAAAAAAACCCTAATCTCAAAATTCAAGAAAGTACACCATAAGATCATGTGTAGTGGGCTGGCGCCCGGTGACAAGTAAGCCGGAATGATCGTGAAACACCGCCCCATAGCTATGTAGTTAATATCCCTATATATCACCAATATAATAGTGATATATCGGTTATCGCTCCCTTGCCGAGATATCAGTGCAAAATATGAGTCAGAATATCGGTACTGATGATATCAGCGATATTGACCGATATTGGACCGATATATGACCGATTTTCCCGATATCAGTACCTTTCTTCTGATTTCTACCATTCGTCGTTCTTCTTGTTGCTGCTATTAGTGTTTTAAGTCTTGATTGTTAGTTGTTAGTTGTTACTGCTAAATGTTAGTGTTTAAGTCTTAGGGGCTGTTTGGAAACATCTGAATAGTTAAGTGCTGAACCAATAAGAGGTCTGAACCATTAAGTACTGAACCAGTAAGAGGTTTGAACCATTAAGAACCTGTATAATGCTTAACCGTTCAGAGGCAAATGTCTGACCAATTCAGATTAGAGGTCTTAACCATTCAGACTCTGTATAAATCTTAACCATTCAGAGGCAAATGTCTGAACCATTCAGACATCTGCTCGTGAAACAAACAGTCTGAACCATTAAGTGCTGAACCAGTAAGAGGTTTGAACCATTAAGAGCCTCATTAAGAGGTAAACAAACAGCCCCTTAGTCAGTTCCTACTTGCTACAATTGTTAGTGTTTTGCAAGTTGCAAAAGGTTAATTTGTTAATGGTAGGAGAGTATACTGAATTGTCAGTGTTAAATTGCGATATATATATAAATTTAGCATGATATTAAAAGTACCGATATCCCACCGCGATAAATATCCGATATTTTACCGCATTAACTACTTAGCCCCCAAGGGGCATGACCTGGGCGTTTAATTGTTAACGAGCTTGCCCACCAAAGTCACATCGAAAGCCAATAGAAACTTGACACATCACTAACTTTTTCTTATTTTGTTAATTAAATTTAAACTTTATTTTAATTAAAGTGGTCAATTGAAACTGTTACACACTTTTGAGGGAAAAGTGAGTGAGAGTCCCCTACACCCCTGGCTACGTCGTAGTCACTTTTTCACTTTTTAGTTAAACCACTACACATAGTTTTAAGTAAAATATATTTTGAAGATAACCGGTCGAGTTGAACTTGTGGACCAAAGGGAATAGCGGCTAGGGATAACCCGTTGGTTTGTCTTTGGGACTCGTAGAGGAGCATACCGGTGGGTCGGTGACTCGGTGTTAAAAGATGCCATCACTCAAGCTTCCTCTGTTGATCACACATTCATTGCAATTGTTCATAAAAAGATAACTAAAACCGGATTCCGCATCATAAATTAGACGCACACAGTCACATGTATTCAGTTATTGACTTATTGTTGCCATCAAGAACATTAAAAACTTAAGAAAATAACAAATAGAGGCATGAGTTGTTAATTGACTTACGATGTTTGCAAATCATAAGATCATTGAACACACGTTCAAGCACTGCAAGTATTACCTACCTACCTGACTGCAAGAGGCTGCGATGAGTCGCAATGCAGCGAGATTTGACAGGGGGTGGTCCGATTGAGAGTAGCAAAATTGTTTTGGTTTGGGTGGAGCGGAGAGATCAATAGGCAGAATGGCGATGTAGAATGTAGGATCTCTTTTCGTATAAATACCAACCCAGATCTCATAAACTTTAGGGGGTGTTTGTAATTGCTTTTAAAAAGATATTCTGAGTTAGTTTTTATTATCTATTTTATTGGATTGTCATTAACAGGTTTTTCCTAATTAAGATTCTAAATATTCGTAACTAGTTTATTCTGAAAATGTTAATAGCAATTAGCATGTTGTTTGTTTGTATTAGCGTCTGTGACATTTGGGATGTAGTCATCAATCATGCAGTTCACTATTTACTTGACATTAGTAATGAAGCTTTAATGCTTAAACATAATTAAAGTCATTATATTAAATTTGTTTATAAAACAATGGTAACAACAGGAGAAACATTGAAAATGGAGTCCGGGAATGAAATTAAGAGCAAGTTTGTTTTATTTTTTATTTTTTATTTTTTTATTGCATTTCTTGATGTTGCTGTTGCCTCCCCTGCTACTAGTTTCTTGCTGATCAGGTTCAGTATGTGATGTATGTCAATCTTTTATTATTCTGCTATTGATCTTATAATATGATCTGTTTGGTATGTGTGTTGACATATACAGCTTATGCATATATAGTCAATTTTTAAAATGGCCTGTTTCCACCCGTACCTATTGTTATTATTATCAAAACCCATACATGAGCCAAAATGACACGCTGTGACCCGAACCGACCTCTGTTACCACAGCTGACCCGACCCGCCTCTTCTTGTGTTGAATTCGATTTAAGTTAATTGTTAATGAACTGCAGTCGGTGCTCGATGAACAGTGGGAGCTTAAGTGGCGGTCGGTCATGGCCGTCACGAACATCTTTAACCTCATCGGGAAAGAGGATACAAAAGGAAATGTCAGAACTCAACACGGACCCACCTGTAGACTGCTCTGCGGGTCCCAAAGGCGATAATCTTTATCACTGGGTCGCCACTCTCTTTGGTCCACAAGGTCAACCCAACTGTTCACCTACAAACTTCCTTCACCTTTTGTTGTAGTTTCTTGATTCGGTTACTAAATTCGTTTGCTTTTGATTATTATTGTTGTAGGGACACCTTATGAAGGGGGGATATACTTTCTTGACATAACATTTCCAGCTAATTATCCTTATAAGCCTCCAAAGGTTTTTCCTTTTTTTAGAGTAAATTGCCATTTCTATGAGGTGTGATATAGTTTTATGTATATATATATATATATATATATATAGGTTTTCACCTTTTCTCGGTGTCGTAGTTTTACTAACAAGCACTTACTTATTTATTCGTTTATTATTATTTTTATTTCTATCTTTTGTAGTAGTGGCATGCTTATATATGTTTTTTAGAAGCTTATGTCTTGGTTATGGTTTTTGGAGCCGGGGGTCTCACTGGAAGCAGCCTCTCTATCCCCTGGGATAGAGGTAAGGCGTGCCTACATCCTACCCTCCCCAGACCCTATCAATAGCTTCGCTATATGTGGGATTATACTGGGTATGGTTGTTGTTGTAGAGTAAATTGCCATTTTCGTCCCTGAGGTTTGGCCAATTTGCGACTTTCGTCCAAAGGTTTGTTTTTCCGCATCTGGATCCAAAAAAATTGAAATCTTGCCATTTTCATCCAGCTCGTTAACTCCATCCATTTTTCTCCATTAAGTCAAGGGTATTTCCCTCTTTTTTGTTAACTTAAAGGGCAATTTGGTCTTTTTCACTTTATGTACAAGCATTTAGCATAATGTACAGGTATTCAAAAAAGTCCAAATTGCCCTTTAGCTTAACAAAAAAGATGAAGATACCCCCGACTTAATGGAGAAAAATGGATGGAGTTAACAAACCTTTGGACGAAAGTCGCAAAACTGGCCAAACCTCAGGAACAAAAATGGCATTTTACTCTTTTTTCTAGTGAAATTTTTTTATTTTTTATTTTTTGGTACATGATTGATTCAAGGTCTTTGGATGCAGGTTGTGTTCAAAACGCGAATATATCATTGCAATGTTGATTCAAGTGGTAATGTTGGCTTGGATATCCTTGACGAAAACAGTTGGAGTCCCGCTTCAACGATTTCAAAGGTGCTACTTGCTTTGAGATCGATCTTTACAAACCCGAACCCGTGTATGTATTTCATCCTCTTTAAAATGATCCATTGATTTTCTTGAAAGAGTAAAGTGTCATTTTCGTCCCTGAGGTTTTACCTGTTTTGCGACTTTCGTCCAAAGGTTTGTTTTTTGCATCTGGATCCAAAAGATTTGAAATCTTTCATCCGACCCTTTAACTCCACCCATCTTTTAGCGTTAAGCAGGGGTATTTTCGTACTTTTACCTAACTTAGTGTTAAATAAATAAACAAATAGGTAAAAGGGCGAAATACCCCTGACATAACGTTAAAAAATGGATGGAGTTAACGGGTCGAATGAAAATGGCAAGATTTCAAACCTTTTGGATCCTGATGCGAAAAAACAAACTTTTGGACGAAACTCATCGTTTGTAGGTATAAATGTAAGACGATGTTGAATTGATGCAGATAAACCGCAAGTGCCGGGAATTGCTCACTTGTTTTTGGTGGATAGAGTTAAACATGATGCACTTGCTACTGAATGGACTCAAAGATTTGCAAAGTAGAAGTTGAAGCATTTAAGAAAGTCATAGTTTGTTGGTATAAATGTATAATTGTTATGTGTATAAAAATCAGCATTGGTTGATGAATTTCTTGTATATGTATGAATAAATTACGCCAATGGTTTGTGGTAAGGCCATGTTGTAACTTTGGTCATTCTTTTCAAAATTACATAGATGGTCTAGGTGTTCACCCATTAGTGTACATAACCAGTTTTAACTCGACCTGAAAAAAAGAAATACCTGAACCATACTACGCGGTTTCATACCCGAACTTACCTGCCGGGTAAACCATAGGGTTTCATACCCTATGATATGATATCGGTCCCAAATTGCGTAAAGGTGCACAAATCGCGTTCTAAGCCAAAGGAAGCTCAGGTTCGGTCAAAGAAAGTCTGAATCGACTTTTGCCTAAACCAGTTCGGGTTGAAACCGACTTTTTCAGGGAAACTTAACAGATTTCACACACGAATCACTAAAAACATGATGATTTAGCGATAATCAACAAGAAACCCTAAGCACTTTAGAGAGAGAAACGAGAGAATACTGATCTAAAATATCTGAGTTCATTCTTGTATCGATTGAGTCGTTCTTCAGTTGTAGTCTTCAGTTTGTTTGAGTAAATACTGTTTGAATTTAATTGACAACGACAATTATCATAAAAAAATTATTGACTATAATAATATTTATATATTACTAAGACAATTTTTTTACAATCATTAATTGTTGATTAAAAAAAATGTCTCTAAATTAATCACGACGTGTCTAACTTTACAACAATGCGTCTAATTTTATATAGTGTAATGTTGGGATGAACAGTGCAATTCTAACTAGTCGTCGCTAAAGGATAACATATACCAACTACACCTTAACTGACCCCAAATACGGCTTTAGCGTCGAAGCTGTGGGCACGAGACCTTTACCCACGACATGTCGTTGGTAAAGGCCGTTGTATCAAACATATTTTCGTGTAGTTCACCTGTCATGCTTTGATTCAGTTTCCTTTAGTTCAAACATTTGTAATATCAAATTTAATTTAAAAAAAAAAACATACATGCAGAAGCCATTTACGTAATATATTTAATCAAATACTTGTGGAGTTTTCTTTAGTTAAAAATTTATAATATCAAATTTAATTTAAAAAAAAAAAAAAAAACTTGCCCTGCAGAAGCTATTTACATAATATATTTAATCAAATACTTGTGTATTGGTTATGATAAACCAATGTACCAACATGAATACATAAATGCAGCCTCACTTATTATTGTGTAAGCAACTTCTTTAATAATTTAATTTCCATTAATCTCAAATAAAAGATTAATAATTCGATAATAATTCCAAAAATCATAACAGTTGCATTGTATTTGTGCTGATAAGAAACAATAAAGACAACTTGAAAGTAGAAAGAAACACTAAGATTGCTTAACCTTTTTCAGCATCTTCTCGATGTCATCCTTGGACACATCTCCACTCCCAGCAATTACGATACTTCTTTTATGACCGGTTGATACCAACTCAGCCGAGACTTGGAGAATGCCATTGGCATCTATGCCAAAGCAAACCTTCAATCTTTCTATACCTGCAGGAGCTGGTGGAACTCCATGAATAGTGAATTCATCAAGGAAGATGTTGTCTATAGTTTCATCGCACTCGCCTTGATACACAGAGATTTGCATGGATATTTGGTTGTCATACTTTGTGCCATAATTTCCCTCCTTCATGGTGGGTATTGGTGTGTTCCTTGGGATCATGACTCCCATATATCTTCCTTGTAATTCCACACCAAGAGACAAAGGGGTGACATCTAAAAGTATCAAATCCTTCACAGCTTTATCATCATTACCACTTAAGTTTGCAGCCAACACTGCTGCACTATAAGCGACAGCTTCGTCGGCTTTAATGCTCTTGCAAAGTGGTTTCCCGTTAAAAAACTCCCTCAGCATTTGTTGTACCTTGGGAATCCTAGTCGACCCACCAACAAGAACTATATCATCAACATTATCCTTTTGCATATTCCCATCTTTTAAACAACTTTCCACATGCTCAATGCATTTATTAAAAAAATCAGCATTTAGCTCTTCAAACTTCGCTCTAGTAAACCTAATTGAAAAATCAGTTCCATCATATAAACAATCAAGAGAAATTGTTGTTTGTGTTGTTGAAGACAAATCCCTCTTTGCCTTCTCACACGCAACTTTCAATCTCCCCATTGCTCTTGGATTTTTACTCACATCTTTATTTTGTTTTCTCTTAAATTCTTGTACACAATAATCAACCATGGCCTTGTCAAAATCCTCTCCGCCTAAACGCGTGTCACCCCCTACCGCTTTAACACTTATGGTTCCTTCCTTGCTGATAGTTAGAAGCGACACATCAAATGTCCCCCCTCCCAAATCAAAGACAAAGACATTTTTCTGTTGTGGGTGGTTTGGATCAGCACGCTTATCTAAACTATAGGCAATCGCAGCTGATGTGGGCTCATTGATCAAGCGCATGACATTGAGGCCAGCGAGTGTACCAGCATCCTTTGTTGCTTGTCGTTGCTTGTCACTAAAATATGCAGGGACGGTAATCACTGCATCTATGACGGGTGTTCCAAGGTATGCCTCGGCAGCCTCTTTCAACTTCTTTAGAATCAAAGAAGATATTTCTTCAGCTGAAAACTCCTTGTTTGTACCCATGTGTTCAAGCACGATCATTGGCTTGTCATTTGATCCTTCTATCACCTTAAAAGGCCATGATTGTATGTCTTTTTGTAATCTGATATTGCTGAATCTGCTTCCCATTATCCTCTTAACATCTAAATCAGCAAAAAAAAAAAAAAAAGTACATTAAGTTTATCTACTAGATGAAGGATACATCTATGAATTCCTTGTGTGATATATATATTAAATATGTTAATCAAATCAACTTACCGAAAACGGTGTTATAAGGGTTCATGGTGATTTGGTTTTTGGCACCCTCACCTACCAAAAGTTCGGTGTCGTTGAAAGCAACACATGATGGGGTAATGGTGTTACCCTGTTCATTAGGAAGGATCTCCACACGGTTGTGTTGATCAAACCATGCAGCAACACACGAGTATGTTGTTCCAAGATCAATACCTACTGGAGTTGTTTTAACACTTCTTGACATCTTGGAATACAATGTGACAACTGGCACGAAACCGGTAATTTCCGTACACTTTAATTATTATTTAATGGCTGCAATTATGTGCTTAATTGTCAGAAATGTCTGAACACGTACTAAACAAGTGAATTCATGCACGTCGTATACTACAAAATATTGCTTTATACATAAACGAGAACGTTGCGTCAGAAATACTAGTAAACTCACCGGTAAGACACACTGTGTCAACAGAACTGCAGAAAGCAGTCAGACATTAGAATTGAGGCCTAGGTGTAGGTCCGACAACAAGAATGCATTAAAACCCAAGAGTACATACAAGGGTTTAATATATATACTATTCGAAAGCAAAAATAAGTACTAAAAAGCACCCGAAACGCACTTTAAGTGCAGAATTTATTTAATTCAGCAATAAATCAGCTTTTAAACATGAGAAAAATGTTACTAGACACTTTCCAAAGTGTCGGGAATAAGTTGTGTCACTAAAAATAATAATAACGACACTTTAAAGCTTTGTTAAGCACTTTAACGGATCTCTATCCAACCGAACAACCGGACTTTACCCGGAACATAAAATATTGCCAATAACATTGTTTATCTTTTTCTGAGCCAGTTAGGGTCCCTGAGTACCCCAACACCCGCTATAACGCATAACACATCAGTAACCGAGTTAACCTTCACTTAACTTAACTAATACTTAACGTTTAGTTGAAAACCAACCGGGTAACCCCCCCCCCCCCCAACCAAACTCGTCCCCTTGGGGGACACCCTTGTACTTATTGTGATTAAATTAATCACACATGCCTAATATCTAGGCTACACTTAAACCTTTGGATAATGATCATACTATTTGCCTATAAGTTCAAGACTAAACTCACCATAACATTCTCACCACAACTCACAAAACACACTCTCTCTCCCTCTCCCAAAAGCTCTCGGCCGAACATCCCCTTCATCATCCATCCATCTTTCAATTTTGATCAAGCTATTTCAAGTGCATACAAGTGTTAGGGACCTCACACAAGGGAGCTCGGTGCATTCGGAACGTGAAGAACCTCACCCTATTGCTTTTATCCACTCATTTTTTGACTAGAATCTTCCCTAGCCCCGAGCTAGTAGTAAGTTGCTATAAACGCCCTCTCGATCTATTTTAAAGTGGTTAAAATGAAGTGTAACGGTTAAATCTCAAGAACTTGCAAGATGATATGTAAAAGTCTACTAAAATGTTAAAAATGTTGGTTAAAAGCATAAGAATGGTGTAAATCTTGTAAGACTTGTTTTGATGTAATTAATTAGTGCCGATCTATGTTGTGGTAGCTCGGATCATCATCTAACCCGGATTAGTCGTGATCATGAATCATGGCATAGAGTTTGTTTAAGTGTACAAAGGGTTAAATGATGAAACTCTACCACACACTAAACATGAACTTGTGTAAAATCGATTTTACTTATGAAATGGTGTTCAAAACTAGTAGATCTACGGATCTACAAGCGGTACTTTCAAAGGACCAAGTAAAATATATACAAGTCTCATTTTAAGTCGGATCTTTCATGAACTAGAGGCATTTTTGTGAACAAACAGGTGTGTGGACACTTGTATAACAGAAGTTTTAACAAAGAAATATGTTTGGTAAATCATGACTAGAAGTTGTGAAAATACATATTCTTTAAAAATAAAGTTTTTTTTTTAGAAACTAAACTTATTTTTAAAAGATAACAAGATCTACTAAATATGTTAGTAACTTACTACATATTTTTACAAACTTTCAAGTTCATAAGTTGTGATATGTGCTTGTTTTGACAAGTTGATAAATAAAGATTGTTGTTGATTGATGTTGATATTGTTGTTGATTTTAAAAGAAAATAAACACATGTTTTGAAAACATGGGAAACCTCCATTTTTAGGGGAAACTCTGTCAAAATTTTTATAAATTTTGACACTTAGGAAAAATATAAGTCTTTGAGAAACTTATTCCCTAAAAATGTATTTAAAAATATTACCAAGGTTTCTCTAATTTTTGGTGATAAGAAATGAGGATTCTTCAAGAATAAAAATGGATATTAAGTATGTATATATTTTTGAGAAAAATATATATATTATTTGATCACCAACTTTTGTGCTAAGTGTATATAGTATGTGTTAAGCGTGCTAGTGTATTAAGACTTAAAAATGCACTCAATACTCATGAGAAGTATAAACACAAAAATACACATACGACATACAAGTTACATAACTCGGGTGCAAAGTGCAAAATACAAAAAGCTTATCTTTTATTTTTGAGAAAATAATATAAGTAAGACATTTAGTTAAAAATATAAAATATTTTTAACACAAGAAAATATACACAAAAGAGAGTGACTGTACTTGTGCGACGCAAGTCTAGTAACTAACGTTAAGAAAACGCGTTTAGGTCACGACGCTAGATAAGCAAACCCGGTGAAGTTTACGACGCGGGAACGCAAAGTTGTGAGTTCATGCTCCCCCTTTTCTCTTAACTGTTTTCAGATTTTTAACTTCGGGGGTGAAATACATGTTACAAATACTCCAGTATTTACAAAATGGTATGATATGTACTAAAACGAGAAGTACTCTTGGCGACAACTAGTGCCAAGAATTGATACGAGAAATCGTGTCACGAATAGGGTACCATAAGCACCATTAATCGTGTACAAACTTAGACCGCAGAACAAAAGGTTAGATCTAATGGGTTTCAGGGCAGCCCCACTCTTGGTGACAACTAGAACCAAGTAGTGTTTTTGTGTCTCAGTCGTAAATCGACTATAGATAAATGCCTATGGTTTGGTGACTTCCTATGTCGTGTCACATGTTAATGGCTTTGCAACCCATTAACACTTGATACATATGGAAATACTTGATTTATACTTGAATACGTGAATTAACAAATACATACCATGATTTTATACAAAGTATACAAGCGTTAAATACGAAAACTGCATGAATTCACACCAACATTATGTTGACGTTTTTCCAAAACCCACATGTATTTCAGGTAACTAGAAGTGGATGTGCGCGCGGTCTTACCCATGCTCGTGGATGTCGCTTTTGTTTGTCTTTAAATAAAGTTGTAAACTTTTTAAGACAATGTTTTATGTTAACTCGCGATGTAAACGCTAACTTATGTTTTCAAATTATGGTATTTGAAGTTATTTTCATGAGCATGTAGTATGTTTACCTTTCGTATGCAATGAGAACCTTTCATGATCACACCTCGTGCTTCCGCCGCAGAAAGGGGTGTGACAGATTGGTATCAGAGCTGCGATTGTAGTGAACCAGGATTCCTTCTCAAGTCTAGTCTACAATCTCTAGGATCCTTTCACGAAAACAATTTTTTTTCAAAGAGTTTTCATTGCGTAAAACGTCCCGCGACATCCACTACCTGAAACTGTTTACAAGAGTCTAGAAAAGACACTACGAGACTTAGGGTGCGCATGAGTAGCACTTGTCGTTGACTAGAGATTACTTGCAATTATGTGTGATAATTGATATTTACACATGCTAGAAGTAGAATGTCACAAGTATACGTGACTTTACCTGAAAACGATGGCCCATCTGAAGGAAGAGGTACGAGGATGAAACGAACTGTGCGGACTGTGCAAGGAGTTACGTAATTATGGATGCATACATAATTATGGAATTTAGTGCACAGAAATCACAGCGAGTCTTGTCACGTATGGATTCCCTTAGTGTAAGCCTATTAAGTTCTCCGCTGGAATAATAATTGTTTGATGTCGCTTATGTGGTATATGCCTGTATATATATATACTACTACTGTCTAGTATGACGATATCAAACAAATGCCTAAACCTATTGAATGGTATTCTTTCAGAACATGGCACCTAGGAGAATCCAGAACAATCGAGATTCTGATCAACCCCCTCCCCCTCTCCTACCGAGGACGGCCGAAGAGCTCAACGCCCTATTGGAAGAAAGGATATCCGCTGCTATCGCCCAATACGAGGCGAACCGTACTGTCGACAGTGGAGGACCAAGCAATACTAGACGCGATGGGGATGGTGGTTCATCTGGAGGAAACGCAGCTCAAGGTAACCTCAAGTCAATATGCTAAGCATGGAGAGATTTATGAACGGTCCTTGTTTCATTATTTCTTCGATTGCTCACGTATGAATTGGTTGAATCAATTACAGGCTGCACCTTCAAGCAGTTTCTCGATTGCAAACCAATGAACTATGACGGCACAGGAGGTGCAGTAGCGTTTGTGCGCTGGACGGAGAAGACTGAAGCTACTATCCGCATGAGCAAGTGCACCGCGGATCAGCAAGTCACCTTTGCTACTGGATTGTTTGTTGATGAAGCTCTGACTTGGTGGAACTTGCAAGTCCAAAATCTGGGTGATGAAGCTGCGTATGGTCTAACTTGGAATGAACTGAAGGAAAGAATGAGAGAAAAGTACTGCTCTCGTGCTGAACTCCAAAGGTTGGAAACTGAGTTCTGGCACTTGACCATGGTAGGTGCGGACATCACTGGGTATACACGAAGGTTCCATGATTTGTCTAGGGTAATCCCCTATATGGTGACTCCTGAGTTTAAGCGCGTTGAACGCTACATTTGGGGACTGTCCCCAGAGTTCCGTAGCATGGTAACTTCGGCCAAACCTCAAACGATCACCGAGGCTGTAACTCTGGCTGTCAGCCTGACTGAAGACTGTGTTCGTATGAAGAAGTTATCACTGAACCCAACAGAAGAGACCGAGACACATGCTGAGTCGTCCGGTGACAAGAAAAGGAAGCATGCAAACCTGAATCAAACAATTCGTAACAACAAAAGTTCCAACAAGAAGCGTGACCCCAACCCATCTCAGGAGGTGAAATCCCTTACAGCCATGAACGACGCTCCAGCAAAGGGATACCTGGGCACCTTGCCCAAATGCAATCGGTGCAAACGTCATCACGAGGGAGATTGTCGCATCTCAAAGTGTGACAAGTGTGGAAAGTTGGGTCACCGCACTGAAGACTGTTGGAGTAAGGGAAATAAGAACGGGAATGGAAATCGTAACGAGGCTGGTAATAGAAACAATGGTGGAAATGGAAATGGTGCTGGCAACGGGAATGGTAACGGAAATGGGCGAAACCAAGGATGCTTCAGATGTGGAAGCAAAGATCATTTCATGAAGGATTGCCCGGAAGGAAACAATGCTCAGGCCCGAGCATTTGTAATTGGAGCAAGGGACGCACGCGAGGACCCTAATGTGGTCAACGGTACGTTCCTCATTAACAATCACTTTGCATCCATATTATTTGACACTGGCGCCGATTATAGCTTCATGTCTGTGGAATTTAAACGCATGCTTGGAATAAAATCTAGTAGATTAGAAATTCCTTATTCCATAGAACTAGCCAATGGTAAACTCGTTGAATCGGGCGAAGTTGTTAGAGGCTGCACATTAGAACTTGGTGAACGAAGATTCAGCATCGACCTCTTACCTATTCAATTGGGTAGCTTCGATGTAGTAGTCGGAATGGACTGGTTATCCAAGAACAAAGCTGAAGTTATTTGTCACGAGAAAATCATTCGCATTCCGTTGGCGAATAATGAAACTCTCATCGTGCATGGAGAAAAACGAGACGCGCCTCTTCGAATCATCAGCAGCATGAAGGCACAGAAGTGCTTAAGGAAAGGGTGTGTTGCCTTCCTAGCACACGTTATAGACACGAAGGCTGAGGAGCCTAAACTCGAAGACATCCCTATGGTGAAGGAATTCCCTGACGTTTTTCCCGACGATCTGCCAGGATTACCTCCGCAACGACAAGTCGAATTCCATATAGACTTGGTTCCAGGAGCCGCTCCTGTAGCCAAGGCTCCCTATCGACTTGCTCCATCCGAGATGCAAGAATTATCTACACAGCTCCAGGAGTTGTTGGATAAAGGATTCATAAGGCCAAGCTTCTCTCCTTGGGGAGCTCCAGTGCTGTTCGTGAAGAAGAAGGATGGAACTCTACGGATGTGTATCGATTACAGGGAACTGAACAAGCTCACTATCAAGAATCGGTACCCGCTACCGAGGATTGATGACTTATTTGATCAACTGCAAGGATCAAGCTACTATTCCAAGATCGACCTTCGATCTGGATACCATCAGTTAAGAATCCAAGAGGAAAGCGTACCAAAGACTGCATTCAGAACACGCTATGGGCACTACGAATTTCTTGTGATGCCATTCGGGCTGACGAATGCACCAGCGGTCTTTATGGATCTGATGAACCGCGTATGCAAACCGTATCTCGATAAATTCGTGATTGTATTTATCGATGATATCCTGATCTACTCGCGAACAAAGGAGGAACATGAGCAACACCTCAGAACTATTCTGGAACTACTGAAGAAAGAGAAACTCTATGCGAAGTTCTCAAAGTGCGAATTTTGGATTCGCGAAGTACAATTTCTTGGTCACGTTGTGAATGAGAAGGGCATTCATGTAGACCCGTCCAAGATAGAAGCAATAAAGAATTGGGAAGCTCCCAAGACCCCAACTGAAGTTCGACAATTTTTGGGCTTAGCGGGCTATTATCGGCGATTCATCGAGAATTTCTCAAGGATAGCTCAACCACTAACGACCCTTACTCAGAAAGACAAGAAATACGACTGGGGTTACAAACAAGAAGAAGCCTTCCAACTACTCAAAAACAAGCTATGCGATGCACCGATACTATCATTACCCGAAGGCACTGAAGACTTCGTGGTATACTGCGACGCCTCACGACAAGGCTTGGGTTGTGTGCTCATGCAACGCCAAAAAGTCATCGCTTACGCTTCGAGACAATTGAAGGTTCATGAAAGAAACTATACCACTCACGACTTGGAACTAGGTGCGGTGGTATTCGCCTTGAAGATCTGGCGACACTATTTATATGGTACTCGATGTACGATCTTCACAGATCACAAAAGTTTACAACACATATTTGATCAGAAGGAGTTGAATATGCGCCAGCGACGTTGGGTCGAGCTGCTGAACGATTATGACTGTGAGATTAAGTACCATCCTGGAAAGGCAAACGTTGTAGCGGACGCGTTGAGCCGAAAAGAAAGGGTTAAGACCCTAAGGGTTCGACCGTTAGAAATGACCATTCGAACGAACCTCACTGCACGCATTCGTGATGCACAGCAAGAAGCTCTTAAAGGAGAGAACCGTAAAGCTGAATACCTACGGGGTATGCTGAAATACATGGTGCCAAACGAAGAGGGAGCCTTATACTTTAAGAAGCGTATTTGGGTTCCACTCTATGGTGGCATACGAGAAGTCATCCTAGATGAAGCCCACAAATCGAGATATTCGATCCATCCAGGATCGGACAAAATGTATCAAGACTTGAAAGAATATTATTGGTGGCCGAGACTCAAGAGCGACGTTGCTGTCTATGTTGGAAAATGCCTAACCTGTGCTAAGGTTAAGGCCGAATATCAGAAGCCGTCCGGCCTATTACAACAACCAGAGATCCCCGTGTGGAAGTGGGAACAAATCTCGATGGACTTCATAACGAAATTACCCAGGACCCCAAGAGGGCACGATATGATATGGGTAATAGTTGATCGATTGACGAAGTCTGCGCATTTCCTACCAATCCGAGAGAAGGATAGCACTGGAAAGCTTGCAGAGATATACTTAAGGGAAATTGTGGCACGTCATGGGGTGCCAATCTCAATCATTTCAGACAGAGATGGACGCTTTGTCTCAAGAATTTGGCAATCATTTCAGGAGGCCTTTGGATCTCAATTAGATCTAAGCACGGCATTCCATCCACAAACAGACGGCCAGAGCGAACGAACTATACAAACATTACAAGATATGCTTCGCGCATGTGTCATGGATCTAGGCGGCAGCTGGGATACTCACCTACCTTTAGTTGAGTTCTCCTACAATAACAGTTATCATACGAGCATAAAAGCCGCGCCGTTCGAAGCTCTGTATGGCCGCAAATGCCGATCGCCCTTATGTTGGGCAGACGCTGGAGACAAACGAATGGTTGGTCCTGAACTTGTACAAGAGACAACCGACAAGATTGCGCAGATCCGAGAGCGCATTAAGGCGGCTCGGGATCGACAAAAGAGCTATGCTGATCCGAAAAGAAAATCAGTAGAATTCAAGGTGGGAGACAAAGTGTTGTTAAAAGTCTCACCTTGGAAGGGCGTAGTCAGATTTGGAAAGCGTGGAAAGCTGAATCCACGATACATCGGACCATTCAGAATATTGAAAAGAATTGGTACCGTGGCATACAAGTTGGAGTTACCGGAAGAACTTAATGGAGCACATGATACGTTTCATGTATCCAACCTGAAGAAGAGTCCAACACAAGAAAACGTGATCATCCCGGTGGATGAAGTGCATATTGATGAAGCCCTCCGATTTACAGAACAACCCGTTGAGGTTACCGACTGGAAAGTCAACAAGACCAGGAGGAGCAGTGTGAAACTTGTCAAAGTACGTTGGAGCTCTAAGCACGGACCCGAGTACACATGGGAACGCGAAGACCAGTTCAAAGAAAAGTATCCCCACCTATTCAAGAAGACTCCTGCGAGAGTTGGTTCAGCCTGAATTTCGGGACGAAATTCTTTTAACGGGGGGAGACTGTGACAACTGGCACGAAACCGGTAATTTCCGTACACTTTAATTATTATTTAATGGCTGCAATTATGTGCTTAATTGTCAGAAATGTCTGAACACGTACTAAACAAGTGAATTCATGCACGTCGTATACTACAAAATATTGCTTTATACATAAACGAGAACGTTGCGTCAGAAATACTAGTAAACTCACCGGTAAGACACACTGTGTCAACAGAACTGCAGAAAGCAGTCAGACATTAGAATTGAGGCCTAGGTGTAGGTCCGACAACAAGAATGCATTAAAACCCAAGAGTACATACAAGGGTTTAATATATATACTATTCGAAAGCAAAAATAAGCACTAAAAAGCACCCGAAACGCACTTTAAGTGCAGAATTTATTTAATTCAGCAATAAATCAGCTTTTAAACATGAGAAAAATGTTACTAGACACTTTCCAAAGTGTCGGGAATAAGTTGTGTCACTAAAAATAATAATAACGACACTTTAAAGCTTTGTTAAGCACTTTAACGGATCTCTATCCAACCGAACAACCGGGCTTTACCCGGAACATAAAATATTGCCAATAACATTGTTTATCTTTTTCTGAGCCAGTTAGGGTCCCTGAGTACCCCAACACCCGCTATAACGCATAACACATCAGTAACCGAGTTAACCTTCACTTAACTTAACTAATACTTAACGTTTAGTTGAAAACCAACCGGGTAACCCCCCCCCCCCCAACCAAACTCGTCCCCTTGGGGGACACCCTTGTACTTATTGTGATTAAATTAATCACACATGCCTAATATCTAGGCTACACTTAAACCTTTGGATAATGATCATACTATTTGCCTATAAGTTCAAGACTAAACTCACCATAACATTCTCACCACAACTCACAAAACACACTCTCTCTCCCTCTCCCAAAAGCTCTCGGCCGAACATCCCCTTCATCATCCATCCATCTTTCAATTTTGATCAAGCTATTTCAAGTGCATACAAGTGTTAGGGACCTCACACAAGGGAGCTCGGTGCATTCGGAACGTGAAGAACCTCACCCTATTGCTTTTATCCACTCATTTTTTGACTAGAATCTTCCCTAGCCCCGAGCTAGTAGTAAGTTGCTATAAACGCCCTCTCGATCTATTTTAAAGTGGTTAAAATGAAGTGTAACGGTTAAATCTCAAGAACTTGCAAGATGATATGTAAAAGTCTACTAAAATGTTAAAAATGTTGGTTAAAAGCATAAGAATGGTGTAAATCTTGTAAGACTTGTTTTGATGTAATTAATTAGTGCCGATCTATGTTGTGGTAGCTCGGATCATCATCTAACCCGGATTAGTCGTGATCATGAATCATGGCATAGAGTTTGTTTAAGTGTACAAAGGGTTAAATGATGAAACTCTACCACACACTAAACATGAACTTGTGTAAAATCGATTTTACTTATGAAATGGTGTTCAAAACTAGTAGATCTACGGATCTACAAGCGGTACTTTCAAAGGACCAAGTAAAATATATACAAGTCTCATTTTAAGTCGGATCTTTCATGAACTAGAGGCATTTTTGTGAACAAACAGGTGTGTGGACACTTGTATAACAGAAGTTTTAACAAAGAAATATGTTTGGTAAATCATGACTAGAAGTTGTGAAAATACATATTCTTTAAAAATAAAGTTTTTTTTAGAAACTAAACTTATTTTTAAAAGATAACAAGATCTACTAAATATGTTAGTAACTTACTACATATTTTTACAAACTTTCAAGTTCATAAGTTGTGATATGTGCTTGTTTTGACAAGTTGATAAATAAAGATTGTTGTTGATTGATGTTGATATTGTTGTTGATTTTAAAAGAAAATAAACACATGTTTTGAAAACATGGGAAACCTCCATTTTTAGGGGAAACTCTGTCAAAATTTTAATAAATTTTGACACTTAGGAAAAATATAAGTCTTTGAGAAACTTATTCCCTAAAAATGTATTTAAAAATATTACCAAGGTTTCCCTAATTTTTGGTGATAAGAAATGAGGATTCTTCAAGAATAAAAATGGATATTAAGTATGTATATATTTTTGAGAAAAATATATATATTATTTGATCACCAACTTTTGTGCTAAGTGTATATAGTATGTGTTAAGCGTGCTAGTGTATTAAGACTTAAAAATGCACTCAATACTTATGAGAAGTATAAACACAAAAATACACATACGACATACAAGTTACATAACTCGGGTGCAAAGTGCAAAATACAAAAAGCTTATCTTTATTTTTGAGAAAATAATATAACTAAGACATTTAGTTAAAAATATAAAATATTTTTAACACAAGAAAATATACACAAAAGAGAGTGACTGTGCTTGTGCGACGTAAGTCTAGTAACTAACGTTAAGAAAACGCGTTTAGGTCACGACGCTAGATAAGCAAACCCGGTGAAGTTTACGACGCAGGAACGCAAAGTTGTGAGTTCATGCTCCCCCTTTTCTCTTAACTGTTTTCAGATTTTTAATGGGTTTCAGGGCAGCCCCACTCTTGGTGACAACTAGAACCAAGTAGTGTTTTTGTGTCTCAGTCGTGAATCGACTATAGATAAATGCCTATGGTTTGGTGACTTCCTATGTCGTGTCACATATTAATGGCTTTGCAACCCATTAACACTTGATACATATGGAAATACTTGATTTATACTTGAATACGTGAATTAACAAATACATACCATGATTTTATACAAAGTATACAAGCGTTAAATACGAAAACTGCATGAATTCACACCAACATTATGTTGACGTTTTTCCAAAACCCACATGTATTTCAGGTAACTAGAAGTGGATGTGCGCGCGGTCTTACCCATGCTCGTGGATGTCGCTTTTGTTTGTCTTTAAATAAAGTTGTAAACTTTTTAAGACAAAGTTTTATGTTAACTCGCGATGTAAACGCTAACTTATGTTTTCAAATTATGGTATTTGAAGTTATTTTCATGAGCATGTAGTATGTTTACCTTTCGTATGCAATGAGAACCTTTCATGATCACACCTCGTGCTTCCGCCGCAGTAAGGGGTGTGACATACAAAGCCAAACGTTTAGGAAAAGTAATATCGATTTAAATTACCTTACTGTATAAGTACCATGCAAAAGCCCTACGGTTTCTATTCGACAGGGAGAGGAAAGGCTGTATATAATTATCCTTTTATTTAATTATCTCTCACGTAAATTCATATCATTATTATCAACTAAATTATTTTAATATTTACTTTTCCTAATTGATTAAGAGCATTCATAATCCTTCTATCAAATTATGTGTGAGAGGTTTTATATTATAAAAATACTAGGTTAAAACCTCGTGTATTACACATGCTGCATAAATATAATTTTATAAAAAAAATAATAAAAAATATTTTTTTTTAAATTTCGTATATTGCACGCGTTGAATAAAATATAATGTCATAAGTTAATACAAACAGTCATCACAATTATATATTATATAAATTTGTAACATTTGTTGGCATAGAGAGAGTTGTAACTTCAGCTTATTTTGTGTTATGTGCTTTGTAATCTTGTACAAAGCCTATTGTACAAATTGTTTATGCAACTTTTTGCCATTTGCTGCCACATTTCATTGTCATTTAGAAGGCACCTCCCTTTTTCTTCTTTTTGTTTTCATTTTACCCACATAACTCAAAACCCTAGAGAGAGAGAAAAAGACAGAGTTAGAGAGAGAGTTAGAAGTTTGATGATGATGGTGGCCTTTGCCTTCGGCCGACCATTCTTCTCTGGCGAACGACCGAGATGCCACCCCGGTAGTGTGATTCTGTGGTCCTTTACGCGACTAGGGTTCCGACGGCTACACTCATAAATATTACCCATCTTCACCTTCACTACCGTTCGATCGCCATTGCATTCATTATATTAAATCCCCAAATTTTGTTTCAGTGATGCTTCTTCCCTGATATTTGGGGTTTCGGAGACCATGCTTCCTTAATTACATGGTAATTACTACTCATGTGTTTACTTATTACTGAAATTAGTTTGAAAAGTGTGTTTGTTTGTAGGTTTCTTAATGTTAACTTTTGATATTTGTGTGTTTATGATGTTTTGATATTGTTTCTGTGTGTGTTTGTATGGAAGATATTGTTGTTGAAATTTGTGTTGTGTTGTGATGTTATGTTTAGTGAAGTTGTTGTGGATGATTGTATTGTTTATTGAAAATGAGGTTTTGTTAGGTGATGGAAGGGATGATGATGATACATCTAGCTGGTATCTTGCTTATGGTTACTAGCTTCATGCTTGGTTTTGAAGTTTTAAAAGCTGCAAGTGGTTAAGATTTTAGTACCCACTTAAGAGATGAAGTAGGAAGTTTTATTTAAGTTGATTGTATGCATATGTTGAAAAGTATGTCACTCTATTTGATTTAGGATGAATGTACACACATGCACTCTAGGATTTAAACTCCCAACATGTACAAAATTATAACAATGGAATGTACACAGCTAGGATCTTGCTTATGTTGGAGTGTTTTTGGGATGTAGGTTTAGTAGGTGGAGAAAACAGGAAGGCATATCGGTTAAAGCCTGGGACTCAGGAGCTACATGAGATTAGGCGTTGGCAAAAGACGGTTGATCTGCTCATTTGTGCTGCTCTGTTCATTTGAACTGTGAGATCTCTTTGTCTTGCTGGTTGTTTTGACTTTTTTGTATGACTGTTTTGCACATTAAATGGTGTTATGATGTTTATTGATCATGGGTTTAATCTAATTTTTGGTTCAGTAGAAAGAGTTGCATTTGATTTGAAAATTAGCGTTTAAGTTGTTGTCTTAGGGGAACCATGGAGTACAACAATATCTCATGATGCCCAAAGTTAAATACCTGGGAAGTATTTTAAATGCTTATGGGCCTTCCGTTTGCAGTTTTTATCTTCAATATTTGACACCTATCTAACGGTCTAAACTTCATGAATTAGTAATATAAAAATTGAAACAAAACACTATGCCTTGATATATCCCCTAATTGACAAATGACAAGCATATAAATAACTATTGGTATCTTGAATCTGGGCTAAAAAAATTTATAGTTGAGATTTTCACTCTTTTTATACTTCAGACTGACTGAAAAAATATTCTAGGACAAAGCCTTTAAGAAAATTAATAATTGCTACAAATAGAAGTAAGATCATCACAGATTGGGTGGGTTGGCTAATGGGTTGTTGTCATGTGAAAAAGGTTCCATATACGTAAAACATGGCATATAAAAAGGTTTCAAAAATAACAAAGGGAGACAACGAAGAACCAATTCAAGTACAAGCGATAAGAAAGTGGGTATGTTTCAAAGAAATAATTTAATATCTAAAATAAATGGACTTTTATTTTTTGTGACATGGAGATGCAATAGAAGTATTTTTTTTCTTTCCTTTCAGTAGTGTTATTTGAAACCGATCCCAAGACACTCAACTGTTTACAATGAACATCTATGAAAAAGTGATGGTTTAGATTTTCCACTGAATTTTAGAAGCTTCTTTGATTTTTGACATTTGAAACTTAAATTACACAAGGTATGAGAGATAGTCATATAACAAGAGTGGGAGATTTGAGGTGGTGGAAATCACAGATCCAAATATGAAAGGATCCAAAAGGTCAGTTTTCTTTTTTTATTATATTATTTTGACGAAAGATGGTATTCTATTTGATTATTTAACAAAGAGTCATGGGTGACGAGCGTCTGACAATATAAAGTATAACTTTAAAAAGTTGTTTTTGGGAGTTATTAAGATCCAATGCTGGTAGTTTTCTTTTTAGTAAATCGAGTTCGTTCCTTTTGTTAGTGATGTGCTGGTTAAATTGAGTTGAATTTGCTACTGTTAGGCTTTTGCATGATGTGAATGTTGAGGAGTTTTTGCTATTTTTGGTTAAATGCCCTTGATACTAATCTCAATTCTCACAATCCAAAGGCAAAGATTAATCATGCTATGAAAGCGTGATTAGGTGTAATTGCTTAAATATTGCTATTGTTATTAACATAATGGTGACGCGTGGACAAG
This sequence comes from Helianthus tuberosus, assembly GCA_030545235.1. NCBI lineage: Eukaryota > Viridiplantae > Streptophyta > Magnoliopsida > Asterales > Asteraceae > Helianthus > Helianthus tuberosus. The sequence continues at coordinate 160,264,914 of CM060373.1, read as the reverse complement.
TAAAAAAGACGCACGGGTAAAAGAAGAAAAGAAAAACCATCCCAAGGGGTGTAAAGGGGTTTGTTATGTGATTGGTCTTGTGGAAAACAACATAAGAACAACACTGTGTTTTGCTGGTAAGTGCTTTTGTTGGTAGTTCATCATAATCCTTTGAGGCCCACACTTTCTGTCATTCTTGCATTGCATTTTAGTATTTGAAAACCTCTCATAAATCTATCTTTAATTATTAAGTTATATCTTATATCGTTTTCAAATATGTCTTGAATCTTTTGGTGGGACTTAATCTTTTTTTGATGTTAATAAGTGTCTGGTACATGGGTTTTGCAGAAAGCATGGATGGTAAAGGAGGGTATGCAGAAAACATGGTTGATAAAGAGGTGTTGGAAGATGATCAAGCAATTGCTGGGAAAAGATAGATTTGAAAGAAGAAATCAAACAACTTAACTGAGAACTCACGTTACAAAAGAACACATCCAAGCGATTACGAATGGAAATCGTAGATTCATTACATCATGGATCGCTAAACAAATGGGATTCATAAGTTGTATAAATAATACATACGAAGAAAACGCCTCGCTCGCACACAGTAAAATTTACAAGCCCCGCGGGGCAACGCCCGCGGGTCTAAATTCTAGTTTGTATTTTAAAAATGAACATTGATATACTATTTACTTATTATAACAGTTTCCTTTGTTTTTTTTTAATTTTGCATAAATGTAATTTTATATAATAATAATAATAATAATAATAATAATAAAAGATATATCTTTAAAAAACTCGTATATTGCACGTGTTTAATAAAATATAATTTCATATGTTAGCAAATACAGTCGTCAAGATTTATCTTTTAAAAATGAACTTTAATGTACTATTTACTTATGATAACATTTTACTTTGTTAAATATTTATTCTTAACTAATTTTTTTAAATTATTATTATTATTATTTAATATGATCATAATAAAAATAAGAGAAAAGTGCCTGGATAGTTGTAACAATCCTCAATAAACCGACACCCTCATAATATTTCCGACACCCCATTATATTTTAAAATGTTTCAATATGTCTTTAAATATACCCCGTATGTGAAAACCGAGCCCGAAATACAGTATAGCATTAAAAATAAAATTTAAAATTTGATTATTAAGTTGAGGCGGGCCGCGTAGGACCCACCCCAACCTTACGCGGGCGGTATCAGGGTTGAAACCTGATTTCGTTGATTTTCTTAAGTTCAAGCGGGCCGCGTAAGACCCCCGTTTAGCTAACGCGGGCCGCGTGAGATCAAGATAGTGGCGCAGCCCGGTGATGACACGTGTCATCATCGTGTCAAGTCTAGTTGGTGATCCGGACGAGCTACGCATTGACCGGAGGTCAACGCGGGCCGCGTATGCCCTGCCCCTATGTTACGCGGGCCGCGACAAAGCCAGAATCATCAACTATAAATAGATGGCCTCGGGTCTTCAGTCTGTTCGTCCCATTTTCATTTCTCAATCACAATTTCTGAATAGAAGGCATAATACTCAGGTATTATACCCCCTAATTAACGAAGTTCTGCTCCGTTGTAAGTATTATAACCCCTGGATACGTATTAGATACGCTGCCCGATTGATCTAGGGTTCCGTAACGGCTGTCGTGGTTCTGCCCGACGTAGTCGTTGGAATGCCGTCTCGGGGAGGGTATTACTAATGTTAAAATGGGTTATTAATACTAACGCGTGTACTTTTGTGTAAATTTTAGATTATCACCAGGAAACCCTTACGAAAAATCTAAGACAGCAATGTGAGTAATCTCCTTTTTGTTAACAGTTTTTACAAAACCTTAACTATTTTATAATGCAATTTAGCAGTGATTGAGTCTTTGTAATTCTTCAATTATTGCCGGTATGTTGGGGTTTTGTATACAAAATATACTACACTGTGAGTAGTAAGTCGGGATGACAATACGTTACCATTGGACAATGAGTTAGCCAATGTGTAATATGACCCACAAGTCAGGTTTGACAGTACTAAAAGGAGTAATTGTGTAGATATAAACATTGTAATCGCTCTCAATAATGTTTAAATTAAATTAATGTTTCTTGATTAAACTGGGATTCACTAACCAGTATTTCCCACTGACAAATGTTTTTAAAACGCGTTTCAGGTAACACAATGTGAAAGCCAATTAGAAGCCCGCTGGACAGCACTAAAGGCTTGGAAAAGTGGCTATAAAAGTTACCTAAATAAAGAAGGCGTTTTAATTCAAATAAAATGGGATTTATCCCTGTAATTTAGTTTGTAATAAAAACTTGGGTTTTAACCCATTTGTTTAATGTTATGAAAATGGTGGTTTTACTCTGATAAACATTTCATAACTACGGTCCTGATGAAATATTCCGCTGCCAAATTAGACAATACACGATACCACCGAAACTGGCTCGTGGCCGCCCGTTCCCGGGGATCAGGGATCGGGGGTTGCGACAATAGTCCCTGTGGTTTGCTCCGATTTCACCTTTAGTCCCTATATTTTCAAAATTACAACTATAGTCCCCAACTTTGATAAATTTGTTCTCGGATAGTCCTTGAAGCAGATGGGGGTTAATTTTCTCAATTAAATGAGTGTGAAATGACAAAAACACCCTTAATGTAAAACAAAATAAATGGGACACTTTACCCCCACCCTCACCCTCACCCCCACCCTCACCCTCACCCCACCCTCCCCTTTTCCCTCTTTCTCTTTCTCTGTGAACGACCAACCATGACCAACACCATTCTTCATTCATCTTCATCTCTACCAACACCATTCAACCACCACCATTATCAAAACAATATTCAACCCTTGAAAATACTCTATGATTGGTTCCTGCATGACTTAAAAAAAATAACTCCGTGACTTTAAAAAAGAAAAATCCTTTTCTCCATAAACAAAAAAAATGTCCGGATTTGAATTTCGCAGGAAAATCAAGAACACTATTAAAGTATAATTAAGAGAATATGTCATTTTTTGTATAGATATTTTGTTTCCTATTCTTTTGGTCAAATCTCCTTTGATTATGGAGTAATTTATGTATCAGTGTTATTATATAAAGCAATGTAATACCTCAATATACGTGAGGTGGATTTTACCAAATCTCACATGGAGTAATTTATGTATCAGTGTTATTATATAAAGCAATGTAATACCTCAATATACGTGAGGTGGATTTTACCATATCTCACATGGTATCAGCCAATAACCACCGATCCCATTTTCTTCCTAACCCTATTCTTCCTTCTTCTTATCTTCAATGGCAGATTCCTCTTCTTCCTCTTCTGAATCGCTATCTATGAGCACCATCTTACACCTTGTCACTCTCAAACTAACCCCTTCAAACTATCTGGTTTGGAAGAATCACATGCTTCCAATCTTTGCATTCCAGAGTCTGCTTGGTCACATCGATGGCACCTCCCTCAAGCCGTCATCCACCGTCACCGCCGATGGTAAGACGGCTCCGAATCCAGTCGCTTCTCTCTGGGCTGCTCAAGACCAGAACGCTGTTATAATTTTGAATGCCTCCTTAACCGAAGAAGTTGCTTCGGAGGTTCTCGGCATCTCCGGTGCACGTCAAATCTGGCTTGCACTCGAATCGGCTTTCAGTAATTCTTCTACTGAGCGTATGTATTCTCTCCGTGACACTCTTCGTCAACTCACGAAAGGTACTTCTTCGGTTACCGATTACAGTCGAAAATTTAAATCAATTTGTGACCAGTTAGCTGCAATTGGACAACCCGTTCTCGAGCTGGACAAGTTCCACTGGTTCCTTTGTGGACTTGGACCAGCCTTTGAGAATTTTTCCGTTGCTATACGGACTACTAAACCGGCCCCGCTATTTCGTGACCTTGTTACTCAAGCCGAAAGTCACGAGATTTTTATGCAATCTATTCATGGGAGTTCCAACCCACCAGCGGCTTTCACAGCTCAGCATCAGTCAAATAATTACCGCGGGAACACTTCTCGTGGTCGGTCAAATACTTACCGAAGGAACTCTTATCGTGGAGGGCAAAGTAACGGCCGTGGTCGTTCTTATGAAAAGAGGCTTCCTCATTGTCAAATTTGCAAAACTCATGGCCACTCTGCTACTGCTTGTCCTGATCTACACAAGTATGCTAGGCAACACTCTCCTTCTGATGAGTCCTTGGCAAAGGCCTTTCACGCCCAATGTCACGTTACTAATAACACACCAGATTGGAATGCTGACTCGGGAGCAACTGCGCACATGACTCCAGATTTTGATTCTCTTCATCAATCTGCTCCTTATCAAGGTAATACAAGTGTTATTTTTGGCAACGGTAAGACTCTTCCCGTTACTCATACGGGTACGTCTATTATTTCCGATCATATTAAATTACGAGATGTTTTAGTCATTCCAAATCTGACAAAGAAGCTATTATCTGTCAGCAAATTAACATCTAATTATCCGGTTGATGTGCTTTTCTCTCAACCTTTCTTTAGTATTCAGGATCGGATAACAAAAAGAGTGCTAGCTAAAGGAGTTTGTGAAAATGGCCTTTACGTGTTAAAAGAAGTTCCTCAAGCCTTGGTTGCTACAGTTTCGAGTCGGGCATCTTATGAACTTTGGCATGCTCGTTTAGGCCACATTTGTTTTGACTCTATTTCTATTTTAAATAAGTTGGGGGCTTTATCTGTTACTTCGGTTTTGCCCAAACCAAACATTTGTGTTTCTTGTCAACTTGCAAAGGGTCAAAAACTTTCATTTGATATTAATTTAAAAAGATCTTCACATCCGTTGGATCTTATACATTGCGATCTATGGGGACCATCACCTATAGGGTCTAAAGATGGTTATTTATATTATGTTGTGTTTATTGATGATTATTCCAGGTTCACGTGGTTTTATCCACTAAAAACCAAAACAGGTTTCTATACGATATTGCCTATATTCATCAATCTTGTTCAAACACAATGTGCAAGGAAGATCAAGGTTTTTCAAAGTGATGGTGGCACGGAATTTGTCAATCACACGGTTCAAATTTTTTTTGAAGATAATGGCACTTTTCATCGTTTTTCGTGTCCATATACGCCCCAACAAAATGGGCGTTTGGAGCGAAAACATAGGCATATTGTTGAAACGGGTCTCGCCATGCTATTTAATGCCCATGTTCCGGCTCATTTTTGGGTAGAAGCTTTTACATCGGCAACCTATATTATTAATCGGCTCCCCACTTCATTATTAGATAACAAGTCGCCATTTGAAGTTTTATTTGATCACAAACCGCAATATGCGAATTTTCGTGTTTTCGGTTGCCAAGTTTTTCCATATTTGCGTGACTACTCAAAACACAAGCTTGCACTGCGAAGTATTTCGTGTATCTTTATCAGCTATAGCTCACAATACAAAGGGTATCGTTGTCTAGATCCAACCACTTCTCGTATCTACGTTACACGGCACGCTCGGTTTAACGAAATGGCATTTCCATTTATGGGGGCGACTGATGTTTCTAGCATATCTAAACTTGACATCATAACCTTTTTGGATGAATTTTCGGGTCCTTTAGCCAACAACTCAACCACCCCACCAACTGACCCATCACCACCAATCACTCAGACTTTTTTTCAACCAATCAAACCCACTCCAACAAATTTACCTAACACCACTCCATGCATACTTTGTGAGCCTAAATCAACAGCCATCCCACCAATCCCACCCTCTAATTTACACTCACCAGTTAACTCACCCAATTTACACTTACCAGTTAACTCACCCAATAACTCACCGTCACCCTTCAACTTAAACCCACCAAGCCCACCCTCCTTGACCCAATCCGATCCACCAGCCTTTAACCCTCAACCTCCTCCTGAACCATTACATATCAATCACCCTGATCCGATTCCCTTCAACCATCCGGCCGAGCCTACTTCCTCTACCCATCACATAACCACTCGATCCAAATCCGGCATTTTTAAACCTAAACATATTGCTGGTTTGGCATCGCTTACAACTCACCCTCTTCATATTGCATTAACCGCCATCACCGAACCACGTGGTTTCAAGACCGCGGCTAAGGACCCGAAATGGCTACAAGCTATGAATGAAGAGCTCACTGCTTTGCATCACAATCACACTTGGACTTTGGTTCCACGACCACAATCCACGAATATTGTCGGATCTAAGTGGGTTTATCGTATAAAATACCATTCTGATGGTTCTATTGAGCGCTACAAAGCGCGTTTGGTCGCACAAGGCTTTACTCAAATACCGGGTCTCAATTTCTCGCATACGTTCAGTCCAGTTGTGAAAGCCTCCACCGTTCGCATCGTTCTTTCGCTTGCTGTTATAAACGGATGGAAGTTACATCAACTAGATGTCAAAAATGCCTTTCTAAACGGTCACTTGAACGAGACCGTCTTTATGGAGCAACCACCGGGCTTCATTGATCCTAAGTTTCCTAATCATGTGTGCAAATTATCTAAGGCATTGTACGGTCTAAAGCAGGCGCCACGCGCTTGGTTCCAGCGCTTGAGTTCGTTTCTCATATCCTACGGTTTTACTTGTAGCTGTGCCGATACTTCTTTATTTGTGTATCGTCGAAATGGTTGCATCATGTATTTATTAGTTTATGTGGATGATCTGATTTTAACGGGTAACAATGAATCCTTTATTGGAGCTTTCATATCCCGACTCAACAGTGAGTTTGCTACCAAAGACCTAGGAGAGCTTAATTATTTCTTAGGACTTGAAGTTGCTTATACGGATTCCGGGATCTTTCTTACTCAGTCCAAATATGCAACGGATATTTTAAAGCGGGCTGCCTTATTTGACTCAAAACCGATTGCCACTCCTTTGGCACCACACGAGTCCTTTATCTCGGCTGGGGAACCGTACTCTGATCCGACATTTTTCGCTCACTGGTTGGTGCTTTGCAATATTTAACGATCACTCGACCCGATCTTTCCTATGCCGTTAATCAGGTATCACAGTTTTTACATGCTCCGACTGTTGACCATTTCAAATCGGTCAAACGCATTCTTCGTTATGTGAAAGGCACCCTTTCATTCAGCCTCACTTTTAGTCGGCTGCACAAATCGTCCTTGGTTGGATACTCTGATGCTGATTGGGCCCGTTGTCTTGAGACACGTCGATCCACTAATGGCTACTCAATATTCTTGGGTGGTAATTTAGTTTCTTGGAGTGCAAAGAAACAACCCACTATCTCTAGATCGAGTTGTGAGTCTGAATATCGGGCAATGGCAAATACAGCTGCTGAAATAGTTTGGATCACTCATTTACTACAGGAACTTAATGCTTTACCGCCAGATCGGCCTACTCTTTTATGTGATAATAAAAGCGCTCTTTTCATGACTCAAAATCCAGTTTCTCACAAGCGGGCTAAACACATTGACTTGGATTATCATTTTATTCGAGAGCTGGTTACTTCGGGTAAATTGTATACGCGTTTCGTTCCTACCAATCTTCAGGTGGCTGACATCTTCACAAAAAGTCTTCCGCGTGCACCGTTTGAAGCCTTTCGTACCATGCTACGTCTTGGTCCACCACCGTTTCGATTGAAGGGGGTATTAAAGTATAATTAAGAGAATATGTCATTTTTTGTATAGATATTTTGTTTCCTATTCTTTTGGTCAAATCTCCTTTGATTATGGAGTAATTTATGTATCAGTGTTATTATATAAAGCAATGTAATACCTCAATATACGTGAGGTGGATTTTACCATATCTCACAAACACGTTGCCGCAAATTCAAGAAAGATGTCCGGATTTGAATTTGGAGTAAAGAATCAGCCCACCTCATCATCAAAACAACAGTTCATCATCATCATTATCAATGGTACAAGCAGTAGCAGCACTGGTTATGATTTCTTAGGGTTGAAAACTGGTGTTTTGGATTACAGAAGCATAGAGATGAAATGAATTCTCAATTCTCAATTGGATTTTCAGAATTATGTATGAATGAATTTACACTATAACAAAATGGGGTAAAGAGATTTCTGTATTTTATCTCATCTTTGTCAGGATAATTTTTATATCCTTTTTTTTCTAATTTACAAATGTAAATTTACAATACTATCATTTTTTTCTAAAATCGGATCTTATGTTACAATACTATCAAAAATTTTCAAAATTTTTAAAGTCATGGAGTTATTTTTTTAGGCGATTATTTTCTGGAATTGATGATTGTTTAGCAAATCGGTGTTCTTCGGTGAGGTAAAAGCTGAATTTGTGGTTTCTGTATGTGTTTATCTGCTTTTAGTATGCTAGTTTTGTTTTGATAATGGTGGTGGTTGAATGATGTTGGGTGTGTGTTGGTAGAGATGGAGATGAATGAAGAATGGTAGGATTGGGGACTTTTTGATTCTGAATCTAAAAACTTATGGCTTAGAGAGGTTGAAGATGATGGTGGGAGGGTGAGGTGGTTACGGTGGTATTTGTGGTGGTTAGTGGTGTTTGTCAATTCTGGTTGCAGATAAAGCAAAGAAAAGAGAAAAGGGGAGCGGGGTGGGGTGGGTGTATGGTGGCCCCACTTTCTTTTAATTAGATATGTAAATAGATAATTATTAACATTTTTTTATTATTAAGGGCATTTTGGTCATTTTACACTTACTTAACACCAAAAACTAACTTTCATCCGTGCCAGGGACTATCCGGGAACGGAATTGAAAACGTTGGGGACTATAGTTGTAATTTTAGAAAGTTAAGGACTAAAGGTGAAAAAGCCAAACCACAGGGACTATCCGGGCATTTAACTCTAAAAATAAACAGTTATATTCTTATCTAATCTTTTGTTTATAATAATTATTATTATTTTTATATGATAATAATAAAAACAAATGTTTATCCTTATCTAAATATTTATTCTTATCTAATATTTTTGTTTAAAATTATTATTATTCAATTTGAGAGATAAATAGAAAAATAAGGTGAGAAAGCACTAGAAAGTGACACGTGTCCAAAAAAAAATTATTTATTAGTATTGGAAGATTTGAGCAGAGACATCGTTCATCATTTATAATTTTTTTAGTATATTTTGAAAGTGGTTGTGAGTGGAAGAGAGAAGATGTATAATTATAAATGTATTAAAAGTTATTATTTAATTGAAATGAGAGGAAAAATATAATTGTTTTTAGTGTAATTACTAGTGGGAAAGCCCGTGCGTTGCGGCGGGTTTGTCTATTTTGTTGCCTTGTAGTTTGATGTCTGTCGTGAAGAACATGCAAAAACCAACTATACTATGTAGATAGGATAAGTCAGGTATCGAACCAGAGGAGTATTGTGGAAAGTGTCACGATGCTAAGTATTGATTAGCTATTACTAAAAAGTAAAATTCAATTGATGGTTTGATTGTTAAGAGACTCTGAACCAGTAAGTGCTGAACCAGTAAAGTGTTGTTTGGTTGCACCTCTCAATGACTGTGTAAAATGACATTTTTACCCTTAAACTATTTTGTAAATCAAATTATAACATCATGATATCGTATCATTAAATTATCAATTCTTGACAAGTAAATACACAAATTCAACAAAAGCTCTGTTGTCACACCCCGATATTTCCACGTATTACCGGTGGGCCCGGTGGGGAGTATCGTGACGTAGTTGATATCGTCATAGTCAAACAACACAATTTAATGCACAGCGGAAGCAAAAGATAAAATATTACAAACCGATATAAAGTAATATCAAAGTATTACAAACGGAATGTAAAGGATCCACAGGCGGATCAACTAAAAGATAATTGTTCAACAGACTTTAACATCTAAGCTTGCAAGACTCTTTATTGATGCTAGGAGTAGCTAGCCTATTCCGATTAGTACCTGCACTTAGCCTTTTTGGAAAATACGTCAGTTTACACTGGTAAATACAATTAACTGACTCATTTTGAAAAGGTTTAGAAAAATTGATTTGAATGCACAAGGCACAAAACATTTTATAACTTGGGATAATTATTTATATATAAACTTGTAGAAGAATTACAAGTTTCTTATACGTTCAGTAGCCCGGTCTATATACCGGGTTAAAGATTAATAGACACACCACAGGTATAATGCCCACAAGGTTGATTCCTTTAAGTGGATTACCAGTTTTTACATATGCAACTATCAGGTGTATGCCTACACCCCGTGCTTAGGTCGTGGCCATTTCATGAATGATGCCAAGGATATCCGGGACATGGTCATTAACCCCCCAAAGGCTTTAAGCAAACAATACAATTTAAACGGGTCATATCAATAAATTAACCTTCATACGATTAAAAATTCAATGCCCAACCAAGCGGTATTTTATATAACGTACCCCAAGCCCGTATAGGGAAAATAAGTTAAAAGTATTTACCTGAGCAAATTTATACAATTTATCCCAGCCGTATACCACCAAGAAAGTACAGGTAGCTTTTACTGGGCTCCTAAATCTGGTACGAAGGTTTTTAATAACCTATTAGATTCCTAACGGGTCTTAATTAAGCCTATGCTTACACCGGTTAGTTTTAAAGGAGGATATACGGTTCAAACGCAAGATTAAGCGAAGACCGGATTAGAATGTGATTTAGACCTGACAAGTTTGAAGACTTGTGTAATATGGGTTAACTAAACACATTCTGGGTTTTGAGATAAAATGATAAGGTTTGACCCGTTTCGGTCAATTTATGCAAACTAGTTACATAAACCGTACCGAACGCGATAAATGCGTAACGCGTAACTAATTGAGTCATGAATAGCTTTCCTATGTTAATATGCCTTAAATATGTTGTGATATGAGTAGGATATCTTCCATTATGCCCAAAACGGATTTAAACTCAAATTAAGCCCCGTAGAGGTATTTTGGTCATTTTAAAGATTATAAAAGAGATTAAATATAAATCTGAGGTTCAGGTATGAATTAATCAGTAAAAATATTTAATTTAATAATTTATATCAGTAGGGTATTACATATATGTGAAATTTATCTTTTACAACCAAACTATGCACCGTATGGGGCATTTTGGTAATTTCACATAGGTTTTTAAAGGTCAAATTTGGAAATTTGGGTTCAAAAACTTTTCTTACTGTTAAAGTATATAAATTTACTTAAAACATCAGTAGGTATTAAGTTTTATATGCCAAAAAATAGTTTTAACTCATACTATGCGTTTAAAACACGTAAAAGTCGGTTTTAAGCGATTTTCGGGTTATAATAGGAAATCTGAGTTTTTAATCAGTTTATAAAGTTCAAAATATTTTATTTATCATATAAAATCAGTAGCAAAAAGTTTGGTGTCAAAACATTATGTAAAACTCATTTTATAGGCCAAAAGGGCAAAACCGACAATTACCGAATCAAGGCATGAACCCTATGCCATGATCAGTTTAAAAATAAATAAAAATCTTCAAAAATCCCAAATTATTATATTACATCAGTGGGTAAAAAGTTTGGTGTCAAAATTTAGGTTTAGATAGGCTTTATGCTAATAATGCCGTTTAATTAATAAAAAAGCTTTCAAATTACGATATTGAGCATAGCTCCTAATTTAAACCTCAAACTGATGTCAAATTTTTAGGACATGTTTATAAATTAGTAATAAAGGTTTTTGTTCTCTCACATTTTCAAAAATCTCGTTTTAAGGTCAAAAGGGCATAATGGTCAACTTTTAAGCATTTAACGGAAACATGCAATGAACTAGGATTTCTAAGGAACCAAGTTGTATAACCTTGGAGGGTTATACTAACATATAATACGGTCTTAAAGAAATCCTAAGGCATATTTAAATTAAGCTAAATCGGGTCAGAACTGAAAGTCAAAGCAAAAGTCTACTTTTGCGACTTTCGGTTCCGAACCGAGCCTAAACTCAAAATTGACGGGTTGAACATGCTTAGACATGTTCTTACATTAATTACCAAGTTATATAAGTGTTAAAACAGGTTTCATAACTTCTACATTGTTAGTTACGAGTTTATTTGCAAAAATGGCTTTCTGTTGACTTTTTAATATTAAGTTTGACCCGACAATCGACCTAGTTAGAGTGGAAATCAGAGGGTGCCCTTTTAAGGGTTTATTACCCACATAATTACCAACTCATAGCCACTTTCAATTCAAATAATGGCTGGATTGATAGTGATTAAACAGAAAGTCAAAGTTTAATCATGATAACCTTGACTTATGGCAATTAACTAATTAAAACTTAATTAGAGAAGCTAAGAGTACTTACATATGGTCCTATTGACTGAATATAACTCAGAGGAGGTGCCAAGATGTTCAGGATCCTCAGATTTGAGAGAGAGCAAGAACTCAAGAAAATGGTGCAAGTGAAATGAATTGGGTTCTTGGTCTATTTATAGTGTTTGAGGGAAAATGGATGATCAACAAGTGTTGAGGAGGTTTGTAGGATTATTACAGCTATTATAACAGCTGTTGTGATCAGCTTGTTGCCCAAGAAAAATGTTTGGTAGCTGCTGTTTTAGTCCCTGCCATGTTTTATTCATATTTTAACTTTCAAAAACAACCATATCAGTCCCTGCAGGTTTTTAATGCATATATTTAAGTTTCAGAACTGACATAATCAGTCCCTGCAGGTTTTTAATGCATATATTAAGTTTCAGAACTGACATAATCAGTCCCTGCAGGTTTTTAATCCCTTTCAGACTTTCAGAACATGCAGTTTCAGTCCCTGTACTTGTTAAATGTCATTTCTGACTTATTTAAGGCCCGTTAACCTCATTTCAAGGCTCTACTATGAAGCCTAAACATAGGGGACATGAAACATGCTCAAAAATATGTTGTATGTCGGTTCATTTGGTCGTACGGTCACGTTGTTCGGCTAATTACGACGAAACACGAACGGATGCGAAAAACGATCCAAATTACGCGACGAATGGAATTTTATCATGCCGAACACTAAAATAAAATATTTTAGTGGTTTCATGAATTTTTGGATGTCCGGGTATATTCAGAATGTAAGATATGCGCGAAAATGCAAACTTGTGCACTTTTTGACACTTTTAGTCCCTGGTTGACATAAAAGTTTAATTTTGCGCACCAAACACCTCTAAGCCTATATCTGAGCTATATAAAGGATATTTAGGGCATGTTCAACTTAGGATCATATTCCGGAAGGTTCGATACCCTACGAATAGGTATACCTTTGCAGTTTGACGCAATTAGTCCTTTAATTGCGCAAAGTAGTGCGAAATGTCGTTTAATGATATCCAAGCCCTCCATGGCCCATAATGGGTATTCCCAAGCATGTTCTTAATTATTTCTATGCTCTCGTTCGCTTAAATGGTCACCGAAAGGCGTAGATTCAAAAGTTGACGCTTTTGGTCCCTCTAATGCGTAAACTTGCGCATATCACCGTTTAATAGCATCAAAGCCTTATCTAATCCTTGTTAGGCATTATTGAGAGTATTATTAACCATCACGATGCTTCGGGTTTGTTAAAAGGTCATTCCGAGGTATAATTAAACATATTGACGCTTTTAACCCCTTAAACTTGCGAAGTTGCGCGCAACGTCACTTAAAGGCATAAAAACCTTAGATGGCCAATACTTGGCATTCCTGAGAGTATAATTAAATATCATGAAGCTCTTGGTTTGTTAAAAGGTTACTCAGAGGTAAGAATTAACATGTGGACGCTTTTAATCCTTCATCGCGCAAACTTTAAATTAATTTCGCAAACGGCTACTCTTAATCAACGAGCGGCTCAATTGTGAATATAAATACCGTAAGAGGTTATTCAGAAACTTATTTAAGGTATGTTGACACTTATAGTCCTTTCATAATCAAAGTTTTTGATTTTTCAAAAAATTTGTCCCTAAAATTCAACGTTTGACTTTATTAGGGTTATTTACACGTGTCAATACATTATTGGACGTGATTTTATGAGGTGTTACATCCTCACCCCCTTAAAAGAAATCTCGACCTCGAGATTTGCTAAAATGATGGAAGTACTTTTTGTCGCATAATGGACTTAACTTCTATAGCATATCTGGGGCCTCTCCAAGCACCCAAGTTGACCTCTATAATAGGTACATGTATCCTTTGGAGCTTCTTAACCTGCCGATCCTTAACCGATACAGGTTTCTTATCATATCATAAGTCTGCATATCATTATGTGATAATGCGTCTCGACTTATCGGTGAAACATTTCTTAAATCATTAGTGTATAATGCATTGCGAGCTCCGCCAAGCTCCTTAAATAGGTTTTAGTTTATAAGTTATTTGATCTCGATACATTCGATTTCCTCGAATGATTCTATATATTCAGAGCTTAACTTAGCCTGATAATTAACAAATTGGCACACCCTTCCTGGGTGATATCTTTTGTTGAACCTTATTCCTTAACAAGAACTTAGGAGGGTTGCTACTTTCATTAATCCTTGATTTTCTGCCGAATACTGGCAACTTACAGATGATTATGGATTTGTATGATCTTATTCGTTGTTTCCAAGGCAGCTTTCAGATCCTGATAATTGGACTTACTAATCTTCTGTTTAATAATAGATGTTTAACATTCCATCTATGCAAGGTCTCCAAAGAAGCAACCTTGATACTTATATAACAACTATTGTAGAAAAGCTTATTTTAAGGTGAGATGGTTATTCCAACCACTGCTTAAAACTAATCTTAAGGAATAGTTAATCCTTGCCGCTAGTCGAACAAATCGACGATCCTGGGCAGCTGATGACAATTCTTAATTGTTGCCTAATTAGGGTTGCGGTAATCAATGCATAAGCAAAATGAACCGTCTTTCTTAATTAACTATACCGAATTCTCAGAATATTGAGTTAGGCTATATGAATCCTCTATTTTAAAACTCACTTAATCAGGGCTTCGATTCTTCCAATGATGGTATTAGCCATCTTGGAGATTCATAATAATACAGCCCTAAATGGGATATAAATCTTAACTCTACTTGCCTTTCAGGAGGTAAACAAGGTAATCCTAGGAGAAGATAATCAAGATACAAGGAGGTTACATAGATTTTCCAAATCTCAGGCTCCAGTTCATCTATCATAGTCTGTGTCAGATAAGTGACACATTTATGTTACGAGTCCACGAATTCCTTAATCGGATACATTTACTTGGACAATTCCCTTCTGGATATCTTCTTTGGATACCATTAGCTGACTTTAGTACCATATGACCATCGGAATATCTTTGTGGTCCCATGCATTAAACCTCCATACTGATCAGGCATGGAAGCAATCTATGGAACATATTAAGATACACCAATCCTCATATGGCGCTTTTATCATACCGTCTGGTATTCGCAATCGTTAGAGATCAAAGAGATATCAACTACATATGCTGACGTACTATACCTAGAGAAAGGATGGTTCTAGAATTCTACGACTGAAGGTTTCTGACAGGAACAGAAGAAATGGTTCTTATGATTTCGCCTGTAAGTTTTACCTTACACTTAATATCTGGGGTTCTTACAGGAGAATTTCTAAAAGTTTGTTAAGCTTATGGTCTTATGAGAGACTCAGCAGCACCTGAAACCAAACGTAACTCCTAGCAATAAAATCACAATAAGGGATTTATCTGGTGTCATTATTAATGTGAACTGCCTCTAATCATTCATCAGGAGGGTTAAACGCCTCCATTCTTAATCCTTTTAAACTTAGCTGTAAAATTTTTGACAAATTTTAGGGCAGTCTTAGCTTTGACTGGTTATTTCTTAATCTATATAACGTGAGTAGCTGAGGTGGGTCCATAATGGATTTATAATAAGCAGGCTTTGAAACCTTAATGTGCCCTCTTATTGCCAATGCTAACCACCAATAATTATTTGCATTAAGCTTATATTTTTGGGTAAACTGAATAGGGAACTATTTCAATTAATGAGTTTAAGTTCGTAACATACTAGTGACAATCTAGAACCTTTATGGCGAGAGTCAGAAAATTCTTATTCCATCTTTTTCCATTTCGTGAAGCAGATAATAGGTCTTTCTAATAAGGTCCTTAAAACTTGGACCATCCCATCTTGTATAAGAGGATCTTTCTTGTGGACTTCATTAATGTCCTTACTAATTAAGGGTATTGCCATCGAATGACTGTGATGCATACCTCACCGTGTCCTTTCCAGCATAACCGCTGATACACCTAATGGTTTCTACTTCATCCCACAATTTCCTGCAATCGATGGCCCCTTTTTACCATTGAAGTCTCTTGACTTCCAAGATACGAAGTACTTTTAAGTACATCCTAAAAAGGAATGGGGCTCCTTGCCATATATGACTTTGTTTAGTTTATTCTTCGCGTATGAAGTATGAATAAAGCTCTTCTTATGAGCAGCGACATGAGTTTTAGAGCAAGCAGCATTCGGCTTCTTGAACCTTTTCATGATTTTTCTCATAGCCTTTCTAACAGCTGCGTTAATTATAGTTTTGGAGATCAATTCCATTAACATTGAGGTTCACATTTGATGCACCATTAACATTTGTCGCGTCTCTTCTGAGTTTTCCATACTCGAATCTTTGGTATTAAATACCAAATTCCACAAGTGCTTAGGCAATCCGTACCATGTGTCTTCTTGAATTTTCAAAGGCTCACCAAAAGGAGTCTTGATAACCACTTGCTTCTTATCACACACAATATGGGCTTGGTTACAAGACGACCAATCCATTCCTATCACTATATCGAGTCCTTCTGATTTTAACGGAAACAAGGACAGCGAAAAAGAATGATTCCTAATGGATATAAAACATCCATCTAATATTGCTGAAGCAGTCTCTGAGGTACCATCGGCCAATTCTACTTCATACTTAACGCTTAGAGTTTTAACAAGCAGATTTAATAATTTACAAAATCTATTGTCTACGAAAGACTTATCTGCACCCGAATCAAATAATACTCTAGCATAAATGTCATTGATAAGGAAAGTACATGTTGTGACACTGTCATCCTGAACGGCCTCTTGAGCATTCATTTGAGAGCCCCCAGCTTTGGTCTTCTTAGCCTCTCCAGGCTTCTTGGTTTTATTTGGGCAATTAGTTTTAATGTGCCCTATTTCATTACAACCATAGCAGGTTGTGTCCTTTATGTCTTGGCACTCCAAAGTTTTGTGCCCTTCCTTATTACAGATTCCACAAGGCTTGGCTTGTGAATCTAAAGTGCATTTCCTTTTAGTCGCCTTCTTTGGGCAGCGGGTCTTTATGTGCCCCTTATCGCCACAACCATAGCATGTGGCGTCCTTCAAGTCCTTGCATTCATGAGTCTTGTGATCCATCTCCTTACAGATGCCACATCCCTTGATCTGTTCATGGAAACATTTTCCGAAGTGTTGCTTCCCGCAGGTTTTACATTTGGGTTTTGCCTCATTTGGCTTGGACTGGTTATAGTTTGAACCAGTCTTACCCCTTTTGTAACCCTTATTTGGGGTATTATTGCACTTTCGCTTATGATCCTTTAATACTCGGTCCACGGCTTTGTTTACGGCTGTGTTTAACATAGCCTGTAACTCAGTGCCCGTTAAGTTCAGTCTTGCATCATTATTCTGATCAACTGGATGATTGTGGGCTTGATATGAATCAGCCATGGTGAAGCTTTGAAGGATAAGAATCAAGAAATAATAATTTATTTAATTATATAACGAATCGTCGAATTTGATGATTTAATTGCCATGGTGTAAACAAACCATATAGGCCAATAGATAGTATAAAAATTTATTTTGATTATGTTTTGCCTAGGTTTTTAAATAACCATCTTTGGCGTTTAAACGGAATCTAATCCTTCATTTTTATTAGACAGGGGACCTAAGTCACAACTGCCAATGTCGTACATACATTTTATATATAGCACAAGGGCTTGTTCCCAAGGACTTTCGATGGCACAGAGGCCTTGTCACTAGGGAAATTTTAAAACATAATCAATGATCCTTTGGATTGGAAAAATTTCATAGTTCATTGCCTTTTTTGGCAAGAAGTTATGAAATTAAAACTATCTTTATCATGAATACATCTTTGCCCGTAGGCGTACATCTTAAATGGATGTTTTGATGTATACATCATGTTCGACGTTTATTAGCCATGATTCCTATTGATCATTTATGCTAAATAAGGGGGTTTGGAAATTCCCCATATAAAAATGACAAGTGTGATTTTATCGTATCACTGTTGTCAGGAGTGTTAACATGTTTTCAGATGTTAACAAGGATCTGAATCTCTTTTAAACAGGTTTTACCATCATAGCTAGGTCTTTAATGACATTCAAGCTAGGTTATACCTTTTAAGATTCTTTTTAATATATATACTGGCAGGAAAGGAATGATATTTATTTTATCCAGGATTTTTATTATAATTATCCTAAATTTAATTAAAATATAATTATGGCACAAAAGGCCAAGTCACAAGGACAACTTTAAATTATAAACCATGATTTTATAGAATCAAGGTATTTAGAACGTAGTTCATTGCCTTTTCTTGACAGGGAGTTGTAGGCTACGACTGTCTTTTGTCTTATATGACAATGAATATGGCCCGTAAGCATTACATCCCTAATGGATGCTTAATTCACAAAATAAGAAAGGATTTCAGGAGAATCCAGTATAAGGATGATTTATGCGATTTTATCGAATCACATTTGCCAGAAATGTTAACATGTTTACAGATGTTAACAAGGATTTGAATCTTTTGAATAGGTTTTACCATCTTGGCCTTGTCTGAAATGACATATAGGCTAGGTTATACCTTTAAGATTCTTTTTAATATTTAACGCAGAGCAATCATAAGTTGAAATGGTTTTAGGACATATTATATATATTAAAATCTCTAAAAGGGATTTCTCATAAAAGCCCTAAAATTACAACAATGCCCTAAACGGGTCTTGAAAGAAATCATGTTGTCCGCGAAGGGACTGAAGGATTAATATGTCCTTATAAGGACTACTAAGAAAACAAACTTCAGCAAAAAGGAATTTCTTCTTCACTTTGCTTCTAAATGTTTTCTCCTTGATTGCACGTTTCATCCTAGTCGCAGTACAAAGCTCCGCATTCCTAGGCTTCGGATGGGGAGAGTTTCCACTACGGCTTCTTTGCTTGGCGACATATTAAAAATATATAGAATTGAAAGCAAAAAATTCTCCGAATAGAGATGAGAGTATTCCTATGTTAAGTCTAGACTCAGAAGGTCAAGGAATGTGCTACTGTGTCATTGAGATTAAACACAAAAGGCTAGTGTTTAATTCGCTCAATGTTGGCTCTGATACCAACCTGTCACACCCCGATATTTCCACGTATTACCGGTGGGGAGTATCGTGACGTAGTTGATATCGTCATAGTCAAACAACACAATTTAATGCACAGCGGAAGCAAAAGATAAAATATTACAAACCGATATAAAGTAATATCAAAGTATTACAAACGGAATGTAAAGGATCCACATGCGGATCAACTAAAAGATAATTGTTCAACAGACTTTAACATCTAAGCTTGCAAGACTCTTTATTAATGCTAGGAGTAGCCAGCCTATTCCGATTAGTACCTGCACTTAGCCTTTTTGGAAAATATGTCAGTTTACACTGGTAAATACAATTAACTGACTCATTTTGAAAAGGTTTAGAAAATTGACTTGAATGCACAAGGCACAAAACATTTTATAACTTGGGATAATTATTAATATATAAACTTGTAAAAGAATTACATGTTTCTTATACGTTCAGTAGCCCGGTCTGTATACCGGGTTAAAGATTAATAGACACACCACAGGTATAATGCCCACAAGGTTGATTCCTTTAAGTGGATTACCAGTTTTTACATATGTAACTGTCAGGTATATGCCTACACCCCGTGCTTAGGTCGTCGCCATTTCATGAATGATGCCTACACCCCGTGCTTAGGTCGTGGCCATTTCGTTATCGTATGAGAAAGTTATGATAAAATTCGTATAAAAGAGATTAAATATAAATCTGAGGTTCAGGTATGAATTAATCAGTAAAAATATTTAATTTAATAATTTATATCAGTAGGGTATTACATATATGTGAAATTTATCTTTTACAACCAAACTATGCACCGTATGGGGCATTTTGGTAATTTCACATAGGTTTTTAAAGGTCAAATTTGGAAATCTGGGTTCAAAAACTTTTCTTACTGTTAAAGTATATAAATTTACTTAAAACATCAGTAGGTATTAAGTTTTATATGCCAAAAAATAGTTTTAACTCATACTATGCGTTTAAAACACGTAAAAGTCGATTTTAAGCGATTTTCGGGTTATAATAGGAAATCTGAGTTTTTAATCAGTTTATAAAGTTCCAAATATTTTATTTATCATATAAAATCAGTAGCAAAAAGTTTGGTGTCAAAACATTATGTAAAACTCATTTTATAGGCCAAAAGGGCAAAACCGACAATTACCGAATCAAGGCATGAACCCTATGCCATGATCAGTTTAAAAATAAATAAAAATCTTCAAAAATCCCAAATTATTATATTACATCAGTGGGTAAAAAGTTTGGTGTCAAAATTTAGGTTTAGATAGGCTTTATGCTAATAATGCCGTTTAATTAATAAAAAGCTTTCAAATTACGATATTGAGCATAGCTCCTAATTTAAACCTCAAACTGATGTCAAATTTTTAGGACATGTTTATAAATCAGTAATAAAGGTTTTTGTTCTCTCACATTTTCAAAAATCTCGTTTTAAGGTCAAAAGGGCATAATGGTCAACTTTTAAGCATTTAACGGAAACATGCAATGAACTAGGATTTCTAAGGAACCAAGTTGTATAACCTTGGAGGGTTATACTAACATATAATACGGTCTTAAAGAAATCCTAAGGCATATTTAAACTAAGCTAAATCGGGTCAGAACTGAAAGTCAAAGCAAAAGTCTACTTTTGCGGCTTTCGGTTCCGAACCGAGCCTAAACTCAAAATTGACGGGTTGAACATGCTTAGATATGTTCTTACATTAATTACCAAGTTATATAAGTGTTAAAACAGGTTTCATAACTTCTACATTGTTAGTTACGAGTTTATTTGCAAAAATGGCTTTCTGTTGACTTTTTAATATTAAGTTTGACCCGACAATCGACCTAGTTAGAGTGGAAATCAGAGGGTGCCCTTTTAAGGGTTTATTACCCACATAATTACCAACTCATAGCCACTTTCAATTCAAATAATGGCTGGATTGATAGTGATTAAACAGAAAGTCAAAGTTTAATCATGATAACCTTAACTTATGGCAATTAACTAATTAAAACTTAATTAGAGAAGCTAAGAGTACTTACATATGGTCCTATTGACTGAATATAACTCAGAGGAGGTGCCAAGATGTTCAGGATCCTCAGATTTGAGAGAGAGCAAGAACTCAAGAAAATGGTGCAAGTGAAATGAATTGGGTTCTTGGTCTATTTATAGTATTTGAGGGAAAATGGATGATCAACAAGTGTTGAGGAGGTTTGTAGGATTATTACAGCTATTATAACAGCTGTTGTGATCAGCTTGTTGCCCAAGAAAAATGTTTGGTAGCTCCTGTTTTAGTCCCTGCCATGTTTTATTCATATTTTAACTTTCAAAAACAACCATATCAGTCCCTGCTGGTTTTAAATGCATATATTTAAGTTTCAAAACTGACATAATCAGTCCCTGCAGGTTTTTAATGCATATATTATGTTTTGGAACTGACATAATCAGTCCCCTGCAGGTTTTAATCCCTTTCAGAACATGCAGTTTCAGTCCCTGTACTTGTTAAATGTCATTTCTGACTTATTTAAGGCCCGTTAACCTCATTTTAAGGCTCTAATATGAATCCTAAACATAGGGGACATGAAACATGCTCAAAAATATGTCGGATGTCGGTTCGTTTGGTCGTACGGTCACGTTGTTCGGCTAATTACGACGAAACACGAACGGATGCGAAAAACGATCCAAATTACGCGACGAATGGAATTTTATCATGCCGAACACTAAAATAAAATATTTTAGTGGTTACATGAATTTTTGGGTGTCCGGGTATATTCAGAATGTAAGATATGCGCGAAAATGCAAACTTGTGCACTTTTTGACACTTTTAGTCCCTGGTTGACATCAAAGTTTATTTTTGCGCACCAAACACCCCTAAGCCTATATCTGAGATATATAAAGGATATTTAAGGCATGTTCAACTTAGGATCATATTCCGGAAGGTTCGATACCCTACGAATAGGTATACTTTTGCAGTTTGACGCAATTAGTCCTTTAATTGCCCAAAGTAGCGCGAAATGTCGTTTAATGATATCCAAGCCCTCCATGGCCTATAATGGGTATTCCCAAGCATGTTCTTAAGTATTTCTACGCTCTCGTTCGCTTAAATGGTCACCGAAAGGCGTAGATTCAAAAGTTGACGCTTTTGGTCCCTCTAATGCGTAAACTTGCGCATATCACCGTTTAATAGCATCGAAGCCTTATCTAATCCATGTTAGGCATTCTTGAGAGTATTATTAACCATAACGATGCATCGGGTTTGTTAAAAGGTCATTCAGAGGTATAATTAAACATATTGACGCTTTTAACCCCTTAAACTTGCGAAGTTGCGCGCAACGTCACTTAAAGGCATAAAAACCTTAGATGGCCAATACTTGGCATTCCCGAGATTATAATTAAATATCATGAAGCTCTCGGTTTGTTAAAAGGTTACTCAGAGGTAAGAATTAACATGTTGACGCTTTTAATCCTTCATCGCGCAAACTTAAAATTAATTTCGCAAACGGCTACTCTTAATCAACGAGCGGCTCAATTGTGAATATAAATACCGTAAGAGGTTATTCAGAAACTTATTTAAGGTATGTTGACACTTCTAGTCCTTTCATAATCAAAGTTTTCGATTTTTTGAAAAATTAGTCCCTAAAATTCAACGTTTGCTTTATTAGGGTTATTTACACGTGTCAATACATTATTGGACGTGATTTTACGAGGTGTTACATCTGTACATACACAACATACATATATAGTAACATACATATCTGAACTCAAACTTGTTAAGACATTATAAACTACACATGTATTAACTTTAGAACATACCTTCACAATCAAAATATGTAGCTTCAAAGTAAAACCTCAGAATGTATAACTTCAAATGAAGGTTGAGGTGTGAGTGGCGGCGCTGTGGAGGAGAGACGGTGGAGTAGGGGCGGCGATGGAGGCGAAGGCTGAGGTGAGTGGCGGCGCTGTGGAGGAGAGATGGTGGAGGAGGGGCGGTGATGAAGGTGAAGGCTAAGGTGAGTGGCGGCGCTGTGGAGGAGAGACGGTGGAGGAGGAGGAGCGATGGAGAGGTTGTGGAGGAGTGGCGGCGATGTGTGGATGAGAGAAGAGGAGAGGAGAGGAATGGATGGCTGAGGAAGAAGATGCGTTTTGATGATTAGGGCTAAGGGCAGGCTTGTCAATAGTTCATTCAGATCTCAAAAAGTGTTGAACCATTCAGATCTAAATAGTTTCATTAAGAGGTGATTATTTGGTGAACCAAACACCCTGAGGTCTGACCGATTCAGAGGATTGCCTCTTAATGGAGCCATTCAAATGTAAACAAACAGCCCCTAAATTAAAAACTAAAATTGAAGTTTAAATCAGTAGGAGAAACAATGGTTCCTCCGAATGTCACACCCCGATATTTCCACATATTACCGGTGGGCCCGGTGGGGAGTATCGTGACGTGGTTGGTAACATTACAGTCAAACAACACAATATATAATATGCACAGCAGAAGCAAAAGATAGATATAATTCAACCGAATATAATTGTAATATCAAGTATCACAAACAGTTGAAAATAATCCACAGGTGGATCAAAAATAAATAGGAAACATTGTTCAACAGTTTTGACATCCAAGCTTGCGAGACTTATTGTGGACGCTAGGAGAAAGCCAGCCTAGTTCGCATAGTACCTGCACTTAACATTTTTGGGAAAAATACGTCAGTTTACACTGGTAAATACATTCAACCGACTCATTTTGAAAAGTTTAATAAAATTGATTTGAATGCACGTGGCACAAACTTTTATAACTTGGGATAATTATTTGAATAAAATACTTGTAAACGAATTACATGTTTCTTATGCGTTCAGTAGTCCGATCCGTGGACCGGGTTAAAGATCAATAGACACACCACTTTATTTATTTATGCACTGACGGGTGTACGCCTACACCCCGTGCTCAGGTCGTGGCCATCTCGTAAGATGATGCCAAGGATATCCGGGACATGGTCATTAACCCCCCAAAGGCTTTAAGCAAACAAAACATTTCAAAACGGGGCATATCAATGATTTAACCTCTATTCGATTAAAGATTCAATGCCGGACCAAGCGGTATTTTATATACCGTACCCCAAGCCCGTATAAGGGAAAATAAGTTAAAAGTATTTACCTTTGCAAGTATCAATCACAATTAGCAAGTGCGAGTAGCTTTTACCGGGTCTCCTATTATGGAACGAAGTTTTATAATAACCTATTAGAATCCTAATGGGTCTTTAATTAAGCCTAAGCCTAGACCAGTTAGTTTTAAAGAAAGATACGGTTCGAACGCACGATTAAGCGAATACCGGAATAGAATGTGACTTAGACCCGACAAGTTTGAAGACTTGTATAATATGGGTAATCTGACCACATTCTGGATTTTGAGATAAAAACGATAAGGTTTGACCCGTTTCGGCTAATTTATGCAAACTAGTTACATAAACCGAACCGAACGCGCAAAAGGCGTAACGGGCAACCATGATAGTCATTTACAGGTTTCCAAAGTTAATATGCCTTAAATATGTTGTGATATCAGTAGGATACCTTTCATTATGCCCAAAACGAGTTTAACCTTAATTTAAGCCTCGGAGGGGTATTTTGGTCATTTTAAAGGTTATAAAAGAGATTAAATGAAATTCTGAGATTCGGGTCCGAATACATCAGTAAAATAACTTATTTTAATAGGTCATATAAGTTGGTAATAAGTCTTATATGACAAAATCGTTTTAAACATAAACTATGTGTTTAATACGCTTAAAAAGCCATTTTAAGCGATTTTCAGGTTATACAGGAAATCTGAGTTTTCTGATCAGGTTATAAAGTTCAAAATACTTCATTTATTAATTAAAATCAGTAGCAAATGGATTTAGGGACATGTTTATAAATCAGTAATAAATATTATCGTCCTCTCACATATCCAAAATTCTCGTTTTATGGTTAAAAGGGCATATTGGTCAACATTAGGCAATTAACGGAAATATGTAAACGAATCGGACAAACAACGAACCAGTCACAGAGGGTTATACCAACATGTAACCTGGTCCTAAGGAAGCTCTAAGGCATTTCCAAATCATACTAAATCGGGTTAGAACTGAAGTCAAAGCAAAAGTCAAAGTTTTGCGACTTTTGGTTCCGAACCGGTTCTAAACAGAAAATTGTCGGATCAAACAAGCTTAGACCAGTTCTTATACTTATTACCAAGTTATATGAGTGATAAAATTGGTTACATTCCTTCTACATTGTTAATTATGCGTTAATTCGAAAATTAGCATTCTGTTGACTTTTTCTAATCAACTTTGACCCGACAAATGGTCTAGTTAGAGTGGGAATCAGAGGGTGCCCTTTTAAGGGTTTATTGCCCACATAATTACCAACTTATAAATACTTTCAATTCGACTAATCACTGGACCATTAATGATTAATTGCTAAGTCAAACGTTAATTACGACGGTTTGACTTTTAAGCTAATAACTAAGCAAAACTTGATTAAGGAAGGTCAAGGGTACTTACCAAAGTCCTATGCACGACCAGGGATGCTTAGAGAAGGCCCTTGAGCTCCAGAGATGATCAGAAGATGAGTATGGGGTGAATGATCAAAGTTGCAACATGAGGGACCTTTATATAGTGCTTTTATCTCATTAGATTGTTGACAAATCATTCTACCATTGATCCCTGATCATCAACATGTGTCCCTAGGGTCTAAAAGCATGTAGGGGTCGCCCATGGAGTGGAAAATATCTTCCTAAGTCGGTTAAAATGGAAATGGCAGACACTAGCCCAAAGATTTCGGATCAGAGGGCCCCTCGCGCCACGCGTAGACCCCCTAGGGTCCCTCGCGTCGCGCGATGCCCCTTCTGATCCAAATCAATTTTCAGATTTTTTACATTTTGGTCCTTGGTCCAAATAAAGTTGTTTCGACATTATTTCTTGCATTATGAGCCCTCCAATTTGACTTATAAGGGCTTCAAGACTTATACCCACTTTGTTAAATCCTTGGTTAACTTTGTTATCACCCGAAAAGTCATAAACTTCATCGTTGACGCTTTTAACTCCTCGTATACGAATTTTATCATAACTTTCTCATACGATAACGAAACTTGGTGAAATTTTTATCATGTATTCTAGTGAGCATAATTAATCGTTACAAAGCTTCGGGTTTGCTAAAAGGTCACTCAGAGGTATACCTTAAATATGTTGACACATTTAACCCCTGTTGTTTGTAATCTCTCACTTTCTTTCACAATTAGCTTCGTATGATCCATGATTCATTCGTTTAAGGGTATGAGCATCATGTAGGGTTATTGTAAAGTATATTTATCGATTGTTGACATTTTGAACCCTTATATTCACATACTTTCCATGTTTGTCAACTTTAGTCCCTCTAGAGTATTATTTCACACGTTCAAGCTTATGACACGTGTCAATACATTATAGGACGTGAATTTTCAAGGTGTTACATCCTCACCCCCTTAAAAGAAATCTCGACCTCGATATTTACTGAAACAAATGAGGGTACTTTTCTTTCATTGTGGATTCTACCTCCCACGTGTACTCGGGACCACTACGGGCATCCCATTTAACCTTTACGATCGGTACATGCTTCCTTCGAAGCTTCTTAACCTGTCGATCCTTGATCGACACAGGTTTTTCAACAAACTTCAAGCTCTCTTCTATGTGCACATCTGTATGTGGTATAACTAGTGATTCATCAGCGAAACACTTCTTCAGATTGCAGATGTGGAATACATTGTGAATACCACTGAGCTCTTCAGGTAAGTTTAACTTATAAGCAACTGATCCGACACATTTGATGACCTCGAATGGTCCTATGTATCTCGGGCTTAACTTACATTTCTTACCAAATCGCATCACTCCCTTCCAGGGTGATACTTTGAGCAACACTTTGTCACCTACCTCAAATTTCAGAGGTTTACGCTTTAGGTCTACATAGCTTTTCTGCCTATCCCTGGCAGCTTTCAGGCGGTCTCGAATCTGGACAATCTTGTCTGTCGTTTCAAAGACTATTTCAGGTCCTGTCAGTTGGACATCTCCAACTTCCGCCCAACAAACGGGAGTTCTGCACTTTCTACCGTACAAGGCCTCGAAAGGCGCAACCTTGATGCTGGTATGGTTGCTATTGTTATATGAGAACTCGATTAATGGCAGGTGGTTATCCCAACTACCACCTAAGTCGATCACACATGCTCGAAGCATGTCTTCCAAAGTTTGGATTGTACGCTCACTCTGGCCGTCTGTCTGAGGATGGTAAGCCGTACTAAAGTTTAAGCGCGTGCCCAAAGATTGTTGGAAACTTTTCCAAAAATGTGACGTGTATCTAGTATCTCTGTCAGAGATAATAGCTACTGGTACGCCATGTAGAGATACAATCTTATCTACGTACAATTGGGCTAACATGTCGGAGTTATAGGTCTCCTTGATGGGTAGGAAATGTGCTGACTTAGTCAGCCTATCTACTATCACCCATATCGTATCATTTCCTTTCCTTGTCTTTGGCAATTTGGTGATGAAATCCATCGTCACCATTTCCCACTTCCACGTGGGAAGTTCAGGCTGTTGTAGCAAACCTGACGGCTTTTGATGTTCAGCCTTGACTTGCGCACACGTCAAACATTTAGCTACATAGGTAGCTATAGACTTCTTCAAGCCTATCCACCAAAATTTGCTTTCAGATCCTGGTACATTTTATCAGCTCCAGGATGAACGGAGTATTTAGAACTGTGGGCTTCCTGGAGGATAACATCCCTAAGTGCTCCATAAACAGGAACCCATATTCATCCATTTAATCTCAAAATTCCGTCCTTGTCATAGGATAACTGTTCTTCAGTTACTCCTAGCTTTTCATTAGGATAGTTAGCTTCCAACACAGCTTCCTTCTGTGCAGCCAACAACCTTTCATTCAAACTATTCTTGATCTCAATGCTCTTGGCATTGATTCTTATAGGCTTCACTCTTTCTTTTCGACTTAAGGCATCGGCGACTACATTCGCCTTGCCAGGATGGTATCTTATTTCACAATCATAATCATTCAAAGTTTCCATCCAACATCGTTGCCTCATGTTCAAGTCCTTCTGATTGAACAAATGTTGCAGGCTCTTGTGATCAGAATAGATCACACACTTGATCCCATAAAAGTAGTGTCTCCACAGTTTTAGTGCAAATACAACGGCACCCAACTCCAAGTCATGGGTGGTGTAATTCTTTTCATGCACCTTTAACTGATGTGAAGCATAAGCAATAACCTTGCCTTTTTGCATAAGCACACATCCCATCCCGGTGTGTGATGCATCACAATATACTACAAACTCTTCTATTCCATCAGGCAATGTCAACACAAGAGCATTGCTCAACTTCTGCTTGAGAATATCGAAGGATTCTTGCTGCTTAGGACCCCAAACGAACTTTACTTTCTTACGAGTCAATGAAGTTAGGGGTGCAGCAATCCTTGAAAAGTTTTCAATGAAACGCCTATAATATCCTGCCAATCCCAAGAAACTGTGAATTTCTGTGGGCGTCTTCGGCTCTTGCCAGTTCATGACAGCTTCAACTTTAGCGGGATCTACTTGGATACCACGCTCACTAACAACATGTCCAAGGAATTGGACTTCACGAAGCCAGAATTCACACTTCGAAAACTTGGCATAGAGCTTCTCCTGCTGAAGTAATTCCAGAATACATCGAAGGTGCTTCTCATGGTCAGCCTGACTCTTGGAGTAAATGAGAATGTCATCGATGAAGACGATGACGAATTTATCTAGGTAAGGTTTGCAGACACGATTCATGAGATCCATGAATGCGGCTGGTGCATTTGTGAACCCAAAAGGCATCACTAGGAACTCGTAATGACCATAACGAGTTCTAAATGCAGTCTTGTGCACATCTTCATCTTTAACCTTCAATTGATGATAGCCTGACCTCAAATCAATCTTAGAGAAGTAGCTTGCCCCTTGTAATTGATCGAACAGATCGTTGATTCTGGGCAAAGGATACCTATTCTTGATAGTGACTTTATTAAGCTCACGGTAATCGATGCACAGACGCATCGATCCATCCTTCTTCTTGACAAATAGGATTGGTGCTCCCCAAGGAGACGAGCTAGGTCTAATGAAACCTTTGGCTAGCAATTCATCTAGTTGTGTTCTCAATTCCTTCATCTCTGTTGGTGCCAACCTATAAGGCGCTCTAGCAACGGGTGCTGCTCCAGGGATGATGTCGATTCTGAATTCTACTTGTCTATCTGGTGGTAAACCAGGTAGTTCTTCAGGGAAAACTTCTGGGTATTCAGAAATGATGGGGATGTCTTCAATCTTAGGCTTCGGCTCGTCAATAGTCACTTGTGCCATGTAGATGACACAACCCTTCTTCAAACACTTAGAGGCCTTGAGCATAGTCACTTGCTCAGGCAGTCCATACTGGGTATCTCCCTGAATGGTAAGTGATTCACCAGATGGAGTCTTGATCACCACCTGCTTCCTATTGCAGACAATCTGGGCCTGGTTATGAGACAACCAGTCCATGCCTAAAACTATGTCAAAACCGGCTAACTTCAAAGGAAGTAGGGACAAAGGAAAAGAGTGGTTCTTAATGGATATAACACATCCATCTAACACAGTTGAGACAGTTTCTATGGTGCCATCTGCTAACTCCACCTCATATTTCACTCTTAAGGTCTTAACAGGTAAATTCAGCAATTTGCAAAACTTATTATCTACGAAAGACTTATCAGCGCCTGAATCAAAAAGTACTCTTGCATAGACATCATTTATAAGGAAGGTACCTGTGATCACATTGTCGTCCTGCACAGCTTCCTTTGCATCCATCCTGAAGACCCTAGCATTGGTCTTCTTTCCTTCATCAGCTTTCTTTGCATATTTTGGGCAATTTGTCTTAATGTGCCCTTTTTCGTTGCAACTGTAGCACGTTGCATCTTTCAGCTTCTTGCACTCTAGGGTCTTATGTTCCGAAGATTTGCAAATCCCACAAGGCCTCGTCTGAGATTGGGATTTTGAGTCAAGTCTGCACCTCCCAAAGTGGTGCTTCTGACAAATCTTACACTTGGGCTTATCTCCAGATTGATGCCCATCCTTCTTAGAACCAGACCCCTTCTTGTGGTCATTGTTTCCCCTGTGCTTCTTATCTGACCGTCGTGAATTATCATCTTCACGCTTCCTTTTCTCGGCATCCGTGTTCCTCAGCGATCTCTGTCTGACCGCGTCCAGTGTGAGGGACAAAGATATATCAGCTACAGGTCTGAAAGTAGCTGGCCGAGAGGCTTTTATGCTTGCCTTTATCTCTGGGGCTAAACCCCCAATGAAACGAGCTATTCTTTTGGGTTCCGGGGTCACCAGATAAGGAACCAACCTTGACATTGTATTAAAGCTCGTAAGGTAAGCTTGGCAATCTAGATTTTTCATTACTAATGACAGAAAATCCGACTCAATCTTTTCTACCTCATGCTGAGGGCAGTAGTTTTCTCTAATCAATGCCATGAACTGATCCCAAGTCATATTGTATAATGGGATTTTCCCCGTAGCTTGGATTAAAGATCTCCACCATGCTAAGGCCTCACGTTTGAACGATTGAGACACAAACTTTACCACATCCTTCTCAGCGCATCTGCTGATATCAACCACGGTGTCCATCTCATCCAACCACGTCATGCAGTCAATAGCTCCTTTCTCCCCAGTGAAATCCCTGGGTTTACATGAAACAAAATACTTGTAGGAGCAACCCTTATCACGGGGTCCTTGATTCAATACAATCTTTTAAGATGGAGCACTTTGATGATTTGAGGACTGACGATCGTCATCACCTTTCTTCAGCTCATCCTTCTTGGAGGGTGGCTTGCTGTGAGCCTCAGAATGAGTCTTAGGCTTGGAATGCGGTGCGGATAGGGTCCTACTTCGAGTCCCGCTATACTCCTGATACTGCCGCTCTATTGCTTTTGTAACAGCATTGTCAATTAACGCTTGGAGTTCAGCACCAGTCACATTGAACCTGGTGGCGTCTTGATTCTCCTTTGGCCGACTATTGATCTCATCCGAGTCAGCCATTGTTTGAACTGTTACCTAAGATATCGACAATAATTTATTTGGGAGTTTATTATGGAATTGCCTTTTAGGGCAATTCATTAACCATGGTAAGCATAGACCACATTTGGTTAATTAGTTACTCACATTTATTTAGGATTTTTATTATAATTTATCCTAATTATAAAACAATAACAGTTTTATTAGTGGCACAAAAGGCCTAGTCACAAGGACATTTTTAAATCATAAGCCATGATTTCAGAGAATCAAGGCATTTAAGGTTTGAACATAGTTCTTTACCTTTTTCTGACAGGGAGTCGTAGACTACTACTGTCTTTTGTCTTATATGACAATGAGTATGGCCCGTAGGCACTATATTACCAATGTATGGTAAAAATATGATCATCTTAATTGATGATTTAAACCCATGATTTATAGATCATTAAGTTGGGTTAGGAATCTTTTGGAGGATCCTTATATAAGGATGACGTGTGTGATTTTTAACGAATCACTTCTGCCAGGAGCGTTAACATGTTTTCAGATGTTAACAGGGATTCGAATATTTTAAACAGGTCTTACTATCTTGGCCGAGTCTTATAATGACATGTAGGCTAGGTTATACCTTTTAGATTCTTATTTAATATTTAAATATGCAGATTATTTTTAAAAGGAATGATTTTTTATTTATTTATTTATTTCATGTATAATATATTTATGCATATAATGGCAAAAATGAAATTTATAAACTTAACATTCCATTAATTTTTAAAAGATTACACATTGCCCTAAACGGGACTTTTAACAGAACAATTTGCCCACGCAGGGGCTAAACCGATAACACAAGTCCACGCAGGGACCAAATACTAGAATAGATGTCCACGCAGGGACTAAAAAGATAAGTCCACGTAGGGACTAAATACACAGATAAATGTCCACGCAGGGACTTGATTGAAATAGAAAATACAACAGTACATATAGGGATTTAATGATCCCTCTTCTTCTTCCCCTTCAACAAGCTCGCTAGGCCTTTGAGGAATCCTCTGTTGTTCCTACGTTCTTCTTGGAATTCATGTTCTACCCGACTTAGTCTTTGGAGGATTTCCTCCTGTTCCGGTGGGGAAAATCGTGGTGGTTGCGACTGCTGTCGAATCGGTGGTCGAGCAGGTACTTGATATCCATGAGTTGGATATCCCACTCCCCAAGGAGCTCCATACGGTCCTTCCGGATGAAGGGCGTTGTAGTTGGCCGCTACCAAGTATGGGTCGGCTTCAGCATAGTTATAGTGGGTGTGAGCCGGCTGCTCAAACGGATTGTACGCCATTGAACCGGCGTATGCAGGAATCGGGTTATCAAAACCCATCGGTGGTGGCTGTGGTGCCACTGGTGCAGAGTTCACCTCTGGAACTGGGTTGGAGGGCCCACCCATTTGTGGGTCTTCATGCAGTGGCGGGTAATGACTGCCACTGGAGTGTCGAGGGGTGCTAAAGTGAAAATCCCCTCCTCGCGCGGATATTCTTGCGCCTATTCTCCGACGCCTTGGTGGTTCTGGAGGTGCTTGATGAACTGGCGGCGGTGGAGGCGGTGGCGTGACTGCCACGAAACGTGAATCCTCTGAGGGATCCTGTTGCTGCTGCTGGTGAGGTGATGATTGGTGAGAAGGTGTGAAATACCATTCATGTTGGTTAAACCTCGCTTGATAACTGTCTGGACCACCGTAGGGTGATCCGTGGAAAGAAGATCCATCAGAGATTTCGATGGGATGGTTGGGGGTACCGCTTGCAGGTTCGACAGGATCCGTGTCCTCGTCCATGTCCATTGCATTGTCTCCTGAGAAGTGGTCCTCTGGTCCCAATGGGTTAAAACCCACTGGTTCTTGAATATAGTTTGCCGGGTTGAACCGGCCCTGAAAGACAGGAGTAGGGTCGCCGAAGGAATGGTGCGAAAGGGATCGCTGCAATGGTATATATGAAGGTTGAGGGTTATCGGGCTCGTTTTCCGAATGCGGTCCAAAGGAATGACGATAGGGAGGTGTTGAGCTGTGCGAGACTGACCGTCTAGCGGGCTCCGTATAGGTCCTCCAGGCTCCTTGCGGACCGGCACTCATTGTAGTGGAATGAGTTCGCCGGTGAGAAGGCCCGGCTTCATGATCGTTGGGGGCAGTGATTGGCCCCTTGCCTCTTCCTCCTCTTTTAAATCTTGGCGGCATATTTCTTTCCAAATAATAAAAGATACAACAAGAAATATAAAGGACAAAGTTAAAATAAAAACAATTTGGATTTGTCCTAAGTTCTTTGTCTAGACTCGAAAATTTAAGAATGTGCAATTGTGTCATTGAGATTAAACACAAAAGGCTAGTGTTTAATTCACTCAATGTTGGCTCTGATACCAACCTGTCACACCCCGATATTTCCACGTATTACCGGTGGGCCCGGTGGGGAGTATCGTGACGTGGTTGGTAATATTACAGTCAAACAACACAATATATAATATGCACAGCGGAAGCAAAAGATAGATTTAATTCAACCGAATATAATTGTAATATCAAGTATCACAAACAGTTGAAAATAATCCACAGGTGGATCAAAAATAAATAGGAAACGTTGTTCAACAGTTTTGACATCCAAGCTTGCGAGACTTATTGTGGACGCTAGGAGAAAGCCAGTCTAGTTCGCATAGTACCTGCACTTAACCTTTTTGGGAAAAATACGCCAGTTTACACTGGTAAATACATTCAACCGACTCATTTTGAAAAGTTTAATAAAATTGATTTGAATGCACGTGGCACAAACTTTTATAACTTGGGATAATTATTTGAATATAATACTTGTAAACGAATTACATGTTTTTTATGCGTTCAGTAGTCCGATCCGTGGACCGGGTTAAAGATCAATAGACACACCACTTTATTTATTTATGCACTGACGGGTGTACGCCTACACCCCGTGCTCAGGTCGTGGCCATCTCGTAAGATGATGCCAAGGATATCCGGGACATGGTCATTAACCCCCCAAAGGCTTTAAGCAAACAAAACATTTCAAAACGGGGCATATCAATGATTTAACCTCTATTCGATTAAAGATTCAATGCCGGACCAAGCGGTATTTTATATACCGTACCCCAAGCCCGTATAAGGGAAAATAAGTTAAAAGTATTTACCTTTGCAAGTATCAATCACTATTAGCAAGTGCGGGTAGCTTTTACCGGGTCTCCTATTATGGAACGAAGTTTTATAATAACCTATTAGAATCCTAACGGGTCTTTAATTAAGCCTAAGCCTAGACCAGTTAGTTTTAAAGAAAGATACGGTTCGAAAGCACGATTAAGCGAATACCGGAATAGAATGTGACTTAGACCCGACAAGTTTGAAGACTTGTATAATATGGGTAATCTGACCACATTCTGGATTTTGAGATAAAAACGATAAGGTTTGACCCGTTTCGGCTAATTTATGCAAACTAGTTACATAAACCGAACCGAACGCGCAAAAGGCGTAACGGGCAACCATGATAGTCATTTACAGGTTTCCTAAGTTAATATGCCTTAAATATGTTGTGATATCGGTAGGATACCTTTCATTATGCCCAAAACGAGTTTAACCTTAATTTAAGCCCCGTAGGGGTATTTTGGTCATTTTAAAGGTTATAAAAGAGATTAAATGAAATTCTGAGATTCGGGTCCGAACACATCAGCAAAATAACTTATTTTAATAGGTCATATCAGTTGGTAATAAGTCTTATATGACAAAATGGTTTTAAACATAAACTATGTGTTTAATACGCTTAAAAAGCCATTTTAAGCGATTTCCGGGTTATACAGGAAATCTGAGTTTTCTGATCAGGTTATAAAGTTCAAAATACTTCATTTATTAATTAAAATCAGTAGCAAATGGATTCGTGTCAAAATATTATGTAGAACTCATTTTATAACCAAAAAGGGTATAATCGGTATTTACCGAATCAACGCCATAACCTTAGGTTATGAGCAGGTTAAAAATAATTAAAAATCTTTAAAATCCCAAAATATTATATTACATCAGTGGGTAAAAGGTTTGGTGTCGAAAATTGGGTTTAGATAGGCTTTATGCTAATGACGCCGTTAAATTACTAAAAAGCGTTCTAATTACGTCATTGAGCATAACTCCTAATCTAGACCTCAAACTGATGTGAAAATTTAGGGACATGCTTATAAATCAGTAATAAATATTATCGTCCTCTCACATATCCAAAATTCTCGTTTTATGGTTAAAAGGGCATATTGGTCAACATTAGGCAATTAACGGAAATATGTAAACGAATCGGACAAACAATTAACCAGTCACAGAGGGTTATACCAACATGTAACCTGGTCCTAAGGAAGCTCTAAGGCATTTCCAAATCATACTAAATCGGGTCAGAACTGAAGTCAAAGCAAAAGTCAAAGTTTTGCGACTTTCGGTTCCGAACCGGGTCTAAACAGAAAATTGTCGGATCAAACAAGCTTAGACCAGTTCTTATACTTATTACCAAGTTATATGAGTGATAAAATAGGTTACATGCCTTCTACAATGTTAATTATGCGTTAATTCGAAAATTAGCATTCTGTTGACTTTTTCTAATCAACTTTGACCCGACAAATGGTCTAGTTAGAGTGGGAATCAGAGGGTGCCCTTTTAAGGGTTTATTGCCCACATAATTACCAACTTATAAATACTTTCAATTCGACTAATCACTGGACCATTAATGATTAATTGCTAAGTCAAACGTTAATTACGACGGTTTGACTTTTAAGCTAATAACTAAGCAAAACTTGATTAAGGAAGGTCAAGGGTACTTACCAAAGTCCTATGCACGACCAGGGATGCTTAGAGAAGGCCCTTGAGCTCCAGAGATGATCAGAAGATGAGTATGGGGTGAATGATCAAAGTTGCAACGTGAGGGACCTTTATATAGTGCTTTTATCTCATTAGATTGTTGACAAATCATTCTACCATTGATCCCTGATCATCAACATGTGTCCCTAGGGTCTAAAAGCATGTAGGGGTCGCCCATGGAGTGGAAAATATCTTCCTAAGTCGGTTAAAATGGAAATGGCAGACACTAGCCCAAAGATTTCGGATCAGAGGGCCCCTCGCACCACGCGTAGACCCCCCAGGGTCCCTCGCGTCGCGCGATGCCCCTTCTGATCCAAATCAATTTTCAGATTTTTTACATTTTGGTCCTTGGTCCAAATAAAGTTGTTTCGACATTATTTCTTGCATTATGAGCCCTCCAATTTGACTTATAAGGGCTTCAAGACTTATACCCACTTTGTTAAATCCTTGGTTAACTTTGTTATCACCCGAAAAGTCATAAACTTCATCGTTGACGCTTTTAACTCCTCGTATACGAATTTTATCATAACTTTCTCATACGATAACGAAACTTGGTGAAATTTTTATCATGTATTCTAGTGAGCATAATTAATCGTTACAAAGCTTCGGGTTTGCTAAAAGGTCACTCAGAGGTATACCTTAAATATGTTGACACATTTAACCCCTGTAGTTTGTAATCTCTTACTTTCTTTCACAATTAGCTTCGTATGATCCATGATTCATTCGTTTAAGGGTATGAGCATCATGTAGGGTTATTGTAAAGTATATTTATAGATTGTTGACATTTTGAACCCTTATATTCACATACTTTCCATGTTTGTCAACTTTAGTCCCTCTAGAGTATTATTTCACACGTTCAAGCTTATGACACGTGTCAATACATTATAGGACGTGAATTTTCGAGGTGTTACACCAAATTTCAGGTTTGTAGCTAGATTTAATTATGTGTTTAATCGAAACACTCACATAGACATAAGTGTTTAACTTAATTCATCAACTATGATAATCAAAGACTAAGTACTCCGGTCAATACATAACGGGAGCTTATCAAATGACTATCAGTTACAATTACCAACCCTAATCCTGTAGCAAATATATCCCAATTACTAGAACTCTCAGGAATTGAATGATCAAAGATTAAAGTTAAAGAAAATGCAACCGGTTATAATTGATTAATCAAATTAAAGGTGAAAAGCATCGAATGCTTAGATCACCGAGTTATACGATTGTCACAAACACATAAAATCATCTAACTTACAAAAACCCGGCATCCGGAGGAAACCATAAGAGTTTTAGCCGCTCATCTCGCAAGTTTGATCTTCAAAAGCTTGTAAAAACGATTGATGCATGACTGATTCGACAAGAACTAGGAATTATGATAATGATTGAGATGAGTTGAATGCCAAAAATCCGATCTTGTTGCTCCCCAATTCGTCCAGTGTGAAGTTGTCTTGAAAACTAGGGTTTATTTCATTAAAAACCCTCCAAATAATCAAGCTGCGCGTCGTTCCTAAAATCTCGCCGCCACCTACGGTCTAGAGACCGTAGGTTACGGTTCATACTTCCTGCAAAAACTGCCTCCACCATAGGTGGATGTACACACCGTAGGTGAAGGTCTGGCAGCCCTGTTTCTTTTCTTCCTTGCTTCATCCCATCGTAACCTACGGTTTACAACCGTATGTGAAGGCGTGATTCATCAACCCATGCATAACCAATATACAACTTTCAACATATGACATAATTGGTCTTGACTTCATATTTCTCACTTCTCTCACATATCAAACACTCCCATCTTCCATTTAATGACCATGAGGCCCCTAAAACTTCAATGTTTCTTATTCCTACAATATTTCAGCTATTATTAACTTTCATTTAATTACCAAAATGCCCCTAAATTTTGTAGCATCACATTTCTTGAATCTCCGAACTCTAACTTGACCCGAATCAATTCCCGATCACTATGAATGCCTTGTTCACATCCTCGAATGCTCCGCATCACGTTTAACTAGCTTAACAACACCAAATTATGTGCTTTACTTGCAATAACAAGAACACTCATAGTTAATGTATTCCAAACATATAAACATGTAAAACACACTAAATTACATAAAATACTCACTTTAGCACTCGTGTTTCACACTCACCATCACATTCCCACACTTGCCTTTGATTGTCCTCAAGCAAACCAATCCGGACCTATTCACCGCAGTATCAACACCTCTAAATCCCTCAACGACTGACACGATTGAGATTGACAATCTGACAGATAAATGATACGCATTTAAAACAGCTTAAGACTTTCGTAACAACAACTAACATGCTTATATTACTACACACATGCCACACGCCCCTCACAATGATCACTCTTCTCGGCTTAATCAAGACTAGCGTGTAATATGCTAATATATATTTCGCTAAAAACCAAATATGCTACCTTGCAATCATAAGCTTGTATAGCAATCACACCTCCACTGTATCAAATAACGTAACACATATCAAAAGGACTTTCGGTTTTTGGGTTAAGGGTAAAGGGTAAAGGTAGGAAAATATTTTTGGGTATTTTTATGTTTATATGGCGAACACAAACGAACATACCAAACCATGACAACTTATTCACAATGATACTAAAACTTTGGGTTATTTTCGACCCATTTATTTTACACAAACATAACAATGATTTTTTTTTCTTTTCTTTTCAACAAACATCTAACACACATTTGTTAT
This sequence comes from Helianthus tuberosus, assembly GCA_030545235.1. Classification (NCBI taxonomy): domain Eukaryota; kingdom Viridiplantae; phylum Streptophyta; class Magnoliopsida; order Asterales; family Asteraceae; genus Helianthus; species Helianthus tuberosus. The sequence continues at coordinate 160,226,131 of CM060373.1, read as the reverse complement.
TCATGGTTGGTAATCAAACGGTTAAACAAGGTGTAACAAACGAAGGGTAAAAGGCTCAACATGGTTTCCTAAGGTGGATGAAATCACAATTGACATAAGAAACAATGAAAGGATCCTAATGCCTTTATCATCTATGTGCATACGCTAAACCACAGTCTCAGCATGTATCAAACCACACAAGTTCTAACACAAAGCAACATATGGCCTACACTCAACAAATGAACATTTATTGAAAATTCAACTAGTATGCTCAAATATCTCACCGAATAGAAGGAATATGGGTTACCAACACGTAGCATGTGTAATTCCTAAAGCATGTTACCCTAGTTAGGCATCTCTTCTCAACTATCATCTAAAAACCTGTCAGAAAAACTCTCATGAAACTTAAAGGGATAACCATGACTCGGGACTACGTTAGTTTACTACCGGCAAGGAACTCATTAGCGATTGAAACTTAAGGTTTTCGAATCCATTTTACCTTACTTAAGGCGATAATTTTTTTCAAAATTTCACTTTTTTCAATTTTCATCGATTTCAATCGCTTCAAAGCCTTTATCCCCAAACCTTGGGTTTATCCCGACACTTGGGCAACATTGTCCCTAATGTATAGTGCTTTTAAAACTAGCCCGGAAATACCAACCAAACAATCCACAGAAAGAATCTGACAAAATGAAACGGTGATAAACTAAACTGACAAATTGACCCAAAGCACATGGACTAAAATACTAAAATGACATTTAACTTTATTATTTTAAACTAAAAAACCCTCTTATAATCCTCTTCAACGAGTATATATCATTTACTCTTTTTTTAGTGAAATTTATTTATTTTTTTAAATTCTTTGGTACATGATTGATTCAAGGTCTTTGGGTGCAGGTTGTGTTCAAAACGCGTATATATCATTGCAATGTTGATTCAAGTGGCAATGTTGGCTTGGATATCCTCGACGAAAACAGTTGGAGCCCCGCTTCAACGATTTTAAAGGTTCTACTTGCTTTGAGATCGATCTTTACCAACCGAAACCCATGTATGTATTTCCCTCTCTATTAAAATAATCTCGTAATTTCTGGAATATTTGGTGAGTTTGATGTTGTTGATATGCTGCAGATAAACCGCAAGTTCCGGGAATCGCTCACTTGTTCTTGGTGGATAGAGTTAAGCATGATGCACTTGCAGCTGAATGCAGTGGCGGACCCAGGAATTTTTCCATGGGGGTGCGGAACATTTTTAAAAATTTTAGGCCCTAGGTATATAAGTAAAAAAATCGGTTCGTATCGGGTCAGGTAAAACAAACGAACATCAAACTAAATTTATATAATCATCAAAAACATGTCAAACATTGTTACAAACATAATTAAAACGTCGACGCGCTATGGGTTTTCATTTTTTGAAATCTATCCAAAACATCATCTAAAACTAATTTCTTAAGCAATTCTTTCTCTATATAACATAAGTTCATCGCTCCATAACATAATGTTTCAATTTTAATTTTAGGGTGATTAGGTTGTTTATATATTTTTTAGGGTGATTATGTTGTTTATATATTTTTAGGGTGATTACAACTTACGTTATGATTTCTAGGGCTTGAATAGTTGAAAATTAAAATTGAAACATTATGTTATGGAGCGATGAACTTATGTTATATAGAGAAAGAATTGCTTAAGAAATTAGTTTTAGATGATGTTTTGGATAGATTTCAAAAAATGAAAACCCATAGGGCGTCGACGTTTTAATTATGTTTGTAACAATGTTTGACATGTTTTTGATGATTATATAAATTTAGTTTGATGTTCGTTTGTTTTACCTGACCCGATACGAACCGATTTTTTTACTTATATACCTAGGGCCTAAAATTTTTAAAAATGTTCCGCACCCCTATGGAAAAATTCTTGGGTCCGCCACTGGTGTGTATAGGACTTTGACCCAAACAAACCAAAAGTCAGATTCTACGATTTTTATAAGAAATCTTTATTAAAAAAAATATCTTGATATAGATTGTGTCCTTTTGTGTGTGACAAAATCACACCACACAAAATTTCACAATTTGTTTTCCACACTTAAAAATATGAAGATATTTGTTGAAGATTTCGTTGTTATCCCTTTAAAACTGGAATGTTGCACACCAACTGTTTGTAAAAATGTCTACAACAAGTGCCCCCATCTTCCAGTCATGGACTCAGGTTGTATCACCTCCTTGTGCTGCATCTGGCACCAATTTCACTCCTTCAATTGCTAATACTCATGGTATACTGTTTTTCCCTTATTATTGATAACTGTTCATGTTGTTAGTTTAAGATGTTCATCATTTGATTGCTTGATTATGTTAGATTCTTTATGGGTTTGTTGAATTTTAAGTAAATTGGTGGGCAGTACACCTATTTGATCAGAAGTATGCACCTATGTATAAATTCAGTTTGATGATAATGTTCTGGATGTGGGGTGTTCATCTGTTCGGATATCGGTTTATTCGGTTTTGTATTTCTTTTGGGCTTAAACCGACAATGGAACCGATCCGAATTAACCAAATTCAACCGATTATAGCGATTTGTTTGGTTTATTCGGTTCGGTTATTATTCGGTTTGGTTATCTGAATAAGCAAGATTTGTGAAACCGAAAGCTGAATTCACAGTTTGGGTACGTTTAGGTACCGAACCAGAAACTGAGTTCTCACACCCCTATTCGGTTATGGAGCGGTTCGTTTTAACGGTTATGCGCACTGTTTTTTTGTTCACGAGGCGCAATATATAAATTATTTATATTTCTCGTATGTTTCTAGCATCATTGATCATTTACTCAAAATTTAGACATAAACAAGCTTTATATTATGGTTTAATATCTAAATAAACTGTATATGCAACCTAAAACGTTATATGTACAACATCCTGATGCACAAATCCATCACATGTGCAAAAAACGCGCCTCAAGTCTTTTTTTTGTGTGAAAATCGCGCCTCACTTAGTCTAAAGCGAGCAACCTTACCTGAGGCGCGCTTTTTAAAACTCAGCAAATAATAAATTAATTTACTTTATATTATCTGACATAGTTTATAAATCGTAATTAACCTGCAGGAATCAAAAGTTTCATGGGTTCTCCCTTACAAGAACATCAAAAATGGAAAAATTCAGTTAAGCCAAGAAGGAAGATAAGGGCTGCAGCCGTCATCGCTGCACCTCCAGCTGAGGAAGTTAAAGAGTATGTTTTTTACCCTCCCTACATGTTTTAAATTTGCAGTCTTGGAGATATAATTTCATAATATCAATATCAAGGTGTATGTGTATTTTTCTATATGTTTTCATGTGTTTACTGTTTCATTTAAGTCGCTGTAAGTCGTTCGTTCAATATTATTTCCTTACCGCAAAAATATTGTGTTCTGTTCCAGATTTTTGCTTCCCTCATGGGCTGATTTCGACATTGGGAAAGCCCCAGTCTACTGGAAAACAATGAATGGCCTTCCTCCTAGTTCTGTAAGCTTATTGACATTAACTTTTATTAATAAAAAACGGAAAACGCCATTAAAATACCAACGTACTTTCTTATGTTGTAGTGTTGTACATTATATTATAGTCTTGAAACTTGTTAAAAATACACGAGAAAGTCCCTTAACCCAATTTTGATATATTAAAGTTCCTAAATAATGACTTATCATGGATACTACCCCTTAAACTAGTCAAATTTGATGGACTGACATTCATCATTTTTGCACAAAAAAAGTTTATCCTTTCTTATTTTGACCAATTTAAGAGGTAAATTAGTCATTATTGGTTTATCTCAATTTTTTCCGTGTGTGTGTTTTTTAGTAAATTTCAATTTTAATATGTTAATTTGCGGAAAAAAATAATAAAAATTCGGGTTGAATGGGTCGTGTTCGGGTTCATATATATGACATGATTTTTGGGTTCGGGTCGTGTTCATATAATCGAATACTCAGGTTGAACCCACCAACACGACCCGTTTAGCACCCCTAATTAAAGTTAGCTTGAGAGACTTTTTCACGCAAAATAAGAAAGCATGTTGGTTTTTTTAACAGTATTAACACAAAAATATGGGATTATTAATCATTTGTCAAATTCTCAGGGAGAAAGGTTAAAGTTGTTTTACAATCCTGCTGCTACCAAACTTGCTCCAAATGAAGAATACGGGATCGCTTTCAATGGTACTTTTTTCGTCATAAACTTCTTACAATAACATTTATAGATTCTAGAAGTGTAATGCTTTATTTTTTATTTATTTGTATTTTTTTTTGTAGGCGGGTTTAATCAACCAATCATGTGCGGTGGTGAACCAAGGGCTATGCTTCGTAAAGACCGTGGCAAAGCCGACCTTCCTATTTACACCATCCAAATATGTATCCCCAAACATGGTAATATTTTCTTTTATTTTTCAGAGTACTCTTTTATAGTGTTTTGACTTTTCGTTTCTCCATTTTGACTTTAACTTAATTGCAGCCGTGAACTTGATATTTTCGTTCACAAACGGGACGGATTGGGATGGTCCTTATAGACTACAGTTTCAAGTGCCAAAAGCATGGCGTAATCGAGACCTAGATTTCTTCAATCGGGTAAATAAATCTTGAGTGTCACTTTACCATTTTATCATTATATTATTTCATCTTAAATGCTATGCAGTTAATGCGGTTAAAAATCGGATATCGGTCAAGGCCGATATTTGAGATATAGGTTATCGCGGTGGGATATCGGTAGTTTTAATATCATGCAAAATTTTTATATATAGCAATTTAACACTAACAATTCAGTATACTTCCCTACCATTAAAAAATTAACCTTTTGCAACTTGCAAATCACTAACATTTGTAGCAAGTAGGAACTGATTAAGACTTAAAACACCAACATTTAACTACCAATTAACAATTAAGACTAAAAACACTAATAGCAGCAATAAGAAGAAAAACTAATGGTAGAACTAAAGAAGAAAAGTACGGATATTTGGACAATCGGTGATATATCGATCATCGGTCAATATCGGCACTAATATCAGTACCGATATTCCGACCGATATTTGACACCGATATTTTACATGGGGACCGATAACCGGTATATCGGTGATAGATAACCGGTATATCGGTGATAGATAACCGATATACTGGTGATATATCACCGATATTAACTGTATAGATCATTATATCATTTCATCTTAAATGTCATTTTAAACCCTAAACTCTAAACGCTAAAGTGTTTTTTCTAAATAATTATTTAGGGTCTCACTGAGGAATTGAGCAGAGAAGGTGCGTGCGAAAAAGCGATCTTTCCCGATACAAGCATTGTGATCGATAGATGTCAAATAATGGGTAACTTGACTCTTGAAGGGGTAAGTATAAAAAAAAACTAACCTTTTCAACAAACTTGTATTTTATTGGTTATTTTATTTGTTAATAATCAGAATTTGTCAAACAAACACAAACATGTAACTATGTGATTAATACATGTTGCAGGGCGATCGCTGTGAACTTGATCTGGTATCAGGGTGCTTAGATCCCGACTCTCCCGAATATAACCCGCTTGCAAATGTAGATGATGGATCCTGCCCTCCATACTCAGATTCCGAAGATTAAGATTACGGCTTTTTCTTCGTTCATTTGATATACAAATCTACTTTTAGAAACTGGTTCATTGAACTCATAGTTAAAAGAGGTTCTTGTTCATTGTTATGCCTCTTTTTGTTAATACAGTTGTATACAATGTACTTTTGGGAAATACGATTTTTATCGTTTACTGTAGATAACATAATTTCGACCTGTTTTACTTCTCAATGGTTTAATGCCAGTTGTTTTTATTTGTAACGGGACGAATATAGGAAATATATTAACTAGAAAGTCTGGAAATTTTATTCTTAATCCATATAAGTCCTATATAGTCTTCCTAATCACATTTGACATAAAATTTAGCGTGTGGATAAGATTAATAGATTAGACGAAAAGTGTTACAGTTCAGTCCAGACAGCTCGTTTTGACGCGCAGCGATAATCAGGCAAGTTTTGAAATCAGGTGTTGGCTTAGAGAGGCTCATTGTGTCGCATCACAGGCCTTAAAAACTGTTCGGTTTAGAACCAGTTCAGGTTGGGTCAAACATTGTCAAACCCGGGTTTTGGGGCAACCGGTTCGGGTTTCAACCCGGTTTTTAAGGGGGGAATGATTGGGTTTGACTAGGTTCGGTTCGGGGTTTGACCTGTTTAAACCTGTCTCAAGGTATAGGGTTACAAACTGATTTTAACCCTATGGTTCTGTTCGGGTTCAAAACCGGGTTCAGCTCCCAACCCAGTTTTTTTATGCACCTGTAGTTGTGCCAGAAGTGGGTTTGTTTGGAAGTATGTTTATAAACTATTGAGACTGATGGACTGCCCAAATCGAAATAGGTTGGCGGGTTTGATCGGATTAAGATTTATATAGTTCGTTTTAGTGTTTGGTTTTGGCCGTATAATGGTTCGAACCTACATGGAATTCGTAATTTAAATTCGACGTGAACTTTTGCTTTTTAGGATTCTAAGAACAATGGACACCTGCCACTTAGGCTTTCGCCTAGTGGTCAAGAGAAAAATATCATCCTTCGACATGAGCATTTGATTGTAAGAATACCATAAATCAAATTAATAATAACTTTAGATTTACTGTATCGATATAAGTAGAATTATGAAATATTTCTCATACGGATTGTATGACGAGCCAATTATTGGTCATACAGGTCGTGTTACGTATCTTATTTTTATTTTTATTACTATTGTTAAGTCAAGGGATTAATATGCTATTTTGGTTTAGTTTGGGGGTGTCTTATGTAAGTTTCTTATTTATTTATTTGGGTTACGTATGGAATGGAAATCAAGCATAATTTGAGTCAAATATCTCTCTATCTCTTAGTTTTCTTCTTCCCCAAGGTTTTAACCCTATCAAGGGTATCAGAGCCCCAGTCCGATTCCTCATCGGAATTCCTTGCCGCCGCCATGACTAACACCCGCAATAATGAAATCGACAACACCCTCAAGTCCCGTGGTAAGGCAATCAGCGACATCCAAGCTGCGTTAGCGGCCCTGATGAAGCAACAGGAACAATCTTCGAAGCAACAGGAAGAGATTTTGAAGGCGGTGCGTGATAAAGCCGTGCAGTCGTCGGGTAGTTCCTTCGGGTCCTTCTCCGGCCCAGATTAGTATATGCTATTTTGGTTTAGTTTGGGGGTGTCTTATGTAAGTTTCTTATTTATTTATTTGGGTTACGTATGGAATGGAAATCAAGCATAACTTGAGTCAAATATCTCTCTATCTCTTAGTTTTCTTCTTCCCCAAGGTTTTAACCCTATCAGGTCGTAAGTGAGGGCTAAGATGACTATATTTCCTAGTATGAGAAGGTGTTTCATCAACAACATACGGCCTATATGAAAGTATAATTTGACAAAAAAAAATGACGGATGTGACAGTAATATCAACCATATATCAACCATGTGCCTTGTATGCCTTTTTTCACTCGTCTATACCACTTGCATGATGCGACAAGGATCCTAATGTCCACTTATGGTGATGGTCTACTTAAATTAACACCTTTATCAATAAATTAAAAGAATTTTCCTCTCTCTATATATTTTTTCTCATATTAAGTGACTATATATCATATTCTAACGTTGTTTATCACTATTATATTTTTTACACTAGTTGGAGCTCACACGATGTGTCAGAGTGCAAATCATCTCATAAAGTCCACCAACGATTTGGGTGATGCTTTCTAGTTAAGGGTTTAGGCCATGGGGTATGGGGTGTGAGTTGGGGGAAAACGCCCAAGCCACCACCTCGGGTGGGCTTGGGTTGGGCCGTGGCCCTTGAGGCTTGGCTTTCAAGCCGGGTGTGGGGCGGGTTAGCAAGGTGACATGGCAGACTCTCAATGGCCAAACCAAACTAGCCATTTCACATGCCCCCATGTGTCAACTCATGCCCCCAACCCAAGCCCCACCATACCCCACGGGCGTGGGTTTGAGTTTGTCTTCCACAGTGGACTGGGGGACTCCCATTCCACGTGTCAACAAATGCCCCAACCCAAGCCCCACCATACCCCACGGCCTTAGGTTTTTGGGGGTGGCAGTGTGAGGGTGGATTAGGGGGATCAGATTTTTTCGTATTAATGCACATGTGTAGTACTTTTTTTTATAGAGTTAATTAGTAATTACATAGTTAGTCGCTGTGTTTTGCACAAAATAACATACTTAGGTATTAATAGTTTAAAATAACCTTCTATGGTATTAAATTTTTATTTTGTAACGTTTGAATGTATTAACTTCTAGGGTATTAACATAGTTAGTTCCTGTGGTTTGCACAAAATAACATACTTATGTACTAACAGAATGTGATTTTAAACCTACAAATAACGTTAATACCTCCAAACGTTACAAAATGAAAAGTTAATACCCTAGAATGTGATTTTAAACTATTAGTACCTAAGTATGTTACTTTGTGCAAACCACAGGGACTATGTAATTAACTCTTTTTTATAATATAAAAATAGCGAATTTTAGAAGAAAAAAATTGGAAAAACAAATTTGGTGTGTTTTTTAGGTAGTTTTTTTTTTCTCATTTAAACTAGTTTTCTCCGTATCCATCCCTATAAGTTATAACATTGTTTATTATTGATATATTTTTTTAAATAATGAGTGTGTATGATTGGTTTTTATTTATATATCAGATCAGATTTCTTGTAAAGTGATTATTATATACAATATAAATTTATAGATATACAATTTTTGTGTTTTTATCTCTATAAACTGAAAACACATGAATGGTCCCACATCGTTGTAGCTTATATCTTAAGATTCTGTCATCTATGACTATAAATTAGATGTCCTCCGGTTTGTTGCTATTTTTTAGTTTTTGTTTTAAAATTTAAATTTTAAATTAGAAGAACTCGTAGCAATTTTATTTGTATATATAGATTGGAAAACAAGAGTGTGAGTTATTTGCTGGTGATCAGTGGCGGAACTAGAATATTAATTTAGGGGTATCCCGAAAAAATATATTACCGGGCAATTATAAAAGACGATAATAAATAAAGTAAAACAAATATCTAATAGACGTGTCCTCTTTCTTTTTCATAGCTTGAAATCGTTCCATCACATCGTCGTCTTTTACTTTATCAAATGTTTATTTTTCGACCGAACAAACCATAGCATTGTTCAAATATTCTAAGCCCATTCGATTGCGTAAATCCGTCTTGACATGCTTCAATTTAGAAAAAAAAAATATTTCAACAGTTGCGGTTGCGACCGGTAAAACCAAAGTTAGCTTCACTACCTGATAAACCAAAGGACAAGAACTATGTGTTCCGGTTTCCACCATAAGACGAACAAGATCACTTATTCAACTATAATATCATTCTGCGTCTTGGGTTAACTTTCTTAATTATATTTATGGACTCCTTTCAATTTTATTATTGTTAATTTGGGCTTATTTTATCATTCGGGCACATAATTATTCTACAAGATTTTGGGTTGAAAATGTTTGAGCTTATAAAAAAAAATAGGATTTTCCTAATATCAAGTATCCTATTTTTTGGTTAGAGGTATCTTCGTATTTTTTTAAGGTGTATCCTTTATATAAAACCGGAAAAAAGCACTACGAATACGGGGTTGAGCCGTAGCCCGTGCTACGGCTCATATTAGTATGGTTCCGCCCCTGCTGGTGATCATATATTTTTCCCATAATATGCAAAGCGTATAATTATATGTTTTTGTTTCTTTCTGGATCGTGTATTACCTCAGTTTTGATTCCCTTAATAGTTAATATACTAATTTCTTTTCTTCCCTAAAAAATTTAATCCTACATGTTGTTTTCGCAATTCTCTGCATATATATCTAACCTTTTGGATTGTGTATCTATCTATTTCCATATGTTCTTGTTTTTATTTCATTTAGTTACCATTATAGTAGCGGGTTCGAAGTTAATGATGATATTATAATATCATAGTTCAAAAATCTAATTGTGTGGAGAAATCTTTCTTAGCAAATAATTGGTTATGAAGGTTTTTTTTGGATTGGAAGTTTATAAGTTAAAAGTTATCATGTAGCTAAATCGTACGAGTTAAGTTTTTCTATTTTTGTGTTCAATTATCACCTTTCATGAATCGGTTCTTGTAGATTGTAGTTGTTCGGGTGTAGCAAATTACTCAGTTACAGGAGTGTATAAATAACACACCTGGTGGAAGATGCGAATGTGGTCATATTTACTTTTGGTTCTAATGCAGAACCAAAAGTCAATATGACCGCATTTGCATCTTTCGTCATGTGATATTGTATCCTCGTAAATCAGTAATTTGCTTCACCCAAACAACTACAATCTACAAAACCAGAACATGAAGATGATTATTAAAAACATAAATAAAAAGCCTTAAACTTATATGATCCCGCTACATAATAATTTTGAACTCATATTCGCTTACAAAAATATATAAAAACTTTCATAACCAATTAATTGCGAAGAACGATTCTCTCAAACACTTAATTAAGATTTTTACCCCTCGTTATAGTAGTGAGTATATGAAAAGAAAACCGAGAATGGATGGAAATAAAGACTGAGATACACAATAGAAAAAGTTGGATTTGAATACTGAGAGAAGTGTGAAGATCAAGATCATGTTTTAAATTTAAGAAATTAGGATCAAGTAAAAACCAAAACAAATGTGATACTCGATGCAGAAGAAACATAAACATATAGTTTATACACATGTAAAAAGTATTGGAGATAGATGGAGAAAATTGGTATTTGATTTGTAGAAATCAGCTGGACAAAATGATTTCAAATTTCAACATAGACAAGAAGAGAAAAGACATCTTTATGGGTGCGGCTAAACGTATCACTCTCTCGCTATCTTAAATTTTAATTATGCTTACGGCTTACCACAATTCTCAATATCTTTAATTCCTAAAACAGCAACACATAGACTACAAATATATTTAAAAACGCATTTTAACTCCACCAACAATAAACTTTTTAGTTTATCATTGCCTATTGGCGCAACTTCTAGGGACGGGAGGGGGCGGCCGACCCCCCGAACTTTTTGCTCAGTAGTGGAGAGTATGTAGTTTTCGTATAAATTTTTTTGGGTATATACGTTTTCGACCCCCCGATTTTATAGAAATTTTTTTATATGTATGTTTTCGAACCCCCGGTCGGAAATCTCAAACTTCGCAACTGTCATTGCCGGTCTCAAACTCAGATAAGAGGGAGGGTTTCATGAAAAATGCCTTGAATTTGGATTCTATTTGTGGTCTCAAAAATAGAACGAGTCACCCCATCTCAAGCTTGCTTCTAGCACCAAGAACAACATCAAAGTATGCTATGGCCACACATATTGTGAAGAAAACGAAGATCACCTTTCTAAACAAAATTTCTTTAGGTATGTTCAGTTCTATTTCTAATCATTTATGTAGGTCCAACTAGCGGAGGATCTAGTCGCCTAATCCTTGTATACGAACTGACCCGATTGTGCGGAATCCAACCGAGAAAGCAAACCGAGATAAAGATCGAGACGAGACACAAAGATTCGCCGTTTAAAGCTCAATATATTAACACCAGAAAGTTGTTTACAAGATTATACAATAAAGTTCTCACACTAAACTCTCCTGTTAATACTCTCACTGTTCTGTGTTCACTCGTCAGTCACTCGTCGTGTCTGCTGTTTATGCTGTTTATATAGGACCAGGTTGACGAAACTCTGATGGAGCCGACGAAACTTGAAGCATTCGACGAAACATCAGAAGCAGCCGACGAAACTTCAATGTGACGAAACCTCCAAGAGTTTCGTCACACTCACAAGACCGACGAAACTTGTCTTTCTTCAGCAAGTTTCGTCATCAGCATGATGGAGTTTCGTCATGATCATGTTTGGCAGGAGTTTCGTCATCAGCTGATATGCAGAAGGGCTTTCGTCGTGATCAATCAGTAGAGTTTCGTCGTGATCAGGCAACAGCAGGAGTTAATAGCAACAATTAACAGCAACAAGATCCAATCAAGGCTCGATGGAGGATATCGGCTTTGATCTTCATTCCGGAACTGAAACGAGCGAGCCGCGTCCACATATATGTATCAACAAACTCCCCCTTGGACGCTGCTCGTGAGGTTCATCTTCCATTTCTTTCAAGTCGGAGGATCTGCATAGTCTTCACGTGTCGTAAGTAGAAAGTGTATCAACAAACTCCCCTTTTCATTTAGGAAGTGTGTTAACAAACTCCCCCTTAACATAAGCTCTCTCTTGAGTTATGCTCGTGAATCTTTTGATCTTCAATACTTTAGATCCTTTTGGTGTTGATGATAGGTCAACGGCAACTCGATCATCTTTATCTTTTAAGTGCCTCCACGTCGTGTCTTCATTCCAAGGCTTGTCTTCTATCACGTTCTCTTCGGTTTTAGCTGGCTTGATTGTAGCATCTGCACATACAAGAAAGCTAAATGCGTAATGAGAACAACCGCTTGGAATATAGTTAACATAAACAAACGACACACATGTGACCATTTTTCAATCAACTACCGTCCGACAGTTTGAAAGTTTAACAAATTGTTCAATTTTGGTTTTAACTTTCAAAACTTGCAAATTTCGACCGTTTATGAAGAATCAGTCATTTTGGTTTTGATCAGATTTCAGGTGTCGAAGACTCGAGTTCCAACATCGGGTAATCAAAAGAAATTAGAAATAAAATCTTTTTGGCTTTTATAAAGTTTATTTTAAAAAACACCTAAAATATTTTTGGTATTTTTGAATATTTCAAATTTAAAGACAGAAAGCAGTAAATAAATATATACAGAGATGCAGAAACTGAAAGCATTAAATAAATATTTACAGACAATCTTTTTGCGAGTTTCGAGGGTAAGAGAATCATATCAGTGTACGGTCATGCCAAAACGCTCTTGTTGTTCAATTAGTTAAGATTTAGATAAGCATCCTATAACGATTATCGGTATTGTTGTCCACATAAGCTCAACTTATCAGATGTAATCATGGCGAGGGGATACGTTAAGGTATGATTTATACTTACCGACCGGTGTTCATCCACACACGACACATTCTCGTATCAAGGTATGCACGAGGGTTCATCTTACTGGTGAGTATACCATTTATCATCTGTTTTGACGTATATGAAAATGTGAGATACTCACTTATTTTGAATTGAAAACAAGCCCTATGTGATAGAATCACTTATTGATGAGGAACTTGATTTTCAAATGCATGAGGGCAAAGGAGTAAGTCCGTGAACAGGTCAGTACTAACGTACAGCAAAGAGACGAACTTGACTCCCGGATAAATGTGATATATTATCACTTATTTTGTTTGGAAATGTGATTGTTGATCACTTATTGAGGTCGTATGCAGTATGTACACGTATGTATGGTATCATGGAAGATCTAGACTTGCGCCTCCATTATATTTCGGTAAAAGAAACAACCATGATACCCAGATGATAAACAGCATAAAGACCACGTATCTCAGAACCTCGGCAATCTCTCAAACGAAATTTCGGTACTAAGACCATATGCCAATGAGTGGTTCCCACACTGTCTTCAGTCGATTTAGGTTTATGTCACCCTGCACACTTTAAAATGATTGTGAGCCTGCCGATACATCTTATATAGAGCTGCTTAACATTTTTCATTTTAAGTTTAAAGAGGTTTGGACAGACCACTGATGTACTATCATTTTCTCTTTTGCTCGCCAGGAAACTCATTTTTGTTTTTCTATTGTTTTTGTGTTTTTGAAATTTTTTGGATGTTTTTGGATTTTTAAAAGTTTGGATTTACTCCCCCTAAAATGTAAAAACTATGATAAATTAAAAACACAAAGATATTTACAAAAACGATTTTCCGATGTCGGTTTTACTCTTGCTTGACCTTAATGCCGTTTACCAATAACAAAAAGTCAAATCTTGATTTATCAAATGCTTTGGTAAAAAGATCGGCACGTTGGTCATCGGTGTGGACCTTAACAACATCGATAAGCCTTTTATCAAAGCAATCACGTATGAAGTGATACTTAATTTCGATGTGTTTGGTCTTTGAATGCTGCACAGGATTTCTAGTGATCTGTAAGGCAGCAGAATTATCAACAAAAATAGGAGTAGTTAGGAATTCAAAACCGTAGTCGCGCATTTGTTGTTGGATCCACAGGACTTGGGAGCAACAACTTGAGGCAGCAACGTATTCAGCTTCGCAAGTTGATGTAGCGACACAAGTCTGCTTCTTGCACTGCCATGTGACTAGGCGATTTCCTAAAAATGACATCCAGCCATTGTGGATTTGCCGTTGATTTTGCATCCGCCAAAATCAGAATCACTGAAAGCGATCAAGTCAAAGCTATCATCCTTAGGGTACCATAGACCGGTGTCTGGGCATCCCTTCAAATAATGAAATATCCTTTTAACAGCTGCAAGATGTGAAGCCTTCGGGTTGACTTGATATCTGGAAAGCAGGTACGTTGGGTACATTATGTCTGGTCTTGATGCTCTGAGGTACATAAGAGATCTGATCATTGCGCGGTAGTATGAGGAGCTAACAACTTCACCCTTCAGATCAGGATGAATTCCATGATTTTGTTGCAGTGGGGTACCAAGGGGCGTTATGTCGGACATCTGAAATCAGTTCAGGATGTCATTGACATACTTAGTCTGATGGATGAATATCCCAGACTTTGTTTGTTGCACTTGTAAGCCCAAAAAGAAAGTCATCTCCCCCATAACGCTCATTTCAAATTTCTCCTGCATAACACGCTCAAAATTCCTACACAAAACATCGTTAGTAGAACCAAAAATAATATCATCTACGTATACCAGTACCAGTAGAAGATCTACATCCTGTTCTTTGATGAAAAGAGTGCAATCGATAAGACCTCTGTGAAATCCATTCTCCAGCAGATAATTAGATAAGGTTGCATACCAAGCTCGTGGTGCTTGATGTAGACCATAGAGAGCTTTGTTCAGCAACCAAACCCGATCGGGATGAATAGGATCTTCAAAACCTGGAGGCTGTTCGACGTACACCTCTTCTTCAACTATACCGTGTAAGAATGCACTTTTCACGTCTATTTGGTAGACCTTGAATCCTTTGAAGGACGCATAGGCTAGAAAGATCCGAATAGCTTCTTGACGTGCAACCGGTGCATAAACTTCGTTGTAGTCGATCCCTTCAATTTGACGAAAACCTTGAACGACTAATCTTGCTTTGTTTCGAATAGCTACACCACGGTCATCCTTTTTGCTCTTATAAACCCAACGGGTACCAATCTTCTTGTAATCTTCAGGTTTATCAACAAGCTTCCAGACACCTAGCTTCTGGAATTGCTCTAGTTCTTCCTGCATAGCTTCAACCCAAGATTTATCTTTCAAAGCTTCTTTAATAGATTTTGGTTCTTCTTGTGATACATAACACGCGAAGGACCAATCGTTTTGTTATCCAGATTCTCGAATAGCCGCATACAAGCCTGCATTGTTGTCGTTTCGCAATATGTTTCTCGTTTGTACGCCACTTTGTACATTTCCGATGATGTTTTGTTGAGGATGGGTATTGTGAATTCTTGTTTCTGGATTTTCTGGAATTGGAATGTTCGTACCCAAATTGTTGAGATTGAGATCAACAACCAAATCAATACCCTGAACTGGCGAAGAGGATGATGCAGTAGCTTCAGCTGTTTTAGGGGCGTCCACTGGAGGTGTAGCCTCTGAAGTACCATGAACAGCTTCTTGGTCTGCATCGAGAAATTCATCATCCTCTGAAGATTCGTTCAGTTCGGTAGCATCATGAAAATCCTCATTGTCGAGAGCATTATTGTTCACTGAAGTTGGTTCTGGATTGTTGACAATAATTGGACGAACCAACGGTGAATTTGTTGCGTTGTCACTCTCGAAAAACATCCTTGCCGCAGCACTTTCTTTGACTTCTTGAATATTGATCGAATTGAAAAAGTCATCGTACTCAAACATCCATAGTTGACCTGGACATTTGACTGGCAATGTGTGCCTTTGAACTCTGACTTCAGACCATTCCTCGACCCTTTTAGTCTCTAGGTTCCAGACTCTTAAGTTCGGGGTGGCATAACCAAGAAAGTAACCTTCAATAGCTTTTGCCCCAAACTTTCCATTAGGATCGATCATTGTGCAAGGAGCTCCAAACGGTTCAAGATATGACAAATCTGGTTTCCGTTTGTGAAGAAGCTCGAAGCAGGTCTTGTTGTGCCTTTTGACTGTAAGGACTCGGTTCAATGTATAACAAGCAGAGGACACAGCTTCAGTTCAGAAGGGAATCGGCAATTGTGACTCTACCAACATCGTCCTAGCAGTCTCGATCAATGTACGGTTCTTACGTTCAGCGACGCCGTTCTGTTGAGGAGTGTACGCTGCACTAAATTCGTGAAGAATACCTTTTGAAGTACAGAACTCCTTCATGTCTTAATTTTTAAATTCAGTTCCATTGTCGCTGCGAATCCGTTTAACCTTCAAAGTATACAAATTCTCAATCTGAATGATCAAGTTTTTGATAATACCGAAAGTATCACTCTTGTGTGCCATGAACGCCACCCAAGAAAATCTTGAATAATCAAATGCTTTTATGCTTGACAGGACCGAATAAATCCATGTGCAAACGTTCAAGCGGAACGGCCACCGTGTTGATCTTCTTAGTCGGGTGCCGCTTCTTGCTTTTCTTTCCTTTTTGGCATGATACACAGACGTCTTGAAGATGGAAGTTTTTAAGATGAACACCATTCACTAATTCATTCGACACCAAATGAATCATTTTGCGTAAGTGAATGTGACCCATCCGTCTATGCCAAGAGATTGAGTCCTTTTCTGTGGCTTTGGAAACTAAACAGGTTGCTTGTGCAGACGTAGTAATAGCTTGGCTCATATCAAGGATATACAAATCATTTATCCTTGGAGCAGATAAGGGAATCCATTCTTTCGGAATCTTGAAGCCGGGTTTCAGCACATAACATCCATTTGCATCAAAGTGTACTGAAAACTGCTTATCACAAATTTGTGAAACGCTGAGAAGATTGTGATCAAGTTGTTGCACAAAGTTGATCTTATCAAAGCTTACAACCCCGTTGGATACCATTCCTTCACCAGTAATATATCCACCTTTATCTCCAGGAAAAGCAACATAACCTCCTTGTAAGGATCTTCAAAAATATCCCAATTTGACCCGTAATTGCAAACCCGAACCTCGAAAACCCTAAACCATATTAAAAATTAAGAAAAACACAATTCTGGTTCCCAGGCGGGCCGCGTAAAAGACAAGCATGGTCTTACGCGGGCCGCGTCAACCCTAGGTTTGACCAGATAAGCATCCGGATCCACGTGTCACACACGTGGCAAGTCTAGTGATGATACGGAAGCCCTAATCTACGTTTAGCCTGCCCTCGCGGCCTGCGTAAAGAACAAGAGGAGGCTCACGCGGGCCGCGTGAACCTCAAATTCTAGCTATAAATAGCTTAGCTCAGGGGCTTTCATTCTGTGTCGACGAAAACTTTCAAAAACGAAAGTACACTGCTCTAAAGTCGAAATTTCACTTATAATAGCGAGGCGTTGCTACGATACCGGGTATTAACTTGATCGCTGCTACGATTCAATGTCCGATCGATTGAAACTATCCGATGAATGTTTAAGTGCTGCTCAAATTGGGTTCATGCTGTGTCATTCGTCGTAAATTCGATGGATGTTTAAGTATTGCACTTTGTCATTTATTGTGAAGGTTTTAATCTCGTGAGTTATCGTAAATGCTGTATTAGTTACTGACCTCGTTCGTGTACATTGTTATTTAAATTAGGTTATCAGGCTAATCAGTAAGGCTAAACTCTGCCCGTATAAATCTGCAAAGAGAGTCATTCTCTTTTTATCAAATATTTTACAATACTCCATTTTCAAATGTTATAATTACAGGGATTAAGTCGTAGTTATCTTAATCACTGGCTAGTGGGGTATTGTGCACATTACTAATTTCGCACGGGTTAGGCTAATAAATCCTCACCGTGATAAACGTCACTACTTGGGGTGGGACCCAATAGTGATATGACCATCGTCGCACGGATGACAAGGCGCCAGATAAAAATAAGATAAAAGCCATTGTAATCGTTCTTATGCTGTAATTTATAACTACGTGTCATTTTGTCAAAATGAATGATTCACCAGTATTTCCCCGCTGACAAAAATATTTTTAAAACATGTTTCAGGCGACCTGCTGTAAATCAAGGAAAACGTGCTACGGAGCACTAACAAGCTTGAAGAGGTGGCTCAGTTAAAATAAATAAACATGTTTTAATAAATCAGGGAATTTCCTAGTAAAATTCCTCTAGTGTAAATTACGGGGTTTATCCCGAATTATGAAATAAAATAATCGGGCATTTAAGAAAATACTTAATTTTTCTAATTGCTATTTTGTGATTACGTGTTTTATTATTTAAATATTTGTTTACAGTATGGGTAAACAAAGACTTTCGGACATCTATCATAAATTAGATACTACACCGAAGGAAAAAGGATCATCATCCTCTAAACACTCAGTGAATACTGAGGAAGGAATATTTGTCCGTAAAGCACAGTATGAGAAACCACTTTCTCCTAATAAAAGAAGTTTGATTATTAGGAAAAGTCAAGAGAAACTAAAGAAGTCCCAAGAAGGGAGGAGTAATCAGAAAACCCAGAAATTAGGCAGTAACCCACCATGGGAGGATGGATTAGACGGAAAATGGGCAGATCTCTATATGTTAGCAACTGTAGCAGTAAACGCTAACCTTTAAATATCCTGACCCAGTTTTAGCACCCATATTAGCTACAAGCTAGAAACTTTAAAGAAAATGTTACTCAGTAAATAAATAAATTTACAATAAAGCCTACTATGTTTTATTATCCTTTGTATTAAATTAGTTTCAAGGTATGCAATAATACTTAAATATTTTATTATAAATTTTTAACTTCACCTTTTGTGTGCATTTTTGCATATATGCTAAAACATCATGAATGAGTTATCTGAAGCCCTTCAGAATCCCAACCTTTATCCAGTAAAAGTGGAAGTTTCCAATGACTTTACTGGTTACATAGCCGATGTGGAAGAACGTATGGAATTTTGTGCTCCACCTCCGGAGAAACCAAAGCCTAAGAAAAGGAGAAGATTTGTAGGCTGGAGGCGTGTATGTAGGAGGAAACCAGCAACTAGAAAGATTCCCAAAATAGAGAATCCCATAGACAATGGAAAAGGAATAGAGATCGGGGAAGGTTCTAGGCAAATAGAAATGGAGATTGGAGAAGGCTCTAGGCAAGTCGAGGAGTTGCCATTTCAGGAGGAATTGGATCGCGCATTGGCAAGCTGTGATATCATTAGACCTATCAACACCAACCTCTACCCTTATCCTGCTGAAACCCAACTACCAATAAACTTGGAACCAGCAATCCCAGAACCTATAATCCACACCCAACCTCTAGGAATGGACGAGTGGTGGACGAATGATTGGCAGTTTCAAAACCTCCTTAATAACCCTTATACCTTTTTCCCTCAGTTCGAC
The DNA here is from genome assembly GCA_030545235.1 of Helianthus tuberosus. Lineage (NCBI taxonomy): Eukaryota > Viridiplantae > Streptophyta > Magnoliopsida > Asterales > Asteraceae > Helianthus > Helianthus tuberosus. Next base: position 160,206,606 of record CM060373.1, on the reverse strand, counting down.
CCAGAACCTATACCAAACCCACCAATGAGTAATGAAAACTTAGCTGAACTCCGCCATTTTGGCGAAGATCTGATAGGTGCAAGGAATAGGATTCGGGAGGTAGGAGAACAAATCTCCTGGAAGTACGACGAGAGGGAACGTCGTTACTGAAGTGTCAACTGATGAAGGATAGTGGGGTTGTGAAACTGTGATTGTATAATAATAATAGTAGTACAATATAATCTTGTAAAATAGCTACAAATAAAACTTTGTAAGATAACGGTATGTACTGATGCATATTATAATATATAAAAATGCGAATCGAGAAATCGATAATTTAGACTATATATCTGTATTGTGAAATTGTGTGATTTCTTGTATATTGCTATTAATCATTTTATGCTAATAATTTATATATATATTAATTATCAGATGGAAAATGCTAATAACGAACCAGTTAACGAGATTAATCAATCTGAGCAACACCAGGAAGATCAATTTATGACTAGGCAAGATATCGAAAATATCGTTGCTCAAGGAATAGCCAATGCTATTCCAGCAATCCTTGCTGCTGCCCAAAAACCTGTTGAACCTCAACAAATAATTCCTAGTAAACGTACTCAAGAAGATAACTTCAGTAATAGTGTAAATGGAGGCGGCAATCATACTAACAACGATAATGATCCACGGCAGGCTCCACTTGTAACGCCCCGCGTTTTCATACTTCCTAAATTTAGAAACCATCGTTTGTAAAACTATTTTTGGAAACTTCGTAGTCTTGTAATCGTTCTTTCAATAAAAACGATGTAAAATCCGAGACTTGGATCATTAATGAAACTCGTATTTTGTTACAAATATGTTATACACACTTCATATATGCTCGTATGTTCGAATTGGTGAATCAATTGGTGTTTAATCATTATTCTTGGAAACTATGTGCTAAACTTGTAATTAAACTAAACTTATGCCCAAAACGTGTTTTGAACGAGAACGACACTTGACTTTGATGCTCATACGATTAATTTTACTTAGTTTATACTCCTCGTACTTGGGTCTATCTTAAAATATGCTTTTGTGGCAAGAATGGTCCTTAAAAGCCCTAAAATCATCAAATACACAACTCTAGGGGCCAAATTGTAACTTTTTGAAACTTATGTCCGGATTAGAAGGCCCGGGCGGCCCGCTTCAACTTACCTGATATCTCAGGCGGGCCGCATGGGGATGCCCAGATCAGAAAAACACAGCAGCTGATTATGTACGCGAATTTGGCACGAAATCCCATCTTCTAACCCTCCCCAATCACCATTTAGCCACCTCTAAACACCTCCAATCACCTCTAAACTCTTCCACTATAAATACAACCCTTCTCCAAGCATTTCTACACTTTCACAACCCTCAAATCTCTCTCAAACACTCTCAAGTTCTTGCTTATTTCAGAAATTCGGGCAGATTCATACACCTTTACAAAAGTGAACATAACTTGCTCATTTCTCAACGAAATCACTTGATTCTTCTTCCTACTTGCTTGGATAATCATGGGGTTTGATTCCTTGGTTTCTCCTTGTAGAAATCAGACCTGGAATTGCCCCAAATATGTCCACAAACTTTCTGTTTTGTTACATGTTCTTCCAAAACTTGTTTAAACTTATCAAACTTGTGTCTAACACATCTCACACCTATGTCCTAATGCTTACAACCTCTCTTATGGTTGGTTAAGCTTAAAAACAAGGTTGAGACACTATAAATCAGAGGTTAAAACCTCAAATACTTTCTGTTTTGTTTAGGGTAATTCACCCACAAGTCATGTTCAAGCTTAGTTCTTGGTGAAGAGTGATTATGGAACAACTTGGGTTCTTCCAACATGAAATCCTCACATGATTTGATGATTTCTCTTAGATTAGATTGTTTACATACTTGTACTAATCATTGTTCTTGACCCTCCTTGGTTGTTTTTACATCAAGTGAAGTGGTGAACATTCAAGGGGTTCCTAAACGGTAGCTTGTTCTTCCTACCCCATACATGACTTCCATGATAACTCGAGGTGCCTAAATGAAGATCCTAATCTTCTACCTCCTACTTGAATTATTGGACTAAATAATATGTAATACTTAACCTAGATATATATATACACTCATTCGAACCTTTGATGTTGAACTTGTGTTTATATGTTAAAGTAGTAGAACCTCATCTAAGGCCTAAACCTTGTTGTGATTCTTATGGGTGTTCAACTCATGAAAACATTATCATAACCCTTGTGGTTACCAAGTGTCATACAAGCGTTATGTGTTGAAGATGATTATTTTCCCATGTCATTCTCATATCTTATTTTTATGTTGTTTTAAATACCGAATCTCGACTCTAAGCATACTTGAACTTTAACCCTTACACATTCAATCTATTAACCTCATCAATTCGTCAATAATTGGATAATTGGAAAGCATATGCAAACTTTGTGAGTATACTCGTAGTTCCCCTTTTTACTTTTACCACTTTTGGGGTGTAACATGTTTACCTATCAACAAACTTACACATGAACATTTTGCTTAAACACATGAACATTCCTATAACATGCTTGTATGCGTGATGGCTTGATACTTTAAACTTGGGTGAAACTTATGTGTTGAACTTATCATTAACTTCGTACGAGCCAAACCGTGACATATGTAGCGCTATAGGATTAACGACCCGCCGCCCGTAACTTGTGGTTATGTCATGAGCATGTTGCGTTTTCTTGGTTTGATATGTTAGACACATGCCATCTTTATTGTTTATCTTGAATCACATGCTTGCTATGAGGAATTGTTTGAAACTTATCTTTTGCTATGTATGTACCAAACTTATATACTCGCCTTTGCTTTTGCATTGAACTTTATTTTAAACATGTTACAGGTTGAGGATGATGATGCTATGAAATGAAGTAGCGTAGATGCCTATATACACATATAGACGTTTAGGTCAAATACATTGTATAAATGTCATATTTGTTGACGTATTGTTTTCTTGTATTTAACATGTTGTATTTCAAATTTCATGTATTGTAACGTTTATTTATGAAAGAAATCAATTTATCTTTAATTCTATTGTCGCAATTAGCGTTATGATGTCTCTAGCAATCTTCACACGTCGTCTCATCCCCGCCATTGGTTGGGGTGTGACAGATTGGTATCAGAGCCATAACTATAGGGAATTAGGAAAAGTAGGAATGCTTTTACCTAGTCTATAGTTTTAGAGCCTTATTCGTATGTTTGCTTGAACTACTACATGATACCTTATTTGTTTCTTATTTATGCTATTTTAGACATATGTATCACTCGTGAGAAATATTCAACATGTTATTCTTATGCATTAATGTTTGTCTTATTATGTGTTAATACTTGCTTCATTGTTCGATTCTTTACGTGTTACTCTAAACATATTTCTCTATGTGTTAATACATGTTTTATCATTTCGTTATCCAAGCACCATTCTTGATATGCTCTCTTATGTGTTTATACTTGTTCGTGTATTTCCTTTGACATACACTTCCCTCATGCATTTTACTCGATTATTCTAAATCCGACAACACTCATATTACAAAAACGAGACGACTTCACCAGAATAGGCATGAAACCCCTAATTTGGTGAATGACTCTCGATCCTTCTACTTTTCTTTCTTACACGAAATTCACCACCAAGTTAGGAGTGAAATCCACACCTTGATGGAGAAATTCAAATTTCAAATTCTAGTGGACCCTCGCCAAAGTGTCGAAATTAACTTTTGACCCGACGAGTACCAACCACACTTAGGATACTAAATCGCCAAGTTAGGGGTGAAACCCGCACCTTGTCGACTAGTTCCACTCTTTGATTTTCATTAATCCCGCCAAGTCTCGAAATTTCAATTGAATTGAGGACGTGTAGTAACCGGAAGGGTAAATACCGTTAACCGACTTGTCGGCAAGAGTATTTCACCTATTAGGCCAAAGCATGCTCCTCAAGTTCGAAAGACTTTTCGACCACTTGGGTTAGTCAAAAGTTCCGTTTTGGAACCATCCGAATTTTAATCAAACGTGTGTTTCTATTATTTATTTTATATGATGCAATCTTTCAAATTCGAATTTACTTTCGATATTTTCTTCTCACATACACAACATATTGAATCTTTTTCATACATTTATACATATGCATGATTTCATGTAACTTAAATTCATATTCCTTGTAACGACAAGTGGAGACATATCCTCGAGATAGGAGTGATTTCCTTACCTTGACGATTAACTCCACTCCCCTTTTCTTAAAACGACCTCACCAACGAGTTAGGGGTGAATCCCTTACCTAGGTGATCGTTACCAAAACGTCTCTTCAAAATATCTTATTATGCAAACTCGATCATGTTTTATACCTAAATTATTTATCATCATTCAAAATACATACGTATACGATTTCGAAATACATTATTTTATCAAGCATACTTTCTATCCTACAACCTATTTTTTTACCTAACTCACATACACGGATTCTTAACTTATCTTAAACGTTTTACTACACAAATTTCCAAACCTTACGAAATGCTACCTACCACTTTAATCGGTCAAACAAATCTCTTGCCCATGAACTTCATATTCGACTTAAACACTAAAACGCACTCATGATATATATCACCAAACTAAAGACTATCATTCTCAATCGGGGGATCAAACCAACCTTTCTTTTACACCTATAAGATCTTATGGATGTTATATGATCGTTTTACCAAAGATTCCTTTCACATCAACAAATCATTTGTTAGAACTTTTAACAATCACAAAGTCCTTTTGCTAAAATTCTTTTCTAAGGATCCTCGTTTTCACAAGAACCTCCTAAATTCATAACTTATTGTTTAATGAAATGAAATTACTTTTGATTGAAAACCTTTTTACACCAATTTACAAAACACGTGGGCAAGAAGACTTCTTGGAGACCGACCATCCTTGGATTTCGTAAACTCTTTTAAAACAAAAGTAGCATTTCCATTTATTACAAAATGCATTAGGCTTAACCAATGAGTACCTTATATCCTTTTACATATGCAACTATATTCTACCTTTCAAACCAAGCTCAATCTAATTTTGATACGATAAACTCAACGTTTCATTTAAACAACTATACCCACGTATCGTCCTACACGTTTTAGTCGTTTTAACGCAACAATTCACTTATAATCATTCGTATTTACATACTTAACCTTTTGGACGATTTTATACACCTAAATCCGTGATGTTCCAACATACACTATATACGTAAATTTAAATATTCATACCTACACTTACATTCATACGTTTTATGCCTATACTTATAATCGTATTCATACTTATACTCATACGTTTCATATTTTACTTATACTCATACGTTTCATGATTTTACCTATACTCATATATTTCATGTTTTCACTTATACTCATGCGTTGCGTGCTTATACACATACTACTCGTACGTGTTATGTCGATACACATACTTGCATGCTTATTCATACCTAAACTTATACTTATGCTCACACTCTCATTCATACTCATGATCCATACATTCGTACCCATACGCGAGCGTAATCCGAGCGATTCGCTTGCGTGGGTCCCATACATACTTAAGCATGGACTTGCTTACATACTACATTCTTACACGTGCACATTCTTAATTTTCAAATTATGGATACCCTAATTCATACACAACTAGTACAAGCTATGCGGATCAGGCGACGATCAATATAATCACGGGTGCACACGGGATTATAGTGATAGGCGTATGAAAACCATAGAGTGTACTACTGTGTATGGTAAGATACGGAACGTAACATGACACCGAATACGAAACGGACGGAATGTGGTCGAAACATGGTGGATACGCCGCTGGTACTTCCTATATATAAGTGTTTTCACCACGTTACCAAACTTTCGTAAAACATGTCACGAGAAATTCAGTGTTTTACAGACCTATTTTGGACCTTATACAAACTGTATACAACTCTCAAACGCATTATATCCGATTATCCAGTGACGAGACTTCATCCTTAACACACTACGTTCATCTACCCAACACTTATGCTATTCTTATACTTGCACTCCTTAAGAGTCATTCGTTCACTCTATACTCGAATGATTCTCCTTATCCTTTCAATTCATACAAACCTCGTTCGCAATCAGGCTTGTTTAAACATTCGAGTCCTAACTTACCACGTTACCTATAAAATAGTCTTCCTACTCTAGATTCTTGTGTAACTATACTTAGTATACCTTTAATGCTTTATTTAAAGTACCAAACTTTCTCGTTCCACTCAAGAAACAATTTTTATGAATACGTGGTCTTATACTACCTTTAAAACTCCCTATGCAAACTACCTCACCTTGTCGCTTACAACCGTTTTATAAAGACCTCTTTCATAAATACTATACATTTGCAAAACAACCCCAAATTTGGTTGCTTTACCTATACGCGTCCACTCATGTTTATGCCTCACAACCATTTTAGCCAAACAAATCTTTTTTTTCAAACCTATTATGACTATTCTCCCAAGATTTCGTACTTTTCAAACGTTTCAAAATTTTCAAGTCTCAAATTTTTACTAAAACTCTTCAAGTCTACCTTTTGAATAAATTTCGGGACGAAATTTCTTAAAGAAGGGGAGACTGTAACGCCCCGCGTTTTCATACTTCCTAAATTTAGAAACCATCGTTTGTAAAACTATTTTTGGAAACTTCGTAGCCTTGTAATCGTTCTTTCATTAAAAACGATGTAAAATCCGAGACTTGGATCATTAATGAAACTCGTATTTTGTTACAAATATGTTATACACACTTCATATATGCTCGTATGTTCGAATTGGTGAATCAATTGGTGTTTAATCATTATTCTTGGAAACTATGTGCTAAACTTGTAATTAAACTAAACTTATGCCCAAAACGTGTTTTGAATGAGAACGACACTTGACTTTGATGCTCATACGATTAATTTTACTTAGTTTATACTCCTCGTACTTGGGTCTATCTTAAAATATGCTTTTGTGGCAAGAATGGTCCTTAAAAGCCCTAAAATAATCAAATACACAACTCTAGGGGCCAAATTGTAACTTTTTGAAACTTATGTCCGGATTAGAAGGCCCGGGCGGCCCGCTTCAACTTACCTGATATCTCAGGCGGGCCGCATGGGGATGCCCAGATCAGAAAAACACAGCAGCTGATTATGTACGCGAATTTGGCACCAAATCCCATCTTCTAACCCTCCCCAATCACCATTTAGCCACCTCTAAACACCTCCAATCACCTCTAAACTCTTCCACTATAAATACAACCCTTCTCCAAGAATTTCTACACTTTCACAACCCTCAAATCTCTCTCAAACACTCTCAAGTTCTTGCTTATTTCAGAAATTCGGGCAGATTCATACACCTTTACAAAAGTGAACATAACTTGCTCATTTCTCAACGAAATCACTTGATTCTTCTTCCTACTTGCTTGGATAATCATGGGGTTTGATTCCTTGGCTTCTCCTTGGAGAAATCAGACCTGGAATTGCCCCAAATATGTCCACAAACTTTCTGTTTTGTTACATGTTCTTCCAAAACTTGTTTAAACTTATCAAACTTGTGTCTAACACATCTCACACCTATGTCCTAATGCTTACAACCTCTCTTATGGTTGGTTAAGCTTAAAAACAAGGTTGAGACACAATAAATCAGAGGTTAAAACCTCAAATTCTTTCTGTTTTGTTTAGGGTAATTCACCCACAAGTCATGTTCAAGCTTAGTTCTTGGTGAAGAGTGATTATGGAACAACTTGGGTTCTTCCAACATGAAATCCTCACATGATTTGATGATTTCTCTTAGATTAGATTGTTTACATACTTGTACTAATCATTGTTCTTGACCCTCCTTGGTTGTTTTTACATCAAGTGAAGTGGTGAACATTCAAGGGGTTCCTAAACGGTAGCTTGTTCTTCCTACCCCATACATGACTTCCATGATAACTCGAGGTGCCTAAATGAAGATCCTAATCTTCTACCTCCTACTTGAATTATTGGACTAAATAATATGTAATACTTAACCTAGATATATATATACACTCATTCGAACCTTTGATGTTGAACTTGTGTTTATATGTTAAAGTAGTAGAACCTCATCTAAGGCCTAAACCTTGTTGTGATTCTTATGGGTGTTCAACTCATGTGTCACACCCCGACTTTCCACGTGTCACCGGTGGGCCCGGTGGGGGAGTATCGTGACGTGGTTGGCAACATAATAGTCAAACAACACAATATATAAATGCACAGCGGAAGCAAAAGATAAATATATTACAATCCGAATATAACGTAATATCAAAGTATTACAACGGAAAGTAAAGGATCCACAGGCGGATCTTAAAACATATCATTTGTTCAACAGACTTTAGACGCCTAGAACTTGCAAGATTCCTTATTAGCGCCCTGAGCTTCCAGCCAATTACGTTCAGTACCTGTCACTTAACCCTTTTGGAAAATACGTCAGTTTTCACTGGTAAATACACTCAACCGACTCATTTTGAAAAGAGTTTAAGAAAATTGATTTAGATGCACTAGGCACAAAACCTTTTGACACTTCGATTAAAATGCACAGAGGCAAAATTTACCTTTTATAACTTGGGAAAATTATTTGTATATAATCTTGTATACAGTTTTACTTATTTGTCGTCCGTTAGGGCCGGTTTGTAGGGCCGGACTAGATTAACTGACACGCCACAGGTATAATGCCCACGGGCTATCATCCTCTAAGTGGATTACCAGTTCCGGTATAATGCCCACAAGGATGATACCTCGGAGTGGATTACCAGTTTTTACATAATGCAGCTGTCAGGTGTATGCCTACACCCCGTGCTTAGGTCGTGGCCATTTCTTAAAATGATGCCAAGGATATCCGGGACATGGTCATTAACCCCCAAGGGCCATACATTAAATAATACAGAATAAAACGAGTTATGTAATACATTAATCACAATCCGATTTAAATGTCTACATACCCGACCAAGCGGTACTTTTATAGTACCGTATCCCAAGCCCGTATAGGGAAAATAAGTTAAGAGTATTTACCTGAGCTAGCTCCTGTCTTATATAGCAAGAATCTAATAACTCAGCCGTAGTCACTTAAGTAAGCGTAGGTACAATTTACCGGAAAGCTCTAGTCTGGAATGATGGTATAAACAATTAATTAGAATGCTAACGGGTCTTTAATTAAGCCTAAGCTTAGACCGGTTAGTCTTAAGGGAATATACGGTTCTTACACACGATTACGCGAAGACCGGAATAGAATGTGATTTAGACCCGACAAGTTTGGGGACTTGTATAACATGGGTAAACTAAACACATTCTGGATTTTGAGATAAAACCGATAAGGTTTGACCCGTTTCGGCTAGTTTATGTAAACTAGTTTCATAAACCGAACCGAACGCGCATGAAGCGTAACGGGTATCCGTAAGAGTCATTTACAGGTTTCCTTAGTTAATATGCCTTAAATATGTTGTGGTATCAGTAGGATACCTTCCATTATGCCCAAAACGAGTTTAATCTCAATTTAAGCCCCGTAGGGGTATTTTGGTCATTTACCTAAGGCATATATACTACCTGTCTTACAACTACTCGAACGATGTGACCATAAGGTATAACCTCGGAAGGTTATTCCCTACACTATGGTCACCTAATGTATTTGGTCGGATCCTAATGATCGACCAAACTGGGTCGGGTTCGAGGTATAAGCGATTCATCAGATCGCTTACCCTACGACCCTAGACAACGTGGTAATCAGTAGGCATAGTCCCAAGGGACTATATCCAACGTGATTACACTCACGTTGCGAAGTTCAAAAGAACTTCGCATTGACCATTATTGGTCAACGCTGAAAGTCAAACAAAGTTTGACTTTCTGACTCGAAAAGCAATAAAATAAGGAAAAGAACGAAAGAATACTTACGAAGGGTCCCCGAATGCTAAACTCGATTCAAAAATCTCAGGTATGAAACAAATGTTTCAACTTAGAGTTTCTCAAATCAAGTTTCTAGTGATTTTAGCAATGGGAGGTATGGGGTATTTATAGGAATACCCGAACCGTTAAGATCGTTTCATGGAAAACGTGCCTTAATCCCATCCGTACATGTGTTGCAAAGTTATGGTGTTTAGGTGTTTAAATTCCATCCATACATGTGTTGCAAAGTTATGGTGTTTAGGTGTTTAAATTCCATCCATACATGTGTTGCAAAGTTATGGTGTTTAGGTGTTTAAATTCCATCCATACATGTGTTGCAAAGTTATGGTGTTTAGGTGTTTAAATTCCATCCATACATGTGTTGCAAAGTCATGGTGTTTAGGTGTTTAAATTCCATCCTTATCCGCTGACTAAGCAAGTTTAGAATGTGTGGTTGTGAATTAAACAACGGCTAATACATCGAATCTGGTCCCGAATGCGAAAAACGAACCAAATGACGCGATGAATGGATTTTTCTTAAGGCGAACACTAAAATATAATGTAGTCATGCTTACATAAATTTTTGGATGTCCGGATGTATTCAGAACGTAGGTTATGCGCGAAAATGCAAACTTATGCACTTTTTGACACTTTTAGTCCCTGATCCTTCTACACTTGATCTTAACATGCTTTCTTGCATTTCGAGTCCTCTAACTTGACTTTTATGGGCCTTAAGACATAACCATACTTTGTTAAGTCCTTGGGTAACTTTATGGTTACCCGATAAGTCTTAATTTCCAATGTTTACGCTTTAACCCCTCGCACACGAATTTGATCACAACTTTCTCATACGATAACGAAACTTTATGAAATTTTAATCGTGCATTCTAGTGAGCATAATTTACATTTACAAAGCTTCGGGTTTGTCAAAAGGTCACTCAGAGGTATATCTTTAACATGTTGACACATTTAACCCCTGTAGTTTGTAATCTCTCACTTTTAGCTTCGTATGATCCATGATTCATTCGTTTGAAGGTATGAACATTGTGTAGGGTTAATGTTCATTATATTTATTCACAGTTGACACTTAGAATCCGTATAAACACATACTTTCCATGTTTGTCAACTTTAGTCCTTTTATAACATTCTTTCACACGTTCAAACTTTATGACACGTGTCAACACATTATAGGACGTGAATTTTCGAGGTGTTACATCCTCACCCCCTTAAAATAAATCTCGACCCGAGATTTACTGAAATAAAGGAAGTATTCTCTGCCTAATAATGGCAACTTACAATCGAGTACGGATTTATATGATCTTATTTGTTGTTTCCTGGGCAACGTTCAGATCCTTATAATTGGACTTACCAATCTATTGTCCTAACAATAAACGTTTAACATGCCATTTATACAAGGTCTCCAAGGAGCCACCTTGATACTTATATGGCAGTTATTATAGGAAAGCTTATCTTAAGGTGAGGTGATTATTCCAACCATTGCTCCAAATTAATCTTACGGAATAGCTAATCTTTACAGTTAGTCGAACAATTCGACGATTTTGGGCAGCTGATGGCGAATCTTAATCGTCGCCTAATTAGGGTTGCGGTAAACAATGCCTTAGCAAAATGAACCGTCTTTCAAAATTTCCTATACCGAATTCTCAAGATATTGAGTTAGGCTATGAATCTTCTATCTTAAAATTTACTTAATCAGGTTTTCGGTTATTCCATAATCAACATGGAGTTCTTACAACACTCTAACCCAAAGTGGGATGTTACTCTTAACTCCACCTGTCTCCAGGGGGCAAACAGGGTAAACTTAGAAGAAGATTACCAACATACAAGGAGGTTACAGAGATTTTCCATATCTCAAGCTCCAGTTCATCCATCATTGCTTGTGAAAAATGACATATTTATGTTACTAGTCCACGAATTCCTTAATCGGGAATATTTACTTGGACAATTATATTATAGATATCTTCTTTGAATGCCATTAGTTGACTTTAGTACCATATGATCATTGGGATATCTTTGTGGTTCCATGCATTAAACCTCCATACTGATCAGGCATGGAAGCAATCTATGGAATTTATTAAGATACACCAATCCTCATATAGCGCTTTTGTCATACCATTTGGTATTCGAAATCGATAGAGATTAAAGAGATATCAACTATATGTGCTTATATTTAATTAGAATGGAAATATTCACAAACTAGGCACCTAGCTCGGTTGGCTGGGCGCGCGAAAGGGTGCGGCCGGCCTAGACCCGGGTTCGATTCCGGGGACGGTCAGTTCCACCATTTTTTTTTTTTATGTTTAATATTAATTAATCGTACGGACACGTGTAATTACGAGGGTTGTCTCATAAGGAGTCTTGATAATTAATTGCTTCTTATCACTCACAATATGGACTTTATTTTTAAGGCAACCAATCGATTTTTATCACTATATTGAGTCCTTAAGTATGCAACCAAAAGTTTGCTATAAGGATATTAGAGAAGTGATTTCTAATAGATATTAATATCAATATATGATTTGTTGGAGCATTTTCGACGTAACATCGTCACTTTCTACCGGGCATTAAATGACCGGAGTCTTAATCAGGTGGAAACAACAGTTCTCAACCTTTATCATTCATAATATATTTATACGTGCCAGTATTAAATAAGTTTCTACATAAACTGCTTGATAACGAAAGGTACATATTATACTATTATTATTCTGCATCATCTCTTGGGCGTTCCTCCTGATAACTCGTGCGTTTGTTCTCTCGGCCTACTCGGGCTTCCTCGCGTACTTAGGGCAGTTGGTCTTTATGTGCCCTTTCTCGTTGCAGTTGTAGCAGGTAGCATCTTTAATCTTCCCGCAATCAACAGTCTTGTGCTCCCTAGACTTGCATATCCCACATGCAGGTGGTCCTGATTTAGAATTGGACTCCATTCTGCATTTTCCAAAGTGGCGTTTTTGGCAAGTCGAGCACCTTGGCTTATCCTCTGTCCGCTGACCATTCTTTCCAGACCCAGACCTCTCAGAGTCAGTGTTTCCCTTGTGTTTCTTCTCAGATCCTCGTGAGTTATCATCCTCACGCTTCTTCTTACTTTCTTCAGATTTCTTTAGCGACCTTAGCCTGACCGCATCTAAAGTAAGGGACAAGAGGTCAGTTACTGACCTAAATGTAGTAGGTCTTGAAGCCTTAACACTGGCTTTGATTTCTGGGGGTAAACCCCCAATGAAGCGTGCAATTCGCTTGGGCTCTGGTGTTACAAGGTAAGGGACCAGTCTGGACAGGGTATTAAAACTGGTGAGGTAAGCTTGACAATCTAAGTTTGTCATCACCAAAGATAAGAAATCTGACTCAATCCCCTCAACCTCGTGTTGAGGGCAGTAATTCTCCTTAATGAGAATAACAAACTGTTCCCATGACATGCTGTAGAGCGGAATCTTCCCAGCAGCTTGAATGAGAGACTTCCACCATGCCAGTGCCTCTCCTTTGAACGATTGGGATACGTACTTCACGACATCCCTTTCAGCGCAACCGCTGATATCGACAACTGTGTCCATTTCATCCAACCAAGTCATACAATCAACCGCCCCTTTTTCCCCAGTAAAATCTCGGGGCTTGCAGGAAACAAAGTACTTATAGTTACAGGATTTGGTATGCGGTTCATTATCGAACACTATCCTCTTGGATGGAATACTGTGTTCATTAGATGAATGTCGGTCGTCATCTTTCTTTAACTCATCTTTCTTTGAGGGCGGCTTGTTATCAGGCTCTGGAGGAGTTTTAGGGATGGATTTAGGGTGGGGTACAGATGAGGCTTTACTATATGTCTCACTATACTCCTTGAATTGCTCCTTCACAGCTTTAGATACAGCTGAATCAATCAATGTACGGAGCTCTCCTCTGGTTATATTAATCCTTTCATCATCGCGGTTATCCAAGGGATGACTGTTCCCTTCCTCCGACCCAGCCATGTAGTTTTAATTGCTACATAAAAATTAAACGAGGACAAGGTTTTTACGGAAGTTTAAACAGTTTTATCTTTTTGAACGATTTATTAACCATGTTTTTAATACACATATTGGTTAATTTGATAAATATATAATTATTCAGGATATTTATTATACTCCTAAATTATAAGTTAATAATAGCACAAAAGGCCTAGTCACTTAGACAAGTTTAATTTGTAGGCCTTGATTTTATAGCATCGAGGCTTCAAGGTTTGAATCAAAGTTCATTACCTTTTCTTGACAGGGAGTTGTAGGCTACCTCTGTCTTTAGTCCCAGAGGACGTTAGTTATAGCCCGTGGGCACTTCATCCATAAGGGATGATTATATAAATAAGGAAATTTAGTATATCCCAAAATGACTTATGTGATTTTGTCATATCACATTTTGTCGAGCATGTTAATATGCTTTCATATGTTTAATAAGGATTTGAATCTCTTGAATAGGTTCTACCATCTTGGCCTTGTATGCCGTGACATTTAGGCTAGGTTTTTCCTTTAAGATTCTTTTAATAATTAACGCAGAGCAATCCTAAATTGAATTGTTAACAAGGATCTGAATCTAATTATGGAACTACCATCTTGGCCCTGTCTTAATGTGACACATGGCTAGGTTTTGTCCTTTTTAAATTTTTGCCATTTTATTATAATGGTAGATCTTATAATATAGGAATGATACTTTAAATATAATCGTTCCTTTAAAATTTAACAAGTATATGGTTGCCCTAAACGGGACTTCTATAGCAATTGACTTGCCCATGCAAGGGCTAATCAGAAAAATAACAAGGGAACCAAATAAGGTAAAATGAAACAAATTTGGATTTTTCCTATGTTCTTGTCTAGACTCAAGAATGTGCAATTGTGTAACTGAGATTAAACACAAAAGACTAGTGTTTAATTCACTCAGTGTTGGCTCTGATACCAACCTGTCACACCCCGACTTTCCACGTGTCACCGGTGGGCCCGGTGGGGGAGTATCGTGACGTGGTTGGCAACATAATAGTCAAACAACACAATATATAAATGCACAGCGGAAGCAAAAGATAAATATATTACAATCCGAATATAACGTAATATCAAAGTATTACAACGGAAAGTAAAGGATCCACAGGCGGATCTTAAAACATATCATTTGTTCAACAGACTTTAGACGCCTAGAACTTGCAAGATTCCTTATTAGCGCCCTGAGCTTCCAGCCAATTACGTTCAGTACCTGTCACTTAACCCTTTTGGAAAATACGTCAGTTTTCACTGGTAAATACACTCAACCGACTCATTTTGAAAAGAGTTTAAGAAAATTGATTTAGATGCACTAGGCACAAAACCTTTTGACACTTCGATTAAAATGCACAGAGGCAAAATTTACCTTTTATAACTTGGGAAAATTATTTGTATATAATCTTGTATACAGTTTTACTTATTTGTCGTCCGTTAGGGCCGGTTTGTAGGGCCGGACTAGATTAACTGACACGCCACAGGTATAATGCCCACGGGCTATCATCCTCTAAGTGGATTACCAGTTCCGGTATAATGCCCACAAGGATGATACCTCGGAGTGGATTACCAGTTTTTACATAATGCAGCTGTCAGGTGTATGCCTACACCCCGTGCTTAGGTCGTGGCCATTTCTTAAAATGATGCCAAGGATATCCGGGACATGGTCATTAACCCCCAAGGGCCATACATTAAATAATACAGAATAAAATGAGTTATGTAATACATTAATCACAATCCGATTTAAATTTCTACATACCCGACCAAGCGGTACTTTTATAGTACCGTATCCCAAGCCCGTATAGGGAAAATAAGTTAAGAGTATTTACCTGAGCTAGCTCCTGTCTTATATAGCAAGAATCTAATAACTCAGCCGTAGTCACTTAAGTAAGCGTAGGTACAATTTACCGGAAAGCTCTAGTCTGGAATGATGGTATAAACAATTAATTAGAATGCTAACGGGTCTTTAATTAAGCCTAAGCTTAGACCGGTTAGTCTTAAGGGAATATGCGGTTCTTACGCACGATTACGCGAAGACCGGAATAGAATGTGATTTAGACCCGACAAGTTTGGGGACTTGTATAACATGGGTAAACTAAACACATTCTGGATTTTGAGATAAAACCGATAAGGTTTGACCCGTTTCGGCTAGTTTATGTAAACTAGTTTCATAAACCGAACCGAACGCGCATGAAGCGTAACGGGTATCCGTAAGAGTCATTTACAGGTTTCCTTAGTTAATATGCCTTAAATATGTTGTGGTATCAGTAGGATACCTTCCATTATGCCCAAAACGAGTTTAATCTCAATTTAAGCCCCGTAGGGGTATTTTGGTCATTTACCTAAGGCATATATACTACCTGTCATACAACTACTCGAACGATGTGACCATAAGGTATAACCTCAGAAGGTTATTCCCTACACTATGGTCACCTAACGTATTTGGTCGGATCCTAATGATCGACCAAACTGGGTCGGGTTCGAGGTATAAGCGATTCATCAGATCGCTTACCCTACGACCCTAGACAACGTGGTAATCAGTAGGCATAGTCCCAAGGGACTATAACCAACGTGATTACACTCACGTTGCGAAGTTCAAAAGAACTTCGCATTGACCATTATTGGTCAACGCTGAAAGTCAAACAAAGTTTGACTTTCTGACTCGAAAAGCAATAAAATAAGGAAAAGAACGAAAGAATACTTACGAAGGGTCCCCGAATGCTAAACTCGATTCAAAAATCTCAGGTATGAAACAAATGTTTCAACTTAGAGTTTCTCAAATCAAGTTTCTAGTGATTTTAGCAATGGGAGGTATGGGGTATTTATAGGAATACCCGAACCGTTAAGATCGTTTCATGGAAAACGTGCCTTAATCCCATCCGTACATGTGTTGCAAAGTTATGGTGTTTAGGTGTTTAAATTCCATCCATACATGTGTTGCAAAGTTATGGTGTTTAGGTGTTTAAATTCCATCCATACATGTGTTGCAAAGTTATGGTGTTTAGGTGTTTAAATTTCATCCATACATGTGTTGCAAAGTTATGGTGTTTAGGTGTTTAAATTCCATCCATACATGTGTTGCAAAGTTATGGTGTTTAGGTGTTTAAATTCCATCCATACATGTGTTGCAAAGTCATGGTGTTTAGGTGTTTAAATTCCATCCTTATCCGCTGACTAAGCAAGTTTAGAATGTGTGGTTGTGAATTAAACAACGGCTAATACATCGAATCTGGTCCCGAATGCGAAAAACGAACCAAATGACGCGATGAATGGATTTTTCTTAAGGAGAACACTAAAATATAACGTAGTCATGCTTACATAAATTTTTGGATGTCCGGATGTATTCAGAACGTAGGTTATGCGCGAAAATGCAAACTTATGCACTTTTGACACTTTTAGTCCCTGATCCTTCTACACTTGATCTTAACATGCTTTCTTGCATTTCGAGTCCTCTAACTTGACTTTTATGGGCCTTAAGACATAACCATACTTTGTTAAGTCCTTGGGTAACTTTATGGTTACCCGATAAGTCTTAATTTCCAATGTTTACGCTTTAACCCCTCGCACACGAATTTGATCACAACTTTCTCATACGATAACGAAACTTTATGAAATTTTAATCGTGCATTCTAGTGAGCATAATTTACATTTACAAAGCTTCGGGTTTGTCAAAAGGTCACTCAGAGGTATATCTTTAACATGTTGACACATTTAACCCCTGTAGTTTGTAATCTCTCACTTTTAGCTTCGTATGATCCATGATTCATTCGTTTGAAGGTATGAACATTGTGTAGGGTTAATGTTCATTATATTTATTCACAGTTGACACTTAGAATCCGTATAAACACATACTTTCCATGTTTGTCAACTTTAGTCCTTTTATAACATTCTTTCACACGTTCAAACTTTATGACACGTGTCAACACATTATAGGACGTGAATTTTCGAGGTGTTACATCCTCACCCCCTTAAAATAAATCTCGACCCGAGATTTACTGAAATAAAGGAAGTATTCTCTGCCTAATAATGGCAACTTACAATCGAGTACGGATTTATATGATCTTATTTGTTGTTTCCTGGGCAACGTTCAGATCCTTATAATTGGACTTACCAATCTATTGTCCTAACAATAAACGTTTAACATGCCATTTATACAAGGTCTCCAAGGAGCCACCTTGATACTTATATGGCAGTTATTATAGGAAAGCTTATCTTAAGGTGAGGTAATTATTCCAACCATTGCTCCAAATTAATCTTACGGAATAGCTAATCTTTACAGTTAGTCGAACAATTCGACGATTTTGGGCAGCTGATGGCGATTCTTAATCGTCGCCTAATTAGGGTTGCGGTAAACAATGCCTTAGCAAAATGAACCGTCTTTCAAAATTTCCTATACCGAATTCTCAAGATATTGAGTTAGGCTATGAATCTTCTATCTTAAAATTTACTTAATCAGGTTTTCGGTTATTCCATAATCAACATGGAGTTCTTACAACACTCTAACCCAAAGTGGGATGTTACTCTTAACTCCACCTGTCTCCAGGGGGCAAACAGGGTAAACTTAGAAGAAGATGACCAACATACAAGGAGGTTACAGAGATTTTCCATATCTCAAGCTCCAGTTCATCCATCATTGCTTGTGAAAAATGACATATTTATGTTACTAGTCCACGAATTCCTTAATCGGGAATATTTACTTGGACAATTATATTATAGATATCTTCTTTGAATGCCATTAGTTGACTTTAGTACCATATGATCATTGGGATATCTTTGTGGTTCCATGCATTAAACCTCCATACTGATCAGGCATGGAAGCAATCTATGGAATTTATTAAGATACACCAATCCTCATATAGCGCTTTTGTCATACCATTTGGTATTCGAAATCGATAGAGATTAAAGAGATATCAACTATATGTGCTTATATTTAATTAGAATGGAAATATTCACAAACTAGGCACCTAGCTCGGTTGGCTGGGCGCGCGAAAGGGTGCGGCCGGCCTAGACCCGGGTTCGATTCCGGGGACGGTCAGTTCCACCATTTTTTTTTTTTTTATGTTTAATATTAATTAATCGTACGGACACGTGTAATTACGAGGGTTGTCTCATAAGGAGTCTTGATAATTAATTGCTTCTTATCACTCACAATATGGACTTTATTTTTAAGGCAACCAATCGATTTTTATCACTATATTGAGTCCTTAAGTATGCAACCAAAAGTTTGCTATAAGGATATTAGAGAAGTGATTTCTAATAGATATTAATATCAATATATGATTTGTTGGAGCATTTTCGACGTAACATCGTCACTTTCTACCGGGCATTAAATGACCGGAGTCTTAATCAGGTGGAAACAACAGTTCTCAACCTTTATCATTCATAATATATTTATACGTGCCAGTATTAAATAAGTTTCTACATAAACTGCTTGATAACGAAAGGTACATATTATACTATTATTATTCTGCATCATCTCTTGGGCGTTCCTCCTGATAACTCGTGCGTTTGTTCTCTCGGCCTACTCGGGCTTCCTCGCGTACTTAGGGCAGTTGGTCTTTATGTGCCCTTTCTCGTTGCAGTTGTAGCAGGTAGCATCTTTAATCTTCCCGCAATCAACAGTCTTGTGCTCCCTAGACTTGCATATCCCACATGCAGGTGGTCCTGATTTAGAATTGGACTCCATTCTGCATTTTCCAAAGTGGCGTTTTTGGCAAGTCGAGCACCTTGGCTTATCCTCTGTCCGCTGACCATTCTTTCCAGACCCAGACCTCTCAGAGTCAGTGTTTCCCTTGTGTTTCTTCTCAGATCCTCGTGAGTTATCATCCTCACGCTTCTTCTTACTTTCTTCAGATTTCTTTAGCGACCTTAGCCTGACCGCATCTAAAGTAAGGGACAAGAGGTCAGTTACTGACCTAAATGTAGTAGGTCTTGAAGCCTTAACACTGGCTTTGATTTCTGGGGGTAAACCCCCAATGAAGCGTGCAATTCGCTTGGGCTCTGGTGTTACAAGGTAAGGGACCAGTCTGGACAGGGTATTAAAACTGGTGAGGTAAGCTTGACAATCTAAGTTTGTCATCACCAAAGATAAGAAATCTGACTCAATCCCCTCAACCTCGTGTTGAGGGCAGTAATTCTCCTTAATGAGAATAACAAACTGTTCCCATGACATGCTGTAGAGCGGAATCTTCCCAGCAGCTTGAATGAGAGACTTCCACCATGCCAGTGCCTCTCCTTTGAACGATTGGGATACGTACTTCACGACATCCCTTTCAGCGCAACCGCTGATATCGACAACTGTGTCCATTTCATCCAACCAAGTCATACAATCAACCGCCCCTTTTTCCCCAGTAAAATCTCGGGGCTTGCAGGAAACAAAGTACTTATAGTTACAGGATTTGGTATGCGGTTCATTATCGAACACTATCCTCTTGGATGGAATACTGTGTTCATTAGATGAATGTCGGTCGTCATCTTTCTTTAACTCATCTTTCTTTGAGGGCGGCTTGTTATCAGGCTCTGGAGGAGTTTTAGGGATGGATTTAGGGTGGGGTACAGATGAGGCTTTACTATATGTCTCACTATACTCCTTGAATTGCTCCTTCACAGCTTTAGATACAGCTGAATCAATCAATGTACGGAGCTCTCCTCTGGTTATATTAATCCTTTCATCATCGCGGTTATCCAAGGGATGACTGTTCCCTTCCTCCGACCCAGCCATGTAGTTTTAATTGCTACATAAAAATTAAACGAGGACAAGGTTTTTACGAAAGTTTAAACAGTTTTATCTTTTTGAACGATTTATTAACCATGTTTTTAATACACATATTGGTTAATTTGATAAATATATAATTATTCAGGATATTTATTATACTCCTAAATTATAAGTTAATAATAGCACAAAAGGCCTAGTCACTTAGACAAGTTTAATTTGTAGGCCTTGATTTTATAGCATCGAGGCTTCAAGGTTTGAATCAAAGTTCATTACCTTTTCTTGACAGGGAGTTGTAGGCTACCTCTGTCTTTAGTCCCAGAGGACGTTAGTTATAGCCCGTGGGCACTTCATCCATAAGGGATGATTATATAAATAAGGAAATTTAGTATATCCCAAAATGACTTATGTGATTTTGTCATATCACATTTTGTCGAGCATGTTAATATGCTTTCATATGTTTAATAAGGATTTGAATCTCTTGAATAGGTTCTACCATCTTGGCCTTGTATGCCGTGACATTTAGGCTAGGTTTTTCCTTTAAGATTCTTTTAATAATTAACGCAGAGCAATCCTAAATTGAATTGTTAACAAGGATCTGAATCTAATTATGGAACTACCATCTTGGCCCTGTCTTAATGTGACACATGGCTAGGTTTTGTCCTTTTTAAATTTTTGCCATTTTATTATAATGGTAGATCTTATAATATAGGAATGATACTTTAAATATAATCGTTCCTTTAAAATTTAACAAGTATATGGTTGCCCTAAACGGGACTTCTATAGCAATTGACTTGCCCATGCAAGGGCTAATCAGAAAAATAACAAGGGAACCAAATAAGGTAAAATGAAACAAATTTGGATTTTTCCTATGTTCTTGTCTAGACTCAAGAATGTGCAATTGTGTAACTGAGATTAAACACAAAAGACTAGTGTTTAATTCACTCAGTGTTGGCTCTGATACCAACCTGTCACACCCCGACTTTCCACGTGTCACCGGTGGGCCCGGTGGGGGAGTATCGTGACGTGGTTGGCAACATAATAGTCAAACAACACAATATATAAATGCACAGCGGAAGCAAAAGATAAATATATTACAATCCGAATATAACGTAATATCAAAGTATTACAACGGAAAGTAAAGGATCCACAGGCGGATCTTAAAACATATCATTTGTTCAACAGACTTTAGACGCCTAGAACTTGCAAGATTCCTTATTAGCGCCCTGAGCTTCCAGCCAATTACGTTCAGTACCTGTCACTTAACCCTTTTGGAAAATACGTCAGTTTTTACTGGTAAATACACTCAACTGACTCATTTTGAAAAGAGTTTAAGAAAATTGATTTAGATGCACTAGGCACAAAACCTTTTGACACTTCGATTAAAATGCACAGAGGCAAAATTTACCTTTTATAACTTGGGAAAATTATTTGTATATAATCTTGTATACAGTTTTACTTATTTGTCGTCCGTTAGGGCCGGTTTGTAGGGCCGGACTAGATTAACTGACACGCCACAGGTATAATGCCCACGGGCTATCATCCTCTAAGTGGATTACCAGTTCCGGTATAATGCCCACAAGGATGATACCTCGGAGTGGATTACCAGTTTTTACATAATGCAGCTGTCAGGTGTATGCCTACACCCCGTGCTTAGGTCGTGGCCATTTCTTAAAATGATGCCAAGGATATCCGGGACATGGTCATTAACCCCCAAGGGCCATACATTAAATAATACAGAATAAAACGAGTTATGTAATACATTAATCACAATCCGATTTAAATGTCTACATACCCGACCAAGCGGTACTTTTATAGTACCGTATCCCAAGCCCGTATAGGGAAAATAAGTTAAGAGTATTTACCTGAGCTAGCTCCTGTCTTATATAGCAAGAATCTAATAACTCAGCCGTAGTCACTTAAGTAAGCGTAGGTACAATTTACCGGAAAGCTCTAGTCTGGAATGATGGTATAAACAATTAATTAGAATGCTAACGGGTCTTTAATTAAGCCTAAGCTTAGACCGGTTAGTCTTAAGGGAATATACGGTTCTTACGCACGATTACGCGAAGACCGGAATAGAATGTGATTTAGACCCGACAAGTTTGGGGACTTGTATAACATGGGTAAACTAAACACATTCTGGATTTTGAGATAAAACCGATAAGGTTTGACCCGTTTCGGCTAGTTTATGTAAACTAGTTTCATAAACCGAACCGAACGCGCATGAAGCGTAACGGGTATCCGTAAGAGTCATTTACAGGTTTCCTTAGTTAATATGCCTTAA
Organism: Helianthus tuberosus; assembly: GCA_030545235.1. Lineage (NCBI taxonomy): Eukaryota > Viridiplantae > Streptophyta > Magnoliopsida > Asterales > Asteraceae > Helianthus > Helianthus tuberosus. The sequence goes on along the minus strand of CM060373.1, from coordinate 160,183,688 downwards.
ATATGTTGTGGTATCAGTAGGATACCTTCCATTATGCCCAAAACGAGTTTAATCTCAATTTAAGCCCCGTAGGGGTATTTTGGTCATTTACCTAAGGCATATATACTACCTGTCATACAACTACTCGAACGATGTGACCATAAGGTATAACCTCGGAAGGTTATTCCCTACACTATGGTCACCTAATGTATTTGGTCGGATCCTAATGATCGACCAAACTGGGTCGGGTTCGAGGTATAAGCGATTCATCAGATCGCTTACCCTACGACCCTAGACAACGTGGTAATCAGTAGGCATAGTCCCAAGGGACTATAACCAACGTGATTACACTCACGTTGCGAAGTTCAAAAGAACTTCGCATTGACCATTATTGGTGTAGATTGTCGTGGGTATACTTCGACATTCTTCGAGTATGAAAGAGTAGTACCAACCCTGGCTTCGTCAGAACCGGTGATTATTTCCCGCTATATTTGGGGATTGATTGGCGAAATCCGTAATATCGTTAAAGCTGCGAGACCTCGCACTATTGACGATGCGGTAGAATTAGCTAACACCCTCACTGACGAACTGGTACGCACCAGTGAAGAAAACCGGAAAAAGAAGGTAGCCCAAAAGATTACCCAAGGATTCCGTATGGGTAACCGTAGTAGTTTCAGGAGAAAGGGAGCTGGGCAATCTTCCACTGTTCCATTTTGCAATTCTTGCAAAAGAAAGCATTCTGGAAGGTGCAAAGGGTATTGCAATTTTTGCAAAATCCGAGGACACCAAGAGGAAGACTGCAGAAAGAAGAAAACGACGGTTTGCTACAACTGTGGAGAAACTGGACATTTCAGGCCAGACTGTCCAAAATTAGTTAAACCAGCTGACAACAAAGCTAAACCTGCAGAAGGAGCTATAAAGAAGAACGTAAGAGCTTTCCAACTGACTACGCAGGAAGCCGAACTAATTCCTGACGTAATAGCTGGTACGTTCCTAGTCCACAACATCTATGCAAAAGTATTATTTGACTCTGGTGCAAACCAAAGTTTTATAAATACTTCATTCTGTCAAGCTCTTAATTTACCCTTAACCAAACTTAGGCAACTTTTTACAGTCAAAACAGCAGATGGGAATTCTGTTAACATAGATAAAGTTTTGCGAGAAGGAAAGATAGAACTCTTAGGTTATTAATTTTCTGCAAACCTGTTACCTATGAATTTAGCTGAATTCGATGTCGTGTTAGGAATGGATTGGTTAGTAGCCAACCATGCTCGAATCCTTTGTGATAAAAATTCCGTAGAAATTCGTACCCCCACAGGAGAGGTAAATCTAATTACAGGAGATAAACCACGAAAGCCACTGAAATTCATTTCAGCAATAAAGTTGGCCAGTTATTCAAGAAAACAGGCAATGGCGTATATGATTTCAGTAATCATTAACACGAAGGGAAAAGAACTTAAGGAAATTCCTGTAGTTTCAGAATACCCAGATGTATTCCCAGAAGAACTCCCAGGATTACCACCCGACAGGGAGGTAGAGTTTAGAATTTATCTAATTCCGGGAACTATACCGATAGCCAAAGCACCTTATCAATTAGCACCCACCGAAATGTTAGAATTAAAGAAACAATTAGATGAGTTGCTTGGTAAAGGATTTATACAACCTAGTTCATCCCCTTGGGGAGCACCAGTGTTGTTTGTGAAAAAGAAAGATGGGTCAATGAGAATGTGTATTGATTATAGAGAATTGAATAAGGTTACAATTAAGAATCGATACCCATTACCTAGGATCGATGACCTCTTTGATCAACTTCAAGGATCTAGATATTTTTCTAAAATCGACTTACGCTCCAGATACCATCAGTTGAAGGTACAAGATGAAGACATACCTAAAACTGCTTTCAGAACTAGGTATGGTCATTACGAGTTTACAGTCATGCCCTTCGGACTAACGAATGCACCTGTAGCATTCATGCACATGATGAATAGGATCTGTAAACCGTATTTGGATAAATTTGTAATTGTCTTTATCGACAATATACTTATTTATTCCAAAAGTCAGGAGGAACATTGTGAGCACCTGCATGTACTCTTAACCTTGTTAAGAAAAGAGAAGCTTTACGCCAAATTTTCGAAATGTGAATTTTGGCTACAGGAAGTGCAATTTTTAGGACACATGGTGAATCACGAAGGTATTCACGTAGAACCTGCTAAAATAGAAGCAATTACCAAATGGAAGGTTCCACAATTAGCCATGGAAATTAGAAGCTTTCTAGGATTAGCTGGGTACTATAGGCGCTTTATTAAGGATTTTTCCAAAATAGTTGTACCCTTAACTAAGCTAACCTGTAAAGCAGTTAAGTTTGAATAGGGACCTAGGCAAGAAGAGGCTTTTAGGATTTTAAAGCAAAAGTTAACAAATGCTCCAATTCTAGCCTTACCAGAAGGAACAGAAGATTTTGAAGTTTATTGTGATGCTTCTAAGCTAGGATTAGGATGTGTGCTAATGCAACGCAAGAAGGTAATTGCGTATGCTTCAAGACAATTGAAAAAGCACAAGGAAAACTATACGACTCATGATTTAGAATTAGGAGCCATAATTTTTTCCCTTAAGATTTGGAGACTTTATATGTATGGAAGTAAGTTTACTGTCTATACGGACCACAAAAGTTTAAGATACATATTTGGGCAAAAAGAATTAAACATGAGACAAAGAAGATGGATGGAAATAATAAGCGACTACGACTGTGATATTCAATATCACAAAGGAAAGGCAAATGTAGTTGTAGATGCCTTAAGTCGTAAGTATCATGAGAAACAACGACGAGTTCGTGCACTTAGATTAAATCTACAAGTAGATTTAATAGAACAACTAAAGACGGTTCAGGAAACAGCAATCACGGATGATACTGAAGGAATGAAAGGAAGAATAAAGGAATTAGAACAAGGAAGTGATGGAATTTGGAGATTTCATAAGAAAAGAATTTGGGTACCTAAGCAAGGAGAATTAAGAGATAAGATTTTAGAAGAAGCTCATAAATCTAGGTATACCATGCATCCTGGTAACAATAAAATGTACCAAGATTTAAGAAATAATTTCTGGTGGATAGGTATGAAAAAGGATATAGCTATATATGTTTCTAAGTGTCTTACTTGTTCACAAGTTAAGGCAGAACACCAGAAACCTTCAGGTCTACTACAACAATTAGAAATGCCTGTATGGAAATGGGAACTCATAACAATGGATTTTGTTACAAAGTTACCCAAAACCAGAAAAGGGAATGATGCAATTTGGGTGATTGTGGATCGATTAACCAAATCAGCTCATTTTCTACCCATGAAAGAAACCTTTAGTATGGAAAGGTTAGCCAAGTTGTATGTAGACGAAGTAGTATCCTTACATGGAGTTCCACTCTCCATTGTATCGGATAGAGATAGTCGTTTCACTTCCCACTTTTGGATGAGTTTCCAGGAAGCAATGGGAACCCGACTAAATTTATACTGCATATCATCCTCAAACAGACGGACAAAGTGAAAGGACGATCCAAACCTTGGAGGACATGCTTAGGGCATGTGTGATAGATTTTGGTGGAAACTGGGACGATCACCTACCATTAATCGAATTCTCCTATAATAGTTATCATGCAAGCATTGAAGCTACCCCATTTGAAGCACTGTATGGACGAAAGTGCAGAACTCCAGTTTGCTGGGCAGAAATAGGAGAAAGCCAATTATCAGGTCCTGAAATTGTACAAGAGACCACCGACAAGATCACTCAAATCAAGGAACGACTGAAGACTGCTCGAGATCGCCAAAAGAGCTACGCCGACCATCGACGCAAACCACTAGAGTTCCAAGTTGGAAACAAGGTACTCTTGAAAGTATCTCCTTGGAAAGGAGTAGTTCGGTTCGGTAAGAAAGGAAAACTAAATCCACGATACGTAGGACCATTTTCAGTGATCCAACGTATAGGACCAGTTGCTTATCGCTTACAATTACCAGAAGAATTAGCTGGGGTACATGACGTATTTCATGTATCCAATCTCAAGAAGTGTCTATCAGATGAATCCCTGGTGGTACCTCTTCAGGATATAGAGGTAAATGAAAAGTTGAAATTCGTAGAGAAACCGCTCCAAATAGAAGACAGAAAGATCAAGTTTCTTAAGCACAAGCGACTAGTGCTAGTCAAAGTCAAGTGGGATTCAAAAAGAGGACCCGAATACACTTGGGAGCTGGAATCGGAAATGAAGCGAAAGCATCCTCACTTATTCCAGTAAAATCTCGAGGACGGGATTCCAAATAAGGTGGGGAGGATGTAAGGACCTTCAAAAATATCCCAATTTGACCCGTAATTGTAAACCCGAACCCCGAAAACCCGAAACCATATTAAAAATCAAGAAAAACATAATTCTGGTTCCCAGGCGGGCCGCGTAAAAGACAAGCATGGTCTTACGCGGGCCGCGTCAACCCTAGGTTTGACCAGATAAGCATCCGGGTCCACGTGTCACGCGCGTGGCAAGTCTAGTGATGATACGGAAGCCCTAATCTACGTTTAGCCTGCCCTCGCGGGCCGCGTAAAGAACAAGAGGAGGCTCACGCGGGCCGCGTGAACCTCAAATTCTAGCTATAAATAGCTTAGCTCAGGGGCTTTCATTCTGTGTCGACGAAAACTTTTAAAAACGAAAGTACACTGCTCTAAAGTCGAAATTTCACTTATAATAGCGAGGCACTGCTACGATACCGGGTATTAACTCGATCGCTGCTACGATTCAATGTCCGATCGATTGAAACTATCCGATGAATGTTTAAGTGCTGCTCAAATTGGGTTTATGCTTTGTCATTCGTCGTAAATTCGATGGATGTTTAAGTATTGCACTTTGTCATTTATTGTGAAGGTTTTAATCTCGTGAGTTATCGTAAATGCTGTATTAGTTATTGACCTCGTTCGTGTACATTGTTATTTAAATTAAGTTATCAGGCTAATCAGTAAGGCTAAACTCTGCCCGTATAAATCTGCAAAGTGAGTCATTCTCTTTTTATCAAATATTTTACAATACTCCATTTTCAAATGTTATAATTACAGGGATTAAATCGTGGTTATCTTAATCACTGGCTAGTGGGGTATTGTACACATTACTAATTTCGCACGGGTTAGGCTAATAAATCCTCACCGTGATAAACGTCACTACTTGGGGTGGGACCCAATAGTGATATGACCATCGTCACACGGGTGACAAGGCGCCAGATAAAAATAAGATAAAGGCCATTGTAATCGCTCTTATGCTGTAATTTATAACTACGTGTCATTTTGTCAAAATGAATGATTCACCAGTATTTCCCCGTTGACAAAAATATTTTTAAAACATGTTTCAGGTGACCTGCTGTAAATCAAGGAAAACGTGCTACGGAGCACTAACAAGCTTGAAGAGGTGGCTCAGTTAAAATAAATAAACATGTTTTAATAAATCAGGGAATTTCCTAGTAAAATTCCTCTAGTGTAAATTACGGGGTTTATCCCGAATTATGAAATAAAATAATCGGGCATTTCAAGCTTTTAAAAGATCCTGTTTAAAATACTTCCACTGTCGCATCAATAAATACCACGGGTTCCTGTCCCGCGGCTCCTGACCGGGTCAAATCGGGGCTGGGGCCGTGACACTCCTCTAATAGATTTAATGTCGTAGAGAAGCTTCATGTCGCCTGTCATGTGCCTGGATGCCCCACTATCAACAATCCAATGACTACTGAAAGTTCCTCCTGGAACACCCTGCACATAAACTCACATGATTAGTTGGAGATGGGGACCCAAGCCTTTGTGGTCTTGGGTCTTTCGCTTTCATCGACAAAAGTTATTTCAATTTCTCGATGGTTAGGAAATTGTGATGTTCCCCCTGAATTTGTGGTCAATTTGGTTTCCATGTCTGTTGATTTTTACCAGTTTGATTATTTTAAATTTTAACTTCTTGTTTGTTTGAAGTTTTAGAAATTTCTGGTTTGACAGAGACATGTTGTTTTTGAACCACGTCAGTTTTAATTGCCTTTTGAATTACCTTGACTTGTTGGCGTCTCTGTTTCTTTTCCCTTTCTTTTACAAGGCGGGGATCTTGTTTTGTAGAAACAGGTCGCTTTCGGTAATTTTGTTCACGGGGATCATCAACTTTGGCTTTTAACTTATGAAGATATGGACAATTTCGAATGATATGTCCAATTTCACCACATTCAAAACATGATCTTCGTTCAACAAACCCCGAAGTAACATGTGATTGTCTTGTCGATGAACTTTGTGATCCCGAGGTACTTGGTTTTGAACTGTTTTGTTCATTTCTTTTCAAATATTTAACTTGATTGACATGATCTAAGTTAGATTTATTTGCAAAAGTTTCCAATTTATCCGTTCCCGTCGATTTCACAAAGTTCACTTTCTTGTTCTTCTTTTGGTTCGGTTCCTTTCGACCTTGAGTCGTTGATTTACCTTTTGGTTTGGTATGATTTTGCTGCTTTTTCACTGTTGGTAATTTCTGATTGCCATATTGTTTTCGAACTTCGGCCTTTGGAATCGGAGGGCACTGTGTTACCACAACCTGTGAACCCGACTTTCCCAAAAACCTACTTGTCGAATCTTCAAAAACTTTACTGATTAAAGATTGATTTACATTCTTAATCAGAAAATCTTTGTTAGAATAGATTTTATCATCACCAACAAGATTGTACAGCAAATTCACACTCTCTGACTCTTTTGCAGGCGTGGACTCGACCAGAACAGTCTTAGCAGGTTTTGCGGGAGGATCACATAGAATATGATTCTCAAGAGGTATTTCCTCTTCTTTGATTACCGCATCAGACTGTGCTGAGTCAGTGTCATCGGATTCATCATCTGAAGAATCAGCATCCTCAACAATGACTGGAGGATCCTGATTTTGTTCAGCAGTTGACACACTTGAAACTGTTGAAACATCCGAATCTGATGATACTTCATTTTTGTATCCAAGTCCGGTTGCAAATTCCTCAATGTCTAAAGGAACAGATTCCTCATAATAAGTTCTATTCTCCTCATCAGGCATTGCATCATAATTGTGTCTAACAGGTGGTGGACATTTCTTATATCCAATGCACGTGACATCCTTTTTCTCTTTCTGTATGTCAATGATGTGATCCAGCACATACCTAGAGTTTGAATAACTGTCTAGCTTAAGCCGGATCGCCTCACTTTCACACTTAACACAGGCTAACTCTTTTTGCATGATTTCCAGACGATTGATATAACAGTTTATGTCAGTTTGTTTTCTTGAAACCATTTTTGTTAGCTCGGTTTTATCTTTTCTTAAATTTTCAACCACCTTTTTAAACTCTTTTTCATGGTTTTCATAAAACATGTTAGCCTCTTTGCATTTCGAAAGATCCACTATCAACTTTTGATTGTGGATATATGTCACGTCATACTTGCTTTGCAAATCATCATATTTGCTTTGCAAGTCCGACAATTTATCACCTAAACTAACACAATTATCGCATTTATCAGGAGTTGGTTTATCGACACATACCTGACTTGATGAACCGCCGACATTAGCCATAAAGGCTGAATGATTAGAAAAAGAAGAATAAACAGCTTCATCCACCAATATAGATCTTCTATGATTTCCTGCTGCAGCTTCTCCCAATAGCTCATCAACATCTGCATCGACTGACACACTTGACGTGTCATCCAAATGATCATCGCCTGAAGTTGAGGATTCTTCATCTGAGCTTCTACTATACCCAGAACTGTCTTTATCTTCAGAAGATTCACCACCACTGGCGGAAGATTCTCCACCACTTGTGTATTTCAGATCCTTTACAACTTCAGCAAAACAAGCTGATCCACCCTGATCACCAATGCCTAATTGCATTGACCAGTCTCAACCCTCATCCACTTGCACGACAAGAGCTTGATTGTTTGATGGTCCTGCTTGATTTTTTACAGGTACCAAGGTGCGATCGTCATTCCTGGTTTGATTCTGATTCTGTTGGTTGCCTTGACCTCTTTGGTTCCCATGCTGTGCTGGCTTTGTGCATTCCCTCTTGAAGTGACCTCGTTCGCCACAGTTAAAGCACTTAACAGACTGCTTGTCGAACCCATACTTGGTATCTTTCTTGCTTTCCAAGCTGGTTCGACCAGTCCGTTCCATGAAGTCCTTTGCTCGCCTTATAGCACTGGCGAAAGCCCATTTGATGTCCATCATATCCATCTCTTCTTTATTGATCTACTGATAATCTTCTTGAGTTAGATTGATGTTTCCGGTCTGCCCTACAATCAACTCACAATACGCGCTCACCAATGTGTTTAGTATCCCCATATGATCTTTAGCTACTTCAACGCTAACTTTGGATAAGCTTGATGTGTCAAGCCGTACTGTATTTTAATTTGATGGCTGACCAGCAGATGATGTGCTTCCATAACAAGCTTGTTATTGAACAGGAAGTGGATTCCTGTACAAATCAGTTGCTACGGTAGATGGTCGATAGCTTTGCTGTTGGGGAACTGGATGTAGTGGATTTCCATACAAGTCTGTGGTTGAAGCTGGCTTAACGGGAACTTGTATCGGATTTCCATACAAATCTGTGCTTGTGACAAACGTCGTTTGAATTGGAGCAGGTCTTGCAGAAGTGCTAGGAGCTCCATAATACATATCAGGATTTTGTCGCACTGGAACCCTTTTCTCCTTTAGGGTTTCTTCCTGATCTTTGTTCTCCAAGAGCTGAACGAAGTCAATGATGTTTGTCGTAGCCAATGTGCCATTGTATTTCAGGATTTCCAAGAAACCATTCCATTGAGGTGGCAGTGCATCGGCAAACTTTGTGACAACCTCTGCTGGAGTTGTTACTACCCCATAATTACTCAATTTAGTCAGCAAGTGATAAAATCGACTTGTCATATCTCCCAAAGATTCTTTTTCCATACATGTGAAGCGATCAAACTCCTTCTTGAGTAAATCATGTAGCAATTGGCGTGACTTTTCATTTCCTAGACCTCTTGTCTTTAATGCATCCCATAATCGCTTTGACGTCTTGAAGCTGACAAACTGATGATATATATCCTTGCTCAACGCCTGAGTCAGAATAGCATATGCTTTCTTTTCTAAATCATATGCCTTTTTCTCGTCTTCCATAAGATCTGCAAATGTCGCGGCAGTTGAAGCGGCAACCTCAAGAGCTTGATCGAAATCTGTAGTAAAACATAACCACAATTCCGTATTTTGCCCAAGGACATATGTATGGAATCTATCTACCCATCCAGGATATTCATTTATGTGCATTAGTTTCGATGGGCGATTTAGACTTCCGGTCTCGCTTTCTCTTAGAAGTATACTTTGAATACTTTGAGTTTGAATTGAAACAAACGCCCATTGACCTGTCGAAATTGGATTCGCTTGCGAAGATGCGGGTGCGGGAGATTCGGCCCATGATGGCGACAAACCCGTGCTTCTATACTTGCTCTCCGTATTAGATGCGGGTGCGGGAGATTCGGCCCATGATGGCGATAAACCTGTGCTTCTATATTTGCTCTCCGTATTTGACGGACTACCCCAACAGTCTGGATTCATTTTTGAATGAATAAAAATGGATACCTGATAAAATCACTTGAAACAAACAGTTAAAACACTTTTTGAAACCTTTTGTTAAAAAAAATTACAAGTGTCTAGACGAAACTCAATGTCTTTTGCGAAAAACCAAGTCTGATGAAAGATGGTTTTTCGTCAAACACACTTGCCACGAAACTTCAAGAACTTTCGTCAAAACTATCTTTGACGAAACACTTAGTTGATGAACTCCATGATGAAACTTCTATGATGAAACTTCGATGAAACTTCCTTGAAGAAACTTCTCTGATGAAACTTCCCTTGATGAAACTTCCCTTGATGAAACTTGATGATGAAATGTCACGACCCCCGACCCACCCTGGACGGAATCGGGTGCCGTGAACAGTCCAGCGGTAACGGTGATTATTTTTAAAAACATTGCAGCGGAAATTTCATCAGGACCGTGAGTTAGGAAAAATATCAGAGTTTAGAAAACACCGGATTTTATTTAAAGAGATGGGATAAACCCATATTTTATAAAGTGAATTTTGTTTACAATATTTCTTAATTTGATTTAAATAAAATAAGCCACTTCTTGAAGTCTTTTAGTGTCATATCCAGCTCTTATCCCACTTACCTGAAAAATGTTTTAAAAAGATTTTGTCAGCGATAACACTGAGTGAATTCATTCCATTTTTATAAATATATTGTTATACCTTACAGTATTAAGGTTTTTATATTTACCCAATTCACTCAGTATTTGTCAAATAATGACAGTTCCAATGTGACAGTAATCATATCAATTATTGACTTCACTTTAGTCCGATAGTGAATTCATCAAATAAATGTATTTGACTATTATTCAATTTATCTGTCACTAGGCGATTCCTGTGACTATAATCATATCAATATTGATTATTCTTTCAATTAATGATTCTGGTCATATCACTGTTGATTATTCTTTCAACTAGTGATTCTATAACACTGTTGATCATTCTTTCAACTAGTGCTTTCGGTCATGTCACTGTTGATCATTCTTTCAACTCGTAACTCAGATTATATTACTGTTGATCATTCTTTCAACTAGTAATTTCTATTCATAACACTGTTGATCATTCTCTCAACTCGTGTCTTCAGACATAATGATGTCCCGTGACATTTCTTTATCAAATATATTACTTTTGGCATAAAACCATTTAATCCAGAAAATGACATATCTCAATTTATGTCAAATTACTATACTTATCAAATATGTTAATTAAATAATTGTAATATCATTATTTAATATTTTAACGTGACTAAGACTAAAATATAATCTTAGTAAAATACATAATTTCTAATGTTATTGTAATCATGATAATATTAACTAACTTTCTGGCAAATAATAATAAGAATCAAATAATATATAAAATCTTTCATACCAGCAGTTAATATAAAAACTTAATTTACTGTAAGTATAACTGGTAATTATTTAAGATTCTGTAAAATCTTTGTAAATATAATTGTTTCACAAAAAGGTGATAAAACTGTGAGAAAATATAATGGACTCACAAACTGTGAGAAAAGAAGAAATGAACTCACATTGCAGATTTCTACGGGCAAAGCTTAGTCTACAGATAATCCTTGATATATATTGCAGATTTAATTTGAGCAGAGCCTAGCCTATTTCTTTAGCCTGATAACCTAATGCACATGAACTAGGTAAGTAACTTAATATAGCATTTTACGATAACTCACGAGATCATATTTTCACAACGAATGACAAAGTGCAATACTTCATACATCGAATTAACGATGATCCGTCGAATTAACGACGAACGACAAAGTATAATACTTTACCTATCGAATTAACGACAATCCGTCAAATTAATGACGAACGATAAAGTATAACCCTAATGTGGGCGGCACTTTAAACATCCATTGGATATATGGATCGATCGGACAATGAATCGTAATAGCGATTAAGTTAATACCCTGTTCTGCAGCACCCCGCTATACTTAATTGAAGATTCGTGTGTGTTAATTGAAGTAAATAGACAACAACTCGAAGAATTTTATGAATTCTCTCGTCGTTTGAACACCAGAAAGCAAGTGCCAAGGCCTGCTATTTATACACGAAATTTGCCTAGCTTACGGACCGTAAGGCTGCCAATGTTGCGGTCCGTATGATAGCTTACGGTCCGTAAGGTTATCATTGTTACGGTCCGTATGAGACAGCAAATCACTATAGGGTAGCCACGCGTGGGAGTAGGCCTGCTGAGTCGACGATTTCATAAATTTCAACTTTCTGAACACGCAAAATTAGATAATCATCAACTAGGGAATGCCCCCCCTGAGTTTTAGGGGCCCTAATCCTGATTCTGAAAATTATGAAAATCTTAGGGTTTGCACAGAATCACTTGGGTGTCTCAATTAGGGTTTCCTATTGGTCAAATTAATTTAATAATTATGACTTTTGATGAGAGTCGTTACATTCTCCCCACCTTAATAAAAATCTCGTCCTCGAGATTTGCTGGAATAAGTAAGAATACTTTTTCTTCATCTCAGGTTCCAGCTTCCATGTGTTTTTGGGTTATGATATTTCTTTTAGACTTATGTCATATTCTAATCAATAAAAACAATATTAAGGTAGATGACACAGAATCGAATTTTGTACAATAGGTAGGATTTTCAAAGGGTCAACTGAATTCGTTCAAGAAATCAATGTCAAACGAATGAGATGAAATGATATAATTTCCAATGTGACTATTTTTAAGTCAAAAGATATATGATCAATGAATGTAAAGAATTTTTAGAATCGAATGAAAATTCTTTTGTCAAAAGAAAACTTACTTTGATTGGCAACTGAAGAAGACTCATAATCAACAAGTTCAAAATGAAATAGAAGCACGAAAATATTTTGTCAACTATCGAATCATAACAAGAGAAAAATCAGGGTGTTGACATTATTTGAATTTGCAAGGATACACTGGAATACAATAGAGTTTAGTGTATCATATAATTGTATCAAGACTACTTTCAACTGATGAGTCAAACGAAATACATACGTGATTTTGAAAGATTCGTATGCTTATGATTAGCCCAAGCTACAAGTTTATAACGACTCCACAAGGTGTCGTAAGGATTTGAAATAATTTAATAATTACGGTGACTGAACAATTTCACCGTATAATCAACTGAAAGCTTTAATGAAGAAATTTTGGATATTCAGTTCGAATAGGATTTTCAAATGAAAAGAACAAATGAATAGTATAGAATTTTCGATAAATGATGAAAGAAACGTTAAGAGGTACACCGGAATATGATATGAATTTGTGTACACTTATCTTAACACATAATTGTATTAAGACTATTTAAGATGATGAACCAACAGAAATTAAAATTCGTTCATCAAGAGTGAAAATGAGATTATCTCAAGATTCAAATTAAAGAAAATGCCACCACAAGGTGTCATAGGAATTGAAAATAATAGTGGTGAATGAAACGAATTTCACCATGCTTTAAATCAAATGAAGTAAATCCGAATGTTTCGAATAAATCGAGTAAGATTGAAATCGAAATACTTGAATAATGTTTTTCGATCAAAGATGATAAAACAAAAAGGATTACGAAACGCTCGATTGCTGATATAAAAATCTTTAAGAGATACACTGAAATATGAAATGAAATTGTGTATCATTATCTTAGCACATGATTGTGTTAAGATTGATTTTATAGAATAAACCAACAAAACGGATTCAATATAAATAAATAATTAAACCCGTATATGAGATTAGCACAAGCTTCAAATTTTGTGAAAACGTCACCACAAGGTGATCGTGACCAAATGAATGATTCAGTGAAAGTGAAAACCAAACAATTCTGTTATGGTTTTGAATAGATGAAGTACTTGACAGAATATATTTATTTATAAACTTTTACTTGTACTAAGGTCAAATAATAACTTATCTTAAATACTACATATCAGCGACTACGTCTGGAATCATTTCTGCTTCTTGCGTAGTAAGTACGAATGCTCGCTCGTTTTTCTTAGCTCCGTCTATTGTTCTGGCTTTGTTGTCAGGTGTTTTGGTTAGTTTTGGGCAATATGGTTTAATGTGTCCTGTTTCTCCGCAATTGAAACAAACAGTAGTTTTCCTTCTACACTCTTCCTCTGTATGTCCGGCCATCTTGCAGAGGTTACAGTAGGATGTTTTCCTAAAACGACATTTTCCTGAATGCTTTTTGTTACAGCTTTTGCAGATAGGTTGCTCCAATGACGGCTCAGTTCCTGTCTTCTTGTAGAATTCTTGGGAAATTTTCTGGGCTAACTCTTTCTTCTTGTTTTCTTCTCTTGTGCGAATTAGTCCATCTGTCAACATGTTAGCTAGTTCGACTGCTTCTTCAATAGTCTGTGGTCTAGTGGCCTTGACTATGTCTCGAATTTCACTAACTAATCCCCAAATATAACGAGAAATAAGTACAGGTTCTGGCGAAGCCAGAGTTGGTACCATTCTTGCATATTCGAAGAACGTTGTCGTATATTCACGACAATTCACATCTATCATTTTATGATTTAGGAATTTGTTAGCTATTCGTTCCTTTTCATAAGGAGGACAGAATTTCCTTTCTATCATTTCCTTAAATTTTTCCCAATTCATGGCATAAGCCATGTCGCTTCCTTTTGCCTGAAGAATTGTATTCCACCATTCTAAGGCTTCTTCCTTGAAGAGATTAGATGCATACATCACCTTATCTTCTTCGGCACATTTGCTGATTGTAAGAACAGCTTCCGTCTTTTCCAACCATCGCAGAGCAGCTGTGGCTCCTTCACTGCCGGCGAACTCAGTTGGTTTACAGGCTAGAAATTCTTTGTAGGTACACCCGAGATTCATCGCCTTCTTTTTCTTGGGAAATGGGATTTTTATAATATCATCATTACCTCCATTGACACTATGGCTAAAACCATCGTCACGAGTATGCTTGCTACTCACAACTTTGGTAGGTTCTACGGTATTTTTAACAGCTTTAATTATTGAAGGTAAAGCATTAGCTATTCCTTGAGCTATTAGATTTTCTATAGCATTTTTATCCAAAGGATTTTCATTATTAGCATGAACTTCTGGATTATGTGGTACTTCATTCGACATCTGAATTGCAAACATTTTCACATATTAACATCACAGAAAACAAACAATACTTCCAGGATATTATCTGTGTATATTAACATATATATATATTTATATATAATACATATGTTAATTTGTATCAGTTTCCTAACTTTATTGTTTAAGTTTAGGTATTAAAAAGAACACCTAATTAGCTTAAACAAGTGGCTTTTTGAGTTTGGCTCTGATACCACCTTCTGTCACGACCCCCGACCCACCCTGGACGGAATCGGGTGCCGTGAACAGTCCAGCGGTAACGGTGATTATTTTTAAAAACATTGCAGCGGAAATTTCATCAGGACCGTGAGTTAGGAAAAATATCAGAGTTTAGAAAACACCGGATTTTATTTAAAGAGATGGGATAAACCCATATTTTATAAAGTGAATTTTGTTTACAATATTTCTTAATTTGATTTAAATAAAATAAGCCACTTCTTGAAGTCTTTTAGTGTCATATCCAGCTCTTATCCCACTTACCTGAAAAATGTTTTAAAAAGATTTTGTCAGCGATAACACTGAGTGAATTCATTCCATTTTTATAAATATATTGTTATACCTTACAGTATTAAGGTTTTTATATTTACCCAATTCACTCAGTATTTGTCAAATAATGACAGTTCCAATGTGACAGTAATCATATCAATTATTGACTTCACTTTAGTCCGATAGTGAATTCATCAAATAAATGTATTTGACTATTATTCAATTTATCTGTCACTAGGCGATTCCTGTGACTATAATCATATCAATATTGATTATTCTTTCAATTAATGATTCTGGTCATATCACTGTTGATTATTCTTTCAACTAGTGATTCTATAACACTGTTGATCATTCTTTCAACTAGTGCTTTCGGTCATGTCACTGTTGATCATTCTTTCAACTCGTAACTCAGATTATATTACTGTTGATCATTCTTTCAACTAGTAATTTCTATTCATAACACTGTTGATCATTCTCTCAACTCGTGTCTTCAGACATAATGATGTCCCGTGACATTTCTTTATCAAATATATTACTTTTGGCATAAAACCATTTAATCCAGAAAATGACATATCTCAATTTATGTCAAATTACTATACTTATCAAATATGTTAATTAAATAATTGTAATATCATTATTTAATATTTTAACGTGACTAAGACTAAAATATAATCTTAGTAAAATACATAATTTCTAATGTTATTGTAATCATGATAATATTAACTAACTTTCTGGCAAATAATAATAAGAATCAAATAATATATAAAATCTTTCATACCAGCAGTTAATATAAAAACTTAATTTACTGTAAGTATAACTGGTAATTATTTAAGATTCTGTAAAATCTTTGTAAATATAATTGTTTCACAAAAAGGTGATAAAACTGTGAGAAAATATAATGGACTCACAAACTGTGAGAAAAGAAGAAATGAACTCACATTGCAGATTTCTACGGGCAAAGCTTAGTCTACAGATAATCCTTGATATATATTGCAGATTTAATTTGAGCAGAGCCTAGCCTATTTCTTTAGCCTGATAACCTAATGCACATGAACTAGGTAAGTAACTTAATATAGCATTTTACGATAACTCACGAGATCATATTTTCACAACGAATGACAAAGTGCAATACTTCATACATCGAATTAACGATGATCCGTCGAATTAACGACGAACGACAAAGTATAATACTTTACCTATCGAATTAACGACAATCCGTCAAATTAATGACGAACGATAAAGTATAACCCTAATGTGGGCGGCACTTTAAACATCCATTGGATATATGGATCGATCGGACAATGAATCGTAATAGCGATTAAGTTAATACCCTGTTCTGCAGCACCCCGCTATACTTAATTGAAGATTCGTGTGTGTTAATTGAAGTAAATAGACAACAACTCGAAGAATTTTATGAATTCTCTCGTCGTTTGAACACCAGAAAGCAAGTGCCAAGGCCTGCTATTTATACACGAAATTTGCCTAGCTTACGGACCGTAAGGCTGCCAATGTTGCGGTCCGTATGATAGCTTACGGTCCGTAAGGTTATCATTGTTACGGTCCGTATGAGACAGCAAATCACTATAGGGTAGCCACGCGTGGGAGTAGGCCTGCTGAGTCGACGATTTCATAAATTTCAACTTTCTGAACACGCAAAATTAGATAATCATCAACTAGGGAATGCCCCCCCCTGAGTTTTAGGGGCCCTAATCCTGATTCTGAAAATTATGAAAATCTTAGGGTTTGCACAGAATCACTTGGGTGTCTCAATTAGGGTTTCCTATTGGTCAAATTAATTTAATAATTATGACTTTTGATGAGAGTCGTTACATGAAACTCAAGTTTCGTCAAAATAGTCACAGACAAGAAAGTTGGTGAGATATTTTAAAAAAAATATCTTATCTTCTGACACAGAAATGGTTGGTAAACCAATCTCAATCACACCTTACTGAAAGTCCAATTTTTCAACATGTCATCATTTGAAAGGCAAATAATTCAAACTAATATTATAATCTTTTCAATGATAACACAAATTCATCAAAACCCAGAAATTTTGAAGAAACTGATGAACCTTTTGAAGAACACCAAGAACTCCGGTGAACTATATGATGATTCCGGTGACCGGAGAAATTTCCAAAACACGATTTTTGCAAGAAAACTTCAATAAAAACCTTGACACAACATATATATAAGAGATTTAACAAGGTTTTGTATGAACTATTCAGCAAAAACACCAAGTTTTTTAAAGATGCATCACTGATTTTAAGAAAAATATGAACATCAAACACTCGAAAAACACTCGGTTTTAACAAGGAAGAGAGCCTTGGCTCTGATACCACTTGTAGGTCCAACTAGCGGAGGATCTAGTCGCCTAATCCTTGTATACGAACTGACCCGGTTGTGCGGAATCCAACCGAGAAAGCAAACCGAGATAAAGATCGAGACGAGACACAAAGATTCACCGTTTAAAGCTCAATATATTAACACCAGAAAGTTGTTTACAAGATTATACAATAAAGTTCTCACACTAAACTCTCCTGTTAATACTCTCACTGTTCTGTGTTCACTCGTCAGTCTCTCGTCGTGTCTGATGTTTATGCTGTTTATATAGGACCAGGTTGACGAAACTCTGATGGAGCCGACGAAACTTGAAGCATTCGACGAAACATCAGAAGCAGCCGAAGAAACTTCAATGTGACGAAACCTCCAAGAGTTTCGTCACACTCACAAGACCGACGAAACTTGTCTTTCTTCAGCAAGTTTCGTCATCAGCATGATGGAGTTTCGTCATGATCATGTTTGGCAGGAGTTTCGTCATCAGCTGATATGCAGAAGGGCTTTCGTCGTGATCAATCAGTAGAGTTTCATCGTGATCAGGCAACAGCAGGAGTTAACAACAACAATTAACAGCAACAAGATCCAATCAAGGCTCGATGGAGGATATCGGCTTTGATCTTCATTCCGGAACCGAAACGAGCGAGCCGCGTCCACATATATGTATCAACAATTTATGTACATTGGTCTAGTTATAGCTGATGGCATTATAGCCTAGTGCATCTTAGGGGTGAAAATAAGGCTTAGGGACTATGAGGTTTTTGGTTTGATTCCCACAAAGGGGATTTTTCTCAAATCGTGTTTCCTTCTGAATTGGTGTATAGGCATTATTGTCTAGTAGAGATGGATAAAATCGGGTGGTTCCGCTGGTGAAACAATGATACTCCAGTGGCGGTCCAACAAAACATTGGTATAGTGTTTGCCCCAACAAAAATGATATGGGTTCAAATTCTTGTGTGACAAGGTTAAGTGGTATTTAGGTGTAAAAATATGTTAAAAAATCTATGCACTTTGTAATGTGTATAATGTCTTCATCAATGTATCCGGCAATCATTGAATTCATATAAATATAATATAATGTATATAGTTATAAAGGGTGGGGTTCGGTTACAAAGTCCATTTTTCCTACAAAGTGTACAACATCATAAAACACTATAATTTCAACCATAAAACACACTCAAAACCCACAAATAACATGGTGAATATCATTAAAACACAATATCCAACCCTAATAGTCCTTAAAAACTTCAAACACACCATCATACAACTATGAATATAAAACACATTACCCGACGGGTAACGGGCCGGGTATGGGACAAAGAATTACAACCGGGTACGGGCCTGGGATCACCAATACCCGGCCCAAGCCCGGCCCATTGCCATTCCTAGGGGAAGGTTCATTAGTGAACACTAAAAAAATGGGGAACAGTGGGGAACCGGCTCAAAGGAACTCCGATTGGACTCATTCCAGCGGCGTTGGAACCGGCTCGTCGAGCCCTAACTAGGATCTCTTAACCCTAAACCATAAATCATAACCCCTAAACCCTAAATATATTAGGGTTTGGCTTTTAGGGTTTAGGGGCTGTTTGGCTAAGCTTATTTTTTTGACTTATTTACTTATTTGCTTTTTGAAAAGTTAAAAGGTGTTTGGGTTAGCTTATTATGTGAGAGGAATAAGTAAATAAGTCATTCCATTATGACTTATTTGCTTTTCAAATAAGTAAATAAGTAAAAAAAATAAGCTTAGCCAAACAGCCCCTTAGTCTTTAGGGTTTAGCTTTTAGGGTTTATAGTTTAGATTTTACGGTTTAGCTTAGGTTTTAGCCTTATTTTTTAGCTTTAGGGTATAGAGTTTAGGAGTTAGGGTTTAGGGTTAAGAGATCTTAGTTAGGGTTCGACGAGCCGGTTCCAACACCGCTGGAATGAGTCCAACCGGAGTTCGTTTCAGTCTATGCCCTACTGTTCCCAACTTTTTTAGTGTTCCCCAATGAACCTTCCCCTAGGAATGGCAATGGGCCGGGTATTGGTGATCCCAGGCCGTACCCGGTTGTAATTCTTTGTCCCATACCCGACCCGTTACCCGTCGGGTATTTGTCGGGTAATTACCCGTCGGGTATCGGGCTTACCCACAAGTATCTGGTATACCCGTTAATTTCATAAAAATACCCGTTGGGACAAATGTTCAATTTTTACTTTGATGTTTATATAATATACTATTTTAATGAGTATAACAAATGAAAATATGATTAATACTTACATATCATATTCAGACCACATATACCAAACTAAATCAAAACGATTACTTAATTAAGTAATTGTATCATGACCACCAAATTGCATAAACAACCACATAATAAAGGGTGATAGCTCCATATGTCAAAAATAAGTTATTTGTTCGCTAAGCACCTACCAAATACATATCCACATATGACTATAGAGAAGGTAATAAGTACATGTACTAAGTTTATATATATGGAAATATATAATATGATACATGCGGGTATTATTCGGGTATATGGGCCGGGTATCGGGCGGGTATCACTAAATCCCATACCCGTACCCGTACCCGATTTTTTTCTTTTTTTTAAGCACGTACACGGCCCATACCCATTGGGCTTCAGGTATACCCGGCCTGTATGTTTCGGGTTTCGAGTATACCCGTCGGGCTTGGGCTTTTTTGCCATCCCTACCTTCCCCTGTGTTTTTAACTCTCTAGACACATGAATGGTCGCACATCGTTAGGATTCTGTCATCTATAAATTAGATGTCCTCCCGGGTTTATTGCTAGTTTTTAGTTTTTGTATTTAAATTTTAAATTAGAAGATCCCGTAGCTATTTTATTTGTATATATATTGATGACATCTTTAACCTTTATTCATGAATTAAACTATTTTATGGTTCAACAGAGGTAATCTTCAACGGAGAAGAAACTGAAACGTAAATTTTATATGCGTATAAAAAATTGCATATGATTCTTTTTCAATCATCCTTTTCAATCTCTTTATAATTCTTTTCTTAAAATTTTATTGTTGTAATCATCTTCCACAAATCCAAACATTGTAAAGAAAATTATTGGTTAAACAAGATTGATCAGGGTAACTAATCAATTTATTATTTCATGAATTAAAGAGATTGAAAAACATGAGATATATAGTTGCTGCTGATCATATATTTTTCCCATTTTCTAGTAATAAAATTAATCTGTAACTTTTTAATTTTTTATAAGCATATAAATTATATGTTTCAGTTTCTTGTTAGTTGAACATTACCTCAGTTGTTATTCCCTTGATACTTTTTGGATTGTGACTCTCTCTATCTATTTCCATGAGTTCAAAATTATTATGTAGTTGAACCTTACAAGTTATGTTTTTCAAATCATGTTTTAAATGATTATCTTTCGATAATTGGTTCATGTAGATTTTAGTTGTTTGGGTGAAGCAAATTACTTGCTTACCAGAGTATATAAATAACACGTTGTGGAAGATGCATACGTGGTCATATATAAATAGCATTTGCATCTTCCACCATGTGATATGTATACCCTCGTAAATGAGTAATTTGTTTCTTCCAAACAACTACAATTTATAAAAACCAGAAGATGATTATTGGAAACATAAATAAAAACCCTCAAACTTGTACGATCCAACTACATGACAGTTTTGCACTCGTATTCACTTCTATATTGAGTTAACATATCTAGTGTGACACTTCTATCGTAGCACATGAGGGTTATATTTGTTATTAACGAGATTATATAACAGCAACTCGTTAATAATATTTGTTATTTTATATCGAGTTAACATATCTAGCGTGACACTTCTACCGTAGCACATGTGGGTATGTATATTTGTTATTAAGGATATTACATGTTGATAAAGAAGATGACAAGAAGAGTATAGCCCCAATCAAAATGCTGGAGGTAACATATGAAGATATAATTATGGAGATTCATGATATTAAGCAAATTCGAAAAACAAGGATATAGAAGTTTTTGGATCCAACATCGAGCCTATGGTACATGATGTTATACCACCATGGTCTAAATAGTGATAGTGAGAGTCGGTATAAGTGTAAAGACTAAGGGTGTAAATGAGTCGGGCCAAGCCCGAGCCCGACTAGGCTCAAGTTCGGCTCGCCGTGTTTTAATGAAGCTCAAGTTTGAGCTCGACTTGGTTCGAGCCTACTTATTTGAGCTCGGGCTCAGCTTGCAAGCAAAACCCAAACAACCTCAAACGAGCTAAAAGTTCGGCTCGAGCTCGCTACAGCCCCGCTCACCAATGTAATCATCATTGTTATATATTATCTATAAAATACTAAAACTTTGTTGGGCTCGTTTAGGCTCGCTAGCCCTAAACAAGCCTTGCTCGATAACTACATGAGCTATGTTCCAAGCTCAAGCTAGGACTCAGGCTCATTAAGCCATGGCTAGTTTGAGCTTTCAACCGAGCCGATCACGAGTAGCTCTCAAGCCCTGGGCTTCTGTACACCCCTAATTAACCGAGCCGATCACGAGTAGCTCTCAAACCCTGGGCTTCTGTACACCCCTAATTAGACTCAACACGTTCAATTTCGACCAACTGGTAACAGCTACTTTACAGAGGGCATGGAAACAAGAAGATAACGAGAGTTAAAATCTAAATTTCTATCACGACTTTATAAAAACTATGAATTAATGATAACATGTTTGGTTGTTTGAAGAGGAACTAAAAGATAAACTCTTTCAAGTAAATAAATTCTCACCCATTTCTAAATGTTCAAAGAGAAGACAAATACATCAACATGTTAATATAAATGTCTCACCAGCTTAGGATACATGAACTGAATTCCATACAAAAACGTTGCACGTTTACACGACTATTGTGCAGAAGGAAAGGAGTGGATTACATGCCCTATCGGAATTCGATAAACAAAATATGTATCTACACCAGCATTATAATAACAAGCTTAACATAACAACTTCCAGCTTACAAGTATCTTGTTTTCGAGGCACGTAATCTTCCATTTAAGAAAATGTATCCTCACGGTCACCTTCTGCCACGTCAGTCTCTTCCAGATTGCTAAATTCTAAGAAATGTGTCGGTCTGTGATCTTCATGATAATACTCCCGTGGAGTCCCGAGCTTCACTCCGTACTTCATGCTAACCGTGTGCTTCACTCCCATGAAATTGTAATTCCATGGACCGTTATCAGGAACCTAAATCAAAGTCAAAAGTCAACAGCGTAACATTTAGTTACCGACCAAGATACTAGAAAAGTAAAAAACGGACACAAGTGTAAACTTTTCTTACCATGTAGAAACCAAGGAATCGGTCACTTAGAAGCATCTGAACCTTCTCGTAATGAGTTGGAAGATACCCGTGAGGATTGCTTCCAGAATCCTTATTCGCACGACCCCACTCGTAACCAGTTGGTGTAAGCTTATATGCGGTCAACGAGCACGAACCCGGAGTGAAACTACAAGTTAAAATGATAGATTTCTCCCCGTCCCATTGCTTGTTATTCTCCAAAATCCGAGCATGAAACGTAAGATCCTGCCAAAAAAAACAATCCATTCAGTTAAATCACCATACCAACCTTCGTCGTGATTATAGGGGCGGCAATTCTTGACACGACTCGCCAACCCGTATTAAAAACAGGTCGGGTTCGAGTTGGCCTGTTAACCCGTAACTATTTAGAAAAAAAAAAAACTTTTATATTTTTGTTTTTGTTTTTTCCGTTTCTATTTTACATGGTTAGTCATAATAATTTTAGTTTTGACACATTTTTTACTTGTCACTCATGCTCAACATTAAACATGTTATCGATATCCCGCTTAATACCAACAATTTGCATATAAATCATCAACTTATGTGGCTCGGTTAAAAATACGGGTTAAACCGCATTTATGTGTGCGGTTCGGATTGACCTGCATTTATGTGTGCAGGTTGAGAGTTGAAATCTTTGACCCGAATAATAATATGGGCCGGGTTCGGGTTGAACATTTCAACCCACCAACCCGACATGATTGACACCCCTAGTTATGAATAATGACTAACAAACCTGTGGAGATAGTTGAGGAAGCTCGTTTGGTTGCGTGTGCATCCATCCCAACGGTTCGAGATCGTTAAGGAAGTCGTGTTCGGGGAGAGCCGACGGGAGATGGACTTGCTGATGTGTACCCCATTGCGGTGGCATGGCAATGCAGCGGATTTCTTTCACTTGAGGATTGTCGGGTGGGCTCATACCGTACAAGTACCCACAAATTTGGGTTCGCAAGTCTGCAATGCATATGAATTTCTTCAAGACGTTCTTCGGCATGATGTATGTGTATCCCGTCTCCTGCAGCAGAATTTCAAGTTATCAAATATAGAACACTTCGATACTTTAGTGAGCTTAGGAAAAAAAGGGGGAGTAAAATTACCTTTATGTCCTCAGAGTTGACATAAATATGATTTACACGGAGATAGAGATTTGTAGCTGAGATTGCTCGCACACGCCAATCAGTCTTGGAACCAAATGCGGCTTGTTCGTAAGGACTTGTGGTGGTGACAATAAGCTCGTCTCCATGAACGTTTGTTGTTTTGGTTGTGACAGCTGTCAACTGGCTAGCTTCTTTCGCCTACAAAATCCAAACCAAATATGCCACATAAGCAACAACCCAAATATATTTAAGATATTCTTATAAAAAACAGTTTGTCAGCGTCAGCAAATACCTGTTTTTCGATTTCAGCGATTTGTTGCCGCTGCTGTGAAGGTGGAGTAATTTCGGCACCAAGAATAATATCTCGTATTTCAGATTGCGTGAGGGCAGAAGTGTTAACGTTATTCTTCTTCGCATAGTCCGACAATATGAGATCTCTTAATGCAACTTCCACCTGCAAAAAAAATAAATATTAGCTTCAAGTTTTGGGCCAAAAAATAAATAAATAAATATTAGTTTTGTATATTTGCAGAAGTTAAGGAAGTTTACCTTCACCCATTGATCATCGGTAAGTGAGGGCCAGATATGATGGGGTTCGGTGACGATCGTCTTATCGGGCTTGAGCAACATTTTCGCTTTCTCGTTGTTGACATGTAAAGCACGGAGAATCAAAATGAGCCTGGAGAACGCGGTGTACGACGATATGCTTTTCAGCCAATCGTCGTAAATGTTGAACAGCACCATTTGCGGTTCAGACGCTTTCAGAATCAAGTCACCAAACTTCTCGATTTTCAAACAGGCTTGGAAGGGGAGTTGTAACTCACTTCCCTTAATGACAATGTTGGGAAAATCGAGCAAGTGGACTTCTAGCGGGTCAAGCATTCCTTTACGTGTCACAATGATTTGCTTGGGTTGTTCTTCAACGGGTAAGGAACGAACAAGAGCAGCCACTTCTTCTGCTGTTTTCCACTTGGCAAGTTGGCCAAGACGCTTTTGACCCGCCCACACACTTGTGTGAATGACCTGAAAGTAACATATATATCATATCAGTAAACCAGACCAATAACTAATAAGTATACCTAAAAACTAAAAGTGGTAATTCTTACCCGTTTCACTTATGAATGGGACAAACAGAAAAAACTAAAAAAAACAAATATTTTAAGGAGAAGGTCAAACCAAATGTCATCCGACGTGAATTTTCAATATATAAATCATATTATTCAAAAGCTAGATAATTACTGAAACATTGTTAATCTTCTAATCAGATAAAAAGCAATAATAATAATTACATATACAAAATTCAGAAATTTTCAGGCAAAATATCTGTTTTGGTCGCCCCAGACGGACCCATTTTGAACCAATAATAATTTTAGCATTTAACCGCCATTTTGCCCCATCTACTATAAAAAAACTGATGTTAAGGAAGAACAAACCTTCAGAAATAGCTGTCCTGTGCGGGGATTGAATATGAATATCGCACCATTAATCGGCTTTGTGGTAAGATTTCCCTCAAAAGTTTTATGAATGGTGACACGGTAGACGTTCGTATCATCAACAAACCAGATAATCTGATTGCTGAAAATTTCTCCGTAGTTTTGAGATGAAAGATACGGTTCTGTTGGCTCCGAAGAATACAACTGCAACCCTTTCCTTATCCGCTCCCTCAGCACATATAAAGCCGGATTTGACTGCAGAGCAAAAAAAAAATCCTTACGTTCTCTAAAATAGAATTTAGAAACATACAAAATATTAAGCTGAAGACATTAGTCAAATAGTCAATACCTTCATAATCTTGTTCATGGCCTGGGCAAGTAGCGGCTTTGACCCAGGGAACCAGTTACCGAAAGCAGAATGCAAGTTGTACGCAAGATCAAGTCCGATCATCACCCCTGCAAATGTGCATTTAACAACGTTAGTATATGCCTAAACATAGAACGTTATTATAGCTTACAAGTGACAGGTGGTAAAATATACAATTTAGGGGTGTGCACTGTTTGGTTTCGTGGTAAAATCAAAACCATAACCGAAATGTTCGGTTTTCGGTTTTAGCAACGGTTCGGTTCGGTTTTTTCGGTTTTTGGAATAAAATTACATGAGACTTAAAAATTAAAAGTATAATCCAAAATTTAAGTTATTATATTTAACCTTCTAATCTAATTTTATGTTTCTCCGAAGTTTTTATTAAGACATTTTCTTTTATAATACTTTGAAAATCTTTTAAATTTTTATATTAAAAATTGTTATCTCCTGTAGGCAATAGATAAATCATTTCAATTATAAATAAACATGTTAATGTTATTATTATAAATGCTAAACCTTCAAGAATAAAATCAATGATTTCTACCAACTTATCGGTTCGGTTTTTTGGTTATTAAAAATCCGAAACCCGAACAGTCGGTTTTTGTTTCGGTTCGGTTATTTCGGTTTTCGGCTGACCCCTAAGTACAAGTTATGATTCAAATGATGTACCTGTTGGTGATGGATAGATGGACATGTTATCAGTGGTGTAGTCCATAAACTTGGCTCTGGTATAACGCTCAATATCATGAGAATCATAATCACCCCAACGCAACTGGACATCAATCCAGTACTTATTACTAGCTTTCTGGTCAAAGACATCCTTTGACTCGGCCACGAGGCTAGGCTTCGACATGGGCCATCTATGTGCAGCAAACAAGAGAATATCAGCACATGAACTGTTCATCTTGTAACTCTTTCTCGGATGTATTGTTTCCTTCTGCACCGTTTCGATTTCTAACGCATCGAGTTCCTGATCCAACACTTGACAGAGATCCATCACCACACTCTCGTGTACCTTCTGCCACAAATGGGCCCGGAAGATTTGAATCAGGGAGATCTTTAGGGTCGGGATTTTTCCATGCATGAATATTCCGGTCAAGTCCAGTTGGACTTGGAAACCGACGTAAACGTTCGCTCGGTTAATGGTTGGAGACCACCAAAGTGTGAACCGACGGTTGGGGATTTGATTAAGCCCGGATCTCTGAGCGTTCGTCAGCTTCTTGTACTTCATTGACTCTTCAAAACCTGAAGCTTTCTCCCAAAACAGACCCTCCCATGTTGGGAAACTGTAAAACAACATTAAAAATGAATAAGAGCACAAATTCATAGTAAACAAGAAGAGCAAATAAGCGAGTGAAACGTACTATGTTCCCTTGAAGAGTGTATGCTCCAAAATGCCCTCAACACCACCGAGTGCTTGAATAACATCAGTTCGATAGTTATTCAAGTTCCAAAGTTTACCATCGTGTCTCTGGTGGGTCCACCAAAATGGATTTTGTTTGAGAACTTGGTATTGCTTAAAATCAGTTCTCACTCTCCACCCTTTGTCGTATGCAAGTGTGTGTCGATCCTTCTGGAACAGAGTATTAATTCTCGGTATTCCACGATCCCATGAGTCCTATAACAAAGTTCAAAAAAATTAATCAACTTAAAGCATCTTTAACACATGTTAATATATGCAAAAGCGAAGCTCACTTCCAAATCTTCAAGTGTTAAACGCCTGTTTTGCGACTGAGCTTCCTGCCTCTTGAGAGCGTATTCAGCCCAAACGCGCTGTGAATCGATGAACTCACTCTCCCATGGCTGTTGAAAAGAGAAAGGCGGTCAGGAAGCAAAAAGCGGTCAGGACACAAATCGCAACATAAAAATGTTATCATTTAAATATTTTGAAGATCATCTATGATATACCTGAATGTAACGATACAGATTTGGAATCAACTGGTCTTCTTCATGACTCATACCACTTCTAAAGTGTGTTACACCAACATCTGTCTGCTGACTGTACCGAAGATCACTCTGTGGAATCAATATGTGACCCATTGATAACATACCAAGCCCTCCGATCTCCTTGGGTGTGTAAAAAATCACAGGCGGAAACCTATAGGCAGAAATTCATCACATGTCATACGTTAAAAAAGAAAAAGAAGACAATACTGCATGGTATTTGAAATCAGTCACCAAGAACATACCTGCTAGGCATTTTTGAATTCAATCCAATTTTAATACGGGTTTGGATTTTGTTTTCACATTTGACCAACAGATCTAAAAGCTCCTGTGTATGCACAGTTGCTTCACGGAAGTACGTCATTAGACCTGCAGAATAACGAACCAAGAGTTAACCCTTTGCTTTCAAAGAGAAAATAATTGAAAATTATCAAACAGAGTACAAAGTTGGCACCTATTAGAGCTGTGTTCCACTTGTTAACAATTTTGGTAAACGTTGTAGAACCTGAACTCATAAGAATTTGCCTTACACGGTTTTCGAACACTTTCATGTGTTCATCATCTACTCTCAAAAACGCAATTGCTGTACGCTCTTTCGTCTGTTCATTCTGCAAATTCCATATTCCATCTTTTGTGTTACTGAATGCTTCTTGAGTCATTCTTATTTTTGGCAATATTCGAACCTCAAATCCACACCTGCACACCATTAAACATATATATAGTTATATACTTATAATATAAGAATTTCTCCTTTGAACATGCGTGAAAAACAAAGGGTATATAACATACATGCTAAATAGCAGATTCGGGTTGTCTTTGCTGTAAACCGAAACAAAGCTATTTTCCCACTCTAGAGTTGTGATGCTTCTAGGAAGCCTGTTCTTCATGTCCCAGAAAACACTTCTTCCAAGATTAACTGTTACAAAAATACATGCAAAACAATAAGCCCTGGATACAACGATGAAAAAAACTACGTAATTCAAATATTATTTAAAGTGTTTACCGTCATGTTTCATCAGCCTCATTCTTGCATCTCTAGGCCAGCACTTCTTATTATTGTAGCCAACCATATTTTCGTTGTTAGGATCAGGATGCTCAGTGAGATACCTCTGGATCAGATCACGAGCCTCTTCATGTGAGAACCGAAACAAGATATGCACTTTATCGATGTACCGAGAGTACAACCGTATAGGATGTCGTGTTTCAACTTTAGTGTCCCAGAAAGTAATGAACTCGTTAGGCATTTGTGGCGGGCCCGCAATTTCACTTGCACGGGTCAATCCAAGAAGCAAAAGATCCAACACCAGCCCATAGTATTGTACCACGAAAGAAGCAAACTGAAGACCACGTATCAGCCCGTATGAGTTCGTGTGACTCATATCCTTGTACGACAACACAACATTGTTCTTTGCTGTAACGTAATCAGCAATATTATGGTCAAGGACCAATCGTAGAAGCCTGTTGAGCATTGTCAGATCGATCTTCTCGAAGAACTTTTCAAACTTGGTTTGAAGCATCACCACACACTGGCCATCACCAGTGTCCCATACACCTTGCAAATTGTTTATGCCTTGGCACCATTTATAAACCAAGAGCGGTGGTGGCTCCGAGTCTGCAGGCTTAATCCAGTTTGGAAACAGATGGCGTTTGTCACCTTCGTACCATAAATACTGGTCAAGATACGCATCTGTAATCTTCTCAAGGGGCTCGATCTCATAAACTGGAATCAGATAGCTGTATAAATCCATGAACTCAATGCCAACCTACAAAAATATGCCCCGCTTAGTAGTGGTGAGCAGAAAACCGAAATAACCAAACCGAAACAAAAACCGACGGTTCGGTTTTCGGATTTTTAATAACCGAAAATTTTGGTTCGGTTTTCAGATAACAATTTTCAATAACCGAAAAAAAACAAACCAACCGATATGTTACAATAGTCGGCCCAATCCATATATTTTTTTGTTTAAGTTTATGTTGTTCAAGTGTTTAACCCATGCTAGTAGAAATTATTATTATTAATTTTATTTAAATATTTATAATAAAAACATCAACATGTTTATTTATAATTGAAATGATGATTTGTCAATTTCCTACAAGAAATAACAAAATTTAATACCTAAATTAAAAACGATCTTCAAAGAAAATCTCTTTAATAAAAACTTTGGAGAAAAATAAAATTTAGAAGGTCAGATTTATGTGAAGAATATTAATTAAAAAGTTCAAAAATATAATATCTTAAATGAAAGCATCTAAAAACGATTCTTAAATTTTGGACTAGTTTTTATTTTTGAATATTACAAATTTTGTTCCAAAAACCGAAAAACCAAACCGAACCGTTGCTAAAACCGAAAACCGAACATTACGGTTTCGGTTTTACCATAAAACCGAATCGTACACACCCTAACCGCTTAGTTTGTCAAAATTCAAAGTAACAAATTAACCGCTTAGTTTGCCAAATTTCAATGCAACAAATGATTCAAACACGTCTTGTTAAGAACTTACTTCTTTAAAAGCACGTTGAGTGAGAAGATGACGTTTTATCCTCGATAATGCTTCGTGTGGATTGTCGTAAGCTTGTTCAATCAAACCCAATTCTTCTCTTTGAAGTTGATTTAACCTCACAGCTACACTGTAAGATTCCTTGAGCCTCTCAAGAGCAAGAATGAGAAGCTTTGTGTCATGCTTGTAGGACAACGGTGGGAATGGTATTGGTGAGAACTTTCTAGATTCCAACCAATGCACTGTGGTTGTGTAAATAGCCACAGCCTCTTCTGGGGTCACGTATGGACCGTCTTTCAAGTAGTTGTGTTGGCGTTCCTGTAAAAGAAGAATGATCAATGAGTATATATACGACACACGCAAGCGTATGCAAACATATGTATGAATGTATGTGTATACCTGTTCTGCCTTGAGCCAAAGACGAGTCAACCTCCCCAAATTCTTTCTACAAACAGTCTTATCGACAGTGGCACCTCTCCTTATACGTTCACGGTTATAGTGAGCAACATTTGTCCACCAGTCAGCTTTTGACTTCACATATCGTAAAATCATGTTCTCGATAGGAACCGGTAAACCAGGGACCTGTAAACATCAATGTTAGATGAGGAAGAAACACTAAAAG
This sequence comes from Helianthus tuberosus, assembly GCA_030545235.1. Taxonomy (NCBI): domain Eukaryota; kingdom Viridiplantae; phylum Streptophyta; class Magnoliopsida; order Asterales; family Asteraceae; genus Helianthus; species Helianthus tuberosus. Next base: position 160,152,924 of record CM060373.1, on the reverse strand, counting down.
ACATAATAAATGTAAACAAATACATAAGATTTGTACCTTCCAAGGGATATTTGCCTTCCAACAACGCCACGCTTCACTCAAATGCTGTAAAATGGTTCTTGCCTTGTTTTGCTTTATTCCCTCTGAAAATTCATTAAAAACAAGTTGTTTAGAAGGCATAAAAGTTGTCAACTTTTTTCAAAGATAAACATAGCAAAAATACCACATGCAAAGCATACATGAAATCTATGCAGTTAATATCAGTGATATATCACCAATATATCGGTTATCAGTCCCCATGTAAAATATCGGTGTCAAATATCGGTCAGGATGTTGGTACCAATATTATCGCGATATTGACCGGTATTTGACAGATATTTTACCGATATTTGAACGATACATTTACCGATTTTCCCGATATCAGTACCTTTCTTCTTAGTTTTACCATTCATTTCTCTTCTTATTGCTGCTATTAGTATTTTAAATTTTAATCATTTCCTACTTGCTACAATTGTTTTGCAAGTTGCAAAAGGTTCTTGTTAATGATACAAGAGTATACTGGATTGTAAGTGTTAAATTGCTATATATATAAATTCTGCATGATATTAAATTACCGATACCACACCGTGATAACCTAAATCTCAAATATTGGTCCTTGACCAATATCCGATTTTTACCGCATTAACTGCATAGGATGAAATAAGTGAGAAATTAGGGTTATAACCTGGCATGGCATCAAGAACATCATGCATTACAGCAGCACGAAGCTCGAGATCAAAATGACTTTCAACACGTTGCTTTGTAACAGTCTTGGCCACCCCTTTAGAGTGTCGTCCTTCGAACTGGCGAGCAAGTAAATTTCCCAACCACCTTTCCAGAAGGGGCACAATACCACGAAGGAAAAACAACCATACCCGCCACATAGGCGCCCAGAACCCACATCCGGGCCCCTTCCCAACGGGCCCAGTATTAAACCGATAGTAAATCAAATGTTTCAAATCTTTGCACATTCGAATCTGTCGCATGAGCCGATACTTGTACCGATACATACCAGTCAACTGGCCAACATGTGAAAACGTGTACTGCAAACCATCAGCCAACTGGAATGCATCAACATTCCCCAAACGAAACTGGATATTCGCATCGACAACAAGCTTTGTCAAACGCAGGATTTCACGACAAAGATGGAACGCATTTCCAAACCGTGATTTCTTTCTCTCTTTGGTAGTGAGTGTCTTAACAGGCTTTAGATTGAAGTTATAGTCAAGATGAAGGTAGTTAAGATTTTTTCGGTGAATCAATAAGTTAAGCATGTTGTAACCCTGCTTACAAACTTGAAGACCAGCTTCGGCCCAATCAAGTTCAGTGGTCTGAAAAAACTTTGTAGCCTGTAGAGAACGGAACAAGTGCTTCTTCTTTTGAGCTTTCGGTGGTCTATGGTGTAGCTCGTTCAAAACAAAACATTTTAGTAACTTCTGATAGCTAACACGAACTTTAACCGGATATGAGGGAGGACTGCACAAATAAAAGAGAATAGAAGTAAGCAATAGAGATAACTGAACATAAAAAACTATATGCATTATATTATCATCATGTATACCAACTTCATCATGTATACCAACTTTAGCCCCTCAACTTTGAAAATAAGCAAATTTAGCCCCTCAACAACTGAATAAAGAATGTAAGCGAAGATAAAATGATGAAACTCCAAACGAAATTAGAACATACCAGTGTTCCTTATACCACTCGGACACAAGAGGGATATCTTCAGCACGTCGCATACGACCAGATCTCATATTAAAAGGTCGTGGAGCAAACAACAAAGAAATACCAGCAGCTGTTGTGTCGGTATACAAAGGAGTGCTAGTAAGCAGAGGCTCCACACCATCTGGCAAAGAGAAATCGTCATCTTCATCATCATCGTCGTGGGCTTTCTTATCACGGCGATCTTTGTTAGCAGATGTTATGGGGTGTATCAAAGGATCGTAATAAAATGCAGGCAAGTCGGGATCTTCTGTTTTTATGTACATAACCATGGGTGTGTGGTATACGCATAGCCTTACTTTCCTTGGTCTGTTGTTGTATAGATGAGGGAAAGCAATTCTGTACTCGGTCCTCAACGGCGAACGGATAATGAGTTTGTTGATATCATTGAACTCGTTCCAGTCTTCATCACCTTTCTCCATGTCACGATACAAGGGTTCAAACTTTGGACCACCTGCAAACAATAAAAAGCTTAAAAAGATTCTCAACAAACAATAAAAAAGTTACCATATTAACAAAAACATACCTGGTATGCACATATTAAGAGCTTTGGCAGTAAAGAACGACTCCATATCAAACAAATAGAAGTAATTCCGATCAATAAGATCAGAAAGAAGCTGTCCTGCTAATCGATGGAGTGTTGCCATTATAGGAAGTGAAAGATGCCATTTACGATAACTCGGTCCGTTAATAAGTTTGGTTTTGACAAGAGGCTTGTGATCGTAAAACCAAGTATAAACAGCAGAATCTTCTTCCTCGTCCAACTCCAGCTGGATTGGTTCCAGCGGGTCCACATCAAGAAGATTGTCAGCATAGTCCAATGGAGGCTCTTCATCATCAAAAGGAGGGAAACGCATTCTCTTGAAATGCCTTCGATCCCTCTTCTCCCTTCTCATCATGATCCACATGGTCCCCCACTGCGTAAGTTAATTAAAATTTAATTTAATAGAACGATTACGAAAATAAAACTATGATATTACGCTTATGTAAAATGACATACCTGAGCTAAATATATTGGTTCAACAACCCATGGAATCTCATTCACGAACGTGATTGCTCCAGTAATGTGATATAGCACCTTAACATCACGAACCTGTTCCCATGGCATAGGCATGTTCTCTAGAAGCTTGTAGACTGCATGAGGAACAAACTTCAGAGCCCCTAGGTATACACGTTTATCATGTCGGTATTTCTTTGATGACATATCACCATGATCCCTGTATAAAACAAATTCAAAAAATCAGATCATACATACTAGCAAACCGCAAGTACATACAACATATATACTTCCATTAACATCATGATATATTTACTGTTATTTAAGTTATACAAAGATGAGATGCAAGAAAATAAATGTCAACTTCTCCAGGGAAAAAAACAAGGCTAGGTTGAATTTAGACAAAAAAAAATTATACAGCTAACAAAAAAATCAGAACCTACATAAAAACTACTAGCATAAGGTGTGAGGAACAATTTTAAAACAAAGGTAACCATTTCAAAAGGCTAGAAAATCACGTCTAAACAGAAATTTAACCACACAAAACCCATGTATAGTTTTTCCCTAATAAACTATGTAAAATACAGCATCTGTATTACTTACAGGTTGTTTTGGTGCTGATAAACACTGACATACATAAAACATAAAGGTAAGGCTGAATGCATACACAAGAGAACTAGAACTTATGCACCTAACAAGAAAATCAAAACCTACATAAAAACTATAACATAAGTTGCGAAATAGCATATTTAGAGCAAAGTATACAACAGTTACAAAAAAAAAGAGTCACATTAAACAGAACTTTAACCAGATATAAATCCATCTAAAGTCTTGCTCTAATAAACTTCGGTAAAACTACACCACCTGTATTCATATCAGCTTGTTTAGCAGATAATAAACACTAACACACATAAAACATAATGGCCATAACATCAAAACCAGCTCAATGAGCTAAAATCTACAGTCACAGAACAATTATAACTATAGCATGCGAATATATTACTGATAAGTTAGGTCAAAAATCACAAACTCACTTGATAATCTTCCTGACATGCTCCGGCGGCATATCTTCCTTCTGCGTCTCAACAAATCCAAACTTCCGTTTATCACCATACCGCTTCGAATTCAACTGCATCCACTTCCTCGCCTTCTCCTCCAACCTCGCCTCCGCTTCAGCCGGAGACGGCAAAACAGTGTACGACGGTTGAGCAGCCGGCGGTGGCGGAATCGAGCCACCAACACCTCCAGTCCCCGGCGGTGCTAGCGGTGGTCCTCCGCTGGTTCCAGGCGGAGCAATTGCTCCGTTGTTGTTCCACATCTCCGGTCCGGAGTTGTTCCACATCGTTCCGTTCGTTCCTAAACCCTAACCATAAAACCCTAGGTTTTGGAACAGTTTTAACCGGTGTGATTGATCGTTTGTGTGATGGTTGTGATTGATGAGATGATTGTTTGAAGTGAAATTGATTGAGATATGAGATATGAGATATTTTGAGTGGTTCAACGGCGGTTTGAGCTAGGGTTTTGGATCTGAATGATATGTTTCAGTCGAGTGGAAACGAAGGGGGAAATAGAAGTGTGGAGAAATAAGGGGGTGTGTATATAATGAACGGTGAGGCGGTTGGTTGTGTGTGTCTACGTGGTTGAGTCTTGTTGGGTTCTCTTGGATGCGGCTAGCCCATCAAAAAAAAAATCTGATTTATTATTATGATTATTTTATATTTTATATTTTAATTTTAACTAGTATTATTCTCCCGCGTTGCGGTGGGAGCGTAAAACCGTGACAAATAGCACCAAGGTCACAGCACCGTCAACGACCACCAACACTGAAGTTGCGACGTGTTAATGCGAAGAAATTAGACCGAAACATAAAACATAGAAAATAATAACTAAGTTGATTTAGGACCCGTGCGTCACGATGAACCTATCAAACGGGAAAAATTAGACGACCATAAAAACGTTGAACCACAGATGCACGTTGCGTAATGTTAACTCGCAAAATTTAGAATGACGCGTAAAACAAAACGGAAAAACGTTGAACCACACATGAACGTTGCGTTGTGTTAAATCGCAAAATTTTGAACAAAACGTAAAACGGAATTTTTGTGAAATATGAAGAGTATAGGGTACCAAAGTTGAAAGTAAAAAAGTTATAAGGTTAAATTGACCAAGATAGAAAGCTTTGAGGTTAAAAGTAAACAACCAAAATAGTTTTAGATTAAAATTGTAATTATATGAAACTTTTTTGAAATCATCCCTAAACAAAGAGTACAACACCTCTATGCATCACAATGTTGTTAATTTATAACGGCGATTTGAGCTAGGGTTTTGGATCTGAGTGATATGTTTCAGTCGAGTGGAAACGAAGGGGGAAATAGAAGTGTGGAAAAATAAAGGGGGGTGTATATAACGAAGGGTGAGGCGGTTGGTTGTGTGTGTCTACGTGGTTGAGTCTTGTTGGGTTGTCTTGGATGCGGCTAGCCCATCAAAAAAAATCTGATATCGCTCGTTGCAATGAAACCGAGCAAATGATAATGTAAAACAAACGTGATTTGAAAATAAAGCATGTTGTTTAGAAAGTCAAACCATTAGAACGATTTAGTTTATCATCGTACCGTTTTATGATACCAAATAAATACTTTATTTTGAGTATAAACTCGTTTTAACAAAACTTAAACTTATAACGGAATGTCAGGGAAAGAAAATCAAGCATAACTACGTACTTAAGTTTTTAGAAAAAAATTATAAACGTAACTTATTAAAGAAGTATCAAATTAATCGAAAATTAATATATGTTAAAAAAAGAAAGAAAAACAATTATTAAAAAAGGTAAAGGAAATAGATGTTTAAAAAAAAGAAAAATATGTTACTAAAAGTAAATATAATAATATATTAAATAATAAAATAATAAAAACTATATATTATTATAAAAATAAATTTACTATTAATTGTCATTCGAAATCAATATACTAGTTTTTTTTAACGCCACGCGTTGCGGCGAAACCGAGCAAATGATAATGTAAAACAAACATGATTTGAAAAATAAAGAATGTTGTTTAGAAAGCCAAACCATTAGAACGGTTTAATTTATCGTCGTATCGTTTTATGATACCAAATAAATATTTTATTTAGAGTATAACTTCGTTTTTAACAAAACTTATAACAGAATGTCGGGGAAAAAATCAAGCACAACTACGTGCTTAAGTTTTTAGAAAAAAGTTATAAACGTAAATTATTAAAGAAGTATCAAATTAATCGATAAATTAATATATGTTCTAAAAAGGAAAAAAAAGAATTATTAAAATATGGTATAGGAAATATATGGTTTAAAAAAGGGAAAAAAGTTAAAAATATGTTATTAGAAGTAAAAAATATAATAATAAAATATTATAATATATTAAATAAAAGAAAAACAAAAAACTATATATTATTATAAAAATAAAATTACTATTCATCGTTCTTCGCCAACAATATTTATATATATAATATATATATTAATAAATGAGATGATGTGGGCTATGTGTCGTTGGATGGTGAAACCATTTTGCTTATGTGGCATTCTATGGTTAAGTAGAGAGTCATTTTGGGAGGGAATTCCTCTCATTCTTTATACACAAACAAAAACCACAATTTGGACGCGGGATCCGGCTAAATTCGGGTCGGATTTATGGGTAATATGGATCCTTTAAATCCTATAAACACACTTTTTGACAAACCCTAGATTGGTATGTTCTCTCTTCTTCAATACGCTGGTTCTTCTCATTCTTCGCCGCCGATTCATCATCCAAAACCGATTGGTAAGTTATATCTCGATACACTTCTTCCTTCTTTGGGATTAGGGTTTAATTGTTGGTCGGAATTCGGACTTGGAGAACATTCAAAACTTGTCTGGTGTTCATCAAAATATTATAGGGAATACAATAGATCCTGGTTATTTTGTAAATCAAAGGCAACAGATACAAGGAAGATAACAACTTATTTTAAATAGATGATACTTGGAATAGATATGGTGTGGTGTTATTTTATGCCTTACTTTGATGCTATTCTCAGGGAATCAAGAGTAGAAGATGGAGTTTCGGGATCCTTAAGATCAATCGCCACTACCATTCACTTGAAACACCAATTAAGGTCAGTCTATATTTGTTATTCTCTCTTTATTTTTAATTCTTTTTTTTTCTACTATCCAGTGTCGAATAGGTGAATTGATCAGGTGTGGGGCGCGTGGTCAACTGTATATGGGAATGAATCTTGATTCTGGAGAGCTTTGTACTGTTAGACAGGTTAGATGTTGATCGAGTTTATTCATTTTTTTGATGTATAAGATGTACTAACACATATTTATATTATAACATATAAATCCTGGTTAATTCTGTTTGTTATTCTGGGTGAGCTTTCAATCAGATTCTCTTAAGTAGATCAGTATATGTAATATAAAACAGCTATATCATGAAGCATATAGATATTTGATTACTTAAATAGTTGAATTTCTATACGAAACAACTATACGTGCCATCTGACTTTCTAAATAAATGGTATTTAGTTTTGTACTTTGACAAGGATGGGTTATTACGAAGCTAAGAGCTGTTTGCTTATCTGATTATCACTATTGTTTGATGTTTGTCTATTCATGGTTCCTGTGTAGTCAGTTGGTAGTTTTCTACTTTGACATGGATAGTTTGTTCAGAATGACCAGGTGATGTTTTATTAGTCTAACAGATTTAAAATTTTTTATTCTTTATTAATTTACATATGTTCATGTTCACCGGGATACAGAAGGATCAATTGAAGAGAAGGTTGGATACTCGCCAATTTGATTCCAATGAAAACAATGGTATACTTCTATCACTGAACTTTTCATATATTGTTATGTAGCTTAGTTCTCATTGAACAATACCAGTGGACCAGACATGTAAGGCAAACCAACATGAATCAATTTGGTCACAGTTTACGGTTTTTGTGTTAAAAGCATACCTGAAACAACTCCATTTTTAAGTTTAAAAAAATAAATAAACAAACAAAAAAATTCAGTTCTAAAGTCAAACCAAACCAAGAACCATTTATTTAAAAAAAAAATCAAGAAGTGGGTCGAACATAGCTGGTTCAGGTCCCGTTTCACCCGATTTGTTTTTTTATGTTTTTTTTTTGGACTGGTTCCCCCCAATTTTGGTGCATTTGTGTCTTGGCCTTCAGGTATGCCTCAGAACAACTTCAACGAATCACAAATGGGCCCACCAATGGTGTTCGCGGGCTTACCGCAAGGAGTTGCAATGCCTAATCAACTTCAAATGATGAAAGTTCTAAAAAAAATAATCAAGGCAACGATTTTTCAAATCGTGGTGGGAGAAAGCCGTTTCAAAGGGGTGGCGGTCGTTTCCGAGGGGGCAGAAGTGGACCGCGATCCGAGTGAGTTGTGAACATTCTGTTATTTTTCGGATTAGTTTTCTGTGTTTTATTTTTATTTAAAGAATTAACTGCTGCTTTAGCTTCAAGTTGTTATTTTGATGTAAAATTTATATTATGTTATATACGTGGTTTTAGTGTTTTCAATCTTTTATCTCAATTCAATTTATTTGGCTTTCACTATACCCGATGTTCTTCTTAGATGGGTTATCTACTACTTATCTGTCATACTACAATTGACTTTTGTGGTCAACTGAATTGATCTTATATCCGATCGATTATATGAACTTTCCAGTTTTGATATGCTTAACGAGTATCGAGTACAATGTAGTCATTGCTGTTGAATGCGTTGGTGAGTTCATATTATTATTTCCGAAGTTGGTGTGTACTTAGTTTGACCTCTAAAAGGTCAAATGAATGGAGTTTATATTTTGGACTTTGATGTTTGGGCGACATCATTCAAAATCATGGAGCTGACCTGTAGTGAAGTTTCTTTATTAATGATCTTTTTTAGGATCCAAAGGAGAAAGCCATGTCATAAACTAGATATTGGTTGAACAATACGGTATGGCACTATTTATCTGATCAAAATAACTGCACTTTTTAATATTGGCTTGGGTTTTGCATTTGTTCTTTTATTGCTAAGTGAATGAATCCTTTCTGACTATGCTGGTAGGCGTAAAGAGTTTCGTTATTTCAAAAATTCATGTCATTTTCAATCTTCCAGCCTGATGCGGCCTTGCTTATGAAGAAGCTTCAGGATAAATACTCGGTTAGTCATTTTTTGTTTTTGTTATGGGCCAAGTTAGTTGAATAAGGGGTCGAAATAGGTTTGGATTGGTAGGGTTGAGCTGCAAATACTTATTTGGAGCATATTTTTGTTATATTATAGATTGTTAATGTTAGCTGGAAAAACAGGCTGAAATGTGTTGGGTTGGGTTGGGTTGACTAACATGTCAAAATAGGGTTGGGTTGGAAAAACGGGCTGAAATGGGTTGGGTCAGGTTGGGTTGGGTTGGGTTGGGTTGGGTTGAGTAACATGTCAAAACAGGTTTGGGTTGAAATAGATTAGACCTGGTGGCTTTGCTCCTATTGGCAAAAAGGTTGCTCCTATTGACAGGTGTGAATGATATGGCGCACATGTCCACTCTGGTGACACGAATAATAATCTTTGACACATATAAATTCTTATCAACACGGACACGACCCGTTTAACCTGTAATGAGTCATACATGTTTTGATTTATAAGTGGGTCATCGATAACATTTCTAATGGTGAATGTGAGTGTTATAAGTAAATAATAGCGTGCCAAAACTAACATTATTACGACTAACCATATAAAATAGAAACGGAAAAAACAAAAACAAAAATATAAAAGTTTTTTGTCTTTTTTTTTAAATTGTTAAACGGGTTAACGGGTCAACCCGTTTTTATACGACTCAACCCGAAACCGACCTGTTTTTAATTGGGGTCAACCCAAACCCGATGCGTCTTTTAAACGGGTCGTGTTAGTTAACATCAATATCGGGATTGTTAAGGGTTTGTGCACAACTATTGCAAAGTATTGCCCTCATGTGAATAATCACCTATCTTGATTATGTAGATCCTAGAATAAGTGAACTTGCGATTCATGTTTCAATTATGTGAGATGAACACCAGAGACGGTGTCGGAATAACATGATGGCAAGTGGTGGATCAGTGGTGGTTGACTCAAACAATCACCATCTTGCGGCGGTGATGAAGGCGATGATAGGAGTTAGTGAGACGACAATTTCGGTTTTTGAATCTCTGTTGTTGTTATCACTGCCGAATTCAAAGCCTAATAGATGGTCGATTGTGGTATCGATGTTGATGCACAAGGGGATTATCGCGTGTGAAGATCAACAAGAACATGGGATTCCGAACGAATTCGAAAGCGTAGATGATGCATTGCAAAGTTTATGTAAGAATGGATCATCAATGCAACTTGAGAAGATGCAAATTGCGAAATGTAGATTGGAAATGTTGGAAAGTCAGCTTGAATGTTTGGAAACTAGGTTAGAATGTGTGTTTAGGAGGTTAATTGGAAGCAGGGCTACTCTGCTCAACATCATCTCATTGTAAAAACAAAATTAGCCTTTAGAAGTCCTGCATAGGCATAGAAATTTTTAGATGATATGCTTATGTAAATGTTATTCGAGTTTTAATGTTAATAGTGATGTATCTACAGTTAAAATATGTTATTAGAGTACCCATTCATGCCTGCTTATCAATGATTCGGACACATTATTTTGTTTTTTCTTGAGAAGAGTCGAGGACGAACATCCATGAGTCTGAGACTTTACAGGTAGGAGAGTGTCACTCATGTAGTTTAGCCAAACACATAACAACACTAAGTTTTGCCACTTTGGGACTTCCAAGACTAGCAAGTAATCAAAATAATAAAATGTTTAGTATACTTAGACTGATTTTGGGCCTTCGTATTTTTGGGTTTGCCCTGATGACTATAATCCCTCACAACAAAGGAATGTGTAAAATGAATCGAATGAGTCAATCGGGTTGAAAGCCAATCACCAAAGTCTAATTTTTATTGGTTGTTTTGCATAGTTATGTTTAAAACATCGTTAGTTGAAAGTGATTGGTAGTAGTTACTTAATACTTGTAGAAAGAAAATGTTGGGTTTTTTTGTTAAAACAGTATGTTTATTCTTTTATATATAAAAAATACTTATGGCATATGAGCAGCCATTGCAGTTTAAAGACCTTAATGATGTTGCTAATGGATCTTCCGTTTAGGTTCGTTTAATATATAATCAACTTAAGGTAGAAAGTTGTAAGAATCACGTATAATAAGTTTAAGTTTAGCAATATCACGGCTGGTCGATTACTTTCATGTTATGATGTGGTAGAGGGTGTGTAGTATTGTAGGGTAAAATTATATCGGGTAATTAAAAGTTATAATTTTTTAATTTAAAACGTCATCGTCTTTGTGTTATATACTCCATGTGTGTAGTGAAGTTCCACTCGATCAAATTGAATGGTCATGATTCCATGCTACGGTTTCACATCTGGTATGTAACAAAGTCCATGACACACAAAGAAGGGGGTGTGACAATGTGTTATCTGATATGCATGAACTTAGGTGAAAAATAATATATTATGAATGCTTATATGACAAATCCAATGTCGTCTTTTGATAAATATGCATCAAATTTATACTTATTAGTGAAATACCCTATTATGTTTGTCGTACATTTTATGTAATTAGCTTTTAACCATTTTTTTAATTACTTATCGCGCCAAATTCAAATCATCATAAGGTAATGAAAAATGGTTTCATAATAGGTAAGGTTTTGAATATTTATAAAAAAAAAATATTGTAATCCGTTTTTATCATTTACGGCTGGTTTCAACTTTTCAATCTTCTTTAATTACAAAACTTAATTTACTCCATAAATTACTTTGATTTACTATGAAGTGAATTACCTATCAAATATACGTTAAAATGTTAGGACAATTACCCAATTTGTAATCTATTTCCATAATTAAATTTCTGTTAATACATTTTTTTATTTTTTTCAGTAATGAAAAACTTCTAATGTTTATTATTTTTTCTTTTGAACGGGCAAAATCTCACCACACGTGTCTTTTGCAAGATTTGAACCCACAATCATTTGGTTGGGGAATACACATCTTTACCACCAAGTTATCCCCTTAGGGACTCTAAGGGTCAATTTGGTTCGCATAATTTTTTTTTGCAGGAGTTGGAATTTATAAACGGGATTGGAATTTAATGGAATTGAAATGATTTCCAATAGAATTTTGTTTTGTGTTTTGTTCATAAATTAGTAAATGGAATTGTGATGGTTAAAAAAACAAATTTGCCCTCATCTCTTTTAAAGTAGTTAATATAAAATTTGAGCATGTGTTAGAATCAACCTCTTAGACATGGTCCTTAATTAAATACTTGATTCCTAATATACACATAAATTTGATTCCTAATAATTATCAATAGTTACATGTCGTAGTAGTTCAGTATGTTGTCATATCATATATTGGGTTTACAAATGTCATATTAGATTCTAGATAAAAAGGAAAAATCATCATCACCTTTAGAAGTATCCGAACCATACATTGAATTTCGATGCAATATGAGCAGATCCCATAATTCAAGAATGCGATTTCTCTATTGTATCATTTTATTTAACATGTCATGCTTTTTATGATTTTAAGTATGTATTAACCATAAATAAAAGTTATATAAGTAATTTCCTCGAGCCCGGGATGCTCTCATGGGTGATAACCTGTATCATTAGTTTGTGACTCTTCTAGCGACTTTGGATTTTATATTTGAAATTTGGGCCTTTAAAAATGGATTAATTTCAAGTATTTAAATGTGAGTAAGCCATTAGTGTGGCGTGGAGGTTTTCAATGGTTTAGTGTTGGAAGAAAAAATAAGTTTGGAATGGTTGAGGTTTGGAATGATGTGGCGAGTGATGTGACGGGTTTGGATTTTGGGCTTTAACCAGCGTTTTGCATGCTCTTAGTATGAGACTGATTATGATTAGATGTTTTTAGTATGATAACTCATATCTGAAGCACCTTATGTCCGGAGAAGAGAAAAGTAGAGTTGCATTTGGCTTTAAATTTAGTTGTCCAACTAATCTATATTTGAAAATTATTTTTAATTTTGAACAGATCCGACAGTCAAAATGGTGGCGGCGGTTATAGCGAAACCCCACGAAAACTACGGTACTCAGGTTTGATGACGGCACTTTGAATTACTATATAAAATGCTTCATAATATAGTAATGATGAAAAAAATAAACCTTTGACTATGTTTTCTAACTGGGGGTTGTGGATGTCATCTGTGGTTTTGTTTATTTTGATCACCGAAGTTGAGTTTCTCATTCTGATATGAAAGTGAGTGATTCTATCTATTTATGGTTAATTTTGTTTTGGTTTTTGACTTTGTAGATAGAGTTTTTAATTTATGGGGATTGTTTTGTTAATTTTAAAATCCTGTGCGTGATGGTAAGTATCATTTTCTGTTGACATTTTGAGATAAAACACATCATAATGGACTCATTTGTAAGTGGGTCAAACTTGCTAATTATAATCCTTGCTAAGTATCATCTTCTGTTGACATTTTGAGATAAAACACATCATAATGGACTTATTTGAAATGTTGTTACTAATAAGTTGAAGTCACTTGCTGAGGAATTTTGGTCCTCATTGAGGAATGGAGCGCATCGTTCCACAGGTTTGTCTTATTATATGGAGCACATCGTTTCACATGGAGCTTAGATAATGACATAGAAATGCCTACTTGTCAACTTCTCAGGTATGCCATGTAGTCCTCGCTGATGTCATAATTACGATTTATTTATATATATAAAAATATATTTATATAATCTGATTTTATTTATTATGAAAAAAGTATTGTTTTTTAGATGATGACATAGAAATGCCTACGTGTCAACTTCTCAGGTATGCCATGTAGTCCTCGCTGATGTCATAATTATGATTTATTTATATATATAAAAATCTATTTATATAATCTGATTTTATTTATTATGAAAAAAGTATTGTTTTTTAGGAGCCAAATTTTGAAATGCATAGGGAGTTGTGGAATGGGCATTTTTAATGTTTGTTAGCTTGAGCTATGTGAGGATGATGAGTTTATTGTGCTGACATGTGATGGTATCTGGTAAGGGTTTATATGAAATGGCACTATAATTTATGCCATCCAATTTTTCTTTCTTAATCTTTTGGATCATTACTAAATTATTTTACTTTCATGTGTTTAGGGATTGCATGTGAAGCCAACAGTTAATGGATTTTATCCATGAGCAATTGATAATCGGTAAGTTTGAGATAACTCATGTTGCCCTTTAAATTACATCAGGTTATAGGTGAGGTTGTTTGAAATGTTGTTGCTAATAAGTTAAATCATTTAGTAAATAATGCATCAGTTTTGGTTTTGATTGGTGTCAAATCAATGAAATTGATCAAATTAAATTTTAAAGAAGTTAATTATTTAACGGTTTGAATTCAGGATTCTATTAAGGGAGATTAGAGGATGACCTCGATTTGCCTACGTGTCACGTTCTTATGATAAAGTAAGGAAGAGAGGAAGACACAAAGGATGTGTCAATCACAGTTGAGATGATACAGGTTCAAGGTAATAAGAAGAAACCCTCTGTTGTAGAAGCAACCAGTGAGAGTGTTTTGGTGGAAAACGTGGAGGGGTCGGTGACGTTGTCGAGGGTTGTCAGGAAATGCTAAGTGATAGCATTTCCTGACAACCCTCGACAATGTCACCGACCCCTCCACAAAATTTCATCAAAACACTCTCACTGGCTGCTTCTACAACAGAGGGTTTCTTTTTGTTACCTGAACCTGTATCATCTCAACTGTGTTGACTGACCCTGTATGTGTTGTTACATTAAGATTCAATTAGGATTTTTTTGATATTGAAAATTGATCGGTGTAAAACTTTATCACCTTAGATGCTTTTGTCATCTGAGGCTATGATGGCGAGATCTGGCGTGTTGTTGCAACATGGCCTAATCGTTGCCGGCTGCTGTTCGCGACTGTTCTAGGTAGCGTTGGGTGTAATAGATGTTTGTTTGATGATAATTAGATCGATGTCACCTAAGGGATATTCAGTCACTGATGTTGATGAGATGCTTCTCACCTGAGACTAAAACTATGATGAAGCAAACGTCTGCCCGAATATAAGCGAGGTATGACATTTTCAAATCATTTGTATTACTTTAGCAAATCATTTAGTGTTGACTGTGTTGATGAATAAAAATGAATTCAAAGTGCACTTTTCTTGTGCTTTCAATATGAGGCTATGATGATTTTGCAAACCGTGTGAAAATTGAATGAAGATAGCATTATGGTATGGCAAGGTTGTAGGATGGCAGTTGTTCATGCAACCTCTCTTGCAGCTATGGTGTTGTCATCTTTATGCACAATCTGAGCCTGACAGTCTGACAATATAAATGTTTTGCAACTTCACCATGAATAGAGAAGAAAGAGAGAGTTGGAAGGATATATGATTAGTTCTGAGTGCATTAAATGGCCAAAACAACTCCCTATGCATTTCAAATTTTGCCTCCTAAAAAAACAGATTATTACCTAAAGCTGTATCATCTGAATTTTGAACTGTTTTGATTGAACCTGTATCTATTGTTACATTAAGATTCAATTAGGATTTTTTTTTATTTTGAAAATTGATCGGTTCAGTTTTGTTCACCTTAGATGCTTTTGTCATTTGAGGCTATGATGGCGAGATCTGGCGTGTTGTTGCAACATGCCCTAATCGTTGCTGGCTGCCGTTCGCAGCTGTTCTAGGTAGCGTTGGGTGTAATTGATATTTGGTTGATGATAATTAGATCTATGTTATCTAAGGTATATTCAGTCAATGATGTTGATGGGATGCTTCTCACCTGAGCCTAAAACTATGATGAAGGAAACGTCTGCCCGAATATACGCGAGGTCTGACATTTTCAAATCATTTGTATTACTTTAGCAAATCATTTAGTGTTGTCTGTGATAACGAATAAAAATGAATGCAAAGTGCATTATGTTGACATTTTCTTGTCCTTTCAACATGAGGCTATGATGATTTTGTAGATCTGAGTAAAAATTGAATGAAGATAGCATTATGGTATGGCAAGGTCGTAGGATGGCAATTGTTCATGCAACCTCTCTTGCAGACATGGTGTTGTCATCTTTATGCACAATCTGAGCCTGGCATTTTGACAATATAAATGTTTTGCAACTTCACCATGAATGATCTTCGCTGACGCTGTGAGGACGCCGGTAAGTTATAAATGGAGTTTGGTTGGTCTGAGATGCCTATTTAGCTGTATGTGATGACGTTGGTAAGTTTTCTAATTTTTCATTTGTAGATCGGTTATATAAATTGACGTTTGTAACCGATTCCTGTGTTTTGTTTTACAGGTGTTTGATTGGCCAGTTTACTGTGAATTTGGTTGAATCATTGTTTGTAAATTGGTTCGTGTGGCCATTGATACACAGTGACGGTGAAGATGTTAAGGTTGAAGTAATTGTCTCCTACAGATCAGGTGGTTACTCTCAATTCTCGATTGTTGTTCAATAAGAAAGACAATGTACTTTTTCCATCCCTGAAGATGCTCTTGGTATGTTTGTTCTTAGTCATGATTGGTAATTTCAAGAATTTATAGTTTGATAAAGGTTTCATCTTTTTTGATTCGTTTTGTTTGTGGTAATGATTTTTGTTTTGTTGTAGTGTTTGATTTGTTTTTTAATTATCTTGGTTGGCTGATACACGAGAAATACAGCCAAGAAGCAGAATAACAGTACAATTGACACCACATCACACAGACCAAACAACAATTCTTCAGGAAAAACTGGTTAGTGCATTCAGAAGTTAATAATCTGAATTATGGATCGGTATTAAGATGTATGTAAATTGGTTCAAAGTATTATGAACTGATGTGTTGAGATTCTTGAATTAGTGAAAATCCGTGCCATATAATTAAGTACATCTTATACTTCAAGCTTTCTCCATCTGTTTGCAGACGAATAGGTTGACTCGATGAGGTATGAAAAACAAGATTGATAAATTTAGTGAAAATGTGATTAAAAGATGATAATCCAGTATTTGAAGATCTCATTCTATAGCCTCGATAAATTCAAGAGTGTTTTCAAATAATGCTTCCTAGATGTTTGAAGACTGACAAATGTCCACAGAAGCAGTGCTGTTAACATTTGTCGATCTTCGTTGGTTTTCAAATATCTAGGAACCATTATTTGAGAACACCCTTGCATTTATCGGAGCTTTAGAATGAGATCCTCTATTATTGGGTTATCATTTTTCAAACCCATTTTCTCTAAATTTATCCATTTTGTTTTTCATGCAGGAATATAATTTGTTTTTTATTATTTGATTTGGCTGATGATCCATGTTGAAGGACGACTTATGTTTCAGACTATACAAAGATTTTCTTTTGGTTATCATAAGGTTAAATTTTAAATTAATTTGGTCTCATTCGTTAATAAGCTTATAATTATACTTAAGCCATTAGATTCTTGACGTTAGGTCTCAATGCACCTAATGACAGCAACCATTATTAAGCCATCACATTCTTTCCGTTTACATTTCAGGTAATGGTTTTCCTTAATACATCTTGAAACTTACATTGTTATATATGATTTTTCAATGTGGTTTTGAAACTTACGGGATAGTAATTGTCAATTTCAGGTAGGTTGGGTATTGAGATCAAGAAATTTAGCGTCACTTGTAGATATGGTTTCAAGGTCAATATTTGGCTTGAAACAGTGACATAGGACTTTTGTTTCTGAAAGTTTTGTAGCTCAACTTATAAGTTATATGCCTAATGTTGTTGTCAATTCATAACTATAATGCGAATGTGAATTCATTAAATAATTTCACATCATAATTTACATAACAATGTAGCTAAAAACTTTGCAGATTATAAACTACTTAGTTTATTTCTATATCAAACATGTACACTAACACATACTGTCTTTAACATTGTTTTATAAAGATATGTAACTAAACACAAAGAATTTAAATAATATATTATAATATGTTTTTTAGTATTTGATTCCGATCGTTATTAGAACAAACCCGTGTATTCACACGGGTGTACACCTAGTAATAATAATAACAATAACAATAACAGTAATAATGAGTAACTTACGAATCGTTACACCCCTAATTATAAATACCCAATTGGTAATAAGTTTTACTTGCATTTAATATTTTTTTTCTCATTTTTTCTCACTTTGTTTTTGATATATTTTCAAAAATGTATGAACACTGAACATCTAAAGAATATTATTATTAATCTTTTTTAGATACGGGAGGACACTTGTTAATCTAGCTTGTGAAGCAAATGGGGGCATACCTAATGGCCAATACACATGACAACATACCTAACACCAATAATATCAACATACATATCCACTCTTATGCTTTTTAACAAAATCCACCTTTTTAGTTTTTATTTCTATAATAATTTTCAAGTCCTTTTATTTTCAATTTTTGAAACAAGTGATTGAGTTGTCCACTTTGACTTTAAACCTTTGGGACCATTTTTAATTTTGATATTTCATGTGTTCTAATTTATAAACTTTTCTCTTAGAAAGTGACCAGAGACCTATGTCACACCCCAACTGATGGCAGAAACATCGAAGTGAGACGAAAACGAGATTGCAAGAGACTTCATAACGCTAATTGTGACAATAATTAAATAATGGATTTCATTTCATGTCTAAAAGTCTATTACAAATGTTAAATCAAATACAACAACTTGATATACCATATGTTCAATACAAGAATACAACAAACAAGTACGAAATGATACAACAAAATAAAGCTTAAGACGTCTAAGTGTGTATCTAAGCATCATCACTACTTCGATTTCAAAGTGTCGTCATCCTCAACCTGTAACATGTTTAAAATAAAGTTCAATGCAAAAGCAAAGGCGAGTATACAAGTTTGATACGTACATAGCATAAAAGACGATTAAACAATTCCTCATAGCAAGCATGTGATACAAGATAAACCTTAAATTCGGCATGTGTTTAACATATAAAACCAATGATGAAACGCAATATGTTCATGACATAACCAGAAGTCTACGGGCGGTGCGTTAATCCTATAGCGCTATATATGTCACGGATAGGCTCGTACGAAGTAAATGACGAGTCTAACACAAGATGTAATTAACCCAAGTTTAAAGTATCAAGTAATCAAATAAGCATGCGTGTATGAGAAATGTTTGTGCAATATGAATACGTTTGTGTGTAAGTTAATAAATAACATGTTACACCCCAAAAAGTGGTAAATGAAAAAGGGGTTCAAGTATACTCACCATATTGCTAAGTCTTCCGATTATCCAAGTGTTGACGAGTGTACGAGTTTATGAGGATGGAACACCCCGATCACCCTATATGGGCAAACGATGGCGAATGAGTAAACGGGATTATGACGAAGGATTTGAAGTGGGATTTAAAATATATCTAGTTGACATGAAGGTATATATATAAAAAAAATACACATGTACATATTTTATATAGTTTAAGAAATATTTCTAAAATTAATCCTTTCAAGAGTATTGTTGAAATATAGCCTAAAAAAATAAAAATAATTATACATTTATATCTATTTTATAATAATTAGTCGCATTTGATGGGTTTCGTTTTATAAAATTTACACGTTTTGTTTCACGGAATTTTTACGAAAAACGGGCAGAGTTTCCTCTGTTTTTTGGACGATCCCTACAATACTAGGTGTCGATATTTGTCAAAACCCAACAATTTATTAACAATGATGAAATACGAAACAATACAAAATACTAAATTTTAAGGCTAATATATCTATATATATTCTATGTATGTTTACAAATTATAAGAGTTCGTTTCGCGTAAAAATTTAACATTAACATATATAACATAATGAACTTCAAGACGTTATAATTTTACCGAACACCAAATCTGATCGGTTTGACCGGCGTTGTTTGCCTGACCAGATTTTGACTCGAACCGAACTAAAGCTGCTGTTGACCATGTTTGACCGGACCGAATCTGACCCGAACTGGACGTGAGCCGCAACTACCGAACCAGACCCGTTAACAACCCGGGAGTGAACTCGCTGACCCGAACTGAACGGGGACCCGAGTTGCGATTAGACCTGACCCGAGCCCAACGAACCCAAGTCACACATCGCACCGAATCTGAACCGAGTCCCGAGTCTACACAAATCGAGCAAAAGGAATGACTGAATCCACTGCCCGGAAACTGAACCGCATGAAACCAAGACCTTACCTGAACCGAGACTTGAACGAAGCTGAAGCTGAACCCAAATGCAAACCGAGCCCACTGGTGTGACTCGACCCGAACCACCGGAATTAGAACCAAATCGGAACCAGGCGACCATTGTAGGATCGTTTGCACGACCAAACGAGTCGTTCAGAAGAGATCTCGTCCAATACGAAAGGCGGAAACAGACGTATTAGAATTATTTCAGCTGATTTGCACAAAGAATCACTTTAAATGTCTCTTGTATTGATATCCGAACGTTTTACAATGCTGTAGACACTTCGGCAGAGCTTCGCCACCGGAATCACAATGTTACAAATGAAATGACCAAGGCACCTATTTATAGGCAGTCCATTTCGCATGGAATGGCCTCATGCGACCTGGCTAGTGTCATTTCGTACGAAATGGCTACAACCTACATATTTCTCGTTTTTCTCGTATAACGTGCCCTGATCTATCTAACCTATTACAAGACTCGATACAAGACGAAGTCAACAGACATATGCACCAACAGACTCCCCCTTGGATGTTGACGAAGTCTTCGGTCTTCAGTACATCTTCTGTCTTGATCAGTTTTCTTGCTCTCTTCAAAGTATCTGACAATGTAAGCATCCTCAATCTCTCTCTTTCTCTTTCTCTCTCTATCTCTTCCAGAATCGCAACATGGCTCTATACACCTTTTGATCAGGTCTCTTGATTCCTTAAGTTTTTTACAGGTTCAGAAACGACTCCTGGCTCTCCGTAGCAACAGGATCTGGAACCTGGCTTTAACAACTTCAGACTCCCCCTTTCGATAAGCTGGGATCGCAGTCTGGAATTAACACTCTACAGGCTTTGTATCGGAAACCTGCCTCAAACTCTGCTCATCATGTTTTGCGGCTTTCATAGGTTCAGGACCGTTGCCTGGCTGCTTCTGCCTGCACAAACTCTACCTCAAAATAAATTTCACAAATTTAAAAATTTGACAAATTTAGAATTCACTTGTAGATATCGTTCAAAATGATTTCACAATTTTAATCTCTGATGAACCACTTGTAAAATATAACTTTTTCATTTCAAAACTAACTCTCCCAACCCAGTTGTTCATCATGTTTAGCACTCCGAATTTTGAAAATCAGCTTTTCAAGCATCAGTTGTCGAAAATAAGATGAAAGAAAATCTTTTTGGATTTTTCAAAATTTTATGCTAAAACACAATCTTTTTGGATTTTTTCTATAATGAAAAGCAGAAGGAAATATTAACAGACAATATTTTTGTGAGTTTGTGTAAGAGGATCATATCAGCTTTTGACAAATCACTAGCACCGTTGAGCTTTAAAACACTTTAAATTCTAAACGATTCACTTAGATTGTCAGTATACTAATCCACTTAAATTTTCACACAAAGTTCAACTGTTTTAAGATACGAGATTAGTGTTTTAAGAACTTAAACTTATTCGCGTGTCCCACCTCAGAATATACTCCCGTATCCAGACTCCTATATTCAGTCTTACAGGTGAATGTACACTAATGATATCTGTAAGGGTTAAATGCGAGACCATGAGAGCTCAGGCTATTGCTTCCACAAAATCAGAGAGATGATGGTTCGACTTTAGGTGGGTTCCCTTTAGAGAATCTTTTCTTCAACAACACATGATTAACATTTTTCAATGTTTCATCATTTTTTTATGCTGAGGGTGGGCTTTAAGATTAAAGAAGTGGAAAGTTTTATACGAGGACTAGGCTATTGCTCCCGCAAAATCAGAAGTCCTAGTATAATACCCCAGATATCACCACGCACAAAGACCTAGTATGTCAGAAATAGAAAGCCCTCCAAACAAGATTTCAGGGGTTACCTATATATCCGAGAGATGTTCCCCACGAAATAAGTAAGTATGATATTTAGGTTTATATCTCGAACACAATCTACTAAGCGTGCGAAAACCTACTGACACATCATCAGTGAGACCGTTTATCACATTATGACTTTCCAATTCTTTAGCGTACTGTGATTGTCTACTGATGTACTATCATTTCCTCTTTTTACACAAAGACTCATTTTTTAATTTTATCATGTTTTTGACTTTTTCAAATTTTCAAATGTTTTTGGATTTTCTGAAATTTCTTACTCCCCCTAAAATTCAAAATCATTTAAAAATTTTTTTTTGACAAACCGATGTGAATTACTTCAATTCTCCATCCACTTGGCATAAACAATCAGAACTCCCCCTGACAACAAACTATTTTCCCATTATGATTTCAAAACACTTAAGTTTGTTTTAATCAAATGGTTTTTCCGGAAAATTAGTTTTGTTGAAACCACTTGTAAGAATCTGGGATTCATTCATCACTTTGTTCTCTTTCAACCACTTGAATGAAAGTTAAATCAAGTTCAACTTAATGACCTTGATTACCCACTTGTAGGTACTCATCAAAAATACCACTTGTAAGTCGAAATATAACAATTTTAATTTCTCAAGAAAGATGCCGATTCATGCTCCACGATTACCAACTTGGGAGCTTCGGCAAGTCCGGATTTTACTCTTGATAGGTTCTATCCCATGATGTTGGATCTGAGTTTCTTTTTGATTGTATTTTCGTTTGTAATTAAGATGGAAATGAAAGAGTTGTGCAGCGGAAATAAGATGAAAGCAAACTTTGCATACAATCAAACGAGAGTAATACTTTTATCAAACATCTTTACACAATGAATCGAAAGATTGAATTTGTTTCAACAACGATTACAATGATTGATGTAAGAATGCAAACTCCCCCTCAGCCAGAGCTCAGTAGTTTGTTCGTGCAAAGAAGACGATGTGGTGAAAGAGCTAATAGAACAGTACAAAGTACTGAACTATTTATAGGCACTTGCAAACCACTGAGCATCTTAGCTGACGTCACCATGAAAGTGACATCTAACCTCCTAACAAACTCTAACCTCTGATCTATACAAAACACTGATGTAGTAACTACTGCTATTACATTACATTACATAAAAGACACATAAACAACTGCTGCATCCTTCCACTGCTGTGAACCCAGCAGTGCTTGTCCGGAACAGCAGTACTTGACTCAAGGCAGTAGATTGAGTCAGTAGAGCTTTGGTCTTCTATCAGTCTTTAACACTTGGCAGTAGATACAAGGCAGCAGTTGTGGATCAGCACTTGGTAAGATCAGTAGATAGGAGATCAGCAGATACAAAGTCACTTTCAAGGGGAGAGATTTGCATGAACTAATCTGTAAACGTCTGCTTATTCTGGATCCACTGCTCTGATCCAGTTTTGGCTTTATTTATATGTTCCTCTGATAAGGTTCAATCCCAACAATCTCCCCCTGGAACAGATAATGCCAAAACTCTTCATTATTTGTGGAAATCTTTATTGCCTCATCAACAGTTCCCTTATCTGACCTTTAAATTGTAATTCAAAGTCTAGGGCATCTGTATCTTCATCATCCCTGCTGAGTGGAAGATCAAGGAGATCCTGCAAATCTTCAAGACTCAGGCCAAGAGCTTGTTCCCTTGATATTTTCTCCACTCCTCCACCAGACCTGAGCAAAGTCACTACGCAAGTCTGTTTGTCAGTTTCCCACTTTTGTATTTTTGAGCCTGGAGGGTTTCTTGGGAGATGTTTATTTGCAGAAGTATTTGGAGAGGCTGGCCTGATCATAGCTGGCTGAGCAGCACTTGCAGATTGTTCCAATTCAAGATCTTCTTTTATCATTACTTCCGTGCCTGCTTTTACAATGGCATCTCCAGCTAATAGATCTTGAATTGTTTCCATGCTAAACTGGTTTTTGCTCCTTCTTTTGTAGATGGCAGCACCAGCTGGAGCAGTGGTTCTTTTGATTTGCAGCTTTGGTGGTCTTTTTGAAACCGCTGCTTTGGAATAGTCAGGCTTTTGCGGAACTCTTGGATCTTTCTTTCTAAGTTCCTCCAATCTTTTATAGGTTGCCCTGACTCTATCTTCTCCCCACTTTGTCACAGAGTTCTTTGACCCATAATCAGCTACAATCAGCTCCTCTTTCATTCTCCTCAGCTCCACCATCTTTTCAGCTTCAAATTGTTTGAATTTTTCAGGAGGAGTCTGCTTGACCTTATTTTTGATCATGTCTTGAATCCTGGCTGCTTCTTTTTCAAGCTCAGGGATGGTCCAGTTCTTGTACATGTGTTTCTCCCCCTTGTATTTCTTGTAGGTCATGATGTTTTCAATGTAGTCTTTTCTTAAGGACTCATCTGCCCTTTCTGAAATTTTCTGACATACATTTTTAGCAAAACGCTCCATAGCATTGACCTGTGAGAGTAAAAACTGATAGTTTTGTTGAAATTCTCTATCAGATTTCCCTTTTCTGTTTTTGATTGCAATATCCTCTGCTTGTTTGGCTTTGAGCTTCAAATATTCTTCAATGTTGTTAGGCCTGGGATAATTTGCAATTGATGGCAAACTCCTTTTGGCTGGGTCATCTTCATAATAAAATGATTTGATTTCTTCTCTTACTGCAATGAGTTCCAGAGGAAATGAGACACCAGCAGGAGGTAGTGGTTTTACAATTTGAGCTGAAGAGAAAGGTATGGGTTTAGGAATAGTGACAAGTGATAGGGATTTTGAAGATGTTGGTGATGGAGGTGTGTCATCATCTTTTAAAATTAGCCTTCTCCTTTTTGGTTTAGGAGAGACTGATGATGTTTTGAATGGAATAGTGGTTGTAGATGTAGTGGCAGTGGATTGTGATTGACTGACAGCTGTTGAAACAACTGGTGTTTCAACCACTGTTGTCTTTACAACAGATGTTATAACATCTGCTGTCTTCTGCTGTATGTCAGCAGGTGTTGTTTTTGGTGGTGATGATGATAAAGCGGTGGATGTTGTGTGTGTTGAAGTGGTGTGTGTTGATGGAACAGCTGTTTGATAAGCAGTAGTTTTTGTAACTCCTGCTGCATCAGCTGTTTTGTATGGTGGTTTTTGAGCAGACTTTGAACGTCTGATAGGAATGGATTTGGGTTGCCTTACTTTTCTAGTAGGCCTCTTCTTTTCCTCAACAGGATTTTCATGATCCCTTGACCCAGAAGTACCCTGATCTGGATGATCCATTCTTTCCACCCTGGCTTTCTTTTTGGCCTCTCTATCTCTTTTTACACTTGCAACTGCTTCTGCTAGTGCATTTGTTGTCACATCAATTTTCTTGCTGCCATCTGGCAAAGGGATCTCTTTGGTCATGTTTGAATTTTCTGGTTCAAGATAAAGACCATCCTCTATACCCTTCCTTTTCCATTCCTTAATTTTCTCCCCCTTTTTGGCATTATCTTCTGGGAGTTGAGAAATGTAGCGGACATTTGGAGGAGCAGTGCCAATGGTTTGCAAGATCTGAGTTTTGAGAGCCTTTAAATCAGCCTGAGTGTTCTTGAACCTTGACTCCAGTGCATTTCTCAGCTGTTGTACATGTTTTTCATGTTGCTGATCTGCTAATTGTGCTTGTTGTTGGAGAAAAGATTGAAATAAATTCCAGAGCTCATTTGTAGCAGGTGCCCTTTGTGGAACAGATGCTTGAGGTGGAACAGCAGTTGATTGTACCTTCTGAACTTGTAACACCTGTTGTAGCATATCTTTGAGTTCTGCAACAGAGTTATCAAGCTTTGCAATACGATCCGTCAATTTCTGGTACTTTAAACCATCACCCAAGTTAATGGGATCATCTGATTTCCCACTAGCAGTGGTTTTATCAGTGGTAGATGTAGGGAATATACTCCAAACATTAACCACTGATGCCCCTTTTTCTTGGTACTGGGGTCTTTTTCCTTCAACACTTGACAACCTTTTGATGTTGCCAGTAGGATAAATAAATCCACTGGTGGTTGGCAGAGGTGCTATAAAAGGAATTGCCTCCAAGGAAGTCTTATTAATGTAACCACTGTCCAAATGTAACCCAGTGGGTGTAACAGTTGTAGTGGCTGCTTCACTTGGAATACCACCAAGAGTTACTTGTAACTCAAGGGGTGTAACCTCCTCAGGTTGTGTTGGTGGGTTAGCAAAGATTGATGCAGCAGACCCAGTCAGTTGTTGAGGTATATTCTCATTAATAGGTGATTGAGAAGGACTGGATAATGCCTGGTTCAAATCAATTGCATCCAACAGTGGTTTTATTGGTGAGGGAATTGTGGATGTGATGGTTGGTGTAGAAATAGGATGTGTCCCGGGCATTGGACTGTGGATGATAGAAATGAGTGTTTCCAGAGCATCATGATGTGGAGACCCTATTTGTACAACCTGTTCTTTTTGTGAAGAAACAGGAGGAGTTTCAGCTATGGGTTGAGATATTTGTACCAACTGCTGTGAGGAAGTAGCAGCAATGGTTTCTTGTGACTTTTGTGTTGTCACTGGCAGGAGCTCTGGTATCTCATCCTCCAGAGATGCCTTTTTGATGGTTTTGGGGGGTTTTTGTGTTTTTCTTTTTGTGGGCTTTTTGGTGATTTTAGGTGTGGGTTTCAAAGCAGTTGTGCTGCTGCTCTGATCACCTTGAGCAGTGGGCTCAGCAGCAGATACCTGAGGAGCAGTTGTAACTGCTAAAATCTGCTCAGGGACCTCTGCTTGTGTTTTGCAAGGTGCTAACATTCTTGAAAAAGTTTCAGTTGTTAAACTGTTTATTTGAGTAGAATCACCTTGGTTTATTATAGCTAAATCATCCTTACTGAATTTCTTTGAAAAATAGTAACTTAAAAACCTTGGAAACAGTAAGAATGATTTTGTTTCAACATTATTAACCAAATCTTTAAAAATTTCCCGAGAATAGTTAAAATTTTCTCCTTGAAGAATAGCATATCCCAGATTTTGAATCTTTAAAGGGATTTCATTAAAAGAAGTGGTTTTGTTTGAAACACAAAGTAGGAGGGTATGAAATAAAAATCTGGTTGCAGAAGGAAAGTAACCTTTTTCTAAGGTAATTTTCTTCATCATTGTGGCTTCATACCCTCTCTCAATGAAGTCAGTTTGTAACTCGGTTTTAGTGAAAGAAATTTTACCTTCCTGATCACCGAGTTGAAAGACCTCTGAAATGGATTGTGGCGTGATTTGGACAGCTTTTCCCTTTATCGAAGAGTTTATGGTGGTTGCAGTGTCTCCTTGTTTTTCAAGGGTTGCATTTTTCCAGAACTCCCTTTGGGTCGCCAAATAGATTGGTGCATCGGCAGTGATTAAGGTTTTGTACTTTGATTTTGCCATGAGATCAATGATGGAATCGAAAACTTTGGTGGTTCCTGGTTTTGTGAGAAGACCCAGGAGATTGTGAGATGGTTTGTGTGGAATTTCAGTGGAGATTGCCTCTTGAGAGGCTGTTTTCGATGAGGATTTGGATGAGGGTTTTGAAGATTTCTTTGATTTTGTCATTTTGAGGATGATTGATCGAAGAAATTTGTGAAGAAATGTGAAGAAAAACTGCTTTGAGAAGAAAATTTTTAAGAATTCAATTCGACAGTAAAACCCTGTTTTGATGGTGAGTGGGGGATTTTATAGGGAAGAAAGTGAATGCTGAGGTGGCAGCCATTACAAAAGGTCTGACCAATATGTACTGCCCACGTGACAACCCCTGTTGAAAGTGAAGGACAGTACTTGTGTGATAGGGACAAATGAAGGCAGTGGATGATTTTCACTATCAGTGGATAGCATATCAGTGGATAAGACACTGCTTCTGAGCAACAGAGTTTATCAAAGGAATGAGAGAGCAGGGGTTGACTTTCAGCAGTGGACAGACTTTTCAATTAGAGCAGACTTTTGAACAATCAGTGGTTAATGGCAGACTTTTAAGGATTTAATGAAAAATTTCATTTTTAGCTATTTTTAAGGATGGAATTTTGATTTTCTGAAAACATTTTGTTGCTTTTATTCATGGAAAAACAAGATGTTGCTTGTTATTCAATGTTCAGCATCCCAATTCTAGAGACCAAGCTTTCAAAAGTGGCTGTATCAAGTGCTTTTGTGAGCACATCAGCTAGCTGATCTTTAGTTGGGACATGATGCAGAGAAATCAAACCTTTTTCATAGCAATCCCTCACAAAGTGATGTCTGATGTCGATGTGTTTGGTGGTTGAATGGGAAACTGGATTTTTGATGATATTTTCTGCTGCCTGACTGTCCAACATGAGTGGTGTCTTTAAGGCAGTGATACCAAAATCCAGCAACTGATTTTGAAGCCACAGGAGTTGGGCTGTACAGCTTGCAGCAGCAATGTATTCAGCTTCAGCAGTGGATGTTGAAACTGCTGCTTGCTTTTTGCTTTGCCATGAGACTAAGCAATCACCTAGAAACTGGCACCCTCCTGATGTGGACTTCCTTGTTGTGTTGCAGCCAGCAAAGTCACTGTCTGAGAAACCTGAAAGCTTGATGTTCCCATTAGCTGGATACCAGATACCAAGTGTGGGAACACCTTTTATGTATCTGAAGATCCTTTTTACAGCAATGAGATTTGATTTTTTGGGAGCTGACTGACTTCTTGCACAGACACATGTTGCAAACATGATGTCTGGTCTAGATGCAGTTAGGTACAATAAAGACCCAATCATGCTTCTATAAAGTGTTTGGTCAATCAGCTCATCCTTTTCATCAGACATGACCAGCTTATTTGTTGCCATGGGTGTACTGCATAGTTTACAATCATTCATATCAAATTTGGTTAAAAGTTCTTTAGCATATTTGCTTTGATGAATGAAAGTTCCATTTTTCATTTGCTGTACTTGGAGACCAAGAAAGCATTGCAGCTCACCCATTGCACTCATTTCAAACTCAGCTGTCATGAGTTCTCTAAACTCTTCACACATTGAGTTACATGTGCTTCCAAAAATAATGTCATCCACATAAATCTGGACAATCATTAAATCCTTCCCTCTCCATTTTAAAAACAGTGTTTGATCAATGGTACCTCTTTTGAAACCATTTGAGAGTAGGAAGTTGGAAAGAGTTTCATACCAGGCCCTTGGTGCTTGTTTCAAGCCATACAAGGCTTTGTTTAGCCTGTAGACATGATCTGGATAAAATGGATCCTCAAAACCTGGAGGTTGACAAACATACACCTCTTCTTGAATTGTACCATAGAGGAAAGCACTTTTGATATCCATTTGAAACACCTTCATATTGTGGTTGACAGCAAAGGCCAGGAACAGTCTAATTGCTTCTAATCTTGCAACAGGGGCAAATGTTTCATCATAATCAATCCCCTCTTCCTGTCTATAACCTTGAACCACAAGCCTGGCTTTATTCTTGACAACAATACCCCTTTCATCAGTTTTGTTCTTGAAGACCCACTTTGTGCCAATGGGACTAACCTCTTCTGGCAGTGGTACAAGCTCCCATACTTGTTGTCTTTTAAACTGTTGGAGCTCCTCTTGCATGGCTTCTACCCAGCTGTTGTCTTTCAGTGCCTCTTGGTACTTGACTGGCTGATGGAGTGATAGAAAACCAGCAAAAAGACAAATGTTTTGGGTTTGGCTTCTTGTGAGCACCCCTTCATTTATGTTGCCAATGATTTGATCAGGTGGATGAGATCTCAAGAAGATTAAATCTCCTTGGTATGGTATGATGGCATTGGTTGGTGAAGGCTGCAAATGTGTATCATCTGAGCTAACCACTGCTGGGGACTTTGATGATCCAGCAGTGGCTTCAAAAGGTGGTGGTATAGGAGGTAATGAGGTGGACAACTGCTGACTTTTATCCACTGTTTGAGGACTTTTATCAGCAGTGTTTGAGGATGTGGAAGCAGTGGTTGATGGGCTACTTTGGTCAACAACTGTTGAGGTAGCAGTGGTTGAGCTTTGACAACTGTTTTGAACAGCTGGTGCTTTTCCCTTTGTGGCAGACCTTTGAGGGATGATGATTTCATACCCATAGTCTGGTGTTGTATCCTCTGATGAACCTGCACTGTTAGTCTTGACAGCAGTATTTTCAAAAGTGAATTTTTCAAGATCAAACAGATCTGCAGGGTTTGCTGGGATTTTCATTGATGAAAGCTCATTGAACTTTACATTCAAAGTCTCCTCCACTGCCTTGGTCCGTGTATTGAACACTTTGTAGGCCTTGGCAGTGGTTGAGTATCCCAAATGGTAACCACAATTAATTTTGGCTGCAAATTTTGAAATAGAATCTTTTAAGTTCAAAATAAAGCATGGGCAGCCAAACACTTTGAAATATGAGATCAGTGGTTTAATTTTATACAGAATTTCATAGGCAGTCTTTTTGTGCCTGGGGTTTATTAAAACTCTGTTCTGAACATAACAAGCAGTGTTTACTGCCTCTGCCCAGAAAGTTAATGGCAAACCTGAATCTGCAAGCATGGTTCTGGCAGCCTCAATCAGAGTTCTGTTCTTCCTTTCCACTACCCCATTCTGCTCTGGTGTTCTTGGGATGCTGTACTGCCTTACAATCCCTTTCTTCACACAGAAGGCATCCAACTCCCTATTTTTGAATTCTGTGCCATTGTCACTCCTGAAGCTTTTTACTGGAAGGTCAAATTGCTTTTTAACCTGTATTACAAAGTCTTGCAAAATGCCTGCAGTTTCATCTTTTGAGTGCAAAAAGAAAGTCCATGTGAACCTAGAAAAGTCATCAACAATAACTAAACAATATCTTTTCTTTTTAAGGCTCATGACTTGAACTGGGCCAAACAAATCCATGTGTAGCATTTGCAAACACTGGGTTGTTTTGGACTCTTCAATGGACTTATAAGAACTTTTATGCTGTTTTCCTTTTAAACAGGAAATGCAATGTTCAGGACATGAAAACAATTTTTGTGGTAGGCCTCTCACCAAACCATTTTTTGAAATTTATGTGATTGTCTTAAGATTTGTGTGTCCCAGCCTTCTATGCCAAAGTTCTGTCTCTTTGTTAGAGGCAGCTGAGAACAGACAGGCATCAGCTCTGGGACACTCTTTTGACATGTCAACAACATAAACATTGCCACTTCTTTGAGCAACAAGTTTAGTTTGACCAGTTTTGATTATTGCTTCAATCTTTTTGACCATTTCTGGTCCAACAATCCTACAACAGTCTTTTGTGAAGAATGACCCAAATCCCTTGTCACTCATTTAGGACACACTCAGAAGGTTGAATTTTAGATTGTCTATTAGATTGACATTTTCAAATTTTACATTTCCAGATTGCACTGTACCAGACCCCAGAACCTTCCCTTTACTATTATTCCCAAAGGATATATCACCCCCCACCATGGATTTTAAAGTCTTTGAGGAGGGCTTTACATCCTGTCATGTGCCTGGAGCCTCCACTATCTACATACCAAAGACTATCAAAGCATGCAGAAGCTCCCTGCACATGAAGTAAAAGGATTAGTTCATTAAGGTCTCCAAAGCCAACAAGGCTTTGGATGAGGTCTCAACAGTGTCTGGGATGGATGCAAGATGATGGACAGTGGTTAGGTCAGGGGTTTGAACTGTTTTAGGACAGTGTTTCTCTAACCATTGTTGTGGGTCCTGACCAATCATCTGCTGGTAACCAAAAGGATGCTTGTTCACTTTGGGTTTAGAGGGCCTTTTGTAGGCCTCATAAACGTGAGGAATCCTTTGATAAGACTGTTTTTCTCTGCCTTTTCTGAACTGATTGGCAGGGGGTGCATCAGTAACCTGAACATCTCTTTTGACAGATGTTTGGTTCAGCTGTTTTGTAACAGCTGTTTGAACTGGCACAAACAGTGGTTGTTTCTTGGTGAACTTGACAGATGATGAGGTGGATGATGATGATGAACTCAAGGATGTTTTCGCCATGTACTCATTCTTTTTCACATCAAAGTTTTTGAGATACACACATGCTTGAGTTTTGTGGTTTGTTTTACCACAAACAATGCAGCTTTCTGCTGAAACAATGACACTTGTTTTGTTTAAATCATAAGCTTTCAAATGGAAACAATCTTTTGTTAGATGATTCCTTTTTTCACAGAATTCACAAAACAAGTTATCAATTTTTTCTTTCTTCTTTCTCTTTTCAGACTCCTTTGCAGCAGAGGTTTTAACCACTGCTGGGATGTCCTTGAGAGGAATGACTTTAGCTTTTGGAGCCTTGACACCATCAATTGATGTAAAGTCCATTGGCTTGAAATTTTCAAGAATGTCACACTCATCAGACCATTTTGGTTTAAATTGGTATTCTTCAAGCTCCACAAAAGTAGAGGATTCCATTGGTCTGTCAAGTGTGATTTTGTTACCAAGTTTGTCAGTGATTTTCACTTCTTGGCCATTCTTGTTTTTGGGGATGAACTCAGTGGTTACATCAGTGGTTTGAACAGAGTTTTCAAAAGCAGTGCTTTCATCATCATGTTTTCTATACCCAACCCCAAACTTCACGTTGCTTTTTCTCTGTTTTTCAAGCATAACCTCATATCCTTTGCAGGATTCCACCCATCTTTCACAAGTAATCTGGGCAGACTCCAACTCCTTTTTGCAAACTTGGTATTTTTCTACCATAGTTTGAAGTTGGGTTTTGGTTATACTTTGCTCTTCTTTCAAACAGCTGATTTCTTTTTCCTTTTCAGTCAATTTGTTTTTAAGTTCTTTTAAAGAGCTTTCAAATTTGACCTCATCAGTTAAGATTTTATCCCGAAGGTTTTCATTCACCTCTTTGATGTTAGCAAAAGCAATTATGCAATTGTCTGAACACAGTTTTTCAAGAACTTGAGGAGATACCTTGGCAGCTGCCATCATAGCACAATCACATTGATGATCTTCATCATCATCAGCTTTTACCTTCTTTTCACCAGCCTTTTCTTCTTTTTCTTCTTCTTTGTCCTCTATGGACCATGGATCTGTCATTGGTTCAATCAGGGTACCTGAACTTTCTCCCAACAGTAGTTCACCAGCCACAGCAGTAACCACTGCTTCAGTCACCTCTTCCACTGTTTCAAAGCACTGCTGTTCCTCCTCAGTTTCAACCCCTTCCTGTATTGACTCTAATGCCATCAAACAAAACTCATCATGAGAAGAATCATTAGAAGCATAGAGTGCAAAATTTTCATCATTAAGGTCTTCAGGCATACTGCTCCAGTCAACAAACCCTTGAGTGAAAAAACTTTGTTGATCTGGTTGTGCTGCTGCTGGAGCAGTGGTTTGAGGTGCAACAGGTTGCACTTGTACCTGTGGAGCAGGGGTTTGAACATATTGGATTTGTGGAACAGTAGTTTGGACATAATGTACTGGCACAGGGGCAGCAGCATAGTGAGCAGTGTTCACTTGAGCTGCTGGGGCATAATGGGCATAGTGCACAGTGTTTTGGTTTTGAGGTCTAGGATTTGAGCTAGGATGAGTAATTATGGGACCAGTAGTTTGACTCCTACATTCCCTAGCGAAATGTCCCAACCTATTACACTTATAGCACTTGATTTTCGATTTATCCAACCCAACCCTTAGATTCCCATGCAAACCTGGGAATTTTCGCCCTGTTCTTTTATAAAACTTGCTAGTTCTAACACTTAGCAAAGCCAGTTGGTGCAGAATGTCCATTTCCTCTAAATCAGTGGGATCAAAATGTTGCAAATCATTTAGTTCAAAACTTAAATTGTCTGACATCTGGTTTTCATTTGCAGTGAATGCATAACTAGCAGAGTGAGGATCAGGGTTGTTAAAATTTGCACCAGCAGTTATGTCAATGAAGTGATCAAAACCCTGGTCCTTACCACTGCCCCCAGATTCTTCTTGACCCAGAAGAGCAGTATTACCGAAAGTGTAATCATCGGTAACTTTTCCTGACTCTTGTAACCTCCTTTTCTGGTTCAACTCCCTTTCATAGGTCAGGAGTCGACCGTGGAGTTGGGTCAAGGTCAGATCCTTGAATTCAGGTGAGTTTCGGGTGACAAAAGCTATGGTGTCCCATTTTTCTGGCAGTGACCTGAGGAACCTGCTATTTTGAGTTGAGTTTGTAAAAGTGGTGTTAACAAGCCTTAGTTCACTGATGAGACAGCTGAAACGCTCAAATTGTTGCGTTAGTGATTCACCTTTAACGTAGCAAAATGTTTCATACTGTTGGTTCAGGATTTCCCTATTGTTTTCTATTACTTCCTCAGTTCCCCCAAATTGTTCCTTAAGTGCGTCCCATAACTCTTTAGCACTGTTACAATGTAACAGTCCAGCATATATCTCATTGGGCAGCGCTGATGCTATGATGCTAAAAGCTTTAGCATCTAGTTCGATCTTTTGAAAGTCGGTTTCGGTATAATTTTCAACTGGTTTTGGAACGAACTTTTTAGCATCTTCAGCGCTTGGCACTGAAGGAACATGGGGACCATAAATGACAGACCTCCAACAACCTGTGCTTTGTTGAGCAAGGATGTGACCCATCCTTCTCTGCCAGATGTTGTACTCATTTCTTTTTAGCATAGGTGGTTTAAAAAGTGAGCCGATGTTGTTTTTATCATCCTGAGATTGTGACGTCATTCTTGTTGTTTTACAGACACTGAGAAATCAACTTTAATGGTGATTAATCCTTGCTCTGTTTTTCAACGGACGAACAAACGATCAGTATCAACTGTTATGAGCTGAACTATTTACGTCAAAATGATTGTTAAATCAAATTTGACTGTCCAAGCTCTGATACCAATTGTTGGATCTGAGTTTCTTTTTGATTGTATTTTCGTTTGTAATTAAGATGGAAATGAAAGAGTTGTGCAGCGGAAATAAGATGAAAGCAAACTTTGCATACAATCAAACGAGAGTAATACTTTTATCAAACATCTTTACACAATGAATCGAAAGATTGAATTTGTTTCAACAACGATTACAATGATTGATGTAAGAATGCAAACTCCCCCTCAGCCAGAGCTCAGTAGTTTGTTCATGCAAAGAAGACGATGTGGTGAAAGAGCTAATAGAACAGTACAAAGTACTGAACTATTTATAGGCACTTGCAAACCACTGAGCATCTTAGCTGACGTCACCATGAAAGTGACATCTAACCTCCTAACAAACTCTAACCTCTGATCTATACAAAACACTGATGTAGTAACTACTGCTATTACATTACATTACATAAAAGACACATAAACAACTGCTGCATCCTTCCACTGCTGTGAACCCAGCAGTGCTTGTCCGGAACAGCAGTACTTGACTCAAGGCAGTAGATTGAGTCAGCAGAGCTTTGGTCTTCTATCAGTCTTTAACACTTGGCAGTAGATACAAGGCAGCAGTTGTGGATCAGCACTTGGTAAGATCAGTAGATAGGAGATCAGCAGATACAAAGTCACTTTCAAGGGGAGAGATTTGCATGAACTAATCTGTAAACGTCTGCTTATTCTGGATCCACTGCTCTGATCCAGTTTTGGCTTTAATTATCTGTTCCTCTGATAAGGTTCAATCCCAACACATGATGATACGAACATGGGTGAACCATCTGCATTTGGTTTACTCTTTTTCGACTCATAAAATTCCTTTACCCCTTTGACCTTCCCGTCAACCATTTTACCAAAGATATGTTTCACATTGGGGTTAAAAGCTTTTTCAACATCAAATTCTTTCTTCTCAGGAAAGAATTGATTTGAAATCTCAACTTTGCCAACTTTTTGTTTATAATTTTCAGTTCACAATGGTGGAAAGTTTGCGTCATCCATTGGCGGAACTGAATTATCCCTTTTTAGCTCAACTTGTGGCTCATCTGATTTTAACGAATCAGATTCATCGCCAGAAAATAGCTCCTCTGATTTTGACGAATCAGAATCATTGCTAGAACTATCATCTGATTTGTTAACAACCCACCTTTGGTTGTTAAGATTCACCTTTCTTTTGTAAAAAGTTTTTGAACACTCACCAACCTCAAATTTTGAATTTTTAAAAATTTTAAATTGTTTGGTTGGTGGTTCATTTTCAACTATTTTTTCTTTCAGTTTCTCAGAGACTCCCTGTTTTGTGTTGGTTGCCTTTGGACAGTTCAAGGCAATGTGACCAACTACTTTGCATTGATAACAGATTCTTGTCTCCTTCTTCTTCTGAGCAGCTTCATTCTTCATTCCCTCTTACTTCTTTGCAAGGAATTCTTTGTTCGAATGCTTCCAGAAAGAACTCTTTTCCTCTTCTTCCGAACTTAACCCTGAAACAAAAACAGTTTTTTGTTTATTAATTTTCTCATTTTTATAATTTTCGGGTGGAATAAAACCTAAACCCTTCTTTTTGAAATTACTGTTATGGTTTGGTTTCTTTCTATAACCAGAACCAGAACTGTAACCTTTTTTTCTTGTTCAACCTTTGTTGAACTCTTGAGGTGTACTTTTTAGGTTTTTCAGTAAGATTTACATCTTTTATTTCAGAAATATTAATTTCTGTTAGTTTGAAAACCTTGTTAATCATTTAAGTTTTAACACCTCTTATTGGAAATTCTTCATCAGAATATAATTTGTCAGAATCATTCAAAGTATATGCTACTTTGAATGTTTCGTCATTCAAATTACTTTGTGATAGCAGAAATTCTTTATTATAAACCCGTTTGCCCTTTTTGACTGTTGGACTTGAAGTGTCGGACTCAGACTTTGACTCTGATTTTGACTCCTCTGTTTCATATTTATCCAACAACTGATCGACCACTTTCTTAATTAACTCGGACTCATGATCAGTGTCGGATGATGTGAAAGTAACATCAATGTTGTCTGGCAAGTTATCTGAAGGTTCAGATTCCCACTGTAAGTTGGTTGCCTTTTTTACTCTTTCTGAATTAGGATTTCGTGGAGAATATCCATTTTCAAGCGGGGGTGGACACTTGTTATAACTAACACTTTATTTCTTACCAGAATTCTTCACTTCAGTATCCTCTTTTGTTTCGGAATTCTTCACTTCAGATGTTTCTTCTTCAAACGCCTTCATGCCTTCAACTGTAGGATAAATCCTGTCAATCACATAAGAAGAACATGAGTAACTTTTTAATAATCTGTTTACTCTCTCAGTTTCTATCCTCTGAGTTTCCAATTTCTGTTCAAGCTTAGCACACATCTCAATGTAATAATTGACGATTTTCTGCTTTGTCATGTATGCTCCATTGAGTGTCTTCATAGCTGTTGCTTGTTCACTGCTTGACTCGTTATATTGATTCATGGCTTTGTTTAAGACATCATACGATTCTTTCAGTCTGTTCATGTTGTGAATCAACTCATTGTTTTGCTTTTTCATAGTCTCACAGTTTTCACATTTCTCATACACCTTTTCTGCATCAGCTTCCATTTCAATCTTGAAAGCTGGAATTTCTTTGACCTGCTTCTTTATCACTCGGACATCTTCATCATTGTTATCTCTTTCGGCTAGAAATTTTAAATGTTCTTTCATTCTTTCTGCATAATACGAATTATCATCATCACTATCATCTTGTTTTTTAACCTTCTTCTTTGTCACTCGAACATTTTCATCTCTCTCTCGACTAGATATTTTAAGTGCTCTTTCAGTCTTTCTGCATAATAATCATCAGCACTATCTTCAACAATTTGAGCAACAAAAGCTTTAGTCTTTAAGATACTTTCATCCGGACAGTATTTGTCCCAGCTAAAACCCTCTGGCAATCTTCCATCCTCTTGATTAACTAGAAAAGCTTTCTTTGGTTCTTCAATCTCCTTCCTTGCATGTGAAGTTTGTGGCGATTGTTGTTGATACGGCTGTTGAGAAACTTGATGATAAATCGCTTTCCGATAATAATCATTGTTTCCGAAAGGATTTTGAGCTCCACTTGCTTCTCGGTTTGTGCATTCTCGCTTGAAATGCCATTTTTCCCTGCAACGAAAACAAGTAACTTTAGATTTATCAAACCCTAAAGTAGAAACATTAGCATCACATAAATCATCTCTTCCCGTAATCTGTTTAAACTTCTCAGCTCTTCTCAACACACTCGTTAAACACCACTTAATATCCATAAGTTCCATCTCCTCAGCATCAATCTGATCGTAATCCTCTTTTGTCAACATTGGATTTCCGATCCTTCCTGCAACTAAACTTCCATAAGACTCTAACACAGTCTGTCACACCCTGAAATTATCAGAGCTGGCGTGACTGGACTGGTATCTTCATTGCACAGCGGAAGCAAATAAGCTAAGACTTCTAGAAAATGAACGCCACTAAGTACTCGACTCTTGATGATTCTCCTATTCCAACCGTGCCTTGTCTTAGAAATGCAACCTGAGAAAGAACATGCGAAAAATCAATATAAAATTGAGCGGGTTCATAGTTTGTTTGTAAAAGATTTGAAATAAATCTTTTTGATAACCGGTTTGTGAAATATTATTGAGAAAACGAATTTAAAAATCATTTTCTTGTCAAGTTATATGGAAACTTTGTATTTATAACGCATTATGTTCGTAGAACCATGTATTTGTAAACTCTTGTATTTGTAAAGTTTGTATAACCGTCAATGCCCACCCTAACTTTGACTTCATGCCCGCATAATCCTATGCTTTGAATTTGTATAAAACATGGTATGTAATTTGTATGTATCAAGTATTTCTGTAGGTATCGAGATTGTTAATGGGTTGCAAGGCCATTAACATGTGACACGACATAGGAAGCATCGAAACCATATGCATTTTTCTAGTTGTCTATTCACGACTGAGACACAAAAGCACTGCTTGGTACTAGTTATCACCAAGAGTGTGGCTGCCCGAAAACCCATTAGATCTAACCTTTTATTCTGCGGTCTAGGTATATTGTTGATTAATGGTGCTTCTGGTACCCTATTCGTGACACGATTTCAAGTATCACTCCTCAGTTCTTGTATCCATCATACCATAACACATGTATTTTCCCCAAGTTTAAAAAGTATGTAAAAGTTTAAAAGTGGGGATATGAACTCACTTTTCTGTAAACATTTAGTAACATGTACTTCACCCCAGAAGTTATAAAACTGAAAACAGTTAAAAGAAAAGGGGGAGCATGAACTCACTGGGTTGTCTCGTTTTACGTACGCAGACCGACCCAATCCCATTATTATAACTAGGACAATCCCGTCCCTAATCATTAAAATCATTCATGTTTCGAAAATAAGCATTTGTTTTGTAAAACTGGTATCTTTAGTACAAATCATTCGTAAACCATTTGAGTTCTTTGTAATCCATTCGTATCATGGTTTAGAAATATGAGTTTTCGTTTATCGATAAATTGTTTATTTTTGCAGAACTTGCATGTCTTACCACCCCGAAAACATTTAGAAAAATGTAAAACCCTAAAAAGGTGGGGTTATGAACTCACCTGAATATTCCTGTGCAAAGCTAGCTATATACGACTTTGTTATGTCGTTTCCAAGACGTGACTTCCTAGCATGCATTATATAACATCCCTAATCATGGAATATCTTATAAGTTTCTAAACAAAAGCGGTAACTAAACTACGTGTTACCGAGCTCTACCGAATCGTTGATCGAACGATTTGGCGGTAAATTGTTATCTTGAAAGAAACGAAGAAGCTATACTTGTTAGCTCGTTTTGAGAAGTCGTATGTTGATATATAGTACGCCGTTTAGGCGTTTAAAATAAATATAAAAAGTTATATTTATTTTATAGAATTATAATCGAGTTGTTGGATGTTTGAAATAAATAGATAAGCTATATCTATTTTTATAAAAGAAATACGAGTCGTTTGATATTTAAAATAAATATGTAAACTATATTTATTTTAATGAAAGAATCGTCGTGTTGTTTGATATCCGAAAAAAATATATATAACACTATTTTTATTTATAAAAGGATTTGTTTTGTTTACTATCGGAAATGAATATATAACTATATTTATTTTTATAAAATGAGTTCATGTTGGATATTTGAAATAAACATATAGATTATATTTATTTTTATACAAGAGTTGTCGAGATTTCAAGATTTAGAATAAATATAATGACTATAATCATTCCGTAAATAATATCCAAATCGTCGTTTTGTTTAAAACAATCGTGATAAACATATTGGTTTCACAGTTTAATTCGAATCCGTAAAGTTCCCTTTATTATAAAATATATTTTGTTTACGGGTTTTCTCGAAAAACGGGCAGAGTTTCCTCTGTTTTTGGACGTCCCCGAAAACACAAGTTGTCGTTAAAATTTTCAAAACACATTAGTCAATCACCGTATATCAATTTTCTAATCAATATATATAATACTATAACGTAACTTATAAATCAATTTGGATCGGTCATAGCTCGTTGTCATGAAATAATAAAATTAGTAAAATAACGAAATAAATCGCCGTAAAATCTTTACCAATCTTCGCGTGTCGATACGTTTGACTGAGTTGACCCGGTTTGACCGAGTTGACCCGGTTTGACCGAGTTGACTCGGTTCGACCGAGTCGACCCGTTCCTTGAACTTCGAACCGAACGGATCTGCTGTTGACCGCCTTTGACCGAACCCAAGACCGAACCGTTGAGTAAGTTTGACCAGCCTTGACTCGCTTTGACCAGTTGACCGATCCCGAAGTTGACCGGAGTGATCCCGAACCATGATCAAGTCGAGCCGGAGTCGTTTGTCTGACCCGACACCGAACCGTTGCTGCCCCGGAATGTCCTGAGCCATGTTGAGCTGAGACCCAAAAATATCCGAAGCAGATGAACCAAATCAGAACCAACCTCGAACCAAACTGAAGTGCTGATAACCCGGGTCACCGAAAGTTGTCTTGTTCCACGAAACAACCAAAACCCAACCTGAACTGAGCTTGTCGTCGACAAACGCCGGGCCGGAGCTCTGAAATCGAACCGAACCAAGATCTGCAGTTGTTTAACCACCACCATCATCATCGTCGGTATACCCATCGTCACCGCCGTCTCCTCCACTGCCGCCGCCGTGAGCGGCGGCGCCTCTCCTTAACTCCACCGCTCTATCTCTCATCTTCTTGTTTCTCTCTCCTGCTCAGTCTCTCTCTCGTTGCTTCGACAATCGTCGATGACCACCACCGGATGGTGGTGGTGGTCCGTTCCATTCACCGATGCAGGAGGGCTGTGTCATGTGCGACCGGAGAAGAAGAAAAGCACAGAGGGTTTATGGCTGTGTGTTTATGTGTTGTAGTAGCAATCGAGAGAGGGAGAGGGAGGGTTATGCTCTGATGTCTTATGTGTGTGTATTGATCTGAGATTTCAAAATGAAAGATAAGGTTTACACTAAACTTATACACTTAGGGGTTTTATAGAGATCTTGAATAGATTTTGTAGATCTTGCATAGATCTTGTTGAGATTTTGAGCAGATTTTATAAGATTTTGCAAGATCTTGTTAGGATTCTAATATATTATGTGCAGGTTTAGGCTTGTGGGTTTTGGGCTTGGCCCCAGGGCCCACAAGCCCATCTCATGTGTAAGTGGCCCGTAATTTCTACGCGACCCGATATCGCAACCCAAACTCCACAGTGTCGAAAGAATAAAATTTTTAAAATTAAGAGGCGCATAATAGTGGCGTTGTCAGTATTTTGTACGGTATTAGTCCGTTGTCGTTTGATGTTCCGCAGATTCCACGCGAATCTTCATACGCGTACTGTAAAGTCGGATAAGCGTTCCTAGGCACTCCAAAGGCCTAATTAAGTTAATTTGTGCTGTAAACACTATTTATTGTCGCGTTAATCACCTGTAAATTGTGTAATTAAGGGCCATAAATCACCGGTTGTCACACAGTCACCAACAAAGACATATGACTCTTGGCTACTTCTTCAGAGTAATTTTGATCATTCTCAAGATTTAATGCAATGTTGCATTGTAGTACTTTGCCACTCTTGGTTGCTGAAAAATTTGGATCGAATGATGGATATGAAGAGAATCCAGTTTTGCTATTTGATCCTTGAGATGATCCTCCAGAAGAACTTTTTGCATTGAAAGCAGTTTCCATTTTTGGTGCAATGTGGGTCTTATCACTAGTACCTCCTTTGTAATACAGACCAATGTCTTGTTCACCATCAAAGTCCTTCATTCTCGCTATCTTTCGTTGTTCCATCTCTTGAGCTTCGAGTTATTCAATAAACGTGCTCAGCGTTAGATTGTCAAATTCAGGTTTATTTTTCAACATCATAAGATACGTGCCCCAGACATCTTGTGACAACGCATCGGCCAACTTTTCAATCCATTCATCATTATCTTTCTGGATGTTCAATCTCTTTATGTTCATCACCAAATTGCAATATCTTTCAATAATCTGCTTGGTGTTTTCAGTTTTTAATCCACGAAATAGATCAAATTCTTTCTTCAAAAGCGACATTTTGTTCTTGATCATCTCTTTACTTCCAACAAACTTCGACTTTAGTTCTTTCCGTATTGAATGTGCACTTCCGTTGTGTTGTAGTAAAATCAAAATTTCTTCCTTAATAGCTTGCTGTAATAAACTAACCATCATCTTTTCACTTTTGTAATTCTTTTTCTCATCAACACTTAGATCTTTAATAGCAACCTTCTATCCTTTGTCATTAACTGGTCTAATATATCGATATTCAATACATTCCCATGCATCTAAGTAATTTGCTTGAACCCAATTTTTAAAACGTTCCGCCCATCCACTACACTCCTCAATACTCATAAGCTTAGGCGGTTTTTGCATGGTGCCCATTTCATTTTCTAGCATCGTATTCTGGGTCACAGTGATCAGGGTAGCAAATGCATTGTAGAATTCGTTTTCCATGATTTGGTTTTGAAAATTTCACAAACTCGGACTTTCAAACGAACTGATGATGTTTCACACGATCTGGTCAATATTCAAATGAATTAGATCTGATACGAACTGCCTTTGATGCGAACTGAGGTATTTCAAACGAATTGGATCTTTTTTACCCACTTCGTGCGAATTGGAATGTATTTTAAACGAATTGGACCCTTTACAAGTGAATTGATCCAACCAATGCTCAATCCGTACGAACTGGATGTATGTTTCACACGAATTGGACTATTCAAGCGACCTGACCACACTAAATGACCATTTCGTACGAATTAGGAGTTCAACTCGTGCGAATTGGAAGCAATTTCAAGCGAAATGATGCTGATGTCACCCAATCGGCTGGATTTTTGACAAATTGATCAACTTTTAGTTCGATTTTAGGTCTGATTCTTTCAAGGATTTGTTAAAACAATATTACGCAAGTAATATGTGAAAATTAAGCCATTTTAACCGTAAAATCTCAGTTAATTTTGAAAAAATGTGAAGAAAGTTAGTAGAAATCAGAAATTGATGATGAAAAACAGCTGAAATCGGTAAGAACTCTTCCTCCTGAGCTCTGATACCACTTGTAGGATCGTTTGCACGACTAAACGAGTAGTTCAGAAGAGATCTCATCCAATACGAAAGGCGGAAACAGACGTATTAGAGTTATTTCAGCTGATTTGCACAAAGAATCACTTTAAATGTCTCTTGTATTGATATCCGAACGTTTTACAATGCTGGAGACACTTCAGCAGAGCTTCGCTACCGGAATCACAATGTTACAAATGAAATGAACAAGGCACCTATTTATAGGCAGTCCATTTCGCATGGAATGGCCTCATGCGACCTGGCTAGTGTCATTTCGTACGAAATGGACATGTTCCATTTCGTGCGAAATGGCTACAACCTACATATTTCTCGTTTTTCTCGTATAACGTGCCCTGATCTATCTAACCTATTACAAGACTCGATACAAGACGAAGTCAACAGACATATGCACCAACAGCCACCACTGCCCTCGCTGTCGTCCGTGCGACCCGTCGCCGCCGCCGCCGAGACTGTCACACCCCTAAAATACCACTTTGCGGAAACACCGCAGGACGTGTGACGTACCAGGATCTAGCCACCAATCACATTGAACTCATAACTATATTTAAATAAAGACTTTCATTCATTAACATAAAGTTTTACAAAATGTTAAATGTAATTCATTGTATTCAGCGGAAGCATAAATGATTTATTAAG
This sequence comes from Helianthus tuberosus, assembly GCA_030545235.1. Taxonomy (NCBI): domain Eukaryota; kingdom Viridiplantae; phylum Streptophyta; class Magnoliopsida; order Asterales; family Asteraceae; genus Helianthus; species Helianthus tuberosus. The sequence goes on along the minus strand of CM060373.1, from coordinate 160,109,140 downwards.
TGGTTCATAAACCACATGTACGAAAACCATTAGACTTATCTTGCGAATCCATGTATCTCAACCCATACCACTCCAGCTTCCCAGACAGCAAGTTCCAATGATATAACCCTATAAACCTGCAAGCATGCAGACAAGTGTGTCAAACGATGCTGGTGAGTTCAAAGTTTGTTAACACGTTTTAGTTACCAGATATAAGTGTAAAACATTTCAGAGATTTGATGTTGTTAATAACTCGATTACCGCCGATGGCTCCAGATTATTTGCCCTATTCCCCAATGCCTCTATCAAGGCAATGGTCAAGACTGGGGTCATTAGTTCACACCCGTCCTCCCCGGTACGGTGTGAGGGTGCCAAACCTAAATAGCGTTATTACCTAATACCCCGTTACCTCCCCGTCAACAAATCGGTAGAAGGGACTTAAATGATAGATATGAGTGTATTAACCAACATCCCAAGCTTAACATTCCAGTCAAACCCAATAACCCGACATTCCTCCCCGAAACGTTTACCGGATGTCCCTCCCCGGGACGCATGCTTGGAAAAATAGCAGTGAACTCACCTTAGATTTGCTCGGTATTTAACAAGTTACCCGTTCCAGTAAATCAACCAACCCTACCATGGTTAACAACACTTATCAGTTCCATAATCACCCAAGTCACATATTTGTACACAGTAAGTCATGTATTCGCACACAGTTTGCATCTATCACAAGATCACCGTATAACATATATCAAATACCCAGTTCTATACATGTTCACATCTCATCTGAATATCACATAACAACCTACAACAGATGGGTGTTTTAACTACATAAATTAATTCAGGATTCTCATCATTAGTTATTATTATCTTGCAGCATTAATATCTTGTAACACAATTATTCGTCATCAAATGCATCATATCAGTCTACTGTTTCTACTTTTATGGCGACATGTCCCATGTGACAAAGTATCATTATCTTTCGTTGGGTCACATGTGACGAAGAACCAATATGTTTCGTCGAGTTACATGTGACGAAGAACCCCTATCTTTCGTCGGGTCATATGTGACGAAAAACCACTATATTTCATCGAGATCACAAAGTCAATCAGCTAACACATTTTCAAACCTGAGCAATGGATCTACGGCAGTTACTTTGCTTAATCTAACCAACCCCATCATGAACAATCATCGATTTTACAACCATAACAGTTTCCATTTCACACCCATACAGTTATATCAAACAATAATCATTAACACACACAAACCCTAATTCTAATTCCACAGGATTCATGTAGTTCATATTCTGTTTGTGACCATCAAAACAAATCAATCTCCTAAATAAACATTAAACCTTACCTTGTGTAAATTCCTAACAACGAGTCAATCCAAACACACATGAACCTAGAACATCATATCATTATTATTTCTATCAGCATGCAACCCTAGCATAACAATTATGTATCAACACAACACATGTAGCAAGAGGATTAAATCACACGACGGTAAGAACATACTAACCAAGCAAGCAAGATAGGAAATCGAGACGATCCTTCGAGGTGAAACACGGCTGTCATCGACTTGTTTTAGAGAGTAGGAAGGTTAGGGTTTGATGTTTGCTAATGCAGTTAAGTCACAAAGGATAATTATAACTCTCGGGCTCGCACTGGGCCATACATGGATTGGGCCGAAGGCCTTCTTGGCGAGGTGTACCCTTCGACGAAAAACATAATTCGTCGAACACCCTTCGACGAAGAACATAAGTCGCCGAACAATGATGACGAAGGACATGGTTCGTCATGAACTATTGATAACAAGGGACAGTCAATGAAGAACTTTGTTTGAGAGGTTACCAAACATAATTAATTCTTAAATTATTCGTTAAACAACTCTACACCATAACAGTTCAATTGTTCACCAAATATGCACAAGTTACAACACCAACAATCATGAAAAGACAGTGTGAAACAAGTAACGTGTCGAGGAAAGACCTTGAAAACTCGGGTTGTCACATCATCCCCAACTTGAAAGAAATTTCGTCCCGAAATTTGATAAGCGGTCAAAGAGGAAATGAAGTGATGAGTAAATCAGGATAATTGTGGATTTTCCCTGGGTACCACATCATCCCTAACTTGAAAGGGAATTTCGTCCCGAAATTCGTCAATGACATCTGAAGTTAAATCAACCGTTTGAACAATTTAGGATACTAGAGCTTCATCTGATCTTTGCGTTCTCACGGGAACTCCGGTCTACGTCTTGAGTTCCAACGAACTCTCACGATTAGAATTCGACTAGGTTATCGAGCCTTAACTTCCTGGTTCATGATTTCAATAGGTTCCTCAACTACTGCAACATGTCATTAACCTTAGGCGTTAGTAAGGGTATCACACGTGTTTCATCGGATAAACGCTTCCTTAAATTCGAGACATAAATGACATTGTGTACATTACCCAATTCATCACGTAACTCTAGTTTGTAAGTCACGTTACCGATTCTTCCTAGAATGTTGTATGGCCCAAAGTGATGTAAGTTAAGCTCGCCACGCTTCCCAAGCGTACCACACCCTCCCAGAGTGAGACTTTCAACATGATACGATCACCTACAATGATCTTCTTGTGTTTCCTAAGCTTATCAGCTTTCCTGTCGGTCACGCGTTGCCGCCAAACGACTCTCGATCCAAATAATCTTCCCAAGAGTTTCGAGTACAAGTCCTGGACCCGTAATTAAGTTGTCAACCTTCTTAGTCTAACAAGGAGGTTGGCATCATCGAACATGCAATGCCTCAACAGAGCTGTCTGGATACTAGAATGGTAATTGCTGCAGTAGAACTCAACCATAGGTAAGAGTCCTTAAAATTTTCACTAAAGCCAAACACACACATGTTCACAGCATGTCTTCGAGTGTTATGAAGGTTCGTTTACTCTGACCGTTTGTCCAACGGTGATAAGCAATGCTCGTGTCTAGACGTGAGTCAAGAGTGTTGTGCATTGCCTGGCATAAATCATGTATAGGTCAAAATTAGAGGCGACAGAAGTTGGCATTCCGTGCTTAGAACTGCCCTTCATAGGTAATTACTCACAGTATACGAAGACTTATCAATTTTTCCCTGATTGCAAGGGATGTATCAGTTACATGAGACAAATAGCGATCACTCAGGTGATATCGTTTCTGTTTAGAGTTTTAGGAAAGCCGGTGGCAAAATCCATGTCAGTGTGTTCTCGTTTCCATATGGGTGTTTCTGGTTGCTGAAAGGTGCAAATATCTTCCCTCATAAGATTTCCATCTTTCTAAGAATTATGATCTTTTCAAAAAGACAAGATTTAATCCACATGATGAGCAAAGTGTATCTTCTCATAGAAGATTCTCCACTTTCGCGCCAAAAAACCCTATTGCAAAAACCATTCCTCTCACATAGTCCACTGCTCCACTTATTTGCATAAGAGCAACACTGGACTGGGGGAACTTGAAGGGGTAAGGTCCTAAAAACCTCGTGATAAGTACTTGGGACCATACCACAACCTCCCTTTTAACCCTCTTTAGACCTTGCGCAACCGCGCACTGATCCTACAAAGAGAGTTTAGAAGAAAAACAGCAGACAACACATGCGCGCCAAAAAGAGAGTTATGAGTCCTTGCGCCGATTCTCCATAACAAAGGGATAAAAATCCCAGCAAACACTCCCGCGTAAATAATAACCAGACTTGGATATTATTTATTAGACTGATACCACACGATAAGGAGTCACACCGGATTATGGCAATAATCTTCTAGAAGACTCAATCGTGCACCACCAGACGGTTATAACCGTCTGGGACACGTGTCATCATCCCAGGCTACCCCAAAATCATGATGATGGCATAGAATTGGAGAGAAACCTCCACTTGCCCACTTTCCACGTGGCAACACCCCGGCTATTGATCTAAATGGCGATCTGTGTGCTTTCACGTTAGATCAAGAAGATTAACGTTGAAGGAAATAACCGCTTACAGAGTTAGTATCTTCCGTTTACATTTCAATAACAGGTTTTCCCGCCCAAACTCCTGGCTATAAATATGAGAGTAATTCAGGTATGAACTTCAAGTTACACTCACTTCACTAATACTTCTTCTTCTTCATAAACGCATACTTATTCTCACGCCGGAGTGTGGTCACGGAGAGAATCTCCCTTCTCCCTGTGACGAGACTAACGGGGTTCTGTTTTACAGTGTTCATCGGAGAAGAAGATCCGTCCCTTTGAATCAAACGAGAGAGAACCAACCCTTTTGTAACACCCCAAAAATATGTAGTCTATTTATTTCTTTTAAGATAGTTATAAGAAGGGAAGTTCGAGCTCGAATAAATTAAATGTTAGAACCCGAGGGACTAAAGTTGAAAATTGGAAAGTAAGTCTTATTAATTGAAAGACACACACTCCACACACACTTATGTGCGTGCGTGGAGGTGTCCAGGAGAAGAATCAAGAAGCAAAAACCCTAGTCATCTTAATCCATCAAATTGGAGGGTGATTTCAAGGCTAAACGGTTGTTAGAACCCGTATTCTCAATCACCATGGTGTGACTAACAAAGTGGTAAGTCGAATTTCTTGAAATCATGAACTTTAGGAAATGGGTTTCTACCAAATCATGAGTAATGTTGTAATATATGCATCTAGGAGTTAAGACTATGAACTAGGACTCGATTAATGTTCGGTTTTCAGTGATTTAGCTTGTTGTGATAGATGGAACATAGATGAATGATGTAGGTTGAGAGAATCTCATGAACTTGCTTGATTAGTATGTAAAGATACTTGTAATTAAATGTCCTATAAATGCGAAACCTGCCAAGTGTTCGATAAAATGCCTAAAAGAACAAATGGGTGGATTTTGGTAAATTATAATCAAGATGTTGTATGATAAAAGTGTGTAAAAGATGGAATGATATTTAGTCGGGCTAAATGAATGAATGTGTTGATCTAGGCGTAAAAGAAGAAGGTTCAAGCGCTAGGAGGTCGGACAGCTCACAGGATCGAGGTATGTTGTTTTATGCATACAAGCTTTACTTTCTAAATGTCATTGTTATATTAGAACCGTAATTATGATTATTCGTAACTGATGTGTAGTTGATAGCTTAACCCGTCATGAATGGGTCGTAAGAGATGATAATAATGAAAAAGGTTATGTTATGGTCGGTTGGTCTTGAACTAACCGTATATTGGAAGGTTGTGTAGGAATGTAATGAAATAGTTAAATCTGTCATGAACGGATTTGGAATGATGTTTATGTTGCGTTTATGTTTAATCCGAAAGTAACGGATTATTGAATGTTATGCATTATCTTGTTTGGAGATGGTAGATAATGACCCGTTCAACGGGTCGGCGAAAGTGACATTTTGACATGGTTATGTGATGACACGAATGGATGTTAGTTTTTTTATATTATATTGTAAGAAACTGACTAGTTAAACTTTGATTGCGATGTAGGTAAATCCGCGATTTAGGTGGCATGGCGAACTTGGAGGCGAACACCAACATGCACACCATGACTTATGAGCTTCCGTAGTAGTCGCCCTTTTAAAACAATGTTTTTGTTAAACTTATACTTCTTGAAAGTCGTCTTTTGATATGTAAATTATGGTTTTTAAAAACTTAGTCGTTCGTAACTAGGAACTTTAAACTTGTGCCCTGACAGGGTAATTCGGATTAACACCTGTAACTAGTCTAGGGGGAGGTGTTGATCTCGAATTAGCTACAAGGGCATTTTGGTAAAAATGCAAGTGCTATGTAAAAAGCTTTAATAGTTGAAGTTTACTTGTATCTTTGATCAGGCGAAATTAAGGGCGTTACAAGTTGGTATTAGAGCAAAGGTTTGAGAGAATCAAGCACGAGTTGATGTGCTTGGGCTCAAACTGATAGCTCGCGCAATGGGTGTGTTCGATCCAAGGTCGCAAACATGGTAAAAGTTTAAGATGCTTTAATTCTATAACGGGTCAAAATAATAATATGCGTCGAAATAGGTTACGAGTGCATAGAAACCCATGAACAGAATCTTGTGTAATAAAAAATAACTATGGTATGGCATTAGTGAGAAGTTGTATGCAAACGGACAAGTTGGGTTGGTAAACCATGAATGGGTCAAAGATTATGAGTGAAAATAAGGCCGAAAGCCTAAAAATTTTGAAAATAGTTAATCCAGGTGCCGGATTTTAACTCTATGTGATAGAGGATGGAATTATGATCGCGTAGCAAGAAACGGATCGTAAATCGGATGAAAATTGAGCAAGTTATGATCGTTTAGGTGAAAAATGGGATTTGTATGAATATGCAGCACCCAACACCGAACTTGCTGTAAAAAATGAGGTCTCGCGTCACGCCACGCCAAGCCGATTAGTTCGTCGCGTACCGCGACCCCTCTCGCGGCCCGCGAAGGTGATAACCGAAACTGTCGCGGCCCGCGACACGCCCTGAAACGCACAAATTGTTTTTTTTTCTGTTTTGACTGATGGACTTGGTTACGGAGGCTATAAAACACGTAAATAAGGTCACGAAAGTTATTGTGATGTTATGAAATGACCTGTAATGAACCACGAATGTGGGCGATGTTAGATTTGCTAAAAACCATGGAAAATTTTATTGTGTAGATGACGGATTACGTAGATTCGAATGATGACGATGTAGCACGGGAAGATGCATTCAACGATAAAATGGCGCAAATGATGGAAAATGTTTTAGAAGCCAAACTTCAGCAAATAGTTCAAGAGGTGGAGAGTCGCGTGTTGGAAATGATTGATGAGATAATGACAAGCAGAATGGATGAAATAAAGGAGATAATTGGAGAGTCTAAAGGCAAGAGTAAGATACGAAGATGCACGTATAAGGATTTTATGGCGTGTAGTCCTTCTCCGTGTGATGGAAAGATAGACCCGATTGTATGTCAAAGGTGGATCTCTAATATAGAAGCTGTGTTTATACGAAGCCGGTGTGATAAGGAAGATCAGGTAATGTTTGCTACGGGCCAACTGCAATCACAAGCTAAAGATTGGTGGGATGCTCATTGTAAAGAGATAGGAGAAGATAAACTTCAAGCGATGATGTGGCAGGAATTTAAAGAGCCTTTTCTAAAATATCATTGCCCCCAATCCGCCATCGACAGGATTCAAGAGGAGTTCTTGCGCCTCCGACAGAAGGATGAATCAATCAATGAGATAATCATTACTTTCTTGGATAAGCTGAAGTTTTGCAAGGAGTTTGTGAATTCAGAAAGAATGAAAATCAATAGATATCACGATATGCTAAAAGCGGAATTTAGGGAGTTTATTACCCCCTCGAAGTGTGAAACTCTTGATGAACTCATAAACTGGGCGCGAGACGATTGAACTTAAGAGGCAGGTGGAGCGAGGTGAAAAGAGACCGTCAGAGAAGATGTCTAACCCAATTCTTTCCAAGAAAGTCAAGTTTCAAGATCAGGGCAATAAAGAGAAAACAAAGAGTGGAATTCCCCGTTGCAAGAACTGTGGAAAGCTTCACACTGGTGAGTGTCTGTTGGGCAAGAAGGGATGCTATAACTGTGGGGAAGAAGAACATCCGTATTACAGGTGCCCTAAGAATACAAAGACATGTTTTAATTGTTTCCAGAGGGGCCATATCAAGGCGGATTGTCCTAAGCTCCAACCGGGGATGAAAAAGGAAGGCAAGAAGGAGGAGAACCTTAAGATAAGAGCAAGGATGTTTCAAATTACGTCTGAAGAAGCTAAAGCTCATCCGAATGTGGTTTCAGGTATTTTCTTGCTAAACTCCTTACCGATGTACGTGTTGTTCGATATCGGGGCTACTATGTCTTTTGTTTCAAGTGAAGTAATTAATCACTCCTCATTTAAGATTGAAAGAAATCAAATACCCTTAGAGGTAGAGATAGCCGATAGCAAGAATTATTTGTTGCACGAAGTATGTAGAAACTGTAAGCTCACGATAGAGGATGAGGAGTTTGATATTGATCTCGTACCTATGGTCTTAGGAGAATTCAAGGTAGTAGTGGGTATGGACTAGATGGCTCGACACCATGCGAAGATTAAATGCGAAAGTAAGACAATACGAGTGCAATATCCGAGTGGGAGATGGTTAAGTATTCAAGGAGAGAGAAATGTAAAAGCGAAGTTATGCAATATTGTCCAAGCCGTCAAGTACGTGTTTAATGGAAGTAGGTCATTCCTAGCCTATGTAGTAGATGTTCATCAAAGCCTTCCCAAGTTCAAAGACGTTGCGGTAGTGAATGAATATCCGGATGTGTTTCCGGAGGAGTTGTCGGGGCTTCCACCCGAACGCGAAATAGAATTTCGCATTGAATTGAATCCGGGGTGCGCAACCGGTGGCTAAATCCCCATATAGACTGGCTCCCACCGAAATGAGGGAACTAATGACACAATTGCAAGACTTACTTGATAAGGGCTTTATACGTCCGAGTGTGTCACCTTGGGGAGCAACCGTTCTTTTTGTAAAGAAGAAAGATGGGTCGATGCGTATGTGCATCGACTACCGAGAGCTGAATAAATTAACCGTGAAGAACCATTATCCCTCACCCAGAATTGATGATCTCTTTGATCAGTTACAAGGGGCGAGTTGGTTTTCAAAGATAGATTTACGTTCGGGCTATCATCAAGTAAGGGTCCGAGAGGAAGACGTTACAAAGACTGCATTTAGAACTCGGTATGGACATTATGAATTCTTGGTTATGTCCTTTGGATTGACAAATGCGCCAGCCGCGTTTATGGACCTTATGAACCGAGTATGCCGACCTATGCTAGATAAATCTGTAATTGTGTTCATAGAAGACATTTTGGTCTACTCCCGGAATGAGGCCGATCATGCGAGACACCTACGGGAGGTACTTGAAACCCTCCGTAAAGAAAAACTTTATGCAAAGTTCTCAAAGTGTGCCTTTTGGCTCAGGGAGGTGCAGTTCCTAGGCCACGTAATAAATTCAGAAGGTATCTTAGTGGATCCAGCAAAGATTGAGGCTGTATTAAAGTGGGTTCCTCCGAAAAACCCAACCGAAGTAAGGAGCTTTCTAGGCCTTGCCAGCTATTATAGAAGGTTTATTCAAGATTTCTCAAAGATTGCATTACCTATAACTAAACTGACGAGGAAGGAAGGAAAGTTCGTGTGGGATAAAGAGCAAGAAGAAGCTTTTCAAGTGTTAAAAGAGAAATTATCGAGATCCCCGGTGTTAACATTACTAGATGGAACGGAAGATTTGGTTGTCTATTCAGACACGTCACATCAAGGCTTGGGGTGTGTTTTAATGCAAAGGGGAAAGGTTATCACGTATGCTTCAAGACAACTCAGACCACATGAAGTAAACTACCCGACCCACGACCTAGAATTGGCAGCGGTGGTTTTTGCCTTAAAGATTTGGAGGCATTACCTGTATGGGGTAAAATGCATGATCTACTCGGATCATAAAAGCCTCAAATATTTCTTCGAACATAAATATTTGAATATGAGGCAACGAAGATGGTTGGAACTAATTAAATATTATGACTGTGATATTTTATATCACCCGGGAAAAGCAAACGTCGTAGCAGATGCGTTGAGTCGAAAAGAATATCCACACCCGATTCAAGTAAAATCTATGAAGATGATAGTTACGCCTCACCTCCTTGAAACGATACGAGATGCTCAAATAAAAGCACTAGAGGCAGGGGATCCAAAGAAAGAAAGAACGAAAGGAATAGCAGAAAAATTTAAAGAAAACTCGAGCGAGCTTAAAACGAGATTTGGTCGAATCTGGATACCAAGGTTTTGCGAGGTCAAAACTGTGCTACTTGAAGAAGCTCATAAGTCACAATATTCCATTCACCCTGGGGCTACAAAAATGTACCGTGACTTGAAGACAAACTATTGGTGGCCCGGTATGAAATGCGATATCGCTAAGTATGTCGCGAAATGTCTGACGTGTTCTCAAGTGAAGGCGGAACATCAGAAGCCCTATGGAGAGTTACAACCCTTGGAAATTCTGGTATGGAAGTGTGAGGAGATAACAATGGATTTGGTGACCAAGCTACCTAGAACGAAAAAGGGGCATGATACAATATGGGTAATCGTAGACCGACTCACAAAGAGTGCTCACTTCTTACCAATTTGAGAGGCCTACTCCTCAGAAAAGATGGCGGAAGTGTATGTGAATGAAATAATATCTCGACACGGGGTGCATGTGTCAATCGTTTTAGATCGGGATACGAGATTTACCTCTCGTTATTGGCTGAAGTTTCATGAAAGTATGGGCACGAAACTGCACACAAGCACCGCCTACCACCCGCAGACTGACGGTCAATCGGAAAGAACAATTCAGACGCTTATTGATATGTTAAGAGCATGCGCGTTAGATTTTGGAGGAAATTGGGATGACCATTTACCACTAGTGGAATTTTCTTACAATAATAGTTATCATAGTGGTATCCAAATGGCACCTTATGAACTGTTATATGGAAGGAAGTGTAGGACTCCCGTATGTTGGGGGGAAGTAGGACAAAGGGAACTCGCGTCTAACGAATTGATAGCAATGACCAATGAGAAGATCGATCTAATTCGAGCTCGGTTGAAGGCGGCTCAAGATCGGCAAAAGGCATATGCGGATAAGAGAAGGCGTCCTATCGAGTTCCAAGTTGGAGATTATGTACTACTAAAAGTATCCGCATGGAAAGGAATAATCCGTTTCCGTAAACGGGGAAAGCTGGGTCCTCGTTATATCGGGCCGTTTAAGATTTTGGCTCGAGTGGGGAAAGTGGCGTATCGTCTAGAATTGCCATCTTCATTAGACGGGATCCATAACACTTTCCATGTCTCACAATTAAGGAAGTGCCTTGCGGATGAATCGACGATTGTACCTCTTGACAACATTGAAGTAGATGAGAGCTTAAACTATGTCGAAAGACCGATAGCCATTAAGGACGTTAAGGTAAAGAATATTCGCAATAAGGCCATTAGACAAGTTCTAGTTCAATGGCAACACCGAAGGGGGTCAGAACTTACATGGGAATCGGAAGATGAAATTCGGTAACATTACCCTTCTTTATTCGGTACGTAAATGTTGATTTTAGTATGTGTCCAAGTTTCGGGGACGAAACTTTTTCTAAGAGGGGTAGACTTGTAACACCCCAAAAATACGTAGTCTATTTATTTCTTTTAAGATAGTTATAAGAAGGGAAGTTCGAGCTCGAATAAATTAAATGTTAGAACCCGAGGGACTAAAGTTGAAAATTGGAAAGTAAGTCTTATTAATTGAAAGACACACACTCCACACACACTTATGTGCATGCGTGGAGGTGTCCAGGAGAAGAATCAAGAAGCAAAAACCCTAGTCATCTTAATCCATCAAATTGGAGGGTGATTTCAAGGCTAAACGGTTGTTAGAACCCGTATTCTCGATCACCAATGTGTGAATAACAAAGTGGTAAGTCGAATTTCTTGAAATCATGAACTTTAGGAAATGGGTTTCTACCAAATCATGAATAATGTTGTGATATATGCATCTAGGAGTTAAGACTATGAACTAGGACTCGATTAATGTTGGGTTTTCGGTGATTTAGCTTGTTGTGATAGATGGAACATAGATGAATGATGTAGGATGAGAGAATCTCATGAACTTACTTGATTAGTATGTAAAGATACTTGTAATTAAATGTCCTATAAATGCGAAACCCGCCAAGTGTTCGATAAAATGCCTAAAAGAACAAATGGGTGAATTTTGGTAATTATGATCAAGATGTTGTATGATAAAAGTGTGTAAAAGATGGAATGATATTTAGTCGGGCTAAATGAATGAATGTGTTGATGTAGGCGTAAAAGAAGAAGGTTCAAGCGCTAGGAGGTCGGACAGCTCACAGGATCGAGGTATGTTGTTTTATGCATACAAGCTTTACTTTCAAAATGTCATTGTTATATTAGAACCGTAATTATGATTATTCGTAACTGATGTGTAGTTGATAGCTTAACCCGTCATGAACGGGTCGTAAGAGATGATAATGATGAAAAAGGTTTTGTTATGGTCGGTTGGTCTTGAACTAACCGTATATTGGAAGGTTATGTAGGAATGTAATGAAATAGTTAAATTTGTCATGAACGGATTTGGAATGATGTTTATGTTGCGTTTATGTTTAATCCAAAAGTAACGGATTATTGAATGTTATGCATTATCTCGTTTGGAGATGGTAGATAATGACCCGTTCAACGGGTCGGCGAAAGTTACATTTTGACTTGGTTATGTGATGACAAGAATGGATGTTAGTTTTTTTTATATTATATTGTAAGAAACTGACTAGTTAAACTTTGATTGCGATGTAGGTAAATCCGCGATTTAGGTGGCGTGGCGAACTTGGAGGCGAACACCAACATGCACACCATGACTTATGCGCTTCCGTAGTAGTCGCCCTTTTAAAACAATGTTTTTGTTAAACTTATACTTCTTAAAAGTCGTCTTTTGATATGTAAATTATGGTTTTTAAAAACTTAGTCGTTTGTAACTAGGAACTTTAAACTTGTGCCTTGACAGGGTAATTCGGATTAACACATGTAACTAGTCTAGGGGAGCTGTTGATCTCGAATTAGCTACAAGGGTATTTTGGTAAAAATGCAAGTGTTATGTAAAAAGCTTTAATAGTTGAAGTTTACTTGTATCTTTGATCAGGCGAAATTAAGGGCGTTACACGTTTTTATGCAAAACTTAACCCCCTGGATAATTTGATTCCGGTCATTTATCCAGTGTTTCTTCAGTACGCTCGGTCTGTTCATCCGTTTGAGGATGAAAGGCCGTGCTAAGATTCAAATGAGAACCCATAGCGGATTGAAAGGTTTGCCAAAGACGTGAAGTAAAACGACCATCACGGTCAGAGATTATGTCGAGAGGTATGCCATGACGGCATATAATCTCATCGGTATAGATTCGAGCAAGTTTCTCCACTTTATAGTCTTCGCGAATAGGAAGAAAGGGGGCTGATTTGGTCAAACGGTCAACGATCACCCAAATACTATCATGACCAGTGGGTGTACGTGGTAGCTTAGTAACGAAGTCCATAGCAATGCTATCCCATTTCCAAAAAGGGATTTCGGGTTGTTCCAAGAGTCCTGAAGGACATTGATGTTCAGCCTTTACCTTCGTGCAAGTATGGCATTTCGAGACGTACGTAGCAATGTCCTTCTTCATACCAGGCCACCAATAAGTCATACGTAAGTCATGGTACATCTTATCGGCACCTGGATGAATAGAGTAACGAGATTTGTGAGCCTCATTCATAATGAGCACACGGAGATTATCGCGATCTGGCACCCAGATGCGATTGAGATAGTACTGAAGTCCATCAGACTTAGTTTCGAGTTGATCCATAGTAACACCTCGTATTTCAATAAATAGACTACCTTCATTAGCTGACGAATACTAAGCTTCACGGATACAAGTATGAAGATCACTATAGATATGATAACAACGAATAGTATTGACATGAGTCTTACGACTAAGAGCATCAGCCACGACATTCGCCTTTCCAGGATGATAGCGAATCTCGTATTCGTAGTCGTTAAGCAATTACACCCAACGTCTCTGTCGCATGTTCAGTTCCTTTTGGTTAAAGATATGTTGAAGGCTCTTATGGTTAGTGAAAACCACACACTTAGTATCATACATGTAGTGTTGCCAAATCTTTAACGCAAACACAACTGCACCAAGCTCCAGATCGTGAGTTGTCACACCCCTATTATTTCCACATTTTAGCGGTGGGGAGTATCGTGACGTAGTTGATATCATCATAAGTCAAACAACACAATATATAAATGCACAGCGGAAGCAAAGATAGATTCATTTCAACTTTAATAATTTGTAATATTAAATATCACGAAATAGTTGAAACGGATCCACAGGCGGATCAAAATAAAAGAAGACATTGTTCAACAGTTTTATTGACATCCAAGCTTGCGAGACTTATTGTGGACGCTAGAAGACAACCAGCCTAGTACGAGTAGTACCTGCACTTAACCTTTTGGAAAATACGTCAGTTTACACTGGTAAATACAATTTAACTGACTCATTTTGAAAAGGTTTGAAAATTGATTTGAATGCACGTGGCACAAAACATTTTATAACTTGGGATAATTATGTGAATATAATCTTGTAAGTGAATTACATGTTACTTATGCGTTCAGTAGCCCGATCCGTAGACCGGGTAAAAGATTAATAGACACACCACATTATTTGGTTAGGCACTGACGGGTGTACGCCTACACCCCGTGCTTAGGTCGTGGCCATCTCGTAAGATGATGCCAAGGATATCCGGGACATGGTCATTAACCCCCCAAAGGCTTTAAGCAAACAAAACATTTCAAAACGTAGCATCTCAATGATTTAACCTCTATTCGATTAAAGATTCAATGCCGGACCAAGCGGTATTTTATATACCGTACCCCAAGCCTGTATAAGGGAAAATAAGTTAAAAGTATTTACCTTTGTAAGTATAAATCACAATTAGCGAGTGCGGGTAGCTTTTACTGGTTCTTCTATTCTGGAACAAAGGTTTATAATAACCTCTTAGATTTCTAACGGGTCTTTATTTAAGCCTAAGCTTAGACCGGTAAGTTTTTAAGGAAGATACGGTTCAAACGCACGATTAAGCGAAGACCGGATAGAATGTGATTTAGCCCCGACAAGTTTGAAGACTTGTATAATATGGGTATACTAAACACATTCTGGATTTTGAGACAAAAATGATAATGTTTGACCCGTTTCGGTCAATTTATGCAAACTAGTTACATAAACCGAACCGAACGCGAAAAGGGCGTCACGGGTAACCATAAGAGTCATATGCAAGTTCCCCGATTTAATATGCCTTAAAGATGTTATAATATCAGTAAGATATCTTCTATTATGCCCCAAACGAATTTAAAATCAACTTATGCCTCATAAGGGCATTTTGGTCATTTAAATGATTATAAAAGAGTTTAATTAGTAATCTGAGTTACAGGTCTGATTCATACAGTAAATATACTTAATTTAATAAGCTATATCAGTAGGGTATGACCTATATGTGATATTTATCATTTAAAACCAAACTATGCACCTTAGGGGTATTTTGGTAATTTCACTTAGGCTTAAAAGGTCAAAACTGGAAACCTGAGTTTAAAAACTTTTACTTACTGTTATTATATAAAAATATACTAAAAATATCAGTAAGTATCAACCTTATATGTTTAATAAAGTTTTGGTACATACTATGAGTTAAAAACGCTTAAAAATGCGATTTGGAGCCATTTCCGGGTTTTCAAAGGAAAGCTGATATTTTTATAATTCCAGAAGGCTCAAAATATTTTATTTATCAATTAAAATCAGTAGAAAAAGGTTTGGGGTCAAAAGGATTTGTAAAACTCATTTTATGGCTAAAAAGGGCAAAACCGGCATTAACCGAATCAAACTTAGAGACCTATGTTATGCTCAGCCAAAAATTAAATAAAAATCTTCAAAAATCCCAAAATATTATATTACATCAGTGGGTAAAAAGTTTGATATCAAAAAGTGGGTTTAAATAGGTTATACGCTAATTACGCCGTTTAAGTAACATAAGGCTTTCAAATTACGCTAATGAGCATAACTACTAATCTAGACCTCAAACTGATGTCAAATTTTAGGTGCAAGTTTATAAATCCATAACTAAGGTTTCTACTCTTTTACTTTTTCAAAAATCACGTTTTATAGTCAAAAGGGCATAATAGTCAACATTTAAGCATTAATCGGAAACATGCATATGAATCGGATAAATAATGAACCAAGTTGTATAATCTCAGAAGGTTATACTTATGTGAAACCTGGTCCAAAATAAGCTCTAAGGCAGATCTTAAACATGCATAAACGGGTCAGAACTGAAAGTCAAAGCAAAAGTCAAATTATGCGACTTTCGGTTCCGATCCGGGTTTAAACTGAAAATTGTCGAGTTGAACATGTTGGGACATGTTCTTACATTAGTTACCAAGTTATTTTAATGATCAAACAGGTTGCATGTATCCTACATTGCTAATTATGCTTTAATTTGAAAATAAACATTCTGTTGACTTTTTAAAGTAAGCTTTGACTCGACAATTAACATAGTTAGAGTGGGAATCTGAAAGTACCCTTTTAAGGGTTTGTTACCCACATAAATACCTACTTATAGGTACTTTCAATTCGAGAAATGACTGAGTAAATTTCATTTAATCTCGAAGTCAAACTTAAATTACGACGGTTTGACTATTAGCTAATTAACTAGGCTAAAACGAATTAGAAAGGGTTAAGAATACTTACAAGAGTCCTAATCACGACTAGGAAGCCTAATGAATCCTTGTTGCTGACCAGAGAGCTCCAGAATTGAGAATGCAAGTGAATGTGAAATTGTTGCAACATTGGGTGTTCTTATATATCAACTTTGATCCTTCAAGATGTTGCCAAGATAGTCTACACATGTTACCAGATCAGTCCAAGTGCCCCTATGCATGAAAAACCATTGGAGGGAGCCTCTGGTATAAGAAAACAACTGATCAAAGTCGAAATTCAGGCTGTTAACTGGCATCTGCACGTTTTTGTTGCTGGCAGGTCGTAGGTGGGCCGCGAAGACCCCCTCGCGGGGCGCGTACAATCGTGCAACCAGCCAAACAAGTTTCTATTTATTACAATTCAGTCCTTGGTCCTTTGTAACGTGGTTTTGGCTATTTTTCTTGCACATTTGACCCTCAAACCGGATTTTTAAGGAACTTAGGACTTTTACAAACTTGGTTAAGTCCTTGGTTAACTTTGTGCTTACCCGAAAAGTCACAAATTTCAACGTTGACGCTTTTAACCCTTCGTGCACGGTTTTGATCATAACTTTCTCATACGATAACGAAACTTTATGAAATTTTTATCACATATTCTAGTGAGTATATTTTATCGTTACAAAGCTTCGGGTTTGCCAAAAGGTCACTCAGAGGTATACTTTCAACATGTTGACAAATTTAGCCCCTGTAGTTTGTAATTCCTCACTTTCTTTCATTTTCTTCTTCGTATGATCCATGATTTATTCGTTTAAGATTATAAACACCATGTAGGGTTATTGTAGGGCCTATTTATCCATTGTTGACACTTTGGACCCTTATATTCACATAGTTTCACTGTTTGTCAACTTTAGTCCCTCTAAAGTACTTTTTCTCATATTCAAAGCCTATGACACGTGTCAATACATTATTGGACGTAAATTTTCGAGGTGTTACATGAGTAGTATAGTTTTTCTCATGTATCTTGAGTTGACGAGAGGCATAAGCATTAACCTTGTCCCGTTGCATGAAAACACAGCCCAAGCCACAGTTCGAGGCATCACAATATACCACGAAGTCATTACTTCCATCAGGGAGAGTAAGAACAGGAGCGTTACACAAAAGGATCTTAATAGTCCGAAAAGATTCCTCTTGCTCGGGACCCCAAGCAAAAGGTTTCTCTTTCTGAGTCAACGAAGTGAGGGGAACAACGATCTTAGAAAAATCCGATATGAATCGACCTTAATAGCCCGCCAACCCTAGGAAGGAATGGATCTCAGATGCAGATTTAGGCGTACTCCAATTCTTCACAGCTTCGATTTTAGATGGGTCAACATGAATACCCTGCTTACTAACGACATGACCAAGAAATTGTACTTCGTCGATCCAAAACTCACACTTCGAAAATTAAGCATACAAGCGTTCACCACGTAGTAACTCAAGCATCAAGCGTAAATGTCGAGCATGATCAGCTCTAGTTTTCGAATAAATAAGAATATCATCAATAAAGACTAGCACGAAACGATCCAAATAGGGTTTACAAACATGATTCATAAGGTCCATGAACACAGCGGGTGCGTTGGTTAAGCCAAAAGGCATAACCACGAACTCGTAGTGCCCATAACGAGTGCGAAATGCAGTTTTAGGTACATCATCTTCGAGAACACGGAGTTGAAGATAACCAGATCGATCTTAGAGAAACAGGATGCGCCTTGTAGTTGGTCGAATAGATCATCAATACGAGGAAGAGGATAACGATTCTTAATGGTAAGCTTATTAAGTTCACGGTAGTCGATACACCTCTTGCATCTTGGAAGGTGCAAGTCGATAGGGAGCCTTAGTGACAGGAGTCGCACCAGGTATGAGATCAATACGAAAATCAACGGATCTAGGGAAGGAAGACATGGAAGATCTTCAGGAAAGACGTCAGGGAAATCACACACTACTGGAATGTCGCTTATGTTCTTCCTCTTACCCTTTTGTTCCACCACGCAGGCCAAGAAGGCAAGGTTCAGTTTACGTAAGAACCGGTTCGCCTGAGTGCATGACATCAACTTCAGTCCTCTCGAAGGTTGGTCTCCATAGATGTGCAAAATATCACCGGACGGAAGAGGTAGACGAACAAACTTCTCTTGACAAGCAATCTCGGCATGATTCTTACGCAACCAATCCATACCGATTATGACATCAAAACTACCTAATTGCATGGGTATTAGATCAATAGTAAATACGTGGTCGTTAAGAGTTAAGGAACAACTACAGAGAATAAAATTAACTAGAATCGATTTACCATCGGCAATCTCCACCGAAAACGACTTAGGTAACTTAGAACGTGCACAGTTTAACAAAGATTCAAATTCTACGGACACAAAGCTTCTATCGGCACCGGTATCAAATAGTATCGAAGCGTAAAAGGTTATTGACAAGAAATGTACCATTAACGACGTCATTATCGTTACGAGCCTGATTAGCATTAAGATTGAACGCTCGTCCACGAGCAGCTGGCTGCTGGTCTTGGTTCAGTTGAGGACACTGGTTATGAAGATGAGTAGTATCTCCACACTTGTAGCATGCACGAACAGCGTTGACTGGCCTCGGATTCTGCTGAGAAGCTGGGAGTGCTGGTTGAGTTGCCTGAACTGGGGCTTGTTGAGCTGGCTGGGCCGGGTTGATTTGACGGCAGTAGGGAGTCGTGTGACCATAGCGATTGCAGTTGGTACACAGGCGACAAGCAAAGGCGAAAGGATGATGAAAGTTACAAGTTGCACACTTGGGATGAGGCCCAGTGTATTGCTTCTTGATTTCAGGAGCAGTCGGGTTTGGAACAGCAGCAACAGGAGCAGGCTTAGCAACAGGGTTTGCAGCAGGGACAATTGCATTGCACCCCGATCCCTGAGACTTTCTCCTCTTGTTCTTGCTGCCACTTGGCTGTTGAGTAACCTGGTTTGCTAACTTAGAGGGAGCAGGAGTAGCAAACTGTTTGTCATGGATGCGTTTGTTGTTTAGGCTTGCGGCTAGACGATTGTCACACCCTGATATTTCCACGTGTTACCGGTGGGCCCGGTGGGGAGTATCGTGACGTAGTTGATATCATCATAGACAATTAATCACAGTTTAATGCACAGTGGAAGACTAAAATAATAATACAAACCGAATTTGAAAAGTATAATAAAATATTATACAAACGGTCGATAATGGATCCACAGGCGGATCTTAAAATAGTAATATAAACATTTTTCAATAGACTTTAGACGTTTAGAACTTGCAAGATTCCTTATTAACGCCCCGAGCTCCCAGCCAATTACGTACAAAACCTGTCACTTAGTCTTTTTGGAAAAATACGTTAGTTTACACTGGTAAATACAATTAACCGACTCTTTTGAAAACATTTATGAAAATTGGTTTAAATGCACAAGGCACAAACATTTTATAACTTGGGACAATTATATTAATAACAATCTTGTATCAGATTTACATGTTTGTCCAACATTTAGGGTCGGTATAAAAGCGGAACAAGATTAATCGACACACCACAAATATAAACTCACAAGAAATTTCCTCACGAGTGAGTATATCTTTTACATACGCAACAGACAGGTGTATGCCTACACCCCGTGTTTAAGTCGTGGCCATTCACGCTTTTTGAATGAGCCAAGGATATCCAGTACACGGTCGTTAACCCCCAATGTTATTTGTCATCAAGCAATACTGATTAAAGCAGGATTATACAATTTAACCATATCCGATTAAAAGGTTTCTACACCCGACCAAGCGGTAATAATTTACCGTATCCCAAGCCCGTATAAGGGATAATAAGTTAAAAGTATTTACCTGAGCTAAAAATGTAAATTAAACTCAGTCGTATATTCTAATCAGCAAGTGCAAGTACTTCTACCGGGGCTCTCAATCTGGAACGAAGGTCTTATTAACCAATTAGATTCCTAACGGGTCTTATTTAAGTTGTAACTTAGACCGGTTAGTTTTAAAGAAAGGTTTACGGTATGAAACGCTAGATTAAGCGGTGACTGGATTGGAATGTGATTTAGACCCGACAAGTATGAAGACTTGTATATAATGGGTAAACTAAACGCATTCTGGATTTTGAAGTAAAAATGATAAGGTTTGACCTGTTTCGGCTAATTCATGCAAACTAGTTACATAAACCGCACCGAACGCGTATATGCATAACGGGTAACCGGATGAGTCATATACAAGTTCCCATAGTTATTATGCTTAAAATATGTTGTGATATCAGTAGGATATCAACAATTATGCCCCAAATGTATTTAAGACCAATTTAAGTCCCGAAAGGGTATTTTGGTCATTTTAAAGTTTATAAAAGAGGTTTAAACATAAGCTGAGGTTCTGGTCTAAAACATTCTGTAAAAATATTTATTTTATGGTGTTATATCAGCAAGATATCATACATATGTGTGTTTAATCATTTATGGCCAAACTATGCACCGTAGGGGCATTTTGGTCATTTCACATATGCTTTTAATGTTAAATTTGGAAATCTGAGTTTAAGACTTATACTTACTGTTAAAGTATAAAAATTTATTTTTTAAAATCAGTAGGTATTAAGCATTAAGCGTTAAATACGGTTTTAAACCATACTATGCGCTTAATAAGCGTAAAAGTCGGTATTTGACGATATTTGAAATGTTTATAAAATTTTGAAGTTTTGATTAGTTTCTAAGGCTTAAAATATGAAATCAGTAGGAAAAAGGTTCGGTATCAAAATGATGCGTAAAACTCATTTTATTAATGAAAAGGGCATTATCGTCAATACCGAATTTACACTAGAACTCTATGCTATGGTCAGTATAAAATTTGACAAAAATTTCCAAAAATCCCAAAATATTATATTATAACAGTGGGTAGAAAGTTTGGTACCAAAAATTAGGTTTAGATATGATTTATACTGAAAATGCAATTTAATTAACAAAAAGCTTTAGTTTTATGATATCTTGCATAACTTTAATTTTAGACCATGAACTGATGTCAAATTTTTAGGACATGCTTATAAATCAGTAATAAAGATTTTTGTCCTCTCACATTTTCAAAAATATTGTTTTTATAACATAAGGGTAAAATGGTCAACTTTTAAGCATTTAACGGAAACATGTAAATGATTCAGATTTCTATGGGACCATGTAGTACAACCTCAAAGGGTTATACTAACACATAATATGGTCACAAAGGAACCCTAAGGCATAACTAAACTAAGCTAATTCAGGTCAGAACTGAAAGTCAAAGCAAAAGTCTACTTCTGCGACTTTCGGTTGCGAATCGAGCCTAATATTCAGAATTGTCGGGTTGAACATGCCTAAACATGTTCTTATACTATTTACCAAGTTATTTAAGTGATAAAATGTTATTTATAGCTTCTACATTATCAGTTGTGATTTATTTTGCAAAAACTGACTCGTTTGACTTTTCTGTTAAGTAGTTTGACCCGACAATTGACTGAGATAACGTGATAATTAGAAGGTTCCCTTTTAAGGGTTTAACACCTACATAATTACCAACGCATAGGCACTTTCAAAACGAATAATGGCTGGACCGTTAGTGATTGATCACAAAGTCAAAGCGTAATTACTATATCTTTGACTTTCGGTCGTTACACTAATGAAAACTTAACTACAGAGGCTAAGAACACTTACAATGGTCCTTAGCATGAAAATTTGACTAGAGAAAGCTTCCTAGATAACCAGGATGCTTCAGGAAATGCTCCAAGCTTGAGAAAACTCAGCTAGAGAGTTTGAAATTCTGATTTTGAAGTGTGCAAGAACCAAGTGAGAATTGAGGGCCATTATATAGGGAAATTGGATGTGGTAGGATGATTCCAAGTGTCCCAGGTGTTATTCAGATGTTCACAAGTGTCTAGTGGTTTTGAAAACCAGCAAAGAATCCATAGAATTCGAGTTATGTGAGTGTGGAAGTGGTTTGGAGAAGAAAGCATGCTGAAACCTGCATCTGTGCAAAGATTCTGACCATTTTAGGCAGTCACGTCGTGCGACGGCAGAGGGTCTTTGGTGTGGCGCAGCGCCACCACAAGGGTGACCAGCCAAACAAGTTTCAAACTTGGCAGAATTGACCCCTGGACCTATAAAACCTCATAACTTCAATTTTTAGCACTTTTAACCCACAAAGTTTATATTTTTATGATCCTTAGAATATAACCAAACATCGTTAGATCCGGTTTCATTAAATGATAACCGAAAACACAAGTTTTGCCTTGTTGACGCTTTTAACCCTTTATTTACGAAATTTAACGTATTTATATCAAACGATATCGAAACTTCGTGAAATTTTTGTCACTTGTTCTTGAGAGTATAATTAAAAGTTACAAGGCTCCGGTTTCATTAAAAGGTCACTCAGATGTATTAATTTAACATGTTGACACATTTAACCCTCGCGTCTTGTAAACTTTCACTTTCTTTCACAAACGGCTTCATACGTTTCCCAATTCTTTCGTTTAAGAGTATGAACATCATATAGGGTTGTTGAAAGGCAAAATTTTCAAATGTTGATACTTTGGATCCTTTCACACATATCTTTTCCTTGTTTGTCAACTTTAGTCCTTCGAAATCAAATCTTTACACGTTTAAAGCTTATGACACGTGTCGTTACTACATTGGACATGATTTTGCGAGGTGTTACAACGATAAACTTCTTCAATTGTCTCCAGTTAGGCTGCTTCGATCGAATCACGTATTGCTGGAGATAACCCATTGATGTACTTGGTTATTATGCGCTTTGGAGTAGAAACCAAGTGAGGAACGATCAAGCTGAGCTGCTTGAAACGGGTAGTATAAGCCAGATTGTCATCACCAATCTGCTTCAAATGCCAGAACTCTTCTTCAAGCTTCAGTTGTTCATGGGGAGGGTGGAATTCAAGCATCATCAATTCTCGCACCTCAGCCCATGGAAGAGCGTAGGCTTCTTCATTAGAACGAATGTTTCTCTCATTCGACCACCACTCCAGAGCTCGGCCTTGAAACATTCCCGTTGCATTCCTAGTCTTTAAATTCTCTGGGCACTCACTGTTAATGAAGGTAACCTCGATGCTGTCAAACCATTCCAGCATAACAGTTACCCCATCACTGCCCGTGAAAGGCTTAGGGTTGCAGGAGACGAAATGTTTATAGCTGAATTTTGTAGGCTTTAGCTTCTAGACCTTAGATTCCACAGAGGATGGAGGAGTGTTTGATCCTTGGATCTCAGAGACGATCTTTGGCACGACACGAGCGATTTGGTAGGCCATGAAGGACATCATCTTTTTCTGAGACTTTTCCCTGGATCTCTTGAGAGTGTCAGATAGCTTACGAGAAGACATCTAAAGATCCAACAAGAGGATCGTATAAGTCTAGATCACAAAGTCTCACAATATAGATCACACACGATAGATTAAAGACTCAAGATTCAACAAGTTTCACGTAGTTTAAAGATTCAAGTTTCCAACAAGTTTCACATAGATTTCAATAGATTCAACACCTACAACCCACGACCTTCGCATGGCACGTTGTACGAAGGTTCGACAACATGTCAGAAACGCTTATATATAGGAAGTACCAGCGGCGTATCCACCACGTTTCGGGCACATCTCTTCCGCCTCGTATTTGGTGTCATATTTTGTGTCGCATTTGCCAATCATAACAAATACACTCATCATCATCACGTAGATTACCCAAATAGCTTCACATAGATTAGCGTTCAACAATCTCACCACAGTCCACAAAACAATGAAATCCCACATGGCACGTGCTACGAAACTTCGGCAACATGACGGAAACACTTATATATAGGAAGTACCAGCGGCGTATCCACCATGCTTCAATCATGCCACGTCCGTCTCGTCATCGGTGTCATGCTTCGCCAACCATAATATTAGATTTCATCACATCTCACAAAGCTTTCACATAGATTGACCAAGTAGATTCAACAACTTCACCACGAGTCTGCAAAACTACGAACTTCACTTAGCGCATTGTACGAAGGTTCGGTAACATGCCAGAAACACTTATATATAGGAAGTACCAGCGGCGTATCACCATGTTTCGGACATGCCACGTCCGCCTCGTCTTCGGCGCTAGGCTACGTTTATTTTGTTACTCAAAACAACACATACGCACTAGAGTACACATAGATTTCTCATAGATTACACAAGTAGTTTCCCATAGTTTAGAGTTCACATTCTCATCCTCGGTCTACAGAACACTAAGTTTCGCATGGCACGTGGTACGAAAGTTGGTAACATGTCGGAAACACTTATATATAGGAAGTACCAGCGGCGTATCCACCATGTTTCAGACATGTCACTGATGTCTCGTATTTCAGTGCCACGTTACGTTTAGTGTTTCACAACCACATTAACACATAGATTCATTAGATAGCTTCACATAGTATCATAGTTGATCAAGATTCCCACATAGATTTACATGATGAATAAAGCTTCGTAAATTTAGTTTGATCCTGAGAGATTATGATTTGCGCTTTAGATTGCGGACATTCGTGCGGTTTGTGTAAAAAGTCTCAAAATAAACGAAGAATCGAGTTAAAACCACACATAAAAATGGAGATAACATAAAAGATAGGCTCATAAAACTTAGGATTGTTCCGGGTAGAGGAACGGTGAGTAACCAAAGTGATTCGAACCCCTTTCGAATTGAGGCAACATGTCTTGACTTACTTAGACAAATACGTCATCGATGTTACGCCTACGATATTCGTCCTTTTGGTCATTCACATTCCTAATTGATTGGGAATTTCGAGACTTTGGCGAGACATAAAAATCAAAGAGTGTGACTAGCTATCAAGGTATGAGTTTCACCTCTAACTTGACAACATCGTACACTAATAGCGTCGGTACTTATCAAAAGATAAGACCTTCTAGAATATAATATGGAAATTTCCCATCAAGGTTCGGATGTCACTCCTGACTTGAGGGCAAATCTCGTGCAAAATACAAACACTTATTAGCAGTGTTTTCAAAGTATCCAAGTGTATGTTATGTCAGCCTTGGGAAAGGCATGTAAGTTTAACAGGATATGTGCTGCTAGGAAGCAGATACGGTAGAATGCATAAGTCTTAAACAACATATAAGAGTCAAGATTCCTAAAACTATAGACTAGGGCAAGTATTCCTACTCATCCTAATTCCCTATAGTTATGGCCCTGATACCAATCTGTCACACCCCAACCGATGGCGGAAACATCGGGGTGCGGCATTAAGCGTTCAGATTGCTCATGAGTTTCCATAACACTAGATATTTCAATATAGATTAATTCCATTGCATGATAATTGTCTAAGCATCAACCACAAAATATCAATTACAAATCATCAAAATTGTTTCAGAGTTTCTAAGATTAACTAGGGTGTGTTTCTAGCAGCATCCTAGCAAGTTTCTTGAGAATCAACATCCTATCAGCCTACAACATGTATTAAAATAATGTTAATACAATAATGTACTGACGAGTATACAAGTTTGAGTATATAGCATAATAGATTAAAAGAATCATATCCAACATGTAAACGATAAAATAGTTTCAGCCATGCTAGTGTTCGTAGTCCAAGTGATAGCCCAAGTGTCCCAATGCTTTAACCACTTTCCAAAGAATCAAGGAAAGTAAATAGAATCCTCATAACAATACCCCCGAGAATAATGGGGAGGTGCATCTTCCTATAGCGCTACTATTGTTAAGGCGGAACTACACACATGGATTAAACGTTCACATAGCATAAAGAATCAAGAATCAAGAATCAAGAATCCATAAGTTTCAAGTTTCACATTTACTGAGGATAGAGTTAGATTCAAATAGTTTCAAGTTTCATAGAATACATGTGGCATCCCAAAAGTTTAAAACAAAAAGGGATCGTGTATACTCACAGTGGGTGCTAAGTATCGGCACCTATAGATTGGATCAAAGGGAGCTCTGTGCTAGCCTGATTATAGATTAATAGATAAGCGTCGGGCAGAATAACAAGAATCATGCAAAGTGTCGGATCCGTCTTCTGATCGGATGGCCATCCGGATGGATGGTCATCCGGTCGGATGACTTATGTGATTCAGACGGATCGCCATCTGATCGGATGGTCATCTGTACGAATGGCCATTCGATCGAATGGTCATTCGATCCAAGTAGAGTGTTTCCCAAAATGACTAACTATTATACCAAGTCATTCGATCGGTTGGTCATCCGATCGGATGACCGTTCGGTCAAATGACCCTTCGAGCGTGAGTTTCAAAGTTCAAAGTTTCTGATTCAAAAATAGACTAAGTGTTGAAGGTTGTAAGTCACATGTCCTTCCATCGGATGGCCGTTCGATCGGACGGCAGTCCGATCGGATCGACATTCGATTGCAATGGTCTTGTTCCTTTTTGCAACCTTATAAAGTTTCTAAGTTTCGAGTTTACGGTGATGACGTGGTACGTACTGAGACAACGGTAAACACATCAAGGCTCAGCCTGTCTGATCGGATGAGAATCACCCCATCCGTTCAGATGTCCGTTCTTAACGGTGTTCATGTCTGAATCCGTAATCCGGTCATCTTCTTCGGCGATAATCAATTTCCAAGCCGACTCCAGACTAGTCATCAAGTCTACAGCCTGTTTGGGTCTGGATTCCACCATTTTAAGCAAAAAGGCTTAAGAAAGTTTGAAGATAAACATGAAATTGACTGAAAAGCTTAGATTTAATAAAGATTCGGTGTAAACACATGGAAATCTCTTAGATCTGAGCTAAAGTTTGATGAAAATGACATCACACCACTGTTTGTACAAACCGCCATGATGATGTCATCCTCAAGAGCTCGGATCTTAGAGCTTTCACAGTGAAAAGTGTGATTTCGAAGAAGAATCATGTAGAGAATAGTGTATAGATTGAAGTTGTACCAGATTTAGGTGGAAAACTTACAAGAATCAGCCTAGAATCGAAGAAAAGTGCTCAAGAACGAGAGTACGTGCGTCTGGATCGGAAGGCTCTGTCACATCAGTGAGAAATGATGTGACAGGTCCTATTTATTGTGACAGAGGAGAGTTAAGGCGGTGTGGCAAACGGATCGGATGGTTGTTCGATCGAATGGCCCTCCGATCAGATGGTCATCCGATCGGATGTCCATTCAGACAATCCAATCCGTTTTGCAACTTTTCCGTCTTTGGTTCGTTTTGCGAGTTAGATTAAGCGTTGTGTTGCGTATTATTGTGTATTAACATCACATAACAAAATTTATATCATTCGTATAAAAGTTTCCAATGAGTTTACACAAGTGTCAAGGCTCCAGTCTCTTGTTCAACCAAGTCTCAAGTTTCACGAGTCTCAAGAGTCAAGCACCAAGTATCAAGTATCAAGAATCAAGTCTCAAGAATCAAGTATCAAGAGTCAAGTATCAAGTATCAAGTGTCTAGAATCAAGTCTCGTAGCATTAAGTATCAAGAATCAAGTATCTAGAATCAAGTATCAAGAATCAAGTTTCATATAATTAAGTATCAAGTATCAACAAGGTTCAAGTTTGTAACACCCCGAAAACGGGTTTGGTAATTAAACCCCGTTAATACTAGGAACGGGTAAAATACCGTTAGTGGTAAAACTAACCCGGTGAAATTTAGGATTTTAATAAATAATTTTATGTTAATAAAATTAGAAAGAGAATAAACGCTTTGAGAAAACGAAGCGTATATAAAGCCCGAGTTAACGGGACTTAGAAATACTACGGGTTATAACTCCCCAAACCCACTAAGTTAACTAGGAACATTTAAAGTTAGTTATGAGAATTGGTTAATTACTAGTAAGTAATATATAAGGGTTTAACAAGAGCTAAAACTAGAGGGACCTAAGATGTTAAAAGGGAAACTTGAGATTTAAAGTTGGAAATTAGACATAACACACACACTAGGTGTGTATGTCGATCGACCAGGAGAAGAGAACAAGGGGTGCAAACCCTAGTTCATCAAAATCTTCAAATTGAAGGATCAAATCAAGTCCAAACCGAAAATCGAGCATAGATTAATGATCCCCATCGCAAGGAGATCATAAGGTATGTAAAATTTGACAAAAATTCTCTACTTGAAATTCTCATGAATTTGGAGAACTTGAAATCTGATGATGCATGTATGATATGTAGATGAAATAGGAACATTTAAATGCCTAGGAGTAAACCCTAGACAAGTATAGATTGAAATCATGCTTAGCTCAAGTAAATTCAGATTTTTATTGATGCTAAATTGATGTATAAGATGTTTTTAGGGTTTTGATCGCTAAAGAAATAGTGTTATGATGTCAAGAACATGCTTAATTTGAAAGCTGAATTCAAACGGTTCTTGATCAGAATTTACAGCCAACTTGTATTGGCTGTAACCTGGATAAAACGTGATAAAAACATGTGTTTCTTGAGCCTAAAATGTAATTCCAGGAAATATCTTTAAAACCCCACTGGAATCACATTTTTTCGACGAAAATTGAGCGTTTTATGAATTTTTCCGTATCAAAGGTTCAAGCTGCGTTTTCTGGCAGAATCTGCAGCCCATTACGAATGTCATAACTCAATTTAGGAATTGAGTTATGATCTCAAATTCTTACTGTAGAAAGTATTAAGTGATTCCAAAAATCGCCAATTGGAATTTCGTCAATCGGATAAACGAGGAATTTTATATGAATTTTTCCGTAAGCTGCAGTCAGAAGTGACGAATCTGATTGCAGCTTAGTAAATGAATTTTTACGAGTTTTTGGTAAAGAGTTAGATCTTGAAATTTTAACACAAGGTCTAACCCTTCGAGTGGTACACCACATAAAAAAATCATAATTTTTGAAGACTTGTAAACAGGTTAAACAGGTCACCAAAAACAGCCTATTTTCAGAGATACGAAACTTGATTGTTGATGTTATAAATTATGCCCACAAAGTTCATATGTTGAAACTATGAATGAAACGCGTAATTTCCTAATTTATTTAATTAGGGGTGATACGTGATAATACGGAATCTAATCATAATGTAGATTTTAGTTAATTTCACGTATCATATGATTAGAGGTAGTTAACTAGTAGAAAGTTAAAAATTAACTAATGACGAAGTCGAATAATGATTTCGACATAGAAAATACGTAAGGTGGAATAGTCGTATTTGTTAATGACTAATCTAACCACCTTGTGAATGATGATAGTTTGACGCCTAACAAGCTAGGTGGAAGCTTGTGGATGAAGCGGGTCAAACGGAACGCGTACGGAAAGAAAGGCGTGGCATGGATGCAAGGTAAGTATAGCTTACACTAGTCTTATATGTTAGAATATTCTCTTATCGTATTAGTTATGAATGAGATAAATACATAATTGAGGTATGATGTTCCGGCGTGTAAACGTACGGAACAAAGTAGTCGAGCATGACAAGAAACCATGTGGATGGTTAAAAGGAGTTAAATCGGTAAATTGGTCATGCGTTGACCATAACTATTGGTTTTGAAAGACACAGTAAAACATAAACCATGATAGGCTAAAAAGTGTTAAGAAATGATTAATAAGTGAAATGACCGCACGATATAAACCGGAGCGAGTCATGTAGATGAGATGGTAATAAATATCATCTCGTCAACATAATCGGTCACTTAGACCAAATGGGTCAAAAGGTAAAGATATCACCCTTTGACAATAACGACTAATGATTTTTGTCGAGTTATATTATTTCAGGTGTAAATGTCAATTGGGTATTAGCAACGCTATGAATTAGCGGTTATAAAAGCAAGGTATTAAAAACGGGTCAATATATTGATCTGCGCCAGGTATGTGAAAAAGGGTAACCCTCATTTAGAACATGTGGTTCAAAGAGTGTTAAAAGTAGTCAAAATGAACATTTGGTTACTTGATAAGTAAACCAAATGTTTTAGGTAAGGAACATTGTATTTGGAAAGCTTAATGACTTTTCAAACAAAATCATAGGTTAAAAGAGGGATTACGGGTCAAAATAAGCATACGAGTGAAAACGGGTTTAAATTGTGTAATAAACTTGTGATTATAACCTAATATGGTAAATAACCTAATTTGAAGTAGTATACATGATATAAAGGTCAAACAAGTATGTTTGTTTGATAAATGTGTAAACGGGTCAAAATTTTGGTAAAAGAGTAATAAGCCGAAGACTTAAAAGTCTTAAATTTTATCTAGCCGGATGTCGGATTTTAACTCCATATGATGGAGAATCAAATTACAAACATGTAGGAAGAAACGGTAGGTCAAACGGATAAACGGTTCGAAAGATACGAAAGATTTCGTGTCAAATTACGGCAAAAATGGGAAAGCTGATGCAGGGTCCACCGTAACTTACGGTGCCACCGTAAGTTACGGTGGAGCTGTTATGGTTACGGTTCTAGACTACTGTTGTACGGTAGAAGATAAACCAAGTGGCCACCGTAACTTACGGTGCCACCGTAAGTTACGGTGGAGATCCTTTTTATTTTATTTTGTTTTTCTTTTGAAATATAATTGTTTCCCGGACTCGTTTGGACATGTTTTAAACCCCGTAAGACTAAAGCATTTCATGTTTATGAAATGTAGGTATATTTTTGGATGCCGAAAGACGATCAAGCTCAATGAAGAACCGAACACGATAAAGACACATGCTTCCGCACTTTGCTACTTTGTAAATTTTAAACAACGAATTCAATCCCGTTATGTAGAAAAACTTAAGATTTGTAAAAGTTTTAATAAATCCGTATTTTTATAGTATGTGTAGTCCTAGCTACACATCAAATTGTAGTATTTACATGTAAAATCGCTAAATAGAAAATGGGGTCTTACAAAGTTTCATAGCATAAGGATTCACAAAGTATCAAAAGAGTCAAGTCTACAGAGTATAAGGAATAAAATTAACAAAAGCCAAAAGTTTAGGGACACGGGGCGTTACACAATGAAACCTTGTGTTTCATTCCCGAGATTTGTATAATTACATGTGACAATTACACATATCAAATTTCCTATGATTTCGAACTCTCGAGAAGCTTTTCTGGAAGTTTTACGTAAACTATTACGCAGACGTAATCAGTTTAACGCAACGTACACTCTGGAATAGTGATATAAGTTAAACATACTCTAAATATCCTTTACATAACTTAGAAATAAGTTTTGAAGGGTTTGGTATGTCAAAAACAAGTCTATTCGATCACATGGACTATTTACGACAAACTACGAAAGTCTGCCGATTCTCGTAGCAATGCACACTGCGGAACAAGGTCATAAGCTAAACATACCATAAATACCCTTAACATAGCTTAGAAATAAGCTTTGAGGGGTTCGGTGTAACACCTCGTAAAATCGTGTCCAATAATGTATTGACACGTGTCCCTAATCCTAATTATGTCAAAAGTTGGCTAAGAGGGACTATTTTTGCCAAAATCGAAAACTATGAATATGGAGGGACTAAAAGTGTCAACATGCAAGCACCCCTCGCGTTGCGACGGGGGCGAGCACTAATGCCACACTACTGTCAGCGACCACCGACACTGAAGTTAAGGCGTGTTAATGCGAAAAAATTAAATCGAAACGTAAAACATAGAATAAAATAACTAAGTTGATCTAGGACTCACACGTTACAATGAACTCACGTCTATTTTTTTCCCTTTTGACAGGTTCATCGTAATATATATATATATGTATATATATGTGTATATATATGTGTATATATGTGTATATATATATATATATATCATTACCACTATACAAACCATAATGCATATATTACAACAACCATTGCATCAATATGTTGCAAATTGTAATTTCTTATATCAACATATCTCATAATATTCAAATGCATATTCACATATTTTCACATAAAAGCCAATTAATCACACACACACACACACACACACACATATATATAAACAATCCCAAGTATAATCAAGCATGTTTAGTAGTTTCACACAGTTACAACGTAAAGTGGAACGTGAAGGGAAAGTCGAGTTGTCACATTAGTAGATACTTGTTTCAACATTTTATAAACAAATGTTGTGTTAATAATGATTTGTCAAACAATAGGAAACAAAATAGCCTACAACCTACGTTTTTGTTTTAAACCATTTGACAATTTAAGAGATTGCATGCACTAAAAAGAGACTCTTAGGAATTTCAACCCAGGTTTACCTGTTATATTTTTAGTTAAAAGGTTCTCGACTCATTCGTAACTATATGAGTCAAAACTAACCCTCTTTACTACATATATCAATGTTGTCGCATATATTGATAATTGTACCTGGAAGATGTGTATCCTGGTTTTGATGTTACGAAGTCGAAGTGAAAAACCTTTTCAAGTTGATATCCCGATAACTTCAATTGGTTTCCATGCGCAACCGACTTAATTTCCGCCTATTCGAAACAAATTCTTGATTTTTTAAACTCATTTTCATGCTCAGCCAACTTGAAATCAACTTCTTTAAGACGGGTTCTTGATTCCTTCAACTCGTTTTCACGCTCTGTCAACTTGAATTCAGACTATTGAAGCCACTTTCTTGACGCTTTAAACTCGTTTTCTTGTTCAATTAACTTAGATTTAGCCTCTTCAAGCTGCTTTCCTTATGCTTTAAGCTTGTTTTCACACTTGGATAATGTTAATTTAGCATCTTCAAGCGGGCTTCATGATGCTTTAAGCTCGTTTTCGCATTTAGTTAACTTAGATTCAACCTCTTCAAGTCGACGTCTTGATGCTTTAAGCTTGTTTTCACAGTCAGCCAACTTAGATTCAGCGTTTTAACCTGGTTTCCAACAAACTTGCATTAAAAAGTAGTCATTTAATACAAACACATTATTCAACAACAAATACTAATTTGATCATCTACATCAAAAAGTACTGCTAACTGATATTGGAGCGTCTTTAATTGATCAAAATCAGGAACAATAGAGTATTAACATTAATATGAATATATTGCTTAGATTTACAAATACCTTCACTACATGAATCAAACCTGTACAGTAATCGAGACTAAAACTCTTTTCTATAAACACTTACTTTACTAGCAAAATCTCATAACCCCAAAAATATTCAAAAATCAAAATCCTAGAAAAATATTAAAACAAAAAGTTATAATCCAGTAATGAAAACAAATACACATATGGTGCTGAGAAAAAGATTAAAACAAAGAGTTATAATCTAGTAATGAAAACACATACACAATTGAACTGTACAAAGAAACATAAACATATATGGTCATATCATAAACTAAATTTTGTATTCAACAAATAACTAAACATTGAAATGTCTATTATTTTAACGGTGTCTAAACCAGTTGCTACACGTGTCACAATTTTGTGATCTAAGCCTAGGTCTATTATTCTCTCTTATCTTATTTTATCCATTCGTATTATAATTTTTTTGTAAATTAGTATTTAACTTGTGCACGTTACGGCGCGCTAAACCGAATCATTTATGGTTTCATAATATGTACGCCCGTACACTGAACTCGACATGGTAACCGGAAGAGAATACTTAAATACGGTACTGTTAGCAACCGAAAGGGAAAACCAAAAATATAAAGTGGCAACACAACCAAAACGACATGAAGATTTTCGTCAAACGTAAACCAACTGAAAACATACATAAAAATAAGAACGGAAACATATTATATAATTTATATATGAACTGACTCAACCAACTTAGATTTAACAAATACGTATATAAAAAATAAACTTGAAAATTTAGAAACTCTGAGAGTTTTAGAAAGTTAAGAGACTGTAACTGTTAATGCTAAAAGTAGAAAAAACTATTGTAACACCAATATGATGGATATTTGTAATGCTAACTAAACTTTTCCCTACATTTTTTTTGAACGGTGAACTTCATTAAAACGGACGGAACCTCAACATAAGGCCCGCCAAAAAAAACCTTACAATATATACAACGGATATTTTATCCAACTATTCCACTCAATAGACTTGAACCTAGAGCGATGTTTAAACCAAAAAAACGACATACACTTTATAGTCGCTACCACCTCTATAACTCTAGGCGTAATCCCTTGAAAGACCTTATTCCGCTCCTTCCAAAGCGCCCAACATGAACTCATTATAATGCCCCAGATAAGCTTCTTGGCCCATTTGGAATCGTGCTTCACATCTTGAACCTGCAGCAACGCTTCCATACTCATCAAACTAACAAAGTCAACCTTGACCCATTTGAAAATCGAAGCCCACATGCCATATGCGAAACCACAATCAATAAATAGATGACTAACAGACTCATCATAAGCTTCACACAACGGACATAAGGTATCTGGAATATCAATTCGCCTCTTGACCATAGCCAAACGGGTCGGAATCCGATCTTTCTCAATCCTCCACATCAGTATATTAACTTTCGTCGGAACCCACGATTCCCACCGCATAAACTGAGTCAGCTGCTGCCCTACATAAAACTCAACAATCCCCAAATAAATCAAAATACTTATCCTAATAAAATACAAATAATAAAATTCACAATCCCTAAATAAATCAAAATACATCCCTAAATAAATCAAAATACTTACTTATCCTAATCAAATACAAAATTCAAAATCCCAAACAAATCAAAATACTTATCCTAATCAAATACAAATATCTGTTATAAATTACAACTAAGGGGTTGTTTGTTTACTCTTAAGGACTCTTAATGATTCAGACCTCTTACTGGTTCAGCACTTGGTTCAGACTGTTTATTTGACAAGCAAATGTCTGAATGGCCTAGACATTGCATCTGAATGGTTAATAAACATTATACTGAATCTATCTGAATGTTTAAGACTACGCTCTGAGCTGTGAATTGGTTATACATTTGCCTTTAAATAATTAAATATTATACTTACTCTTAACTCTATTTTTTATCACATCCAAACAACCCACATAAAATTCAATATCCTCGAACGAATCTAACCCCCTTTTCTTTCAAACCCTAACCCTTACAATCCTCTCGATCGATTGATAATTCAGTCTTCAATTTCTCCTGTAATAGATCGTCGTTTATCGTACCCCTGTAAGCATCTTTTTCTCAATGAATTTGTTCGTTTAATTCACTGAAATTAGTTTATTACTAATTTAACTTTGCAAAACCTAACTGTTGGCGTTACTTTATGACTTTGATTATGTCAATTGGTTGAAAATAGTTCAAGAATGAATTAAATAGTTGTTGTTTACGTGTTAAAACAATTAGGTTATCTGTTAGCAACAAAATCATAACAATCAGGATGTATATATATGCACACACACAGTAGGTAAAAGAATTTGTCACATACGTTGGTTTATTTTTGGTGTTTATACAGGAAATTGAAGTTTTAGTGTTAGATTATTTGGACATTGGCCAACACATTCTTTACTTTGATGTATTTGGACCTTGGTTTTAAATCGCCCGCATCAGAGATTGAATCGCGCTATGTGATTGTATAATGTGCGGATTACATGATGTGGTCTGATGCGCGCCTTATGCAGTTGACTTGTATTTACTCAAATTAGACCATGAGATTGAATTAACCCCCCGCTTGCGGTATGAGCATATAATGTATATATGTGTGGGCGCTCGGGGGGAAAAAGTGAAAGTGCACTAATTTTAACGTTATTTTACTAATTTCGTGAAAATAACGTTAAAAGAGGGGGATGGTTAATCATGCATCATGTGGTGGCGTTGCCGAAAGACAAGGGAGTACATGCACTAATCGGCCTTTGTCTTAATTGCTGAGTGTTATGTGCCTTATGTCCAAGGCTTGATGCAAAACTACTATCGAGCCGGGGGTCTCATTGGAAGCAGCCTCTCTATTCCTACGGGGTAGAGGTAAGACTGTCTACATCTTACCCTCCTCAGACCCTACCTTTGCTTTGCTATTGGTGGGATTTACTGAATATGATGATGATTCTTTACTTTGATGTATTTGGACCTTGGTTTTGAATCGTGTGCATCAGAGATTGAATCGCGCTATGTGATTGTATAATATGCGGATTACATGATGTGGTCTGATGCGCGCCTTATGTAGTTGACTTGTAGTTACTCAAATTAGACCATAATTGCAATGGGTTTGAGGTTTCTCAAATTTGTTTGTACAAATTTAGACCATCAGATTGAACAAATTTGAGTATTGGAACAAATTAGACAACTGATTGAACGAATTTGACTTGAGGATATTCTATATTTTAGTGTTTAAAAGTGAAACAAAAGTTAAAATATTATCTTAAATAACTTTTAGTATTCTTTTAATAACGAACGCCTGCTGCATTGGCTTTTGGGATCAAAACGCATTGCTGTGCCACATGCTTAATAAAACCAAGATTTAGACTGGTTTTTTGAGCTGTTCGGATTAGCTAGTTATTTGGAGAACTTGTTTTGGATCAATGCTTTCAGTTTAGTATGAAAAATAAAAATATCTAAACCTCCTTTCTGTGAAATGTATATTGTTTGTGTTGTTTAATGTAAGGCCGAAAAACTAACAAATTATGTTATTCAGACAAAGAACATGCTTATACACTAATATTAATTATTGAATGATAAAAGGAATCAGGATCATAGTTTTGGTCCAATTGGATTTTTACATTTGATCAAAGGATTTATTTATTTTTGGTCAAATTTGCCCTGTGTAAGTTTAAAGACGTTTTTATTGCTTTCTGTCCCCTTATTGTTTAATGTAAGTTGTACTGTTTGATCAATTGAGAATTCAGTTTTAAATTTTGGTTCCAAATTTTCCATGAACAGATTGTTTCTTCTCGTATCACGCAAATAATTGAAGATGGTGTTAGCGGAGTTAGGTGGGAGCATTTCACGTGCTCTACAACAGATGAGCAATGCGACAATCATTGACGAGAAGGTCCTTAACGATTGCTTAAACGAGATCACTCGCGCCCTGCTTCAATCCGACGTTCAATTCAAGCTTGTTCGTGACATGCAGACGAACATTAAGAAGATCGTCAATCTCGATGATCTCGCTGCTGGACACAACAAACGGAAAATCATCCAGCAGGTATATATTGTCTTTTTTTTTCTTCATTTATGATTGAATGAAGTTTATGTATTATATCGTCTATGTAATCTGGAAATTAGGGAACATAACTTAAATATAGTTGACAAACTAAGTAACATAACATTTAGAAGTTGAATTGGTTTGGATTTAATTGCACTTCTAAACATAAAATCATGTGCTATTAAAGTTTAAACACCAATACTGGGTTACATGCTTTTTGAGTGTCTCGTAATGCAACTTTTGCTATAGATGCACATAAAAGTATTGTTAGGTTTACTTTTTACTAAACGGCTTTTGTAGAATTATGAGTTAAGTACACAGATGGTCGCTGTGGTTAACCAAAATTTTGGATTTGGTCCCTAGCTTTTCAAAAGTACACAGATAGTCCTTGTGGTTTGCATTTTGTAACACATTTAATCCCCAACTAACAAATCTAAAGGTTTCAGCAGGTCCAAGTTAGGGACTAAATGCATTACAAAGTGCAAACAACAGGGACCATCCGTGTACTTTTGCAAAGATAGGGACCAAATTTAAAATTTCGGTCAACCACAGGGACCATTCGTGTACTTTACTCTAGAATTATTAAATTTTATCACTCATGACATTATAATGTAAGTGTACTTATTTATACTTATATTAGTATACAATCTGTTAACGGGATATCAATGTTAATTCATTATCATTTTGGTAATTCATACAGTAACAGTTGAATCATTTTTCTTTCGTTTTGTAAAATTTGCTATTGTTCAATAACATTAGCTAGCTTTAGAAATAACCATCCGGTTTCTTCTGTTAGCTATGAGCGCTTTAGTTTCTTTACTACCATTTTGGATTCTTTATCGTTTTAACTTTCTGGTGTTTTGACAATGATTTTTCTATTTCTGTTATAGGCTATATTTAATGAGCTCTGCAAGATGTTAGATCCCGGAAAACCGTCTTTCACACCCAAGAAGAGCAAACCGAGCGTTGTCATGTTTGTGGGTCTACAAGGTATGTTATTTATAAATCCTACCATCTCTTAATCATATATTAATTTTCCAATTTCTAATATCTTTTGTAAGTAACTGTATGTGCATGATTCAGGGTCTGGGAAAACTACCACGTGCACGAAATACGCATACTACCACCAAAAGAAGGGCTGGAAGCCAGCTTTGGTGTGTGCCGACACATTCAGGGCTGGTGCTTTTGACCAGTTGAAGCAAAATGCAACTAAGGCTAAGATTCCGTTCTATGGAAGGTTGGTTTTTTATCTTTTAAATATACATTCAACTACTTTATTTCTGGCTGTCTGTTAAGTTCTCTGATAGTGAGGATGATATGAGATAAATTCTAATTGTGTAAGGCTTAAGAAAATTTGCAACATGTGTGTAAGGATAAGTAAATTTAGAGATTCAACACGGTTTTGCAGAGTGGTGCAAATCTAAAAGTTTTCACATCAAGACCTAGGCCTGTAAACGAACCGAACGTTAATGAACTGTTCTGTTCGGATGGAAGTTCGTTTATGTTCGTTTATTTAAATACACGAACGAACATGAACATACGTTTTGTCGTTTTTTCATGTTCGTGAATGTTCGTTTATATTCGTTCATTTATGTTGGTTAAAATTTTAATGAATACATAAGTGGTTGTATCTATATAAATATAATCATTATACAGGATTTCTAATTACACACGCACACACACACACACACATATATATAGGGTAGGGTTCCTGTGAGAACCACCTTTATTGCGAGAACCGCGGGAACCAATGTGAACACAACAAAATAAGCCCACCACACC
This sequence comes from Helianthus tuberosus, assembly GCA_030545235.1. Classification (NCBI taxonomy): domain Eukaryota; kingdom Viridiplantae; phylum Streptophyta; class Magnoliopsida; order Asterales; family Asteraceae; genus Helianthus; species Helianthus tuberosus. The sequence continues at coordinate 160,070,154 of CM060373.1, read as the reverse complement.
ACCCAAAACCTAAAAAAACCTAACCCCCCCCACGCACCCACACACACACACCCAAGCTAAATGCTAAAAACTAAACCATAAAGCTAAACCCCCGAAAAACCTAAAAAAAATCTAAAAAACACATTTTATTAATTTTTTTTTTAATAAAAGTCGCTAGTTTTAGTCTCCAGAATTTTTTTTATTGACGAAAAGTAGTGATTTTTATTAATTTTTTTTTTTGTGCTTTTTAGATTTTTTAGGTATTTTTGGTTGTGTTCACATTGGTTCTCGCGGTTCTCGCAATAAAGGGTGGTTCCTAACGGATCCTTCTCCTATATATATATATAACTAATGATCAATTGGGCTTCTTAGTAATAAGAATGGCTTTCGAATTGTACTTATCATAATTAATCACTATTTATATGGAAAGTATTTAATGCTTTTTTATGTTTGGTCTATTATGCTCATACGTGTTCGTTGTTTTATTAAATTACGTTTGTATAAGTTTGTTTGTTCACGTTCGTGAACTGTTCGTTTAGGTTTTAAACGGACACGAACATGATCATTTTCTTAATGAACGAACATGAACCCAAAAATATGTTTGATTATATGTTTGTGTTAATGATAAGTAGTAATCTGTATGCTCAACGATACGTGATACTAAATACTAGAGGTGGTAACTTCGACTCATTTACATATATGGGTCAGCTTGGGTTGTGTTTTATCTCAAACGGGTTAACTAAAAATAGTTTAGCTAAAAGAAAAATGTATTGAAAGCTTTAAGTCTATCCTTAATGCATGCAGTCTCCTTAATCGCTTTAATATTTAGATAATTATTGTAACATTAATAATTATTAATCGTTTTCTGAAATCCAATGAATATGTTTGCAGTTATATGGAATCAGACCCTGTGAAAATTGCAGTTGAAGGTGTCGAGAGGTTCAAAAAAGAAAATTGCGATCTTATTATTGTTGATACAAGTGGTCGGCACAAGCAAGAAGTAGCCCTTTTTGAAGAAATGCGGCAAGTTTCCGAAGCAACGGTATACTTTCGTTGTCACGTTCATCAAATTGTTTATTTGAGTTTGAATTATGATATGAGTTTTCTTAAAGGATGGTATTTCATGTTTGTCATCTTGCAGAAACCAGATCTTGTTATATTTGTAATGGATAGCAGTATCGGTCAAGCGGCGTTTGATCAAGCTCAAGCGTTTAAGCAGAGTGTTGCTGTTGGAGCTGTTATCGTTACTAAGATGGACGGTCACGCAAAGGGTGGTGGAGCGCTTAGTGCGTAAGTTTCATGTTTTAAGGCGTGTTGTATCGGTTTCTTTGTGTTAAAATTTGACTGCTTGTTTAATGTATCTTGTATTGAACTTATAATGTGTTTGGAACACTATGGGTAATTCGAAACATGGCCTGTGTCTAGGGCTGCAAACGAACTGAACGTTCAGCGAACGGTTCGTGACTGTTCGGCGGCAAGTTTGTTTGTTTAATAAATGAATGAACACGAACAAGAAATTTCATTTGTTTTGTTAAATGAACAAAAAGGAACAGAGGTTGCTTTCGTTCATTTATGTTCGTGAACGATTGGTAACGTGTTCGCTTATGTTCGTTCGTGTTCGATAGTTCTTTAGTGTTTTCAATTTTTTATATTTTATTTAAATACTTCAAAATTCCAACAAATCAACAAATAAAATATTTATCGAGTATTAGTGTATTTTATATTCTGTTCATGAACGTTTGTGTTCACTTGTGTTCATGAACATTAGTTTGTTACCTAAACGTTTGTTACCTAAAACTAACAAACGAACACGGACACATTCATTTCCTTAACGAACGAACACGAACAGAAAATCTTGTTCGGTAAGTGGTGATGAATAGTCGTGAACACATATATTTCCTTAACAAACAAAGATGAACAAGCTCTTGTTTGTGTTCGTTCGGTTTGTTTGCAGCCCTGCCTGTGTCTCCAGTTATTTAAACGGGTTAAGCCAACTTAAAAAAACATGAATTACCAAACATGTCAATTATGTCGACCCGTTTAAACTCTGTATTGAAACTATAAATATGTAATATTTATATCAGCCAAATTCGACTTTTTAATTGTCTCATCATCTGTTCGTATCTTATATCCAGAGTTGCGGCAACAAAAAGCCCCGTCATTTTTATCGGAACCGGTGAACACATGGATGAGTTTGAAGTGTTTGATGTTAAACCGTTTGTCAGCCGTCTTTTAGGTATGTCATTCTCTTGATGTTTTTTTTTTTTTACATATATGAAGGCCTTTACGAAATAAGGACGGAAAACTTGTTAATTTATTCATTACCTTTTTATTTACAATTTTGTCCTCTTTAACTAGGCATGGGCGACTTGTCGGGATTCATGGACAAAATCCATGAAGTCGTTCCAATGGACCAGCAGCCCGAACTTCTTCAAAAGCTGTCGGAAGGAACCTTTACGGTGCGGATCATGTATGAGCAGTTTCAAAACATACTCAAGATGGGCCCCATAAACCAGGTTCGTCTTTGCTTTTCCTTTAGCTGTGTTAAGGTTGATATCTGTGTTATGATGATAAGTAGGGCTGCAAACAAACTAAACGTCCAACAAACAATTTGTGAAGTGATTGGCGGGAAGTTCATTTGTGTTCGTTCATTTAATAAATGAACGAACACGAACAAGATATTCGTTCGTTTAGTTAAATGAACGAACATGAACAGAGGCCACGTTCGTTCATTTATGTTCGTGAACGTTTGGTAACGTGTTCGTTTACGTTCGTTTGTATTTGATAGTTCGTCAGTGTTTTTAACTATTATATTTTATTTAAATACTTCAAAATTCCGACAATTAAAATATTAAAATATTTAATAAGTATCAATGTATTATACATTTTGTTCATTAACGCTTGTTTGTGCTCGTTTGTTTTCAGTTGTGTTAATGAACATTAGTTTGCGTTCGTTTGTGTTCATGAACGCTTGTTTGCCTTCGTTACCTAAAATTAACAAACGAACACGTACACGTTCATTTTCTTAACGAACGAACATGAACAGTAAATTTGGTGAACACATATATCTCATTATCTCCTTAACAAACGAACACGAACAAGGTCTTGTTCGTGTTCGGTCGGTTCATTTGCAGCCCTAATGATAAGTGAGTAACGATGGTTATTTTGCTTCGTTGTTTGTTTTTTTGAACGAGTTTAAGAGAGTGAACGCTATTCTGTGGTTACGTGTTTTAATTTGTTTGTGTATCATGTAGGTTTTCTCGATGCTTCCTGGATTTAGTTCGGAGTTGATGCCGAAAGGTGGTGAAAAAGAAAGTCAGGCGAAGATAAAACGGTACATGACAATGATGGATTCGATGACTGATGAAGGTTAGTTAAACGGTGACAAGATGTGTCGGTTAGTCGGGTTGGGTAAGTAGTAAATAGTAACGGGTTAAAATTCGGTTGAGCTGAAAACACATCATTTTTTGTGTACAGATCAATACTGGTCGCAATAGCCTGAAAATACTTTTTTTTTTCTTTTTAAGTTTTTAATAACTGATGTGTTAATTTTGGATACATGAACGGATTTTTACAATAATAAAATGAATCTTGACTTAGGGGTGCTAAACTGGTCGTGTTCGTGGGTTGGCGGGTTCAACCTGACCCGAACCCGAAAATCATGTCATACATATGAACCTAAACACGAGCTGAATATTCGCGGGTTGATTCGAACATGACCTGCTCAACCCGAATTTTTTATTTTTATTTTTTTTCTTAAATGAATATATTAAAATTAGAATTTCACTACAAAAAACACAAATGTATATAATACAATGACATTGTAATTATAAAATCTTATGTCAGTTCTCTTTTTAAGTTATAATTATGGCATAAAATACACACCCAATATTATTTATATCGTAAAAAATAAAAATATAATATAAACGGGTTAAACGGGCCAACCTGCCAACCCGACCCGTTTAGCTAAACGGGTTCGACCTGAAACTGACCTGAACCCGTTTAGACTAAACCCAAACCCGCAAATTTCGTGTTAGGTTCGTGTCGTGTTAGAAATTCACACTCCTATCTTGAGTGAGACAGTTTAAGAAGTATGCATTGTAAATGTGTTTCTAACCTGTATGGCTTGCTTGATTTAAAAAGGCGACCCAGATTGTCCCATTCAGTTTCTTGATAGGCTGATAGCTGTTTGGGTAATTGGTCAAAATGGGGTTCAGCTGAAACGGGTCATTTTTAGTACTGGTTAAAACGGGCTGGACTGAGTCGGTCTGGGCTGCAAACATTTTCTCGTTTTCAGAGTTTTTATTAAACTGTATTATTACAATTATATTATACATATATTAAAAAACAAACGCAATGAACAGTGTAATGATAATTATTGGATCAAAACAGTTTTGTACCCATCATAATGGATCTTGGGCAACCTTTAACTTGTTTGGGTCGACCCATTCATAAGTAAATGGGTTGAATTCGCCACCTACAGAACATCCTTAATAATTTTTTTCTATTTTTTTTGCAGAGTTGGATAGTACGAATCCAAAACTCATGAATGAGTCAAGGATGATTCGGATAGCAAGAGGGTCGGGTCGACAAGTCAGGGAAGTTGTCGAGATGTTCGAAGAGTATAAACGACTCGCCAAAATCTGGAGCAAGATGAAGGGTCTTAAAATCCCCAAGAAAGGAGATATGAGCGCACTATCCAGAAACATGAACGCGCAACACATGAGCAAAGTCCTTCCTCCACAGATGCTGAAACAAATCGGTGGTATGGGTGGGTTACAAAATTTGATGAAACAAATGGGTTCGAACAAAGACATGATGAACATGTTTGGTGGTGGTGATAAGTAGGCCACCGAGTCGGCTAGCTTGGCCACGACTTAGTTACGAGAGATGGTTAGAAATGTTGAAACTTGTTTTCGGTTACGATTTGTTTTCGACATTGCTCTTTGTAAAGATGTACATGATCATGATGAGTTCATAACTTCTGAATGCCTTGTAGTGCAAGTAAAAACATGTTGACTTTTATATCTATGAATTGAAGAGATTAAAATGATAAAAATGAAATTTTAATATCGAAACATGTTATGTAGTTGTGAAAACTGTATGTATTTGCATATAGCTTATTGAATCATTTATATTGTAGGTAGTTTATATAGTATAGTTGTAATAATCATTTTTCATATATTGGAATTAAAAGTGATAAAAAGTGTTAACAATAAAAGTTGAATGTACTTTTACTTAAACCTACTTCTGTGTTTGTATGAACATTGCAAATGGATTAGGCAAAAAATAATTTATGTTAGGAGATTGTAATTGCATAATTGATTACAATCAAATTCATCTTATGATGGTCATATTCAGAATCATAAGTAGTTCTATTCATAAGGATGGAATGGGGCGTGCAACTCGGGAGGGGCCGGGTTGATGCGATTTGGTGCGGGTTGGGCTGGTACACCACCCCATCCAACCTGGATAGTTTGATCGAGTAGCGATGGCGAGTTTCACAACCAGGAAGAAGATAGGGTAGTGGGTTTGAGTTGGGTTGTATTAGGGTAATGAGGTGGCATATGCATAAAGATTGCATAATTAAGAAATCAGAACTTATCTACTTTGCAAAACTCCATCAAAAGTATTAAATATCAACACTCATCGAAGGGTTTGTATCCTGTTGGTACCAAAAAGTATCGTAAGGTGTTTCCCCTTCAAGTGGTGCGAAATCTAGTCCTTAGTAAAACATTGGTGTAAAACTTAGGAGCAGATTTAGTGAGTGTGTGAGCTTTGCCATTCTTGAAAAAGTTTTAATAATCAAGATGCATCTAGGACCATTTATCATGTATTCATGGTTCACTAAGAGGCTGTTTGGCAACATCTGAATGGTTAAGTGCTGAAATAGTAACAGGTCTGAACCATTAAGTGCTGAACCAGTAAGATGTCTGAACCATTAAGAGCCTGTATAATGCTTAACCGTTTAGAGGAAAATGTCTGACCAATTCAGATTAGAGGTCTTAACCATTCAGACTCTGTTAATGCTTAACCATTCAGAGGCAAATGTCTGAACCATTCAGACATCTACTCGTGAAACAAATAGTCTGAATCATTAAGTGTTGAACCAGTAAGAGGTCTGAACCATTAAGAGCCTCATTAAGAGGTAAACAAACAACCCCTAAAAGATAATAAAACAATGTATCCTATCCCTAGTTATGGCAACCTCCGATCCATTTACTCTACAAATAACGTAACACCGAAAATTTTTAAGGTAATTCAAAGATAGATGTGAAATTTATTTTGTAAAAACATGCATTTACTTCGAAAAAAAATTTGACAAAAAAAAAAAAAAACCCTACAAAAGTAAATATTTCATATTATCTTGAAAATCGTATTGTGTTACGAGCAATTGAGTGGCATACATCAATTGAAAATTTAGGATTTTGTTATGAATATATTTATTATTAATGTGGTTATCAACACCTAAAATAGATTAGGCTTGTTCCATAAGTTTTCCTATCTATCTATACTTTCTATAAAAGGAGAAATCCCAATGACATAAGAAATGCTGATGTGTCAGCCAGAGAGGCTGTCCAACAATGCTTTTCTTATGTCATTACTGCATCATAAAGCCTAATATATAAAATCATTTAAAATTTTGTCTAAACATCTGCTCATTTATATGTGACTTTACTTTAATACCTAGCAGCAGTTGTTGTTATCCTTCGTAATGCTTTTTGATCAGCAGATGTTTAAGGCTAATTACCGGGAGATTCAAATTCAAAAATGCATGGGAATAAGTAATTTGCAATTAATGCATGTCACTCAGAAACTCCTGTCAATCATTCTTCTTATATAAGCATTTTCTTCTCATTTCCCTCTTCATATTTCATCACGCTTTCATCTTCTCTGATTTTGAAATTTAATCACAATCCGAATTCCGAATTAGAAGCATGTCAATATCAGTTGACAGTAACATCTTAGTTTTGTTAACGATTTGAATCTTGAGAAAGATATGTGGAACATGAAAGTGAGAATTATTCGAAAATGGAATCAGGGTTACAAGATGGATCTCATCTTCATTGATGAAAATGTAATTTGTATCTCTGCTTTTCCGTTTTATTAGAGAATGTAGTGGTGTATGCTAAGAAGATACTTTCTTTAAATGTTATTCAGGGTGCTAAGATTCAAGCAGGTATTAAGAGTCATCTGATACCTGTTTTTGATGGACAACTTCAAGAAGATACTGTTGTGATTCTATCGAAATTTGGTGTTGGTGAGAATAAAGATTTATATAAAGTAGTAGTGCAGCCTTATAAAATCAACTTTTATAGATGCACAACTGTTACTCCTGTGAGAGATTGGCAAGGTGTTGAGTATGGTTTCAACTTCAGAGCTTATGAAGATATTCTTCAAGGAGAGGCGTTCAATGCTTTGAGTCTTGGTAGTGTATATTTTTGTAATCATGTCTTGCTTGTATAATATTAGAAAGTTTTACTTATATTCTTGTATAATGTGATCATATAGATGTTGCTGGATCTGTGGTTTGTTGTGGAGATCTTGAAATCTTTGATCGACCTCCAAAGGAGACTAAGAAGATCAATTTCGATATTGAAGATTTGGAGTAAGTTGTTGTTTACATGTGCAGTCATGTACTGATCATTGTTTGTATTTAATGATGTTAATAAATAAGATAAAGAATGTTGGTATTTAATGTGAGATCATGGTAATGGTAATAAATGAGATCTATAGTGTTTGTATCTAATGCCTAATCATGGTAATAAATGAGATCAACAGTTTATTCTTAGTGAATATGTTAGTTCATTTATGGCTCATTTGCTACTTTAATAAATGTCATAATTTTCCTTTGATTTTGTGTTTTTATTCATTCAATTTGGTTTTGATATTAGACATTTGTAAGGAATGGTCATAAATTAGCCTTTAGTATATCGTCATATGAATATTCTTTTCATGTAGGGGTAAGGTTTTGCGTTGTATTGTGTGGAATGATTATGCTCTGCAGATTAAGGACTTCATTTCTAAAATCCCACCTCATGAGGAATGGAAAGTGTGCAAACTTATCACTTGGTTTCATGTTATTTGTATACTAATTCTAATCATTTGTGGTATTCTAAAGACTTATACTGAAGTTTGGACAAGGGAGTGGTTCTTCTTCTCAAACAATACTATCGTCTCAGAGTGTTTTTCCATTGCATAAAGAATTTGTAACTGGTGGTGTGAAGAAACATGTTGATGAGATTAGTGAGATAGAAAATGTTTCACATCTTTTATATAGTTAGGTTATTTGTTTGGTTTGTCACCTGTATGTTTGTCAAACTAGAGATTACAAGTTCATATATTGTTTTTACAGGAAATGTCTTGTGTTGTGGTTGCGACAATTAAGATTGTGCAAGAAGAGTATGGTTGGTTTTATGCTGCCTGTCGTAAGTGTTTCAAGAAGGTGATGGGTAAAAGTGAATAATTGCAGAATGTTGAAAATGTTTCTGATGATATTGTTCGATTGCCTGCGACTTCTTTGGTTTGTCCCAAATGTCGTAGTGAATGTACATCGATCACCACAAAGTAAGCAATGATGATTATTTAACGTTATATTTATATAAGTAACATTCTAAGACTGATATTTGAATATAGTTTTGCAGTTTACTTAGTCATTTGTGTATATTTCAGGTTCAAGGTGCAAGTCCGGGTGCAGGATGAGAGTGATAGTGTTTCTTTTGTTATGTTTGATAGAGATGTTCAGAAGCTTCTTGGATTAGCGGCTAGTGACATAAGAGAGAGGCATGTTAAGGCCAATGATACTGGATGTTTCCCTCATGAGATATTTCGATTGGTTGATAAGAAGGCTGCTTTTAAGATTGATGTTTCAGAGTTCAATCTTAAAAATGACTATCGTGTTTATACTGTGCAAAAAACATGTGATGATCCAGTAATAATTGCTGAGTTGGTTGGTGGAGATGGTAATGGTGATTAGGGGTGCAAACGAGCCTAGTGGCTCGCGAGCTACTCGAGATCGGCTCGAGAAAAAGCTCGAAATGAGTCGAGCCTTATCGAGCCCGAGCCGAGCTTGAGCCTAAAAACAAAGCTCGTTTGTTTATCGAGCCCGAGCTCAAGCCTCGCATGTGAAGCTCATTAGGCTCATCGAGCCTTATCGAGCCTTAGTGTAAACGAGCCGAGTCAAGCCGAGCTTATTTAAACTTGTTTACAAGCCGACCTCGAACCTAAAAATAAGCTTATTTAGTAAACGAGCCCGAGCCCGAGCTTCACTTATCGAGCTCACGAGCTTAAAAAGTCTATTATTTATATTATTTTTATTTAATATACTAATTAATAGATAATAAACGAGCCGAGCTCGAGCTTGAGAAAATACAAACGAGCCGAGCTCGAGCTTTGAAAACAAAGCTCGAATCGAGCCAAGCTTGAGCCCGAGCTCTCATAAGTTAATCGAGCTCGAGCTCGAGCCTGGTCAAGCTCGGGCTCGGCTCGGCTCGTTTGCACCCCTAATGGTGATGAAATTACTTAGGAGGTAGCATATAAAATTGCTTTTTCAATCTATTTATTTTTCTTTTGAGTTTTAAAGACTGGATTCTGCGCTTTTTTATATGATATCATATATTATGATCCTTTAGGTTACTTAAGAGGTAGCTGACGTTAAAGATGTTAATCTTTCAGAATCTTCCCAGGTGTCTGCTGAACGAACTTCAAGGGTGAGTATTTATTTTTAAAGTATGTTTAGTATGTTTAAAAAGAGTTCATTATTTTATTAAATGAGATCAATAGTTGTTTTGTGATATGTTGCAAGGATGATGTCTCTGTTACGGCCGACTCTTCAGTCGTTGAAGTTGAAAAGGATTCTGGATCAAGTCCCAATGGAAAGCGGATGGCTCAAGATGCTGATGTTGTCAACGTTGGTGAGCTATCCATTAATGTGAGAAGAACCCGGAAGAAGCTGTCTAAGGTTAACAATTAGATGCTTATGAAAAAACAATTCTTATAAGAGATAACTAGAAACCACTTATTTTTGAAGACTCCTTGTGGTTTTTATTTATGTCTGTTAACTGTTGTTTTAACAAGCTGTAGTTAAAATTTTGGTTTGTAAGGGCTACAATGATGAATATGGTATGTAATGTCTACGCTTTGAATATCAAGTAAATTTAACCTTTTGTTTGTTATATAATATTGTTATTATACATTATATACATTTTTGGTGATATTCATGGACTGGACAAGTAGTAGGGTTGTATATTATTGTTAGATTAACGAATGAAAATTTAATCAATTGGTTAGTGGGAAAACTGTTAGGGTCTGAGATACATTAACACCTGTTAGAGGCTAAGCACTGTTATAGCGTGCTAACATCTGTTAACCCCTAAGAACTGTTAGGATCTGAGTTACATTAGCATCTGTTGATAGACTTTGCTTCAACAGACCTTATGAGCTGTTGATCATCATCTGTTAAAGATCTTATATTATAGATCTTCTGTTGAACTGTGCAATATCTGTTGGTCCACAGCAGAACTTAGGTTCATCATTCATTTGGCTTCATCAACAGAGGTTCTCTTTAGCAGACCTTTGCTTCAGCAGTGTTTGTCTTAACAGACCTTTTAGTTCATCAGCAGAGTTTGTTTGGCTCATGAGTTGAGGTTGTTTGGTTTAACAGACTTTCTTTCAACAGTGGTTGTCTTCAACAGACGTTTTGGTTTCCAAAGTTTAGGAAAATAGATGTTGAGTTTGTCCCTTTGGTAGGAGCAGATTTTTAAAACACTGTTATTTGTAATTACAAGTTGTATACTATTTTATTAATTTTGAGTCTTATATTTATTTTTGTTGAGCGACCGGGAAATGTAATGGAAAATAGTAATGTCTAGATGCAAAATATAGTAATGTTTACTTGAAAAATATAAAAAGGTAAAACCACAAAGTTTTGAAAGTATATAACTTTATATACTAACACCACATAACTTCATTCTTAAGTTAGTTTTCGAAGAAGAAATTTGTCCATCAATCATGTCAACTAAAACATAAATTATTAAATGCTGAAAAGATGTTCAAAGACTATGTCAACAAACTTCAAAGTGTATTTTATCTTCTGTTACACTTTTTTCTTTGACTATCTCAAACCTCAGCTTTTTCCCCACAGATATTCCCGTTTCATCCATGATACGCTGCCGGTTTGTATACATCACTAGATGGTTGTTGTCGTCAGGTCTTCTAGGATCTCTCCTAACAACCAGCTGTACCAAAAACTTCACATGACCAAATGACAGCATAGCTCTACGGTAGTTATTTAGCTGGTGTTCTCGAACAAAGTTTCTCGGTATTGCCTGTAAAGGAAAATTCTTTCTTTAGTTATTCATTCAAAACAGCATATACTTTAAGTAATAACTGATAGATCCAACATTATAAGTAAAATCAACCATATTAAAAGTAGATATGTAAATACCAAGCTGTGTGTCTCTATAACATGGTATTCAAACTGTTTTTTATAATGTGGATGCTTTTTGCGGTGTTGGTGATTGCTACGGCTGCAGTGATGTTTAGTCTCCCTGTGAAGTCCAATCCCGTCTTTGTTAAAAACTTTCACAGTGAAGTTAAAGTCGTCTTCAGGAGTACTTCCCATCCATTGAAACAGCAGTTGGCAGCTTTGTCGCAACCCCTGCCCCCTATCTGTCCCGGGAACGGGCGACCGCGAGACCAGTTTTGGTGGTATCAATGTTTATCATTTTGGCAGCGGAAATTTCATCAGGACCGTAGTTAGGAAATATTTTATCAGAGTAATTACCACCCTTTTATAATATTAAACATATTGGGATAAAACCCAAGTTTTCATTACAAACTGATTTATAGAGATAATCTCTATTTTATTGAATAAAACATCTTCTTTTATTTAGGTAACTTTTATAGCCACTTTTCCAAGCCTTCAGTGCTGTCCAGCTGGCTTCTAGTTGGCTCTCACATTTTGTTACCTGAAACGCGTTTTAAAAACATTTTGTCAGTGGGAAATACTGGTTAGTGAATCCCAGTTTAATCAAGAAAAGTTTTATCAATTTTCACAGTATTGAGAGCGATTACAATGTTTACATCTACACAATTACTCATTCAGTACTGTCAATCCTGACTGGTGGGTCATATTACCCATTGGCTAACTCTTTGTCCAATGGTAACGTGTTCCACATTTTGTATACAAAACCCCAACATACCGGCAGTAATTGAAGAATTACAAAGACTCAATCACTGCTTAATCACATTGTAAAATATTTAAGGTTTTGTAAAAACTGTTTACAAAAAGGAGATTACTCACATTGCTGTCTTAGGTTTCCTTTAAGGGTTTCTGTTGGTGCATTCATCTGTCGTCTTCGTCTTATGTCGAGTCTCACTCTCGTTGCGGATATGAAAGAGGATGATGTCATCATCTTTGATGATGACATCATAATGATGAAGTCATCATTGCATCATTTCATTAGAGACAAAAGCATTTATTACTTAGATGGTGATTTCGTTCATATAGCAAGGTCTGATTTCGTCCATATGTACAATTAGGTGATTTCGCTCATATGTCAAGCTAGTGATTTCGCTTATATGTCAAGTAGTGATTTCGCTCATGTGGTCATGTACACATAAGCGAAATCACAACTACTATAAATAGCTGTCATTAGAGCGAAATCAGATAGAGTTCTAGGTGTTGTCTTCCGGTGAGCCACGAAGTGCTGCCGAAGTGTTGACTCGATTGTAAACGTCATTCAAATCAATAGAATCAACAGTTTAAATTGAATTCTCGCTTAATTGAATCTGATTTGTCTATTTTCGCCGTTCAAATCAGTAATAGCTCTTCTAATCGACTCGTTTAGGTCCGAATTCGATCCTACAATTGGTATCAGAGCCAGTGAAGAAGAGTTCTATACAATTCAGCCGATAATTCTGTTTCTACACCATTCTTTTCCTAAAATTAAAACTTTTTACGGTCAGAATCGGTTCAAATTTTCACAGTGTGCTCGGAATTGATAGTTAACAAAGCCTTGAAAGTTTCATAGCTAAAATCGACTTAAAAATGAATCAAATTGATCTTCGAACTGATTCAGCTTATGTGAACAATTTGATTTCGCTTATGTGAACAATTTAATTCCGCTCATGTGTACATTGTTGATTCCGCTCTTTCGGTCATCTTGATTCCGCTCTTGAGTACATTGTTGTTTCCGATCCAAAAATTGTTTTTCACTAGAAAAAGTTCATTGAAAAGTGTGAACCGTTTGGAAAATACATCGAGCTGTGTATAATATTTTACAAGGTGTCAGTAATTGAGATAAGAGATCATGTGAATTAAGTCAGATTGCATATGAATATCTCAGTTTAAACAATCCGCATGTGCATATTACTTTGATCAAGACTTGCGGATAAATTTCGAATCAATTACTATCATCAGTTGTCGGCCACTTGATATATTCACAAGATTAAGTCAAAGTGTGCATTCAAAGTTGGTGAAACTAATCGACCCATCATTTCATGTGATCATTAAATATTGCTTGTTTGGTTTAGTGGAGTTCAAGTTCCAATGAAGTCAAGTTTGGTATTAAAATTTGTCGGACATTGTTTGAAATACATGTGAACATATTGATCAGATTTAGAGGTCAAATAGAATTGTGACTAATTGAGTGTTGTCAGCCCATCACATGACCCAATCACATTGAAGAAGTTGTTGTCGGTTAATCAATTTGATCATATCAGTGTTTATCCTACAATTCAAGTGAAAGTGTTCAGCCCATGTGATTGGTCCATATCAGCGGCCCAATCATATTATCTCGATACTATTTGTTGTCGGCTTGTTATTTTCATCGATCAAAGGCCCAAGTTTCATTATCATTGACCAAATCAGTGAAGGCCCTATCAGATTGTTTAAAATGGAAGTGGTTTTTGATGAGACGGAAAACCATTATCTTGAAAGGATAAATGATTGGTATCAAGGATATTTCAGTAGTCATTATCAAGATTTGTCCAAGAATGTTTGGGCTAAACGGTTCGAATGTTTTCTATGTAAGAAAGATGAGAAATTAGTTGATTTGGGGAAGAGATTTGACTGTTTGATTGATCATTTGAAAGAAAACCAGATAATGATATCAGAAGCTGAAAGAGTATCAAAGTTTGCTAATGGATTACCAGCTGAATGGAATGATTTTTTGGAAAATCTAAGAAAGAATTCTAGTTTTTCAAAATTATCTTTAAGTAAATTCATAAGTAAACTTACAACACATAGATATGATAATGAAGAGAAAAAGAAAGAATTGTTGAATAGGATAGAAAATAATTTGAAAAAATTAAGTTTGGATGTGGTTGTAGAACTGAACAAAAGAGTCTGTGTATGTCTTAGTGCAAAAGATGTTATGAAATACGATATGAAGAGGGGTTGTTATATTGATGAGAATATGAATCCTCTTGACTTCGTTAAAATCTTTTGTGCAGGAACATACAAGATAGAAGAAAAAGAAGTTCCAAAGAAGAAAGAATCTGTGAAGATTGAATTTTCGGATTCGGAATCAGAATGTTCAAAATGTGATAAATTTGAAGTTGACAATGCCAAACTCTTGAAGGACGTGGAAAGTTTGACATTGGAACTTAAGAATTTGAAGGATTTGAAGCAATCTGATGATCAACAGATTCTTGTCTTGCAAGAAAATTTTGAGAAGCTGAAAGCTGAAAATGTTAAACTGTTAAATGATTTGAACAGTTTGACATCAGAAAACAAGAAGTTGAAAGAAAAAGCAAAAGTTTTTGAAGAGAAAATTAAAAGTTTTGAAAATGAAAAATCAAAGATTGAAAAAGATTTTCAAAGTCAAATAAAAATTTTAGAAGATGAGAGAGATTTGTTTGGTAAAAACAATCTTGAAAAACAAATTGCAATCAATTCTCATCTTGAAAAGATTATTCGACTTGAGAAAGAGGCAGAATGTGCTCAAAAGAAAATCAATGAATGGGAAGAAAAGTTGAAGGTTTTTGTGAATACTTCAACTATTCCTTGCCCAAAACCTTTAAATTCTGTTCCAATAAGTGACGATGTCACAAACTTTGACAAAGTCAAAGTTGAAGATTGCGATGAGAAATCTGATGATGAAAATGAAAAAATGAAGAAAAAGAATTTATTTTTGAAGTTAAAAGAAAAGTTTCAAGAAACTGTTCCACAATCAACTGAAAAGGGAGAATGCTCTAAGCAAAAACCTTTGAAGAAGAAAGTGGAACAAAAACAAAAAGAGAAAATTTTAAAAAATGTTCAAAAAGAAAATAAAAGTTCATCAGATCAATCATTCAATTGCATTCAAAAATTACAAAAAGTAAAAATTGAAAACTCAAAAAATGTTGGTAATGAGTGGTGCAGGTCGGACCACAGTGCTCAAAAGTCAAATCCAGCAAACAAGAGGAGCAAGGATTATCACCAAGCCAAACAGTGCTATGATCTGAATGTTTGGATTGAAAATGGTGATTGGTACGATAACAGAGTGTGTTACCGATGTGGTTATCAAGGACACATTGCTGTTAACTGCCAAGGTTGGAATTATGAGACGAGGAGATGCTTTAACTGCAACATCAGAGGTCACATTGCCAGAGATTGCTTAAGGAGATCAAATGAAAGATTGAGGGTTAATTCTCACAAAATGGCAAAGAAAACAGTCAATGTCAAAGAAAAGCCCAAGGAACAGAAAGTTCAAGAACCTAAAGTTCAAGAACAGAAAGTTCTAAAACCGAAAGTGAAGCTTTCGCATGGGCAAAAAGACAAACTGAGGAAGAAGAGGAAGAAGGCGAGAGAGTATCTCGAAAGGATTTTGTCCTCGGATACAACTGGTAAAACAGATAAAAGTTCCGATAAATCGTCTTGCTCGCCAAAGACTGACAAATCAAGCAAAACGAATTCTTCAGATACAAATCTGAGGACAGAGGAGAGAGTAAAGAAAGAGAGAAAGATGAAAAAGAGAGTTGCTGGTGATGAATTTGTTTCTTCGGAAACAAAGGAGCCACATGTCGGCGATGAATCTGGCTCATCAAAGTCAGACAAGCCACATTCAGGCGATGAATCTGGTGTGGTAAAGTCAGAAGAGCCATGTGTTGAGGTAAAAAATGAGAATTCTGGTTTAACAATGGATGATGCAAATTTTCCACCATTGTTGAACAAGAATTCAAAATCACCCAAGGACAGTCAGGCTTGGGTGAAACTGTTTAAATGAAAAACCTGACTTGCCGGAGCTTCCAGGTTGGTAAGCGAGAAGCAGGAATCGGCACATTTCTTGAGAAATTCATGAAAGTGATATTTCGATTTATAAGTGGTAAATCAGGGACATTAAGTTGTACTTGATTTTCTACAAGTGATGTTTGTGGATTGATCTTACAAATGTTAGTTTTTACAAACGGTTGAAAGAACAAGGTGATGAAACCCCATGTTTGAGAAATGACTCACAAAACTAATTTTCCAGAAAAACCATTTTGATTAAAACAAACTTAAGTGTTTTGAAATCACTATGGGAAAATAGTTTGTTGTCAGGGGGAATTCTGATTGTTCATGCCAAGTGAATGGAGAATTGAAGTGATTCTCATCATGTTGTCAATTTCTTGTACAACTTGTTTTCAAATTTTTCCAGAAAATCAAAATTGAGACATATTTTGATTTTGGGGGAGTAAAAATTTTTAAAAAATTAGAAAATTTGAAAATGTCAAAAACATTGAAAAATGCAAAAATGAGTTTTGTTGTCAAAAAGAGGAAATGATAGTAGATCAGTTGGACTGTCACAACATGCTAAAGAAATGTAAAGTTAAAATGTGATAAACGGTCTCACTAAAGATGTGACGATAGGCTCAGCTAGATTAGTAGATTTGCGATAACGATACAAACTTAAATGAAAAAGCCTAGTTCTAGTGGGAAACATGGTCAAAAGCATAGTACTTAGTTTTGTCCTTCTTGATTGTGTACCTACTCAGTAATCGCTGATTGTCGAAAGACATAAAACTGGTTAAGTTTGTGAACTTTCACAACTTTGCTAAAAAGTCGCTGTGATTGTGCATTTTATTTTGCAAAGATTTAAACTTGTCTTATTTCTTTATTTTGTTTAAGCATTGGACATCCTCTGCGTATACGTGAGTATCGACCTGGATGTTGTTGCCTAAACGTTCTGCTTTATTTTCTTTGGTGTTTCGTTTAAGCTTTGGATCACCTCTGCGTATACGGGAGTATCGACCTGGTGGTTAAAGCCTAAACAACTTCAACTTGTTTTATTTTTCTTATTTTGTTTAAACATTGGACTTTCTCTGCGTATACGGAAGTATCGACCTGATTGTTAATGTTTAAACATTCTGCTTTGTTTTTGCACAAATCACAGTTGATAAAAGTTTAAAGGCATTGCTTGAGTCAGTGTATTGCATGATGAGGGGATATGCTGAGATCATGGGGTCCATAAGAACTTAGTGCAAAATTAATATACCTTAACGTATCGGTAAGCATTTCGAAAGTTTTTAGATTGAGTTTAAAGTGGACAAACATATCGTCAATCATTGTGAATCGTTTAGAGCTTAAAATGTTAAAGCTTAACGGTGCTTGTGATGTGTCTCATAAACTGATATGATCCTCTTACACAAACTCACAAAAATATTGTCTGTAAATATTTCTTTACTGCATTTCATTCTTTTCAAAAATCCAAAAAGATTTTAGTGTGTTTTAGCATAAAATTTTGATAAAATACAAAAAGATTTTCGACAACTGATGTTGGAAAGCTGATATTCAAAATTTCGAGTGCTGAACATGATGAACTGGTTTGGGAGTGTGTGTATTGAATTGTGAAATTTATTTTGAGAAAGAAGTTTGTTTAGTTAATCAGGGTCATTAATTTGAACTTGATGTAACTATTTCCAGTAAGTTTTTCTTATTGATTTAAGTAAAAACTTATGTGTTTGTGAGAAAATGTGTGCAGGAGTTGAGCTAATCAGAGATAAAGCCAGGGATTGATCTCAAGGTAATAGCTAATTCCAGATGGCGATCCCATCATGATGAGAGGGGGAGTCTGACGAGGTTAGAGCCAAAGAGAAGATCCTGGTATATGCTAAGAAAGAAAAGAGCCTGATAAAGACTGAAGATGCGAAGACTCGACACTTATGACTCGTCAACATCTGAGAGGGAGTCTGTTGGTGCATTCATCTGTCGTCTTCGTCTTATGTCGAGTCTCGGGTTCGTTGCGAAGTTGTTCAAGCATGATGTCATGATGACATCATCAGAGTGACATCATAATGACATTATTACACAAGGGACAAAAGCATTTATGTGTCTAGAAACTGATTTCGGTCATGTTTAAAGTTGGTGATTTCGCTCATTTGTCAAAGCCCTGATTTCGCTCATGTGGTAATGATGTGATTTCGCTCATGTGAACATGTATGTAAGAGCGAAATCACTGAACCTATATATAGGGTTGTAGGAGCGAAATCACAAATAGAGTTGAAGGTGTGTTCTTCCGGCAAGCCACGAAGTGCTGCCGAAGTTTTGTCTGAACGTGTACTCGCATTATTGATCAATACAACAACAGTTTAAAGTGAATTCTCGCTGAATTGTACTCGGTTTGTCTGTTTCCGCCGTTCAAACTGAGATAAACTCTTCTAAACGACTCGTTTAGGTTCGAATTCGATCCTACAATTGGTATCAGAGCTCAGGAAGAAGAGCTCTTGCTAATTCAGCCGTATTTTCTGTTTTTCTATACCTTCTCATCAAATTGAACATCATTTTACTGTCGGAATCGGTTCAATTTTTCACATAATGCTCGGAATTAGTGTTTAACAAATCCTTAGAAGTTTCAAGTCCAAATTCGAACTATATCTTGACAAAATTGTGATTCAGCTCGAAATTGATCGAAGATATGATGACATCAGCCTGATTCCGCTCCTAAATTGCTCCTGATTCCGCTCAAGAGTAACAAAACTTTGATTTCGCTCATAAATCGATCTTGATTCCGCTCCAAAGTTTAAATCAGTGATTCCGCTCCTGAGTTGTTTCTAATTCCGCTCCAAGTTACAAAAGCTGATTCCACTCCAAATTATAAAGCTGATTCCGCTCCAAATTGTAAAAGCTGATTCCACTCCAAATTGCAAATTTCTGATTCAGCTCCAAATTGCAAAAGTCTGATTCCACTCCAAATTGCAAAAGTTTGATTCCACTCCAAGTTGCAAAATTCTGATTCCACTCAAGAATACCAAATCAGAAATTCCGCTTGAAAGAATACATTTGCTATATCGCTTAAATTTGGAATTTGTGAACTTTTGAAATTTGAAACATGGACAACGAGTTCTATAATGCCTTTGCTAGTCCTATTACAATTACTCAGAGTACATTGCTTGAAAATGAAACTGGGACGTCTCAAAAACCACCCAAACTCATGGATATTGATGATTACAATGCATGGTCTGAACGGTTTGGGAATTGGGTTGAAGCTTATCATTTGGATGCTTGGGAACACACTGAAGTACCTTATGTTAAACCCACAACAAATGGTGTGCAGCAAACAATTAGGGAAATGAGTACGGAAGATAAAAAGAAATATCGAGATGAGAAACTGATGGTGAGTTTGCTTCAGCAAGCGATAAAAGAAGATATCTTAATACTACTTCAACATGATGGAACTGCTTATTCAATTTGGACATAATTGGAAGCAAAATTTGTTGGAAGTGATGATATGCTCAAAAACAAAATGTCTCTCATGAAGAAAGAATTCGATTTGTTCTGTGGTTTGAAATCTGAAAACACCAAGCAAATAATTGATAGATATTGTAACTTGGTGAGAAATATGAAAAAACTTGGAATTAAGAAAGATACTGATGAATTTATTGAAAAACTTGCAGATGCACTACCTTATGAAACTTGGGGAACATTTCTGATGATGCTGAGATCCAACAGAAAAGATTACAAAAATATGACACTGGGAGATTTCATCAAACACCTGGAAGCTCAAGAGATGGAGCAGAGAAAGATTGCCAGGATGAAGAACTACGATGGAGAACAAGATATTAGCTTGTATTACAAAGGTGGTGTCAACGAAAAGTCAAATTTTCTCCAAAAGTCGAAACTGCTTACAATGCAAAAGATTCTTCTGAAAAGAAATCATTCCAGGGATCAAGCAGCACAAGATTTTCATCATTCGATCCAAACATATCAGCAACAAAGAAACGAAAGTGAAACTTTCTAAGGGGCAGAAAGACAGACTGAGGAAGAAGAGAAGAAGGCGAGAGAGTATCTCGAGAAGATCTTGTCCTCGGGTTCATCTGTTAAAAATAAGAGTTCTGATGAATCTACTCCCTCGATGGCAAAGTCAAGCAAGACGAATTCATTGGATACAAATTTGAGGACGAAAGAAGAAAAGAAAAATAAGAAAATGGTCGGCGATGAATCTGACATGTTAAAGTCAGACAAGCCACCTTCAGGCGATGAATCTGACGTGTCGAAGTCAAACAAGCCATGTGCAGGTAATGATTCTGGTTCGTTAAAGCCAGAGGAGCCTTTGGTTGAGGTAAAAATGGAGAATTCAGGTTTAACAATGGATGATGCAAATTTTCCACCATTGTTGAACAAGAATTCAAAATCACCCAAGGATCGTCAGGCTTGGGTGAATCTATTCAAATAGAAAAACCTGACTTGCCGGAGATCCCAAGTTGGTAATCATGGATCATGAATCGGCATCATTTTTATCATGTTTGTATAATGTGTTTTTGAAGAACAGGACTTGCCGGAACTCCCAGGTTTGTAAGCGAGGAGTAGGAATCGGCACCTTGAGAATTCAACCAACAAATGATGATTGGTTGAAAATGTTTGAATGTATTGATCTTACAAGTGGTAAATCAGGGACATTAAGTTGTATCTGATTTCTTACAAGTGGTTGAATAACAATGTGATGAACCAAACCCCTAACCTACTAATGGTTTTACAAAATCAACACAACTTATTTTCCGGAAAAACCATTTGGTTAAAACAAACTTAAGTGTTTTGAAATCAATGGGAAAATAGTTTGTTGTGAGGGGGAGTTCTGATTGTTTATGCCAAGTGGATGGCGAATTGAGGCAATTCGATATCAGTTGTCATGTTTCTTGTACAGTTTGTTTTCAAATTTCCTAAAATGTATTTGCATTTTAGGGGGAGTAAGAAATTAGAAAAAATTAGAAAATCCAAAAACATTTGAAAATTTGAAAAAGTCAAAAAAAAAAAAAAAAACCATGATAAAATGAAAAATGAGTTTTTGTTGCATAAAAGAGGAAATGATAGTACATCAGTGGACTATCACAACATGCTAAAGAATTGGAAAGTTAAAAGTGATAAACGGTCTCACTGATGATGTGCCAGTAGATTTTTGCACATTTAGTAGATTGTGACGAGATATAAACATAAATTTCAAACTTGCTTATATCGTGGGTAACATCTCTCGGATATATGGGTAACCCCCGAAATCTCGTTTGAAAGATTCCTTTTTCTGATATACTAGGTCTTTATACTCAATGATGTCTGGGGTATTATTCCGGGACTTTTGCTGAACGATGGTTCTGACCTAGTCATTGGATAATACTTTCCGCAAATGCTTGAAACATAGCATAAACCCTCAGCATGCTGATGAAACAATAAAATTGATAGTCGCTGCTGTTGTAGCTAAAAGATCCTCTAAAGGGGACATACCGTAAAGTCGAAGCTGATATCTCTCTGCGTATACGGAAGTATCGACCTGAGATCCCTTGGCCCTCGCATTTCCTAATTTATGTACAGATATCATTGTAGTATACTCACCTGTAAGACTGAATATTGGGATCTGGATACGGGAGTATATTCTGAGGTGGGACACGCGATTGAGTTTAAGTGCTTAAAACATTAATATCATATCTCGAAACAGTTGAACTTTGTGTGAGAATTTAAGTGGACCAGTATACTGACAATCTAAGTGAATCGTTTAGAACTTAAAATGAAATCAAGCTTAACGGTGCTAGTGATTGGTCACATAAACTGATATGATCCTCTTACACAAGCTCACAAAAATATTGTTTGTAAATATTACTTTACTGCAGTTCTTTTCAGTCAAAAATGCAAAAAGATTTGTAGTGTGTTTTAGCATAAATTTTGAAAAATACAAAAAGATTTTCGACAACTGATGTTGATGAGCTGATTTTCAAAATTCCAAGTGCTGAACATGATGAACTGGTTTGGGAGTGTGTGTATTAAATTGAGAAATTTACTTTGAGAAAGAAGTTGAGATTAGTTAATCAGGGTCATTAATTTGAACTTGATGTAACTATTTTCAGTAAGTTTTTCTTATTGATTTAAGTGAAAACTTATGTGGTGGTGAGATGTGTGCAGGAAATGAGCTGATCAGAGATAAAGCCAGGGATTGATCTCAAGGTGATAGCTAATTCCAGATGGCGATCCCATCATGATGAGAGGGGGAGTCTGATGAGGTTAGAGCCAAAGAGAAGATTCTGGTATATGCTAAAAAGAAAAAAGACTGATAAAGACTGAAGATGCAAAGACTCGACACTTAAGACTCGTCAACATCTGAGGGGGAGTCTGTTGGTGCATTCATCTGTCGTCTTCGTCTTATGTCGAGTCTCAGTCTCGTTGCGGATATGAAAGAGGATGATGTCATCATCTTTGATGATGACATCATAATGATGAAGTCATCATTGCATCATTTCATTAGAGACAAAAGCATTTATTACTTAGATGGTGATTTCGTTCATATAGCAAGGTCTGATTTCGTCCATATGTACAATTAGGTGATTTCGCTCATATGTCAAGCTGGTGATTTCGCTTATATGTCAAGTAGGGATTTCGCTCATGTGGTCATGTACACATAAGAGAAATCACAACTACTATAAATAGCTGTCATTAGAGCGAAATCAGATAGAGTTCTAGGTGTTGTCTTCCGGTGAGCCACGAAGTGCTGCCGAAGTGTTGACTCGATTTTAAACGTCATTCAAATCAATAGAATCAACAGTTTAAATTGAATTCTCGCTGAATTGAATCTGATTTGTTTGTTTCCGCCGTTCAAATCAGTAATAGCTCTTCTAATCGACTCGTTTAGGTCCGAATTCGATCCTACAGTTTCCTGGTGATTATCTATAATTTACACAAATGCACGCGCGTTAGTATAATAACCCTTTATATTAACATTAGTAATACCCTCCCCGAGACGACATTCCAATGACCACGTCGGGCAGAACCACGACATCCATTACGGAACCCTGGATCAATCGGGCAGCGTATCTAATACGTAATCGGGGTTATAATACTTACAACGGAGCAGAACTTCGTTATTTTAGGGGGTATTATGCCCGCTATTATAATTGCTCTTCAGAATATTTGAAAGAGAGATCAAAGAAATGAGCGAATATAAACTGAAGCCCGAGGCCCCTATTTATAGTTCTGATCGACAGGTCTCTCACGGCCTGCGTAGCCCGAAGGGTTACCCTTCGTGGCCCGCGACATAGGGGAGGTAGGGTCTAGCTGATCCTGGTCATTACACTAGGCTTGACACGGTTGTGCCACGTGTCAGCACCGGGTGCGGTCTGGTGGTTGGGCTGTCGCGCCCCGCGTAGACCAGGGAGTGGTCTTACGCGGCCCGCGAGCGATATAAAAACCTTTTTTAATTAATTTTTAATAAAATAGAGGTATTCAGGGTCCGTTTTCGCATATGGGGTGTATTTTAGGACATATTGGGACATTTTAAAATATATTTGGGGTGTCGAAAAATATTTAGGAGGGTTGTTATATCCTCCCCACATTGTTTTAGAACTCGTCCTCGAGGTCTACTGGAACAGGTGTGGATATTTCCTTTGCATTTCTGATTCAAGTTCCCATGTGTATTCTGGTCCTCTTTTGGAGTCCCATTTTACTTTGACCAGAACTAATCTTTTGTGCTTGAGGTTCTTGACTTTCATGTCTTCAATCTGTAGAGGCTTCTCTATAATTTTAACTGCTCATTTACCTCTATATCCTTAAGAGGCACTATCAGTGATTTATCAGCTAAGCATTTCTTGAGATTAGATACATGAAATACATCATGTATTCCTGCCATTTCCTCTGGCAGTATTAGCTGATAGGCTACAGGTCCTATTCTTCTAATAATCTCAAAAGGTCCAACATACCTGGGACTTAGCTTTCCCCTTTTGATGAATCTTACCACTCCTTTCCAAGGAGAGACTTTCAATAACAATTTACCTACCTGAAATTCCAATGGCTTTCGTCTGTTATCAGCATAACTCTTTTGTCGATCACGTGCTGTTTTCAGTCGTTCCTTGGCTTGAATGATCTTGTCTGTTGTTTCTTGTACTATCTCAGGTCCAGATAGTTGCTTTTCTCCAATTTCTGCCCAACAGACTGGGGTTCGGCACTTTCATCCATAAAGTGCTTCGAATGGTGCAACATTGATACTTGTGTGATAACTGTTATTATAAGAAAATTCTATCAATGGTAAGTGATCGTCCCAATTACCTCCAAAATCAATTACACAAGCTCTAAGCATGTCTTCCATTGTCTGAATTGTCCTTTCGCTTTGTCCGTCTGTTTGAGGATGATAGACTGTGCTTAGATTCA
The DNA here is from genome assembly GCA_030545235.1 of Helianthus tuberosus. Classification (NCBI taxonomy): domain Eukaryota; kingdom Viridiplantae; phylum Streptophyta; class Magnoliopsida; order Asterales; family Asteraceae; genus Helianthus; species Helianthus tuberosus. Next base: position 160,045,592 of record CM060373.1, on the reverse strand, counting down.
ACTTGGTTCCCGTTGCTTTTTGGAAACTTGTCCAAAAATGAGAGGTAAAACGACTATCTCTGTCAGAAACAATTGATAGAGGAATTCCATGTAAAGAGACTATTTCATTTACATATAATTTAGCTAATTGTTCCATACTAAAAGTTTCCTTCATTGGTAGGAAATGAGCTGACTTGGTTAGCCTGTCTACAATCACCCAGATTGTATCATTACCTTTTCTTGTTTTGGGTAATTTAGTAACAAAATCCATTGTTATCAATTCCCATTTCCAAACTGGCATTTCTAATTGTTGCAACAAACCTGAGGGTTTCTGATGTTCAGCTTTGACTTGTGAACAAGTTAAACACTTTGCAACATATGCTGCTATATCCTTTTTCATTCCTATCCACCAAAAATTCTTTCTTACGTCTTGATACATCTTATCACTTCCAGGATGCATCGTATACTTAGACTTATGGGCTTCTTCTAATATACGATGGCGTAGGTTTCCTAATTTAGGTATCCACATTCTTTTCTTATGGAATCTCCAAATTCCATCTGTTCCTTGTTCTAATTCCTTAATCATTCCTTTCAATTTTTCAGTATCATCCTTGATTACTGATTCTTGTGCTTTTCTAATCTGTTCATTTAAATCTATTTGTAGATTTAATTTAAGTGAACGTACTCTTTTTGACCTTTCATGATGCTTTCGACTTAAAGCATCAGCAACTACGTTTGCTTTTCCTGCATGGTACCGGATATCACAATCATAATCACTAAGTATCTCCATCCAGCGTCTTTGTTTCATATTCAATTCCTTTTGCCCGAAAACATACCCTAAACTTTTATGGTCGGTAAAAATGGTAAACTTACTACCGTAAAGGTAATGTCTCCAAATTTTAAGGGCAAATATTATAGCTCCTAATTCTAGATCATGGGTTGAATAATTCTCATCATGATTCTTAAGTTGTCTAGAGGCGTAAGCTATAACTTTTTGATGTTGCATTAACACACATCCATAATCTAACTTAGAAGCGTCACAATAGACTACAAAGTCTTCAGATCCTTCTGGTAACGTTAGTATGGGTGCATTGGTTAGTTTTTGTTTAAGAATTCTAAAGGCTTCTTCTTGTTTTGGTCCCCATTCAAACTTAATAGATTTACAGGTTAGCTTAGTCAAGGGAATGGCTATTATGGAAAAATCTTGGATAATTCTTCTATAATAACCGACCAATCCTAAGAAACTTCTAACCTCAGTTGGTGATTCAGGGGTTTTCCATTTGAAAATTGCCTCGATCTTGGTAGGATCCACATGAATTCCTTCATGATTAACTAGATGTCCAAGAAATTGTCACTGTTCTAACCAAAATTCACACTTCGAAAATTTAGCATAAAACTTTTCTTTTCTTAATAAACTTAGAAGTGCGTGCAAATGCTTTGCATGTTCCTTTGCTCTTAGAACAAACAAGAATATCATCTATAAACACAATTATGAATTTATCCAAATATGGCTTACATATTCGGTTCATCATGTCCATAAATGCACCTGGGGCATTGGTTAAACCAAATGGCATGACAGTAAATTCATAATGGCCATACCTTGTTCTAAAAGCGGTCTTAGGAATGTCCTCTTCCTGTACCTTTAATTGATGATATCCTGATCTTAAATCGATTTTAGAGAAAAATTGAGCTCCTTGTAATTGATCGAACAGATCATCGATTCTTAGTAATGGATACCGATTCTTAATCGTGACCTTGTTCAATTCATGGTAGTCAATGCACATACGCATTGATCCGTCCTTCTTTTTAACGAATAGGATTGGCGCTCCCCATGGCGATGAACTTGGCTATATGAATCCTTTTTCTAATAATTCGTCTAACTGCTTCTTCAGTTCCTGCATTTCTGCGGGTGCTAAGCGATAAGGTGCTTTGGCAATTGGTGCTGTCCCTGGTAGCAGATGAATTCTGAATTCAACTTCTCTGTCTGGAGGTTGTCCTGGTAACTCTTCTAGAAATACATCTGAAAATTGGGATACTACTGTAATATCCTTTAATTCTTTTCCTTTAGTGTTAATGATTATAGAAATCAAACACACTAATGATCATTTTCTTATATAACTTGCTGTTTTCATCACAGAGATGAATTTTGTGGATCTAGAGGGTTAATTTCCTTTAATTGTGATCTTTTCACCCCTAGGTGAATTTACTTGGATTGACTTTTGATCACATAAAATACTGGCTTTATTGGCTATTAACCAATCAATTCCTAACACGATATCAAATCCTGCCAGATTTATTGGGTAAAGGTTTGCAATAAATTTCTGATTTAGAATTTCTATTCTTGCTCCCTGCAAGATGTCAGAAATCTTAATGGTTTCCCTATTTGCTGTCTCTACTAGACATTCTTGTGAGAGTTTAGTTAATGGTTGATTGAGAAGTTTGCACCAGAGTCAAATAATACTTTAGCAAAAACATCATTAACTAAAAACGTACCGGCTATCACGTCCGGGATTATCTTTGCTTCTTCTACAGTCAGAACAAATGCTCTAGCATTTTTAGTGTTCTTGTTGTTCGTAGCTGGAGCTAATTTCGGACAGTTTGGCTTGATGTGGCCTTGTTCTCCGCAGTTGTAGCATATCCTGTTGTTATGTTTCTTCCTGCAGTCTTCCTCCTTATGTCCAGATATTTTGCAGAAGTTGCAGTATATGGAGCATCGTCCAGAATGCTTCCTTTTGCAATACTTGCAATAGGGTGCAGAAGTAGAACCTACATTTTTCCCACGATTAAAATTTCCGGAACGGAATTCTTGGGTAAGATTCTGGGTTAGATTCCTCCTCTGATCCTCTTCTCGTGTACAGACTAATTTGTCAGTCAAGGTGTTTGCTAGTTCTATGGCTTCTTCTATATTTTGAGGTCTAGCTGCCTTGACTACATGCCTTATCTCACTAATTAATCCCCAGAGGTAAAGGGAGATTAATACTGGTTCAGGTGATGCAAGGGTTGGTACTATTCGAGCATATTCAAAGAATAATGTAGTATAACCCTTACTATCTACCCCAGTCATTCTAAGATTTAGGAATTTATTTGCTATATGTTCCTTTTCATTGGGAGGGCAAAATTTCCTTTCTACCATGTTTTTAAATTCCTCCCATTCCATACTGTAAATCCTGTCACTTCCCCTAGACTGGAGGATAGTGTTACACCATTCTAAGGCTGAATTCTTAAACAGATTAGAAGCAAACATTATTTTGTCCTCTTCCACGCATTTGCTTATTCTTAAGACTGCCTCAGTCTTTTCTATCCAGCGTAGAGATGCAACGACCCCTTCATTGCCCAAGAATTCCATTGGTTTACAAGACCAGAATTCTTTATAAGAACAACCATAAGGCATGGTTCTTCTTCTTTTGGGAATGGGCGTTTGAATTATAGGTCCATTGTTCACGCTGTTTTCTGGTTCGGAGGGTCGTAAACTATCATGGTTACTTTTATTATCAGCTTCCCTAACCGTTTGAATAATATATGGCATTGCATCTATTATTCCTTGTACCACTATGTGTTGGATGGCACTGTTGTCCACTTGGTTTCCATTATTGTTGTTATTTGGGTTTTCGTTATTCTGGTTTTCCAGGTTATTATCCGGATTCTCTTGATTCACTTGGTCGGCCATCTGAATTTTAAACATTTACCACATATTAATATCACAAGATAATATCTTAATACGATCAATCACATGACACGCATTTTGATAAAAAAACGTCGAACATTACGACTTACTCTTTCTTATATAGTATGCATCTAATACAAACCAGAACTGGAATTTAAAATTACAATACTACTATGCATCACTAACCACGAAATGGTCTATACTACGATAGATTTATTATATATATATATATATATATATTCATACACACATTTTATATATTATTATATTATTATTACTATTACCATCTCCACCATCACTTTCACTGATATGGATTCATCCAGAAATCCATATGACGCTCGTCGTACTTCCAGACCAGTCGTTCTCCTACTTGCCTCATCCTCTCGCTACTTTCTAAAATTTCTTCTTCGAAAGTTCGAAGCTTTTGCACATTTTCTGTACTCATTGGGGGTGAAGGTGCTGGTACTGGATCTGGGTACTGTGGCATGGGTTCTTCCTGAGGATACGGATTCTCTAGGATTTCCCTAATGTATTCATCATTATCATAGTAGGGATCTAGAGGGTCCAGACCTGGGTAAGCTGCTAGGTTTGGCATGGGTAGGTCTGTTAAATGGTAGCGTTGCACATAATCCCTATGATCATCAAACCACGGATCGTAGTCTGGGTCTAAGGGATTGGGTGCTGGTACCCTAGGTATCTCCTCTGGATTGAAATCATGCATTTCAACTTGGTTTTCTGGGTTGTTTTCAATCTCCATTGGCTGGGTGGGAAACAAGGGTAATGGTTGAGGGGCTACTAGTTGCTCTAGATTTGGGTCGGCAGCTGTGGATGCTAAGATATGGAAGTTTGCTAAACTCCTATTAAGCATATCTTGGGTGTGGGCATATGTTTCTCTTTTAGCGGCTGCTAGCACTCGTTGTTCTTGTAACTTTTTCATTCTCTTCCTACGCTTATATGCTCCCTTACTGAACCATCCTCTCTTTTTCTGAGGGAATGACTCTTCAGATTGAGCCTTAAACACGAATATCCCTTTTTCATTGTCAGCAGAATACCCTGAGAGGGCAGGCTGTGAAGAGGTGCCTTCGCTCCTAGGTGAGCCGGACAATTGACGATATGCGTCGGATGGTCCTTGATCACTCATAATGTAAACTAACAAATAGTCAAATAACACATAACAATAAAATACAGATATGCACGTATTTCCATAATAAATTTGCTAACAATTTGAATAATATCTTGGTGTCAGCAGAACCCTTTTGTGGCTGAATCAGTGGCTTAGCTCTGATACCACCTTCTATCGCAACCCCCGCCCTCTATCTGTCCCGGGAACGGGCGGCCACGAGACCAGTTTTGGTGGTATCAATGTTTATCATTTTGGCAGCGGAAATTTCATCAGGACCGTAGTTTGGAAATATTTTATCAGAGTAATTACCACCCTTTTATAATATTAAACATATTGGGATAAAACCCAAGTTTTCATTACAAACTGATTTATAGAGATAATCTCTATTTTATTGAATAAAACATCTTCTTTTATTTAGGTAACTTTTATAGCCACTTTTCCAAGCCTTCAGTGCTGTCCAACTGGCTTCTAGTTGGCTCTCACATTTTGTTACCTGAAACACGTTTTAAAAACATTTTGTCAGTGGGAAATACTGGTGAGTGAATCCCAGTTTAATCAAGAAGAGTTTTATCAATTTTCACAGTATTGAGAGCGATTACAATGTTTACATCTACACAATTACTCATTCAGTACTGTCAATCCTGACTGGTGAGTCATATTACCCATTGGCTAACTCTTTGTCCAATGGTAACGTGTTCCACATTTTGTATACAAAACCCCAACATACCGGCAGTAATTGAAGAATTACAAAGACTCAATCACTGCTTAATCACATTGTAAAATATTTAAGGTTTTGTAAAAACTGTTTATAAAAAGGAGATTACTCACATTGCTGTCTTAGGTTTCCTTTAAGGGTTTCCTGGTGATTATCTATAATTTACACAAATGCACACGCATTAGTATAATAACCCTTTATATTAACATTAGTAATACCCTCCCTGAGACGGCATTCCAATGACTACGTCGGGCAGGACCACAACAGCCATTATGGAACCCTGGATCAATCGGGCAGCATATCTAATACGTAATCGGGGTTATAATACTTACAACGGAGCAGAACTTCGTTATTTTAGGGGGGTATTATACCTGCTATTATAATTGCTATTCAGAATATTTGAAAGAGAGATCGAAGAAATGAGCGAATATAAACTGAAGCTCGAGGCCCCTATTTATAGTTCTGATCGACAGGTCTCTCGCGGCCCGCGTAGCCCGAAGGGTTACCCTTCACGGCCAGCGACATAGGGGAGGTAGGTTCTAGCTGATCCTGGTCATTACACTAGGCTTGACACGGTTGTGCCACGTGTCAGCACCGGGTGCGGTCTGGTGGTTGGGCTGTCGCGCCCCGCGTAGACCAGGGAGTGGTCTTACGCGGCCCGTGAGCGATATATAAACTTCGTTTTTAATTAATTTTTAATAAAATAGAGGTATTCAGGGTCCGTTTTCGCATACGGGGTGTATTTTAGGACATATTGGGACATTTTAAAATATATTAGTGGTGTCGAAAAATATTTAGGAGGGTTGTTATAAGCTTTCCTCAATGTCATTTTCAAAGCAAAAAGTTTTCTATCATGGTCCCATAAAACCAACAGCCAATCGCTTTTTGTTTTCATGAGAGAAAACATAATACACATCAACTTTACTACTCTGCTTTGGTCCATGTACTTTTGCAACCAAGTTATCACTTTTTTTTTCCTCTCTCCAACAACAGTTTCAGCAAATCGTGTGGTAAATTCTATAATTTTCATACATTTCAGAAATGTCATATTAGATTTTATATAGGATACAAAATATAAATTAGAAGTTTTTCCAACAGCCCGAAAGATACACTGACAATATATAAAAATAAGGTAGCAATTTTTAACCTACTTGCAGTATGTTTCTTCTTCAGCCTGTATCAAGTAACCATGAACATAATCTCTGTTCGAGCCATCGTTTCTAATCTCCAATCCCTTATTGTTCAAAACATTTATCTCAAATTTTACTTTCTTCAATTTTTTTAAATACAACTTGTCTATGTTGTTATTTTTATAAGTTTCAACAAATCGAGTCCATTCTGGCCTGTTTATCCTCTTACTTTTATGACCGATGCTCTACACTGCAATCTTATACTTAAATCCCGTATAATCAACCAACTTTATTACTTCACACTTTGTTGGTAATTGGTTACTCATTATCCTTGGAAGTACCTATGTATATAAAATACACAACATTTAATATATCTTTAATTTTATAAATACAGTTTTTAGCATACAATTGTGATTTGAGTTAATTTGTTCTAAGAATATAGCTTACCAATCCCTCATTTAGGTCTGTCAATTCAGAGACATTGATAATTATCATAAACTCCATCTGAAAGTAAAAAATACAATAACAATTAAATACTAAAACATAAAATCAATTGTATCTGAAAAGCATTCTATTTAAGGTATAAAAAAATATCCAACACTCTGTAGGACCAAACTTATATGTTGTGTACTTCAATATGGTCCCTACAACCAACAATATGAATCTAACACCGTGTAAGATGAAATTTATATTCTTGTATAATAAAAAAAGTATTATATGACATTAAGTTTTCAAATATCCATGTTTGTGTCAACTTCAAACTTCAGTTTTTTTCAGCAGCCAATAATTCTAAAAACATTCGTAAAATATGAGTACTATAAACTGATTGCAGAATATTTTATCAAAATTAATATTGATAGAACAAATTTATCAATACTACATGGCAGTTCATACAATAATTCTAAAACCATTCGTAAAATATACAACCAAATATTTATGAAACAATAATATTTCAGATTCTTATTTAGATGGAATGAATCAAAATCTAACTAAATAAGTTGATATAAATCTTATTATAAAATAAAGAAAACAAGTTCATATAAGTTTATCTATTTTAACATCAGTAGATTATGATTTTGATGTTTATATAATTTGAAATGAGGAAACTGAAAGGAACATTTCAAAGCATACCTGTAAAATACACAAGAGAACAAAAAAAATACCTAATTTAAAACTTTAAACTTCTGATCGTCAAACCCGAAGAAGAAGAAACTGTAGAGTTTTTTTCGCCGGAGAAGAAAAGGTCAGATTGTATTGGGATTGTTGAAAGTAAGATATTTATCTATTTAACTTGTAATTGTTTATTTATTTAACTTATAATAATCTTTAATATCGGGATTTAAAAACTATTTTTAATAGATAAGTTTTTCTTATTTAACATTAAATTTATATTGAAGTAGTGGTTACTGTCGTGCAAAAATTACATTATTTTAAAGAAAAAAGGGGTAAAGTATAAATTTTACAAAACTTAATTTCAACCAACCAGTGTAAATGTAACATCTGTATTAACTCCATTTAATATACTTTTCATCTCCATTATTGAATATAAGCTCTAGAAAACATATTCGGAAGTTTTCTCACATAAATTTCTTATCAAAATCGGAAAGGTTCTATTGCATAATATAGATTACACGCTATAAAACCAAGTATTGTTTCTTTGAATTTATTGTTTGTATTATAAATTTTAGATTAATCATTATTTGATGTTATGAGTATGTATTTGTCACCGACGGCGTTTCATATTCTTTGTTGAAGGAAATAATAGTCGCTGTAATCCGGTGTATTTTTATCGATTAAGTACTACATTAACTTAAATGAAGTTTCTGATAGCATTCTCTGTCACAATTTGTGTATGCATCTTCTTGATGTTGTATTCTACATTACGATTGATAAATCAACCATATAATTTTTGGTTGATGCTGATTTGTTTAACTGTTGCGAGAGATGATGATTTTCGTTTTGTGCTTTGTTTTTGTAATACCTTAAGTGTGTGATTATACAAATAGTCCGGTTAATATTTGGTACTTTTCTTTTTTAAGTGCTGATTTAGTTTAAGGGATGTTAGTGATGTCTATTTTATAATGTTGTTTGTCTATGACTTTTGTTGGATGCTGTTCATCTTTAGAACTTGTAAGTTTAAATTGTTTATTGCAGATATGAATCCATCCAATCAAACACCATCCTTTTTAAAATTCCTTAATGAAGATGATTTTATATTTTTGGTATGTTTTTTTAACTTTCTTGCTACTATTAGGATTCTACATTAATTTTTGATGTAAGATGTTTGTTAACTACTGTAACAGAATATACCACTTGATTTTGAGAGTCTGTTGTGGGGCAAGGAGGTCCCATACGGTCGAATTGTAGAACTACTTGATGGTGACAAATCATAGTTAGTACGAGTAAGGAAGAGAGATGATCATTGTATATTTACGGATGGATGGACAAAGTTTGTTAGAGATTGTTGTTTGAAAACCAAAGATGCTGTATTGGTAAAAGCTATTGGAAGTTTGTCATTCGTTGTCTCATGTTTTAAAGAAAATGTCTACGATAACTCTTACATTTCAGCAAATATAAGATCTGAACTTGGCATCACTGTAAGTAACGATATATTATTTTGTCACTTACTGTAAATATTTTTTGCTAGCTCAACAACTTGCTAAGATCTGTTTGCCCTTTTAACGTCTGTTTCCTTATAATCTTAACGTCTGTTGACTAACCTTTTTAACTTCTGTTGACTAAGTCTTTTAACCTCGGTTGACTAACAACTGATATTTAAGACCTGTCCACGTTGTAACCTCTGCTGGACATAATGGATGACAGTTGTTACGAAACCTCTGTTGCATAGCAACAGAGGTATGTAACAGTTGATACCCAACAGTGGTTAGGGACTGTGTAAATACTGTAACTCCTGTTGACTAATCCTGTTGACTATTTCTCATTTTAACTTTTGTTGACTAATCCGTTGTAACTTCTGTTGATCATTAGTTCATATCAAATTTGTAAGTCTGCATTAATTATTTCTTTGCTTCTTCTATAGCTAATTGCTGACAAATTTTGGAAAGAATTCTATGGTAAAAACTACGAGTATGGGATGGCAACTATCTGTTGGTGAAAGGTTTTGGAATGTGATGATGAAAGGATGGACTGATGGATGCAGATTTACTGATGGATGGTTAAAATTGATTGAAGAAGTTCCGATAGCAGTTGAATCTTGGTTGGTTTTCACCATGATTGGATCTAAAACGTTTGAGCTTTCCGTTTTCCATCCGAAACTGGAACTGAGGTTTCCTTCAAGAAAGCTGATGTTGTTGTTTTGGATGATTCAGTTTATGGAGATGATGGGTTTGACTTATTGGCTGCGGTATAAAATTTTCTTGATAAAATATATTGTTTGATAACATGACGGTGATAAGTAACTTTTATTATATTATGCTAATAACTTTTAAAATCCCATATTGTAGGCTAAAGACAAACAAGTTCTGGATTCCGGGGAAGTTGCTTTAGATGATGATGAGACTGGATCTTCAGTTGGTAATTCTAAGCAGTTTACGAGTTTTGAGGATATTTTTAATGTATATATACACATGTGATATTTACTTATTATTATGATTTAAAATATGGTTTCTTATATATGATCATTCTTATAAATACAGTCTACTGATGACAGGCTATTTGATTCATAGGTTGCGCGTCTGGTTGATGAGTTAGATGTTAAAAATGCTGTAAGTTTATAATTTCGTACAGATATATTTTATTGTATAATAAGTATAACAAGGTTTTTTAAAATTTTGTTGTAGCCTTAAGATCATTCTGTAAAAATAGCTGATGATGTTAACGATCCTCAACTTCAGTCTAAAGATTTTTCTGTTCGTGACATTCCTGCCTCTTCAAGTGTTGTATCTAATGTAAGCGTTTATTAGTTTTATACGGTCCATTTTATTATTTTGTCAATATATTGATATTCTTCTGTATGATTGAGTCTTAAACTTCAAAGCTGAGTTGAGAAGATAGTTTGTGTTGATAAAGAAAGTTACAAAATTTCAAGAATTTAGAGTTGTTATAGTCTAAATTAATTTACTTAGGTTGAAAAGATGTACAATTTTCATGGCAAGACAATTTTAGAGGATAACCAAGCTAATGATACACCGTGTAAAGTTCAAAAGGTTCGTTTAGTATCATCCACTTCAGAGCCAGTCTTACACTTCACCACACATGCTGAAGACAGGCTTGTAAGTTTTTGCAGTCCTTACTTTGTTTCGTTATTTCAATAATTTCAGATATATATCAATATTTTATAAAATTCATTATTCAATTTTCTGTTTTTAGCATCTTCCATCAGATGTATCTTCTGCGTTGAATCTGCATACTGATAATCCTAAGCCTGTCAAGATCCAAAATCTCAAAGCGAAGTCCAGGAACTGCTCACAAGATCTCAAAAAATCAAAACTGGATTTAGCTACGCTATTGTTGGATGGTCTGGTTATTTGAGATCTTGCAATATTGCTTTTGGTGATGAACTTTCGTTTGAATTTCACAACTCTACTCAATTGCTGAAGTTAACAAAAGTAGTGCATTTCGTGACAAAGATAAAGTCTTCTTAGTTTATGTTGCGTTGATTGAGGATTTATAGACAATGTTTTATGTGATGATTGTTTGTGGTTGTACATTTGGTTTGTCGGTAGTACTATTTTTTCTTCTTAGACATGTTCTATGTGTAGTTATGTCTATAAACAAGTTTCATTGTCAATGGGTAGGTACTCCTTTTTTATAGGACAATGGAAATACTCATATGTATCTTATATATTAACTGATGATATATGTTTATAGTTATCTATTATCTATAATAGATAACAACTTTTGGTACAATGCATGGTTTTCTAAGAAACGACCCGTGTTTACACACAGGTCTTACCGCTAGTACTATATAATAAAAGAAACCAATAAAAGGACACTTGTCATTATTCTAGACCATCTACTCTATAATTATTATTTAATTTAAATTATTAAATTTAATATATGTTTCAAATATTTAAGAAATTACGGATAAAGTACCATAAATTATCTTATTATTTATTTATATTAATTACTGTTATAGGTCATTTTCTGAGCGTACATATCTTGACTAATATCCTGCTTTTAATTGTTTATTTGTGATCAGGATACTGGACTGGGATATTGCTAACATCCTGGGCGATATCCTGAGGTTAATTGAATTAACCACGTGCAGGTTAGAGGCTGTGGGTTACTAACGGTCAGATGGACTTCTTCTCCTCAAGACTCGGGTGTATCTGTTATGTGAGAGACGTTGAACCCGAAAGACCAGGTCTACAACGTTCGAGTAGAGAATATTCGCCGGATCCCGGCTTATTAGGATAGTTTGTTACACTTCTTTTACTATAAATAGATGGGGGCGGATCAGATTAAGGCACGCAACTCATACACACACATTCAAATACTTTTGCTCTCTAGCTCACTGCAAACACTACACACAAACACTTGTATTCAAATTACTTTGTAACACCTAGTTGATCCGCACCACATCCTGCACTGTATCCTGATATTTGAAGTAATAGAAGAACAAGGAAGCTGCGATTGTCAGCTCCCGAGGTTTTGTGCCGGCGATCTAGATTGATCAAGGGCTTTCCTCGTACATCACGTGTCAACCTTTAATTTTTCGCTCATTGTTTGATCACAGATACAGCTCTATATCATGAGCCGTATCCTGAAACTGTTTTTACAATTAACTTGAATAACATATTTTCGACACACTTTTCCAGCACACTACCTCACTTAACTAATTTGATCACTTAATTGCTTCGGTAATTTTTGACCAAAACAATTTGGCGCCCACCGTGGGGCAAGTGGTGCTATTTTTGCTGAAAACTTTAGTAAAATCGTTATTCGGTTTTCTTTTGTCAAAACTTTTTTCTAACTTGTTTTCAATGGCCTCAAGATCAAACATGAGCTCCTCCACTATGTCCGCTACGACTTCTGCTACTACCGGTTCGGTGCGTCCACCACCTCCTCCAAGGATGCCAGTTTCTTCACAACCTCCGGATATTATCCCTACTCGGAGTGTTCAGGGATCTACTCCCGTTTTAGCCTCCAATGATGAAATTCTAACTTTATTTGGAAGTGTGCAGGAACAAATGAGGCAGCAACAGGAAACTAACCAAATGCTGTTAAGAGAAATATAACTCTTAAAAGCTAGCTCGAGTAGACCTGCTGAAGAAACTGTCACTCCTATACAGCCCAGGGCTTTGAACTTCAGTTCTATAGTTTACACTGAGGATAACCGGGGGAACATCGTCCCAAGCCATTCTCAGAAACATACCCTTGAGATACCCTCCTCGGTCAGGATGTGAACTGTGAGGAGCTCGGGATATGTTTCAGGATATGGACAAAATCCTCAGACCAGTAACATGTCAAATAATAATATTCTTGCTACTAACAACAATGGATCTTTGCAGGATGCAGGTATGACGTCAACATTTACTAGGGAGCTTCAGAAATTGAAGGACATGATATCCAGTGTACCTGGAGTGGTCCAGCCAATTCCGGAAGTATCTCAAGACAGCCACAGGATATCCCGCTTTGCATATCCTATCTGTGATGCTGAAATCCCAAAAAGATTTCAGACCCCCAACATGAAACTGTATGACGGGACTACAGATCCTGAAGAGCATATTGCCCAGTATAGGGAAAGGATGGAAGTCAATCCTATCCCTCCAGATCTCAAGGAAGCATGCTTATGCAAGGGATTCGGTTCTACATTGACAGGATCAGCCTTAAAATGGCTGTTAAATGTTCCTCCTCACTCAATTACTTCGTTTGCTCATTTGGTTAATTTATTTAACAGTCAATTTTCTTGCAGTCGGAGTTTTGAGAAACTAACCAGTGATCTTTACAGGATAACTCAAGGACCTCAGGAATCCTTGAGGGATTATGTGAACAAGTTTAGTCGAGAATCCTTGGATATCCCACATCTTGATGTTGCGACAGCTGTGCAGGCTTTTAAGATGGGGTTACAAAAGGATTCTCAGTTTTATCAGGATCTTGTAATGAATCCCTGCAAGAATCTCGACGAAGCTCGTAACAGGGCTTTGAGATATATCCGCTTGGAAGATGACAAAAAGATGCAAGAGAGGATGAATTCTACCTCAACCTACGAATCAACCAACAGGAAATCAGAATCCTTGTATAAACCATATCGCTCCAAGCCATATGCTAGAAATGATAACAAGAAAGTGAATGCTGTTGAAGACGAGGATCCTGAAGAATATCCTGACTTATCTGAATACTGCTTTTCTGTTAATATACCTGAGTTAATGTATGCTATGCAGGGTTTAGGAGACAAAGCTAGGTGGCCTCGAAAGAACCAGCAGAAAGCTGATTGGAAGGATAAATCCAAATGGTGTGCCTTCCATGAAGACTTCGGACATGTGACCGAGGATTGCATTGCTTTAAGGAAAGAAATAAGTTACCTGTTAAGCAAAGGGTATCTGAAGGATTTGCTGGGAAGAAAGAAAAATAAAGGGCAGGATCCTGAGAAGGATCCTGAACGAGCAGCGTCACCCCCCAGCAGATGCCAAAATAATTAACTTTATTTCAGGAGGATCCGACATTTGTGGGACTTCATATTCGGCGGCCAAGAGACATGCAAAGGAAGCTAAGACTGAAAAGGGAGACAAACCAGTCAGGATGACTACCCTCACAACTGATAAAGTGATCACTTTCGATAGTGATGACAGGGATACTGTTTAGGATCCTCACCATGATGCTTTGGTAATAACATTATATGTGGCTAACCATTTTGTACGCAGGATATTGGTGGACAACGGTAGTTCTGTCAATATAATTCAGCTGGAAACATTGAAAAGGATGAATGTATCTCCGATGGACATTACTTCGAAGTCCACTATGCTCGTTGGTTTCAGTGGAGAAGCTAGAAATACCGTAGGAGAGATAAAGTTACCTGTATATGTTGAAGGGGTCAACTTGATACAACGCTTCTGTGTGATGGACGCCTTATCCTGCTATAACATCATACTAGGCAGGCCATGGATCCATTACATGAAGGGTGTGCCTTCGACTTATCACCAATGCATCAAGATTCCAACCCCTTGGGGGGTCGTCAAAGTTGATAGTGATCAGCAGGAGGCGAAGGAATGCTACGCATCCTCAATGAAATCCTCAACCAAGCCTAATCCAGCATAGCAATTAAAGATGCAGGCCCGGGATACCTTGGAGGCTTCAGAGCAGGATATGAAGAAAGTTATCCTGGATCAGGATAATCCTGATATCTCGGTGCTCGTAGGAACCAATATCCCTCAGGATATTGAAGAACAATTAACTAACTTTTTGAAGTGCAAGATGTCAACATTTGCATGGAAGCATGAGGATATGACAGGTATATCCAAAGACGTTATTACTCACAAGCTTGGAATTGACAGGTCGTTCAAGCCTATACAGCAAAAGAGAAGGAAGTTTGCTCCTGAACGAAATGCAATTATCCAGGAGGAAGTTGAAAGATTGTTGAAGTCCAAAATGATCAGGGAGGTCAAGTTTCCAAGATGGCTAGCAAATGTAGTCGTAGTACAGAAGAAAAATGGGAAATGGAGAGTCTGTGTAGATTACATGGACTTGAATAAGGCTTGTCCTAAAGACCCGTTTCCTCTTCCTCATATTGATGCAATGGTGGATGCTACTGCCGGGCATGAGATGTTAACATTCATGGACGCATCCTCAGGATTTCAGCAGATTCAAATGGAGCCTTCGGATTAGGAGGATACGGCCTTCATGACACCGACAGGTATTTATTGCTATACTGCTATGCCTTTCGGTTTGAAAAATGCGGGTGCAACATACCAGAGATTGGTGAACATGATGTTCAAAGATAAGCTGGGGGACACCATGGAGGTATATATTGACGATATGGTGGTGAAATCTAAAAAGGCTGAGGATCACCTCCAGGATATCAAGGGAGCATTTGATATCCTGGATTAGTATAACATGAAACTGAATCCTGCTAAGTGCCATTTCGGAGTGGGGGCAGGAAAGGTTCTAGGATATATAGTGACGAAAAGGGGCATAGAGGCAAGCCCGGAGCAGATTAGAGCTATCTTGGATATAAAATCACCTTCGAATATGAAGGATGTTCAACGGTTAACAGGCCGAGTAGCAGCATTGAACAGATTTATTTCAAGATCCTTGAAAAAATGCAAGGAATTCTATAATATCCTCAAGAAGAATAAGAAGTTTGAATGGGAAGCAAAGCATGAAGCAGCCTTGCAGGATTTGAAGCGATATCTCTCAACTGCACCTCTATTGATGAAGCATGAAAATGGTGAACCACTATCCCTATACCTCGCTGTATCGGGGAATGCTGTAAGTGCCGTTCTTATAAAGGACCATGAAGGTCAGCAATATCTTGTCTATTATGTTAGTAAAAGTTTGTTAGATGCAGAAACTAGATATTCTCATTTAGAAAAGTTGATATTAGCCCTAGTTATGGCATCAACAAAACTTAGACATTATTTTGAGACGCATAGGATTCATGTTAGAACCAATTATCCTGTTAAAAATGTGCTTAGGAAACCCGAGATGTCGGGTAGGATGGCTAAATGGTCAGTAAAATTAAGTGCTTATGATTTAGTATATGAGCCTAGGAATGCCATAAAGTCTCAGGCTTTAGCTGACTTTGTGGCTGATTTCAGTATTGATATTCAAAACGAAGTAGATTTAGAAGTACAACAGCTAGGAGAAAATTTAGAATGCTGGACATTGTATACTGATGGTGCATCTAACGTAAGAGGTGTAGGTTTAGGTATACTACTAAAATCGCCACAGGGGGACATATTACCCCAGGCTATTAGGTGTGAATTTCCTGCCACTAATAATGAGGCAGAATATGAGGCTTTAATTGCAGGATTAGAGTTGGCCAAAAATATGAATATCAAGAATTTGCAAGTATATGTTGACTCCTTATTAATCACTAATCATTTTAATGGAACCTATGCAGTTAAAGGAGAGAAGTTAATCGAGTATCTCGAAATTCTCAAAAAATTAGCGGGATATTTCGATATTTTTACACTTGAACAGGTACCAAGAGAGGATAATGCTGAAGCTGATGCCTTGGCAAATCTAGGATCATCAGTCAGGATACCGGAAGGAACCCGAATACCAATATTACATATCCTATATCCTGCGATGGATCCTCAGGATAAGGAAGTAGTAAGTGTTCAGGATCCTGATGATGAATATCCTGACGAGGATCTTAAGTCTTGGATGGCTCCAATCATAACATATCTCAAGGAAGGACACATCCCAAAGGATGAGAATCCTAAGGCCTTTAGAATGAAGGTATCATGATTTACTATTATAAATAATGTCTTGTATAAGAAATCTCTTGCAGGACTATATCTGAGGTGCTTAGAGGATCCCGAAACCAAGGAAGTGCTTCAGGATATACACGAAGGGGATTGTGGTAACCATACTGGGGGCAGGTCGTTATTCTCAAAGGTATTAAGAACAGGATATTACTGGCCGACGATGAGGAAAGATGCCACAGAATATGCCCGAAGATGTGATGCATGTCAAAGACATAGTAACATATTACATCAGCCTGCTGAACCGCTGTATCCTATTGTTTCCCCTTGGCCGTTTATGAAGTGGGGTATGGATATAGTGGGAAAGCTTCCAAAGGCTCCAGGAGGAAAGGTTTTCATGTTGGCAATGACGGATTATTTCTCCAAGTGGGTTGAAGCAGAAGCATTTGTTCAAGTAAGAGATTAGGAAGTGGTATCCTTCATAAAAAGGAATATCCTGACTAGGTTTGGAGTACCAGCTGAAATAATTTGTGACAACGGATCTCAATTTATAAGTAAAAGGACTACTGACTTCTGCAAGAGTTGGGGAATCAAAATGATTACATCTACCCCGGTACATCCTCAAGCAAATGGACAAGCTGAATCCTCAAACAAGATAATTGTTAACAACTTGAAGAAGAGATTAGGGGCCAAGAAAGGAAGATGGGCAGAAGAACTACCCTTTGTTTTGTGGGCTGATAGAACGACGGTAAAAAATGCAACTGGTCAAACCCCATTTTCCTTAGTATTCGGAGCAGAAGCAGTGATCCCGACAGAAATGGTGATACCCACAGCAAGATCCAACCTCAGGAATCCTGAGCAGAATCCCGAAGTCCTATGCCAGGAGCTGGATACTATTGATGAAACAAGAGATGCAGCACGGCTAAGAATGGCGGCATATCAACAAAGGATATCCAGAGCATACAACAAGAATATAAGAACTAGAAGGTTCAAAGTTGGAGATTGGGTGTTAAGAAAAGCTTTTCAAAATACTACTAATCCTGCTGATGGAAAGCTGGCTCCGAAATGGGAAGGACCATATGAGGTTGAATCAGAATCAGGAAAAGGTGCATACCAACTCAAGAATATGGAGGGGGATATGCTACCGAGATCTTGGAATGCTATACACCTTAAACTTTATTTCAACTGAGTTTAGAATTTAATTTCTAACTCAATATGGTATGAATTCTATCTCTTTTAAATATGTTTGATTTGATTTGTTCTTTGAAACCCAATACTGACTTAAGCATCGGAGGGGTGTTAGCCAAGCTAACACCCACCTTAGTTTAAGGATGTTTTGCAGTATATGCTTCGGGATATAGCACCAGGATACTCACTCAGGATACTTCGGAAGATTAGAGGATTGGCCCCCTCTCTCACGTATAAGGGATCCTGATTCCTTCACTGGTTTAAAGGTATTCGCCTTTCTTCCGAATTGGGTTTAAACACCCCGCCTGGAGCGTAAGTTATTCGGGAATAGTTCAAGGTGGCGGGACCAGTCCATGTAAAAGTGGCTGACAATTTCGTTGCTATTGGCTATATCCTGAATCCTAAAGGTATATGAGGATTGATCACCCTCTCTCACGAAAGGGTATTTTCGTACTCTCTAAGGTTTGAAGGTTTTCACCTTTCTAAGTCTTGGAGTTTATACACTCCCGCCTGTAGCGCACGAAAATTTGGGATTTCCCAGGATACGAGGGATTTATCTCCAGTACATTTTTGGGTTTTACCCCTGTAACACAAAAAACTGTCTATACAATTGAAACTGATTTCCAGGAAATTTCTAAGTATTTGAGGACATTATGCACAGGGGACATTCCATCTGAAAACAATTGTATGATACATAAAGGATCAAAGTTAAGCTAAGAGTCTCGAACTGGGGACATCTTAATAGGAGAAGTCGCAAAAGGGATTGGAGATTGATACTAGGGTTAGACTCAGTTCCTGGTATGATCTTTCCTTTATAAACTTTATATAAATTCTATAACCCAGGTTAATGTTTAAGTATCCTGAAAAGGATATATCTTCAGGATATATCTGTAAAATGTGTTTTTGGGATGCGTTTCAGGATACTTGATTAAAGTATTTGGAAGTAATATTAGTTTGGAATTGAAACCCTGATCAAACAAGTATTGTCAAAATGAGTTTGAGAAAGTGGACTATCTTTTATTCTTTAAAAGGGTTCTCTAAAGATGATTGAATTTTTGGGAGTTATATTTAACAAAATTTTTTAGTATATCACTGAGTATATTGATCAGGATATTTTTGAAAGATAGTTGTACAAAATTTTGCAAAGCTAAAATCTACATTAAGGAATGCATGACAGAAATTAAAAGGCAACAACAAATAAGTCAAAAGAAGTTATATTATTAACATGTCAAAAGTTGTGCTTTTGGATTCACCTCAAACCGAGGCCCATCCACCAAAAGCACAATTAGTCTTTACCATACTTGTGTAGCGGTTAAAGGCTCTATCTCAAAACGGGACCTGTCCACCTTCAACCGTTACGACAATCAAAATAGGTTATACTAACCGATGACCAAGGGCTTCATCCTGAAACCCAGGACCCATCCACCTTTGGTCATCGTATTGTTCTAGTGCAGGAAATATAAATTGTTCAACGACGGGAAAAGTAAATTGTTTGTACAAACCACAACCATGAAATTTAAAAAAGTGGGCTCCGGCCTTGGCACGTATATCCATCATCGCCCACTTCGCCGCCTAAGGAGCGGCACCTTCTTGATCAGCAGCCTCTTTCCCAGCATCCGCACCAGCATCAGCCTCAGGATTCTTCTCGGCATCATCATCACCAGCATTGACCACTTCCTCTGCAACCTTAGAAGGCTCTTCACCAGCATGCTTTGCAGGATGAGCGACGGGATGACCTCCAAGATCCTGTAGTTTCGCTTCCCAAGCCTTCACATTCCAGGAGGGGCATTCGAAGCCCAAGCTCTTAGCCTCATAAGCCATCCTTAACCTAGCTTGGAGAAGCGAGATAACAACAGATGCTTTGAGGCTGTCCCGATATGAACTCATATCCTGCTGGTATTGAAGAAGAGCGGCGTCTAGTTTGGCCTGAGCATCCTCATTGGCTTTGTGGAGGGCAGCCTGGTGCTCTTGGGTCATTGCTTTGTATTTGTCTTCATAATTCTGGGACTTGGCGGCTGCGATTGTTCCTTGATCGGCTATAGTGGCTTCAGCGTTTTCGAGCTTAATCTCCAGCATCTTGTTAAGCCCACAGGCGTCTTCATACAAGTGCATGAGATGTTCCAAGCCCTGCAGTTAAAGATACAGGTATTGATGTAAAATAAGCAGGATGAGGATTAACATACATGTGCAGGATATCGAAACGGAATTTTTACCTGCTTAAGGAATGAAGTGGCTTCACTAAATCCATGATTCTCGAGAGAGAATGTCTCGGAGGCGGCTGGAGAATCCATTTCCTTTCTCTTCCGGGAGCTAGAGGCCCGGGTCCTGGATGCCGGAGGAGCTTTAGGAGCGGTAGTAGTCTTTGAAGAGGTAGGCTTTGGTGTGGCAGACGATTTCGGCTTGGATTCTTGTTTAGCAGGTACAAGGCTGGAGTAACTGTCCAACTCATCGAGTTGAAAGCCTTCAAGGTTGACAACTGGTACTGCATAAGGGAAGATATTTTTAAACTTACAATACCTCTGAAAGATAATCGGTTTAATGGATAAAGATAATTAATGAGAGTATACTTACCAGACATCTCTGAACTTGACTTTTGGCTTGAATTTGCAATAGGTAGGGAGAAAGTTCTTTCACTAGCAGGAAGTCGGTATATTTCTTTGATCCTGGACTCAGATTCCGCGCTTGGGGGTGCTAAGTCTCTGAAGTTTGCTGCATGAAACATCAGGATATAAGTTTAGGATATAGTTTAAGGATACACTTGGGGATATTCCTAAAACCCTAGATCCTACCCTTGGTTAACCATCTAATCGGCCGATCGAAACCCTTGTCGATGGAATCTCTTTTCACGAAAAAGAACTTTCGCCGCCATCGGTCTTCGTTCTTGGTGGCCTTTAGGACTAAAGGGTTTTTGGAGGTGGAAAACAAAAGAAAACGGCTGTCACCATGGGATCTCAACCGGTATGCTATAGGAAGGTCTTCAATACACAGGTCAGGGCAATGGTGAGATCTGATTTGATCCAGTACCATCAAAACTCGCCAGACCATCGGCATAGTTTGGACATAACTAAGGCCGGTGAGGTCGAAAAAACGAGAGATAAAAGGTGGAAATGGGTACCGGAGCCCCAAAGAAAAGGGGTAGGCGAAAAAACAGACCCATTCGTCTGACGACACATCTGATCGGATCTCCCGATCAAAAGGACGAATGACTGTTCCAACAGGAAAGGCGCCGGAATCCTTGAGGGCAGCGATATCGGCATTGTTGAAGCAGCAGATTTCTTTTTCTGGTTCTCGTATGAGGTTTTGACTCACGAGGGTTGGGACTGGTTCATCCAAACGAGATCTTGTCCGTGATGCCATGGAGAGTATTAAAGCAAACAAAAAGAAACCCTGGAAAGAAAACAGAGGATGAAGAAGAGAATAGTTACCTGAAAATCGCTTGGAGAGTAATGATAGCAAAAGGAAATATCTCAGCTAATTATAGGCTGAGTATAGGGGGTTAAAAGTAAATATTGCATTGAAAATAGCACAAGGTCACCTCAGCCGTCGTTTCATCTTAATTGCCTTGAATTACGAGATAGAATTTCTAAAATATATCCGTTGGATTGGTATACCAACAGATATATTTGGGGACAATTGTTATAGGTCATTTTCTGAGCGTACATATCTTGACTAATATCCTGCTTTTAATTGTTTATTTGTGACTAGGATACTGGACTGGGATATTGCTAACATCCTGGGCGATATCCTGAGGTTAATTGAATTAACCACGTGCAAGTTAGAGGCTGTGGGTTACTAACGGTCAGATGGACTTCTTCTCCTCAAGACTCGGGTGTATCTGTTATGTGAGAGACGTTGAACCCGAAAGACCAGGTCTACAACGTTCGAGTAGAGAATATTCGCCGGATCCCGGTTTATTAGGATAGTTTGTTACACTTCTTTTACTATAAATAGATGGGGACGGATCAGATTAAGGCACACAACTCATACACACACATTCGAATACTTTTGCTCTGTAGCTCACTGCAAACACTACACACAAATACTTGTATTCAAATTACTTTGTAACACCTAGTTGATCCGCACCACATCCTGCACTGTATCCTGATATTTGAAGTAATAGAAGAACAAGGCAGCTGCGATTGTCAGCTCCCGAGGTTTTGTGCCGGCGATCTAGATTGATCAAGGGCTTTCCTCGTACATCACGTGTCAACCTTTACTTTTTCGCTCATTGTTTGATCACAGATACAGCTCTATATCATGAGCCGTATCCTGAAACTGTTTTTACAATTAACTTGAATAACATATTTTCGACACACTTTTCCAGCACACTACCTCACTTAACTAATTTGATCACTTAATTGCTTCGGTAATTTTTGACCAAAACAATTACTATGTTAGAAATTATATCTTAATAATTGAAACAAATATCGAGCATTTTTATAACGAGGGTGGAGGGAACAATTTTCTTATTTATATTAATTATTAGGTTAGAAATTTTATCTTAATAATTGAAACAAATATCGAGCATTTTCATAACGAGGGGGGAGGGAATGATTTACTTGCTTAACAAATAATTTATTTATTTAATATATTTAAAATACAAGACGAAGAATAATTACATTTATCATACTAATAAATTTACCCAAAAACAATCATCCTTTTAAGATGCAACTCAAGTCCAAATATTTAAATTTTAAAGTTATATAATTTAATAATTACCGATAATTTATAATTATCTAATTAATTTAAATATTATTTTGTAGCTAAAGTTTATCTAATTGGCTAATTGCTATATGCCTAATCGAAACATTTCAACAATATTTTTAAAACTAATAAATTAAGACCATTGTTATTTAAATAAAACTTGGGTTATTAAATGTATGTTCACGACGTGAGAAAGTCGATGATATAGTTTGTCTTTTAATCGACGGTTCAAATGCTTTCATATTTATATACTTGACAAACATCACAAGTTTTGATCATGCATGACACACAATTTTGTTCGGATATCAGAAAAGCGTCTTAAAATATCGTTTTCTAATTATTAAATCTTCGTTATTAACTATTTGATATTTTATTTACTTAACCCGTGTAATACACAGGGTTATTTGTTCGGATATCAGAAAAGCGTCTTAAAATATCATTTTATAATTGTTAAATCTTCGTTATTAACTATTTGATATTTTATTTACTTAACCCGTGTAATACACGGGGTTATAACCTAGTATTATATATAGTCTCATGTATCTCTTGTAATATACACCTCAATCAATAAGATCAATCTCTTTTTCCATATTGTTCTTTATATTCCTTTTGCTATTAGGTTAGTTTCACAACACGTTATCAGCACGACAGTGCTCACTTCAAAACGCTCAATATATCCAAAGCCCTTGAGGTCTTTGGTATGAAAAAACACGGAGAGATCTGCTGATGAAAGAAAACAATAGTGGTTCGTTGCTCCTCCGGCTCTTTTGGTTACCACATGTAGGGGTGTTCAAAACCGGATATTCGAAAATTCAGATATCCGAAATTTTCGGATACCAGAATTCACTATCCGAATCTGTATCCGAAATTCGGATATTCGAAATTTCGGATACAGATTCGGATAGTGAATCGGATATCCGAAAAACTAACTTTTTATTTAATTTTTAATTTTTATTATTTTTTCATAATCGAAAACGGATATTTTGGATAGTTTCGGATATCCGAATATAAGTTTTCGGATATTTCGGATCTTTTTGGGATATTTTTTCGGATATTTCGGATATTTTCGGATACTTCGGATACTTTCGGATATTCGGCTCTCCGAAAAAAATGGAAATTAAATTTTCGGATATTTCGGATATCCGAAATATCCGAAAATTTTGAAAATCACTATCCGAATCCGAATCTGAAAAATT
Source organism: Helianthus tuberosus (assembly GCA_030545235.1). Lineage (NCBI taxonomy): Eukaryota > Viridiplantae > Streptophyta > Magnoliopsida > Asterales > Asteraceae > Helianthus > Helianthus tuberosus. The sequence continues at coordinate 160,021,562 of CM060373.1, read as the reverse complement.
CGGATATCCGAATTTCATATATCCGAAATTTCGGATATCCGATTTTCGGATATTTTGGATTCGGATATCGGATATTTCGGATCGAATTTTCGGATACGGATACTTTTGAACACCATTTTAGGTACGTAAATCGCAACCGCTGACGATATGGTTTTCAAAATATGTTTTCTATTTATCTGCCAAAAAAAAATAAAGATTTTGATTGGTAATGATCGCTAAGTGGGACGGTGATGGTTTAAATATTTTCAAGTTCAATAGTCGAGTTGTATTAGGCTTAATGCAGTAAGCTTTTCGTCAATGCACCCCCAATAAGCGAAATAATAAAACATATTGGTTTTTTTTATAATTAATTAAGGAAGATGGTATGTATGGTTTCTTATAAATATGAGAATGCATCAAATTCATTATTGATCTTTTCGGTTATTATCTTAAATCGGTGAAGATAAACTACTAATATGCTTATGAGTTTTCCTCGGAGTTCGTATTATTTTAAAGAATTAATAATATGCACATTTTCAAATATGGCATTTTCAATCAATTACAACTTTAGGTCTAAGTATTAATTTAATTTGAATACATTCCTTTATAATATTTTTAAACGAGCTTAATAGAAGATTTAAATTGGTATTCATAATTGTTAGGATCGGAGGCTCTCATGATTGTGTTTGTTTGTGGAATTTGAACAATGAATGAATATGAAACAATTTAAAGTGTAGCGGAAATGAATAACAAACTTTGTAAACACAATCAAAGGAGAAAATAGTTTGATAAAAATTTGCTTTTCATAGAGTCGAAAGATTACAAATCAAAGCAAAAGATTACATAGCAAGCTTACAAACTAAGCTCCCCCTCAGCCTGATACTACAGTGGTCGGGTTGCACAAGATGAAAGGATTGAATTGAGGAGAAGAACTCTCTCAGGACGAATCAAATGTAACAGTAACAGTACAGAGTACTGTTCCATTTATAGACAATCCAAACCGCTGAGGCATCTCAGCTGACGTCACCATGAAAGCGACGTCTAACAGCCTAACAACCTGTATCTACTGTTCTTATACAAACACTGCTAAACCTAACCACTGACTATACATAAAACAGATGATATACTAAACTACTGCTCTTTCGTTATGTCAGTGCTTTCCTCAAGGTTGATCAGTCCTTGATTGGGCAGTGCTTTGTCATCAGCAGTGCTTAGTTCTCAGCAGTCTTTTGGCTTCATCAGTAGTTAGAAGATCAGCAGCAGTTGTATCAGATCAGTGGATGTAAGACCATCAGATGTTATAATCACTTTCAAGGGAGAAGACTTAGTGTAAACTGCTGCTTATTATGAATCCACTGTCGTGATCCGGTTTTGGCTTTCATTATCTGTTCCTCTGGCAGGGTTCAATCCCAACAATCTCCCCTGGAACAGATAATGCCAAAACCCTTCATTATTCTGGATCTTTATTCCTCATCAGAAGTTCTTTGACTTGTTCTTTAAATTTCAGCTCAAAATCCTGAGAACTTGTATCATCTTCATCCCGACACAGTGTAAGCTCAAGGAGATCTTGTAGATCTTCAACACCCAGGCCTAGTGCTTGATTCCTTGATATATGCTTCACTTCACCATTGATTCTGACCAGAGTCAATACATGGGTCTTTTGATCAGAGAGCCACTTTAGTATTTTTAAACCAAATGGGTTTCTAGGGAGAGATTTATTTGAAGATGAGTTAAGAGATGTTGGCCTTGTGAAAACTTGCAGACTTTCAGACATTCGTTTGAAGGCCATTTCAATGACATTTTTTTGCTGCAGCTATGTCTTCTGCAGTCTCCTTTTCTATATGCTCTTGTCTCTTTTGTTGATCTGGCTCAATGTCTGAAACTTCTGAAGTATCTGCTGATGCAGGCTTTGTTAACACCTTCTTAAAAAGGTTTTGAAGTTTTTCTGAGTTCTCTTCTTTTAGTCCCATTTTCATGATGGTTTCTGTGAAGAACTCAGCTTCCTTTTCTTTTACCTCTTCACTAGTCAGCTGTTTTCCTTCTTCTTGGTTTGTCATAAGAGTAGGATTTTCTGTTGACTTGAACAGTGTTTTGAGGTTTTCCATCTGTTGTTCAAGTTTCATCATTTGTTCTTGTTTCTTTGAAGTGCCTGAAACAATTATCTTCCTTTTCTTCAGCCTTTCATAGGCTTCACAGTATGCTGCTTTGACCATTTTGATATGGCATTAGCAGTGTCCACTTTTGCATTTATCAACTCCTGTTTCTTTCTTTTGTATTCAGTTGTTAGGTCAGCGATGAGCTTTTTGTATTTGCTCCAATTTGGAGCATTTTTCTTCTTTCTAGGATCGTTCTTGATTCTATCAATCCTATCAGCCTCATGCTTTAAAGCCACTATTGGCCATTCTTTAAAATGGTTTTCTTCAGCAGGATAAAATTTTTCTTGCATGATGTATGCAAGAAGTTTTCTTCTCATCTCTTTCCGTTTATCTGCCTTTTCTTTGCTCAGCTCTTGTGCAAAATCTTTTATTTGTTTGACTTTTGTGAGCAGAAATTCCAATCTTTCAGCAATGGCTTCATCACCTTGACCTTCACATTCAACCTTTGCTCTTATCTTTGCTTGTCTTGCTTTGAGCTCAAGATATTCATCCATGTCTTCTGGAACTAGGAAGCCAACGAGTGAAGGAAATCTTCTATTTGAAGGATCATCATGAGTGTAGAATTGCCTCATCTCATTTTTATAGCTTCTAGTTCCAACAGATATTTTGCAGCAGTGGGATCATACTTATCCTCATTTGACTGAGTAAGTTTTCTTTTTCTGGTGTAGAGCTTTGCGGATGAAGAGGATTTTGATTGTGATGTAGGAATGATGAGAGCAGTGGTGGATGGTTGACTAACAGCTGTTGAAACAACTGGTGGTTCAACCTCTGTTGTCATTACAACTACTGATGTGTCAGTAGATGTCTTCTGCTTTTGAGCAGGGGTTGAAGGTGGTGAAGTGGTTTTTGATGGTGGTGATGGTGGTGGTGACTCATCATCAGGAATGAAAACCCTTCTCCTTTTTATTGTAGGAGAGGCTGATGATGTCTTGGGTGGATCAGTGGTGGTGATATGAGTGGCAGTGGTTTGTGATTGTGATTGACTGACAATGGTTGAAACAACTGGTGTCTCAATCACTGTTGTCATTACAGCAGGAGGCAATGGTGTGGTGATATAATTGTACATGATGATGATGGTAGAGCAGTGGTGTGTGTTGAAGTTGTGTGTGTTGATGAGATGGCAGCTGTTTGGCTACTGACAACAGTTTTTGTAACCACTGCTGTATCAGCTGTTTGGATGGAAGTTTCAGATGTTGAATCTTTTGAGATCTTAGATGGCTGTTTTCCTTGTTCTGGTTCAACATACAGACCATCTTCAATTCCCTTTTTCTTCATCAAGTGTTATGTATTTCCATTTCGGCCATTTTATTTAATTGTCCGATTTTACTAACATTTCTTGGACCATGTAGGAACATGTACGTGTATTTATTTTGATCACCCTATAGGTATCTAATCCAGACACATATATAGCACACATTGCAATCACTTAGCAAGTTTCCGAAAATATATAACTTTTCTTACCAAAAATTATACTTACACATTGTTATATTTTTAACCATTTATCTTTGTAAAAATATAAGTTAAAGTTCATAAGAACTTCTTGAATATTTAAACCTAAAATATTCCCATCAAAGTTTCCATAATGACGTTTAAGACCACTAATCGCGTTTAACAATGTTAATCACCCTTTAATCCCCTCTTTAATCGCGATTAGATTTGTTTTAGAAAAATTCGCCATAGTTACCCCTAAACTATGACGTTTCCCACGTTACAAAAACGCGTTTAAATCAATAATCAACTCACTAAATCACCATTATTCACCAAGTTTCTATTAAACATGTTTATATGTTAACATAACTTCCACATTTCATGAACTTTCATAATACACTTTTTATACATAAAAGTTAGACCTTTTTAAGGTGATTTTTCATAATAAACAAGTTGTTTAATTTATCTTGTAAAAATAAAGTTCACTAAACTTCCCAAGATTAAGCTTTAAACCCATTTAAACACTTGTTTCTTTATGTAATCCAAAAATTTATATGATTAGTTCATGAAATGAGTATGATGATCTTTCTTGATTTAAACATAACCATGTTTAAATCACATATTTATGTTCATCATGATAAGATGAACACAAATATAGAATACTACATGAGACTACTCACAAGATCATCATAAACATAGACTTTAAATCACTAATATTAACAAGATCAACACAAACAATATGATCATACAAAATAACTACACTAATCTACACATATTAACACATAATATAGTTAGATTTAGTGTTTATTAGCTTTGGGATTAGGGTTTTTGTTGTGATTTTTTTTAGCTTCAAGATAATCAACTTGTACTTTTGAGATTAACTAGTAGTAATAAGCTTAAAAATGGTGATTAGAAGACTTACAAAGTGCACAAGCTAGATTAGATAATAAAAAGAAAGATAAGCTCCAAGAAGACTCCTAATATTGCTCCATGCTTAACCCATGCTTATAAGTTCTTGAAATGGCTAAAATATGAGAAAATGGAGTATTTAATGGAAGTTTAAAGATGGATCTTGTGGGTTCTTGTGGCTGCCGAAAATGGAGGGTAACAAGGAAGGGTTTTTGTGTTGAAATGTGATAAGAATGGATGGAATGAGATATGTCTTTAAGTAAGCTAGGTATGGTATTATATGATTACTTTTCATTCAACAACCATACCTCAAAATTGAGATCTTTCAACAAAAATTAAGGGGGTAGGACCCACCAAATTTTCGTCCATAATGAGGGGGGTAATTAAAATTTTTTTTTATATAAAGAGATGTTAAAAAGTATATATTTTGACAATTATATAAGGTATGGTGATTAGGGTTTAAAGTACACCATACAAAGGGTAATTAGGGATTAGGACTTGAATTAATACTAAATAGTTTGTCCAACTAGTAAAAAGTGCATTCCGACGCTTAAAATGTCTTTCGTTCGATCGCCGGTTCAATAACGGTGCTTTTATGTCGTACCGACAAGAAATTCCGTAAGTTGTTTTCTTGCATCCGAAGTTTGTATGAAGTGATTCCGAGTCCCAAATTTAGCTTAACTAGCTCGCTAGATTCTTCGTTTGCTTGTTTCGTGACCAAAAATGTCGCCTACTAGTTCATCGAGTCGCTAACGGACTAGTTTAGTGCATAGCGACGTAACGCCGGAAACTTGTGATTATGAACATTCCGTTGATATCATCTTATTGTTTTAGTGTGTTTTTCATCAATTGACATTATTCCGAATTCCCGGAAATGCTTTGTTATAGGTTCGGACGCGTTAAAAAATACTATATTTTAAGCCGAAACGGACATTTTTGAGATTAGGGCGTTATTCCGGAAGTCTTATATCTTTGCAAGACATGTTTTCATAATAATGTTTTCTTATATAAATGGACTCAGTTATGTTATCTGAGTGTCGTTTTTCAGTGTTTCGGTCTGATTTCACGGTTTGCTGGCATGAATAGTGTAACCGTGAATAGTGCACGTGGCACTTTCTACCAACACTTTTAGGACATTGTTTGTCTGGTTTCGCAATGTGGTGAAAACCAATTAAAGACACTGTTACGTAATTAAATTACGCTAAATGCATGAGATTATGTAAATAAAATAGTGATTAGTTTGTACGGAATTGCCGGTTTATTGCCATTTGTCACATTCTCCCCCTGTTAAAAAGAATTTCGTCCCGAAATTCACGTTGATTTATCCTTTAAAGGACTCTTCTCGACCAGGTGGAGGGGTACTTTGTATTGATCTGAACTCCACGTTCCCATGTATTCTCGGGTTCGTGGCGTGAGTTCCAGCGGACCTTTACTAGTTTAATACGACTTCTCCTTGTCTTTTGGATTTTCCAATCCATAACCTAAAAAGGTTCTTTGGTAAACTGGGGTTTGTCGTCTACGTGAATTCCATCCGCTAGGATGATAACTGTTTTCATTTGTTGGACTTTTCTTAAGATTCGACACATGAAATGTGTCGTGTACGTTACTGAGTTCTTCTGGCAGTTTCAACTTGTACGCGAAGGTACCGATCCTTTCTAGAATCTCAAATGGCTCAATGTATCTCTGGTTTAGTTTTCCGCGTTTTCCGAATCTAGCTACGCCTTTCCAAGGCGAGACTTTCAGTAAGACTTTGTCTCCGACCTCGATGGATAATAGTTTACGTCTTCTGTCCGCGTAGCTCTTTGGTCTGTCACGAGCCGCTTTGATACGGTCTCGTATTTTTGCTATCTTGTCAGTAGTCTCTTGGACTAGTTCAGGGCCAACGAGTTGTTTGTCTCCGACTTTCGCCCAACACAGCGGTGATCGGCACTTCCGTCCGTATAGTGCTTCGAATGGGGAGGCTTTAATGCTTGTGTGATAACTGTTATTATATGAGAACTCTACCAGCGGTAAATGATTATCCCAGTTTCCACCCAAATCCATCACACAGGCGCGAAGCATATCTTCTAGAGTTTGGATGGTTCGTTCGCTTTGGCCATCGGTTTGCGGATGGAATGTCGTGCTTAGATCCAAACGAGATCCAAACGAGGCTTGAAAGGATTGCCAAATCCTTGACACAAAGCAACCATCACGATCCGAGATTATTGAAATAGGCACTCCATGACGTGCTATTATCTCCTTGAGGTAGATTTCAGCTAACTTCGCGGTACTGTCATTTTCACGAATAGGTAAGAAGTGAGCCGACTTGGTTAATCAATCAACGATAACCCATATCATGTCATGACCTCGAGAGGTCCGTGGGAGTCCTGTAATGAAATCCATTGATATCTGCTCCCATTTCCAAACAGGAATCTCGGGTTGTTGTAATAACCCAGATGGCTTTTGATATTCGGCCTTGACCTTTGCACAAGTTAGGCAATTACCAACATAGATCGCAATATCCTTCTTGAGTTTAGGCCACCAATAGTATTCTTTTAAGTCTTGATACATTTTATCTGGATCCTGGATGCATTGAATATTTTGGCTTAGGTGTTTTATCCAGTACCAAGTCTCATAGACCGCCTAAATATGGAATCCAGATCCTTCACATGAAATATAAAGCGTCATCTTTGCTCGTTTCCCTTTGTTTTTTTTTCTAATCCTCGCAAGGATTCTGCTTGAATGTTTTCCGGCTTTAGAGCTTCCTGTTGTACATCGTGCACTCGAGTGGTGAAAGTCATTTGAATCGTCAACTCCAAAGCTCGGACCCGAAATGTTTTGACTCGTTCCTTCCGGCTCAAAGCATCCGCTACAACATTTTCTTTTCCCGGATGGTACTTGATTTCACGATCATAGTCGTTCAACAATTATACCCATCGCCGTTGATACATGTTTAGTTCCTTTTGATCGAATATGTTTGAAGAATTTTATGGTCTGTGAATATGGTACACTTAGTACCATAAAGATAATGGCGCCAAATCTTTAAAGCAAATACCACTGCGCTTAGTTCCAGGTCATGAGTGGTATAGCTCTTTTCATGAACTCTTAACTGTCGCGACGCGTATGCGATGACTTTTTCTCGTTGCATTAACAAGCAGCCCAAGCCTTGACGCGTTGCATCACAGTACACCACGAAGTCATCGGTACCGTCAGGGAGTGATAAGACTGGCGCTTGGCATAGTTTATCTTTAAGTAGTTGAAAAGTCGTTTCTTGTTTTTCACCCCAATCAAACTTTCTATCTTAGTTGGGTCAACATGCATTTCGTTCTTGTTCACCACATGATTGAGAAATTGCACCTCACGAATCCAAAACTCGCATTTTGAGAACTTGGCATACAATTGTTCTTTCTTAAGCAACTCCAGAATAGTTCTCAAGTGTTGTTCGTGTTCCGCCTGTGTTCGTGAGTATATTAAAATGTCATCAATGAATACGATCACGAACTTGTCGAGATATGGCTTACATACTCGATTCATCAAATCCATGAATACGGCGGGAGCGTTTGTTAAGCCGAAAGGCATGACAAGTAACTTGTAATGCCCATAACGAGTCCTAAACGCTGTCTTAGGAATGCTTTCCTCTTGAATTCTCAGCTGGTGATATCCGGATCGTAGATCGAATTTGGAATAGAAGTTAGAACCTTGTAATTGGTCAAACAAGCCGTCGATCATTGGTAAAGGATACCGGTTCTTTATGGTTAACTTGTTCAGTTCTCGGTAATCTATACACATCCGAAAGGTTCCGTCTTTCTTCTTGACAAATAGCACCGGAGCTCCCCAAGGTGAGAAACTCGGTCTATTAAATCCTTTGTCAAACAATTCCTGAAGCTGAGTAAAAAAAAAAAAATCCTGCATCTTCGAGGATGCGAGTCTATATGAAGCTTTCACCACTGGTGAAGCTCCTGGCACCAGATCGATACTGAATTCGACTTGTCGCTGCAGAGGTAGTCCCGACAAGTCTTCTGGAAAGACTTTAGGGTATTCCCTTACCACAGGGATGTCCTCCACCTTGTGCTACTCGGCCTTCTTGTCGATCACATGGACAAGAAAGGTGATGCATCCTGTTCTCAGACTCTTCCGAGCCTTCATACAGTTGTTGGTCAGCAGCCGTGTGTCGTGTTTCTCTCCGTGCACCAAAATAAGTTATCTCGTCAAACAGGGGGGAAAACGGATAACAGTTTTTGCAGCACAACTAGTTCTGCTCGGTTGCCGGCCAACCGGTCTATACCAGAAGTTAAGTCGTAACAACCTAGCTGAATGAGTGAAAGGTCGTTACTGAAATTTCGTGCTCCAAGTTCGAGTGTACATCCGTTGATGTCTTTCCTAGCTTGTCTAATTTACCATTGGCCACTCCTATTGAATGAGGGGATGTCTAGTTTACTTGACTCGGTCAAGCATACTTTGAATTTTATGGGGATGTAGCTAATACCGACACTGGTATAGAACAAAAATGGATGCAACTGGTCAGTTGATAGGAACCGTATCGATGACTCTAAATGACTTCACATGACTCCGCTAATTCCCCATTAGCTAACTTGATAGAGTAAGACATGCCTAACCTACATGACTCTAATTCGTGTATATGCTTAGTATCTAAAGACACTAAGTTAAGCCGATGTTGATATCCAAAGAATTGATACATGCTGGTTAGAGTAGAATATACCCATGGCAACATTGGGATTTTGGGGAGTATTCCTAGCTCTACTCATACACTCACTTCTTCACTTGCTTGATTCGTCCTTAGACATCCATGCTTGTCGTGATTTCTTTGACATAGTTAAAATCTACTTGTTCTCTCTTGAGTATATCTAACTCATTAGTTTCCGTTTTGTGCTCAGTGTCACCACACTGCTACTCTTAGCACTTTTGCAGGTGCCCTCATGGTGAAAGTTTCACTTATCTCATCCAGAATTTTGACAAGTTATTAGCGTACTTCTTGATGTCAGCTTTGTATCTCATGGCTAAACCCCAAAAGTAACGCTCAGTGTGTTTGGACTCAGGTGCTATCCAATATGCAACAATCCTTGAGGGATCGTAGATGCGTCGGGGGTAACCAACGACATTGGTTCTAATCATGATCGAGTTCAAGAGTTCGGTTCCCAACCTTGGGATTTTTCCGCTGGCGAGCAATACTCTTCTTGCGTAAGATCCTCGAGTTCTTCCCACGACAACCTCTTTGTTTTATTACTTCCTATAGTTTGCACTTGGAGATCCCACCAAGTTAATGTCTCCTTTAAAAGAAGACTATTTGTTTACCAAATCATTTACTTAGGAGTACGTTTACTAGCACAGTTAACTGACTTCCTTGCCTTTATTTAGCGGACAGAACTTACCGCACTTCCCGTATTAATGTGGTCTCGTGAGTTATAATTCGGAAAAGCCTTAGGATTAAAATCTGGTGTGATTGCATCTCCAAGTGTGGCATTGCCACTCGTTCTCGTCCCATCGGGATTTGAACCACTTGAACTACCGGTACCATCAGTACCATCACTAGTGTCGACTCGACAACCTCATGTTGTTCCATATGACCTCTAGTTCAACTTTAATAGTAGGGCGCTAATTAATTGACCCTCTTCTAGGCGTAGATTTTCTTGTCGACGCCACGTTGTTTCCGATACATAGTATCATGGGGTCTAGGCTTTTATTTTGGACAGATATAGCCTACCATGCGCCTAAGAATCAAGAAAATAATTGGTCATGGAAACCTCAAGCTCTCATTATTCATACATGTTTGAAACCATGATAATATGAATAATCGCAATCCAAAATGCGTAGTACTTCTTGCGTGTATTGGCCATATGCCTTAGTGGGAAAAGAGGTAATTCGTTGAGGAGGAGAAATCAAACAGTCGTTTCCAATTTTTACAACGTGTATCCCATACTTCCTGGATCTCGATCGCCCAAAGTAGGAAAAATCCTTCGCCGCACTAGCCCGTGTGATGAATACGTTGATACTCCTTGAGCTCCACGAGCTTCGACAAAATTGTTATAATTTCCATATATGTCGAATAATACAATGAAGGAGTTGCAGTATAGCTCATGCCATATCATCCTTTGGAATAAGACAAATGTCAAATGACAGAGTTGAATGTAATCATTTCCAATGACTAGGATAAGGTAAGGTGTCATAGACACCAAAGAACCAACCCATGTACCAGAATTTCGAGACTGTTGAGGAAAACTCCTCCATGAGTGGCTACCGAGTTTTGTTTGCTTTCGATGACTAGTCTCAAACGACTCGTGTTATAGATCGAATGTTAAGTGCAATCAATACGTGTAGTTTTCCTGTATCGTAGAGTGTTATAGTAACCGTTCCGGTTAGTGTTCCATTAGATAGAAACTTGAACAACTTAGGAATTTCTTATGGCTAGTGATCATTAGCTTGACCCGCAGAGCACACCAGGATTCCCATACACTACAAGTTGTTATTACGTGGGCCCCCGTAATAATAAATTGTCTTGTATGGTCACCCTAGCATTCTCTCATTCAAGCAGTCGATCAGTCAAAGAGAGGACACTATTGTCTATATACTTTTAACACAGAAGGGACCTTCGTGATGGTCCACATGCTAACGCCCATTATCATTATTCGTGAAAGGGCACAATGTTAGCCGAAATAGGAATAAAAAGAATCCGTAACAATAATAACTGGAGGGGCACCTTTAAGATGAGTACTTCATCTTCCTTGTCTGGACGAGAGTGTCATCAATCACGATTAGTATGAGCCTCAGGGACCTCGTCCCACTAGTAGGGTTGTTGTCCAAGGCCGCCACCTTCGCCTCGTCTTCACTACCAAAGCCGGACATATACCATCCGAGGGAAAACAACCATCTTCCATGGGATCAATGCTTTAGGGTCTCTCTCAGGGACCACGCCCGCCATAAGCTTCATAATAGACGCGAGGTCGTCATTCTCATCGCATGAGTCAAGTGTAATAACAGGATTCGTAGTCGAAGTTATTTTCGTTCATGGCAAAATATTCCGTACAACACATATATAAATACATTATATATATAATCACTAAATCTCATGTTATTTTTGTTCTCGTGTTTCACATGTAATTCCTAGTGTTTCGAGTCTATTCCTTATAGACTAAACATGTATTGATCCATATCCGTTACTTATGATTGAGCTCGCGTGATAGATCCTCATGTTATCGTGACACAATGAAAACCTTTTATCATTTTTGTCATACTTTTGAAATCATTTGTGTATTGTTATCGACTTTGTTTTCATGTGAGAGCCCTTGGTGATTGTAGACCAAACTTTATTAAAGTTTGTCCCCGGTTCACTACAATCGGAGCTCTGATACCAATCTGTCACACCCTGCTAGTTGCGGAAGCGTGTTGCGTGTGACGTAAGATAGGTAATCATTGCATCCAATCATGTATCACCGGCTCAAGACTTGTTTCCTGAAATACATGTAGTTTTAAAAAGTCAACAAAAGTTGAGCGAGTTCATGCAGTCTTTTTTTTGTTATCATATGTAATCGTAGTATTCCTGAAAATGAAATCTTGTAATCATAGTATTCATGAAAATGAGATCTTGTAATCGTAGTATTCATGAAAATGAGATCTTGTAATCGTAGTATTCATGAAAATGAAATCTTGTAATCGTAGTATTCATGAAAATGAAATCTTGTAATCATAGTATTCATGAAAATGAAATCTTGTAATCATAGTATTCATGAAAATGAGATCTTGTAATCGTAGTATTCATGAAAATGAGATCTTGTAATCGTAGTATTCATGAAAATGAAATCTTGTAATCATGGTATGTTCTGATTCATTCATGTAGTCTGTTAAGGATCTATCAGTGGGTAGCGAGCCCCCTGACATAATGTACCATAAGCAAATAACCAAACCGAGAACACTTTGTCATCATTGGGATCACAAAAGCACTCCAGGGTATACCAACCAGGAGTGGGGCGTGCCTCAAGCCCAATAGATCTACACCTTTTGCACCTTGGTCACTAAGTGATTAATGGTTACTAATGTTACCTCCCTACTTATGCACATTGATCATGTTATCTACTACTCCGTAACTAACATACCAATAGTTTTAGCATGTATTTCCCCTCGATGTTTTTGAAAACAAAACATTGAAAACAGTGAAAGGAGGGACATGAACTCACAAGTTTGCGTTCCGTGTATTATGATATCGAAGTGAGCATCCGTACGTGTCAATAACCTACATGTGTACTAATCTCGTTAGACACTAGGTCTTTCGGACCTCGTACAAGTTGTTCATCTTGAATTCTTTATTATGTTCTCGTTTGTCATCTTTGGAACAACTTTGTATTTTAGAGTGTTGATAGTTTACTCGCTCGATTGTTATGTGTATTCATGTATTCTGTACGTATTGAATTATATGCGAACGGCTTCGAACCTATGTCATTGGGCTTAACCCACGTTTTATTGTTATTGGGCCTAGCCCTAGTTTTCTTGTTATTGGGCCTAGCCCTAGTTTTCTGTCATTGGGCCTAGCCCTAGTTTTGGTAATTTGGGCCTAGCCCAAATCTAATCCTAGTGAGTCCATTAAATATACTCTTGCAATTTTTACCAAAAATTCACCAAGCATGTAACTTAATAAGTTCGTTTTTCACATCAAAAATACTTGGTAATTTTTATAGTTTTTGACTTTCCGGATTCTTGTTTTTGACTACTTAGTTATGCGTTCGCTTTAGTGTCTAAAAACATGTTATTTTTAGACTCGACATTGTAGTAACTTGTTTACGATGTCGGTACGCCCAAATTGTCGTCATCAAGTGTTATGTATTTCCATTTCGGCCATTTTATTTAATTGTCCGATTTTACTAACATTTCTTGGACCATGTAGGAACATGTACGTGTATTTATTTTGACCACCCTATAGGTATCTAATCCAGACACATATATAGCACACATTGCAAGCACTTAGCAAGTTTCCGAAAATATGTAACTTTTCTTACTAAAAATTATATTTACACATTGTTATATTTTTAACCATTTATCTTTGTAAAAATATAAGTTAAAGTTCATAAGAACTTCTTGAATATTTAAACCTTAAATATTCCCATCAAAGTTTCCATAATGACGTTTAAGACCACTAATCGCGTTTTACAATGTTAATCACCCTTTAATCCCCTCTTTAATCGTGATTAGATTTTTTTTAGAAAAATTCGCCATAGTTTCCCCTAAACTATGACGTTTCCCACGTTACAAAAACGCGTTTAAATCAATAATCAATTCACTAAATCACCATTATTCACCAAGTTTCTATTAAACATGTTTATATGTTAACATAACTTCCACATTTCATGAACTTTCATAATACACTTTTTATACATAAAAGTTAGACCTTTTTAAGGTGATTTTTCATAATAAACAAGTTGTTTAATTTATCTTGTAAAAATAAAGTTCACTAAACTTCCCAAGATTAAGCTTTAAACCCATTTAAACACTTGTTTCTTTATGTAATCCAAAAATTTATATGATTAGTTCATGAAATGAGTATAATGATCTTTCTTGATTTAAACATAACCATGTTTAAATCACATATTTATGTTCATCATGATAAGATGAACACAAATATAAAATACTACATGAAACTACTCACAAGATCATCATAAACATAGACTTTAAATCACTAATATTAACAAGATCAACACAAACAATATGATCATACAAAATAACTACACTAATCTACACATATTAACACATAATATAGTTAGATTTAGTGTTTATTAGCTTTGGGATTAGGGTTTTTGTTGTGATTTTTTTTTAGCTTCAAGATAATCAACTTGTACTTTTGAGATTAACTAGTAGTAATAAGCTTAAAAATGGTGATTAGAAGACTTACAAAGTGCACAAGCTAGATTAGATAATAAAAAGAAAGATAAGCTCCAAGAAGACTCCTAATATTGCTCCATGCTTAACCCATGCTTATAAGTTCTTGAAATGGCTAAAATATGAGAAAATGGAGTATTTAATGGAAGTTTAAAGATGGATCTTGTGGGTTCTTGTGGCTGCCGAAAATGGAGGGTAACAAGGAAGGGTTTTTGTGTTGAAATGTGATAAGAATGGATGGAATGAGATATGTCTTTAAGTAAGCTAGGTATGGTATTATATGATTACTTTTCATTCAACAACCATACCTCAAAATTGAGATCTTTGAACAAAAATTAAGGGGGTAGGACCCACCAAATTTTCGTCCATAATGAGGGGGGTAATTTAATTTTTTTTTTATAAAAAGATGTTAAAAAGTATATATTTTGACAATTATATAAGGTATGGTGATTAGGGTTTAAAGTACACCATACAAAGGGTAATTAGGGATTAGGGCTTGAATTAATACTAAATAGTTTGTCCAACTAGTAAAAAGTGCATTCCGACGCTTAAAATGTCTTTCGTTCGATCGCCGGTTCAATAACGGTGCTTTTATGTCGTACCGACAAGAAATTCCGTAAGTTGTTTTCTTGCATCCGAAGTTTGTATGAAGTGATTCTGAGTCCCAAATTTAGCTTAACTAGCTCGCTAGATTCTTCGTTTGCTTGTTTCGTGACCAAAAATGTCGCCTACTAGTTCGTCAAGTCGCTAACGGACTAGTTTAGTGCATAGCGACGTAACGCCGGAAACTTGTGATTATGAACATTCCGTTGATATCATCTTATTGTTTTAGTGTGTTTTTCATCAATTGACATTATTCCGAAGTCCCGGAAATGCTTTGTTATAGGTTCGGACGCGTTAAAAAAATACTATATTTTAAGCCGAAACGAACATTTTTGAGATTAGGGCGTTATACCGGAAGTCTTATATCTTTGCAAGACATGTTTTCATAATAATGTTTTCTTATATAAATGGACTCAGTTATCTTATCCGAGTGTCGTTTTTCAGTGTTTCGGTCTGATTTCACGGTTTGCTGGCATGAATAGTGTAACCGTGAATAGTGCACGTGGCACTTTCTACCAACACTTTTAGGACATTGTTTGTCTGGTTTCGCAATGTGGTGAAAACCAACGTATGTTTTAGCATTGTTTCCTTGTCCTAACCTTGTTATCCAATTAACGACACTGTTACGTAATTAAATTACGCTAAATGCATGAGATTATGTAAATAAAATAGTGATTAGTTTGTACGGAATTGCCGGTTTATTGCCATTTGTCACATTAGTTTAAGTCCGTTAGCGACGTAACGCCGGAAACTTGTGATTATGAACATTCCGTTGATATCATCTTATTGTTTTAGTGTGTTTTTCATCAATTGACATTATTCCGAAGTCCCGGAAATGCTTTGTTATAGGTTCGGACGCGTTAAAAAATACTATATTTTTAGCCGAAACGGACATTTTTGAGATTAGGGCGTTATACTGGAAGTCTTATATCTTTGCAAGACATGTTTTCATAATAATGTTTTCTTATATAAATGGACTCAGTATGTTATCCGAGTGTCGTTTTTCAGTGTTTCGGTCTGATTTCACGGTTTGCTGGCATGAGTAGTGTAACCGTGAATAGTGCACGTGACACTTTCTACCAACACTTTTAGGACATTGTTTGTCTGGTTTCGCAATGTGGTGAAAGCCAACATATGTTTTAGCATTATTTCCTTGTCCTAACCTTGTTATCCAATTAACGACACTCTTACGTAATTAAATTACGCTAAATGCATGAGATTATGTAAATAAAATAGTGATTAGTTTGTACGGAATTGCCGGTTTATTGCCATTTGTCACATAATGTCCGGGTATTACTTTTACTATTCAGAAATTGAGAGAGAAATTTCAGATTTGAGTGATTTGAAACTGAACGTCGAGCTCCTATTTATAGGGTCTGATCAGGGGGTTCTCGCGCCCCGCTAGAGATACAAGAAGGGGCTTCGCGGCCCGCGAGGCCCTAGACTAGGGTTATAGGCTTGGCGAATCAGCGGTATAGGTTAAACACGCGTTGGACACGTGGCAGACTGGGGTGCCGCCTGGTGGCACCGGGTCGCGGCCCGCGAAGACTTGTCCTACGGGAGCCGCGCCCTTCAAGGACCTTATTTATTTGTTTTTATTTGATTTTTATAAATATAAAGGTATTTTGGGCTTATTTCTTGTGTACGAGGTGTATTTTAGGACATATAGGACATGTTTAAGGGTTTTAGGAGAGTTGTTATATCCTCCCCACCTTGTTTTAGATCTCGTCCTCGAGGTCTACTGGAACAGGTGTGGATATTTCCTCTGCATCTCTGACTCGAGCTCCCAAGTGTACTCTGG
Organism: Helianthus tuberosus; assembly: GCA_030545235.1. Taxonomy (NCBI): domain Eukaryota; kingdom Viridiplantae; phylum Streptophyta; class Magnoliopsida; order Asterales; family Asteraceae; genus Helianthus; species Helianthus tuberosus. The sequence continues at coordinate 160,004,825 of CM060373.1, read as the reverse complement.
TCCTCTCTTGGAATCCCATTTTACTTTGACTAGAACTAATCTCTTGTGTTTGAGATTCTTGATCTTTCTATCCTCAATCTGTAGGGGTCTCTCTACAAACTTAAGTTTCACATTTACCTCTATGTCCTTAAGAGGTACCACTAATGATTCATCTGTTAAGCACTTCTTGAGATTACATACATGAAATACATCATGTATTCCTGTCATTTCCTCTGGCAGTTGTAGCTGGTAAGCTACTGGTCCTATTTTTCTAATAATCTCAAAAGGTCCGACATACCTGGGGCTTAGCTTTCCCCTTTTAATAAATTTGACCACTCCTTTCCATGGAGAAACTTTTAATAATACCTTATCTCCTACTTGAATTTCCAACGGTTTTCGTCTGTTATCAGCATAACTCTTTTGACGACCGCGTGCTGCTTTTAGTCTTTCCTTGACTTGAATAATCTTGTCAGTTGTTTCTTGTACTATCTCTGGTCCAGATAGTTGCTTTTTTTTCCAATTTCTACCCAACAGACTGGAGTTCGGCACTTTCGTCCATAAAGTGATTCAAATGGTGCAGCATTGATACTGGTATGATAGCTGTTATTGTAGGAAAATTCTATTAATGGTAAATGATCGTCCCAATTTCCTCCGAAATTAATTACACAAGCTCTAAGCATATCTTCCATTGTCTGAATTGTCCTTTCGCTTTGTCCGTCCGTTTGAGGGTGATAAGCAGTGCTTAGATTTAACTTGGTTCCCATGGCTTTTTGAAAACTAGTCAAAAAAATGAGAAGTAAAATGGCTATCTCTATCAGAAACAATAGATAAAGGAATTCTGTGTAATGAAACTATTTCATTTACATATAACTTGGCTAATTGTTCCATACTGAAAGTTTCCTTCATTGGTAAGAAATGAGCAGACTTGGTTAATCTGTCTACAATCACCCAGATTGTATCATTACCTTTTCGTGTCTTGGGTAATTTAGTAACAAAGTCCATTGTTATCAATTCCCATTTCCATATCGACATTTCTAGTTGCTGTAATAAACCTGAGGGTTTTTGATGTTCAGCTTTAACTTGTGAACATGTTAGACACTTGGCAACATAAGTTGCTATATTCTTTTTCATTCCTATCCACCAGAAATTCTTTCTTAAATCTTGATACATTTTATCATTACCAGGATGTATCGTATACTTAGACTTATGGGCTTCTTCTAAAATTCGGTGGCGTAGGTTTCCTTTTTTGGGTATCCAGATCCTTTTCTTATGGAATCTCCAAATTCCATCTGTTCCCTGTTCTGATTCCTTATTTATTCCTTTTAATTTTTCAGTATCGTCCTTGATTACTGATTCTTGTACTTCTTTAATTTGCTCATTTAAATCTATCTGCAGATTTAATTTGAGAGAACGCACTCGTCTTGGCTTTTCATGATACTTTCGACTTAAAGCATCAGCTACTACATTAGCCTTTCCTGCATGATACTGGATATTACAATCATAATCACTAAGAATTTCCATCCAACGTCTCTGTCTCATATTTAACTCTTTTTGCCCGAAAACATATCTTAGACTCTTATGATCGGTGAAAATGGTAAACTTGCTACCATAAAAGTAATGTCTCCAAATTTTAAGGGCAAAAATTATGGCTCCTAACTCTAGATCATGAGTTGTATAATTCTCTTCATGATTCTTAATTTGTCTAGATGCATAGGCTATAACTTTTTGACGTTGCATCAACACACATCCATAACCTAACTTTTTTTTGGGTAATCCATAACCTAACTTAGAAGCATCACAATAGACTATAAAGTCTTCAGTTCCTTTTGGTAACGCGAGTATGGGTGCGTTGGTTAATCTTTGCTTAAGAATTCTAAAAGCTTCTTCTTGTTTTGGTCCCCACTCAAACTTAACTGATTTGCAGGTCAGTTTCGTTAAATGAATAGTATTCTAGAAAAAATCTCGGATAAACCGTCTATAATAACCTGTCAGTCCAAGAAAACTTCTCACCTCTGTTGGTGATTCAGGGACTTTCCATTTAGTAATCGCCTTGATTTTTGTGGGATCCACATGAAGTCCTTCATGATTAACTAAATGTCCAAGAAATTGTACTTCTTATAACCAAAATTCACATTTTGAGAATTTGGCATAAAGCTTTTCTTTTCTCAGCAAATTTAAAAGTATAAACAAATGCTCTGCATGATCTTCTTTACTCTTAGAGTAAATAAGAATATCATCTATAAAGACAATTATGAATTTATCCAGATATGGTTTACATATTCTGTTCATCATGTCCATAAATGCGGCTGCGGCATTGGTTAAACCAAATGGCATGACTGTAAATTCATAATGACCGTACCTTGTTCTGAAAGCAGTTTTAGGAATGTCCTATTCCTGTACTTCAATTGATGATATCCTGAGCGTAAATCGATCTTAGAAAAGAATCGAGCTCCTTGAAGTTGATCAAACAGATCATCGATTCTCGGTAGTGGGTACTGATTTTTAATCGTGACCTTGTTCAGTTCTCGGTAATCAATGCACATACGCATTGATCCGTCCTTTTTCTTGACAAACAAGATTGGTGCTCCCCATGGCGATGAAATAGGCTGTATGAAACCTTTTTCCAAAAGTTCGTCCAATTGTTTTTTCAATTCCTACATCTTCGCTGGTGCTAAACGGTAAGGTGCCTTGGCAATCGGTGCTGTCCCTGGTAGTAGATGAATTCTGAATTCAACCTCTCTATCTGGTGGTAATCTAGGTAGCTTTTCTGGGAAAACATCTGAGAATTGAGATACTACGGGAATATCTTTCAATTCTTTTTTTTAGTGTTAATGATTATGGAAATCATATACACTAGTGATCCTTTCCATGCATAGCTTGATGTTTTCATCACAGAGATGAATTTTGTGGACCTGGTTGGCTTGTCTCCTTTAATTGTGATCTTTTCACCCTTTGGTGAACTTACTTGTATTGACTTTTGATCACATAGAATACTGGCATGATTGGCTACTAACCAATCCATTCCTAACACGATATCAAATCCTGCCAGATTTATTGGATAAAGGTTAGCAATAAATTTATGGTTTAAAATTTCTATTCTTGCTCCCTGCAAGATTTCAGTAATCTTAATGGATTCTCCGTTTGCTGTTTCTACCAGACATTCTTGTTGAAGTTTAGTTAATGGTTGATTGAGAAGTTGCAGAACGAAGTATTAATAAAACTTTGGTTTGCACCAGAGCCAAATAATACTTTAGCAAAAACATCATTAACCAAAAACATACCGACAATCACGTCCGGAATCATCTTGGCTTCTTCAGCAGTCAGAACAAATGCTCTGGCTTTTTTGGTAGTTTTGCTGTTTGTGGCTAGAGCTAGTTTCGGACAGTTCGGTTTGATATGCCCCGTCTCTCCACAGTTGAAGCATAGCTTATTGATGGGTTTCTTCCTGCAGTCTTCTTCCTTGTGTTCAAATATTTTGCAGAAGTTGCAGTATATGATGCATCTTCCTGAATTCTTTTTCTTGCAGTACTTACAGTAAGGTGCAGAAGTAGAACCTGTACCTTTCCCATGGTTGGAATTACCGTAGCGAAATTCCTGGGTAAGTTTTTGGGCTAGGTTCTTTCTCTGGTTTTCTTCTTGCGTACGTACTAATTCACCAGTCAAGGTATTTGCTAATTCTACCACTTCTTCTATAGTTTGTGGTCTAGCTTCCTTGACTACATGTCTAATCTCACTAATTAATCCCCATATGTAACGAGAGATTAACACTGGTTCTGGTGAAGCTAGGGTTGGCACTATTCTAGCATATTCGAAGAATACAGTATTGTAACCCTTGCAGTACACTCCAGTCATTCTAAGGTTTAATAATTTATTGGCAATTTGTTCCTTTTCATTGGGAGGACAGAATTTTCTTTCAACCATGTTCATAAAGTCCGTCCATTCTATATTATAAACTATGTCACTTCCCCTAGACTGGAGAATAGTATTCCACAATTCTAAGGCTGCATTCTTAAATAGATTAGAAGCAAACATAATCTTATCTTCCTCTGCACATTTGCTTATTTTTAAGACTGCTTCTGTCTTTTCTATCCAACGTAGAGCTGCAATGGCTCCTTCATTGCCAGAGAATTCTAATGGTTTGCAAGACTAGAATTCTTTGTAACAACAACCATATGACATGGTTCTTCTTCTTTTTGGAATAGGCAATTGGAGTGGCGGTCCATTATTCATGCTATGACTGGGTTCAGTAGGTGGTCGTTTACTTCCACTATTAGTTTTATTATTTTCTGCTTCCTTAACAGTCTTGATAATATATGGCATAGCGTCTATAATTCCTTGTACTACTATGTGTTGGATGGCACTGTTATCTATTTGGTTCCCATTATTATCGTTATTCTGGTTTTCCTGTTTTACTTCATTGTCCATCTGGATTACAAACATTTATCTGGTATTAATATCACAGAATAAGATTTAATTACAAACAATCACACAAACAAATTGATCAAAATCGTCGAGCATTGCGACATTTACTCTTTTTCATATATATATATATATATATATATTACAATCTACAACTAGAATTGAAACATACTACTAGTTATGCATCAATAGGTATCAAGTTATTTATTTTAGTGGATTTGATTTTTTTCTACTACTACACACATTTATATATTATTATTATTATTATTGCTAGGGTTGGTTCCAGTATTGCATCTCTCGCTCGTCGTATTTCCACACGAGCTTCTCTCCTATTTGTTTTATCCTCTCTCCCTCCTCTACTAACTCCTCACCAAAGGTATGTAGTTCCTGCACATTCTCCTCACTCATAGATGGTAGTGGTGCGGGTACTGGGTCAGGGTACTGAGGTATAGGTTCTCCGTATGGGTATGGGTCACCTAACACACTTTGAAAATATGGGTCGTTATTCCAAAATGGATCTGCGGGATTAAGGTTGGTATACTGTGCTATGGGATCTGGCATTGGTTCCCCCTGTGGATAGAGTTCCTGATAATCCCTATGGTCATCTTCCAATGGATCATATGCTAAAGGATGGGGTGCTGGGATTCATGGTATCTCGTTTGGGTCAAATGCTGGTATGGGAATCTGATCTCCTTGGTTAGGTTCTATTTCCATTGGTTGGGTGGGGAATAGTGGCAATGGTTGTGGTGCAATTATCTGATCTAGGTTTGGATCTGCTGCAGTGGTGGCTAGTATATGAAAGTTTGCCAACCGTCTATTGACTATGTCTTGGGTCTGGGCGTTCATTTCTCTATTGGCTGCTGCTAATGCCCTTTGTTGTTGCAATTTTCTCATTCGCTTCCTTCGCTCATGTGCTCCCCGACTGAACCATCCTCTCTTTTTCGAAGGGAATGGTTCCTCGGATTGCGCCTTAAATATGAAGATTCCTTCTTCAGTGTCAGCAGAATACCCCAAAGGAGTAGGCTGTGATGAAGTTCCTTCACTTTTGGGAGAACTAGCTAGGTGACGATAGGCGTTAGACGTACCTTGATCACTCATACTGTAAACTAATAAATTGTCAAATAACACAAAACAATAATATACAGATATACACATAATCACGTAGATTATTTCCTAACATAAATGATAAAATTTTGGTGTCAGCAGAACACTTTCGTGGCTTAAATCAGTGGTTGTTGCTCTGATACCACTCTCTGTCGCAACCTCTGACCCCTATCCCGGGAGCGGGCGGCCGCGAGGATAGTATCAGTGGTATTCGTGTTTATTAATTTGGCAGCGGAAAATACATCAGGACCGTAGTTAGGAAATAGTTTATCAGAGTAAAACACCACACTTTTATAAATAATAAATACATGGGAAAAAAACCCAAGTTTCCATTATAAATATATTTATAGGGATAAATCCCAATTTATTGAAATAAAACTTCTTTCTTGTTTAGATAACTTTTATAGCCACTTTTCCAAGCCTTCAGTGCTCTCTAGCTGGCTTCTATTTGGCTTTCACATTTTGTTACCTGAAACGCGTTTTAAAAAGTTTTATCAGCAAGAAATACTGGTGAGTGCATCCCATTTTAATTAAAATAGGATTTTATATCTTTATAGTATTAAGAGCGATTACAATGTTTTTATCTACCCAATTACCACCCACGGTACTGTCAATCCTGACTTGTGGTCATGCTACTACTCACAGTATAGTAACAAGTAATGTATACAAAACTCCAACATACCGACAGTAATTGTAGAATACATGACTCAATCACTGCTAAATATACTTTAAAACAATTGAGGTTTTGTAAAAACAGTTTACAAAAAGTGAATGTACTCACATTGCTATTTTAGATAATACTACTGCTTGCTGGTGACTTCCTGGTTATAATCTATTAAAATAAACAATGCACACGTGTTAGTAAGATAACCCAATTTACATTAGCTATACCCCCAAGACAGAACTCCAATGACCGAGTCTGGCAAAGCCTTGACATGCGTTACGGAGCTCTAGATCAATCGGGCAGAGTAACTAATATGTAACCGAGGGTTATAATACTTACAACGAGGCAGAGCTTCGCTTTTTAGTGGGTATAATGCCCATGTATTACTTTTACTATTCAGAAATTGAGAGAGAAATTTCAGATTTGAGCGATTTGAAACTAAACGTCGAGCTCCTATTTATAGGGTCTGATCAGGGGGTTGTTGCGCCCCGCGAGAGATACAAGAGGGGGCTTCGCGGCCCGCGATGCTCTAGACTAGGGTTATAGGCTTGGTGGATCATTGGTATAGGTTCAACACGCGTTGGCCACGTGGCGGACTGGGGTGCCGCCTGGTGGCACCGGGTCGCGGCCCGCGAAGACGTGTTCTACGGGAGTCGCGCCCCGCAAGGACCTTATTTATTTGTTTTTATTTGATTTTTATAAATATAAAGGTATTTTGGGCTTATTTCTTGTGTACGGGGTGTATTTTAGTACGTATAGGACATGTTTAAGGGTTTTAGGAGAGTTGTTATATTTATATAATTTATAAATTCTTATTATTATCTGTTTTCTTGACATCTTTGTATTAATTGGGGTTTTGTTTATTCTATGATAATTATCGTTTGTTTATATGCATGGATTGAATATATAAATATTTCTCTAGCAAAAGATATGTTCCTAAATTAATTAGGATTGTTGGGATTTTTTTTATTAGCTGGAACAATTATCAATGATATTTGTTTTGCTATGTTATGTTTTAAAGGCTTGGAAGAAAAATATCTTGCTGCTATATGTATTTATCTCTAACCTAATTAAACATTAATTTCGTTTCTTAAATCCCACGATAGATATGGATCTATTTTCATACGTGCCTTGTATAAGATTTGAATAAATACAAAATTTTAGTGTGAGCTACTAATAATATAGAACATATACAATAAAAGATATTTGATACACTTAGAAAGATTTAACAATCTATATCTATATTTATAGATAATCATTAAGTTTGAATTTATACGTATAATCCCTAACTTTATTTATTTTATCATGATAACTTTATTGGGTTAATAATTTGTAAGTTGTATAATGTGACAACCCGAGTTTTCAAGGTCTCTACTCGACTTAATACTGGTTCACTAAGTGTTGTTTGTATATTTATGTGTGGTGTGCATTATTAGTGGGTACATAGTACATGTTTGGTATATTTATTATAAAAAAAATGGAATTATGTGATATATATGTTCTGTGTATTAATATATGTTGAGTGTAATGTGGAATGAATGTGCAATCTTTGACCAAACACCCTCTAGCCGAAAACCCCCACCCACGAAATCACCTCCATCCGAAAACACCTCCCTCACGAAAACACCTTAGTGTTTTCGTCAACTTTGGGTCAGCGAAATCAAATGGGCCTTAGGCCCAGCACGATCAGTTATATATTTTGGTTCAACCCTTACGTGAATCATAACTTGCAAACCCTAGTTCCCTTCCGTTTCTCCTTCTTGATTGCTCGACGACAGCAGGCATACCCCCCTCTCGAAGTATCATTCTACTTGATAAGACTGTGGTTAGTGAATTTTTATTCGTGTTGAATCTCGCCCGTTTGATCTTGTTATATGTGAAGTTTATACAAATGCTATATAACGATGAGATTATATGATTGGCTTGTGAAATTAAATGTTGTTTTAGGAAGTTCATGGCTGATTAATATGCATGTGACTTGTCTCGAAAATGCAACCAAAGTAGATAAAGATTTACTTCATGAATTGTCGGCCACTTTGTTCTTGTCTTGCATGTGCATTTAAGATTTGATATGATGACTGCAAGTGCTCTCGTAAATAGGGATTAGACTTTGATAATCATCGACTTGCTTTTGATTTGGTCTGGTATAAATGAGTTATGATAAATAGTGATATAACAGTGTACTTAATGGGGTACCCGTGAATTTGATTAATAGTGATGTTAGTGGTTAGTTCATGATTAATGAATATGTATGAATTAGAATGTATGTTAGGTGGTCACTTGATGAACTACCCATTTGTTGGAAAACACTCATGTTGATTAATCTGAGCCAAATATTGTTTGTTGGTTGTTGCTTAATGTAATTCGAGGAAAAATGGTAAGGGTTACGAGGGTAACGGTGGGCTATGTACGTTGGGCCTTAGGAATTATCGGGACTATGGGACACGAATGATAAACGAAGCCGCACACTGGTTGAATGTTCGTTATTAGTTGCTACGTGATTAATTGGAACTTGGTATGTGTAGTGCAACTTTGTATGTGTGGAACCTAGTACGTAAATATACTTTAATAACGGAGATTCGTAACACAATTAAGTGATATACCATGCCTATTGTTAGGCATATACTATTTGTGATTTTGTGAAGAGGTATGTTGCCAATTGCATTGTACGGACAACTGATACAACATGTATGTTAGTATGTGCGTTATTTATACATTGGACTATGTGGTATGTGAATAGGGAATATGTGAATTAATCATGCGTGAAACATCTAGAGTTTGTGCACTCGAAACTGACTGTTACTGGTAACCATGTTAGGATGTTTGTGACAGACTGTTAAACAAGTATCTAGTCATACCGAGCAAACCAAGGTGAGTTCACACTCTTACCAAGGCATGGGATTCCCGGGGTTGGGAATGGGATTGAATGATTACTTGTACTTACATCACTACTAAAATACGTACCACTGACCTCGTTAGGTGTAGGACACCTATAGATACAGCTAGACTAGTAAAACACGGGAAGCCCCCACTAATCTTCGCACACATGTCTGTGAGACCGCGATACAAATTCTAATCTTCGCAAACATGTCTGTGAGACCGCGATACGAATACTAATCTTCGCAAACATGTATGGGAGACCGCGATACAAATACAAATACAACTAGTCTAGGATACATGGGAAACCCCCACTAACCTTCGCACACATGTCTGGGAGACCGCGATACGAATTAATACGATACCTGGTACAAGCGAACAAATGATTTACGAACGAATACTATAACTAAACAACCAACTGTGAACTCGCTCAACTTTGTTGTTGACTCGTTGTTACATGCCTTGCAGATCGTTAGGTACTCATGGAGCTTGCACGGGGAGGCACAGTCGTTATGGGACATGGATCGTGGATGCCATGTTAAACGTTTATGACATTTCAAACTTATTACTTATGTTGGGTTTTACATTTATGCTTCCGCTAAACATTGATACTATACTTTTGTTTTGAACACGTTTCATATTGTTTGGTTGAATTACATTTACTCATTACATTGTTCAATATGATTGGTGGCTTGATCCTGGTCATGTCACGCCTCCATGCGGTGATACTCCGCGTGTGGATTTTGGGGGTGTGACATATAATACGTGAATATGTTAAATATATGTGAGGTAAAGACGTTTTTTTAATTGACAAGTTATAAAGAGAATGAGAACTTTGATAGTGGTATTTATTATAATAAATATTTGTATATATAGTATACGTATGATAGGATAATACATTAACCATGATGTCTCTTTGCTTATAAGAGACTAAAAAAACCATAACAATTTATTATAACTCATTTTATACGGTGACATTTTAGAACACCAGGTGTTATATAATTTTTTACATATGCATTTTATCTGCTATTATTTATTTGTTAGATAGTATGGAGCAAAACAACTAAATCAGAGTTATGGTTTATTATCATTGTCATGAAAGAGTATTAATGTGTTTAGATATGACACCTAAAGTGTAACACTCTCTAAATCTCATTATAATTTGTGAGAGGTTGATATATATTTTAGACGACAATTCTTACATGACTCGGTTATGTAACTATCTCTCTAGTTATATTATGTGGAAAGAAGAGTATTTATAAGGAAAAATTGATAAAAGATTTCCATTTGTCACACCTAAGATATGTTCCTAATGTAGCAATATCATTAAGAGAGTATGAATAGTTTGAAATGGTTTCATACCCGTGTGATTGAGTAAAGAAAGAAAATGAAAATCCATGATAGTTTTCAGATTTATCTTATTCCCTTAAGTAAATGTGATTACATATTGATCATTGTAAAGGGAGTGATCATGGAGACAATTGGGAAACTTATAATGATGAGATCGATCATTTATAATTGTAATGATGGTCATGTTAATAATGAGATAGACCACCAAAAATGGCAACTAAGGATTGATTATATAACATAATGGTGTGAACCTTGAAGTTATAATACATTCTCTTGTATCTTACGTTTTGTATTACATACGTGCAAATAATACGTATATGATCTTAAACCAGGAGTCTATGGATCATATTTATTCAATTAGTTAGCATGATCGGTTAGACCACACCGAGTCATTGATGATGTGAAACTTAATGAGGAGCGTTAGCTTATTCCTAAAAATTAAACATGTCATGTTTGCTCTCAAGAGAAGTTAATTATTTACCAACCAAAGTAGGGTGTGAATCCCTAAATAAACTGGAATGAATAAAGGATGTATATCCAAACATGATACCATTTAGTGTTTTTTTAAATCGATACATTGTCTAAATGGTTATCAAATCCACAACCTGAAGTTTGTGTGATTGTTGCTTAGCTAATGTGATAGCAAGCATATTATTCCAGACTGTTATTTATGATTATTGGAATAAGTGTTGAACATCATATAGCTTATGTTTACATAAGAATTTCTTTGTTGAGACGATCACTAAATATTCAAAATTGATTGCAAAACAAACGATTATAAGAGCAACAACTCATTTGGGTACATGCGATTTTATATGTACAACATTAATTCACATCAAGCCAACAAGTCATAATACTTTCTCCCTGTATCGTTGGTTTTTGGTCAGGAACCAAAGATGTCCCATCAAATATTTTGGTTGTGCGACATATGTTGAAATTGATCCACCACGATGCACAAAAATGGTACCCTAAAAAGTGGTTGGGAATATATGATAATGAATAGAGTCATTGACGAGATATTTAGTTACGACTCAATTATATGATATCCATATCAATGGATTAACATTCCCAACATCATGGGGAGATAAAAAGCAGTTGGAAAAGAAATGAGTTGCTATGAATTATCATTGATCCTAAAAAACTAAAAGTGTGAACCAAAAGTTCAGATAACAACTCATTTACAAAGATTAGCGAATCTATTACCAAACACATTCACTGAACTTAAAGAGGTGCTTTATATCACATATGCCAACTGCTAATGCTCCAATTAAGATGAGTGTCCCAGAAGGACAACCATATATTTGTGATGGGTCTATTGCACGTCTAATGCGTGGTAGACTAATCGATTCCAATAATAAAATTTCTCAAAAGTTGGAGCAAGTAATTAAGATGGTCAAGTCGTGGTTATATTAATAGGGTCTCCTGAAGAGACATTAGATATGATGGTTCAAGAAGAACCCCAGGTACCTGAAAATAAAGAGATCTCGTTATATTGTATCATGTCTATGAAATATATGGAATCGAAACAAAATCGACGTCGTCATACTTTTGTATATAATATAGCGCTTGAAATGATAAAGATCAAAATGATCTGCCTATGAGAAATGATTGGCCAAAATGGAAAGACACAAATGAGGCAGAGTTTAATTCTATATTAAAAATGAAAAGTTTTCGGACCAACAGTCCGTACAACTGAAGTTGTAAAACATATTGGATACAAATGGGTCTTTTATGTGAATCATGAATTGAAATCAAATTAAGCAATATAAGACAAAATTGGTGGCACAAAATATTTGCAAAGACCCATGATTGATGATGAGGAGACACATTCTCCAGTGGTGGATGCATTGACTTTCCAATATCTTATTAGTCTGGTAATATAAAGAGAGAATTGACATGCGTATTAGAAATGTTATGTATCATTTTGATACTGAAAATTTACCTGAAAGTCCTTAATGGATTTAAATTGTCAAATTCATGTATATACTATCGAATTGAATATGACTTGAACTCCGCATGAGTATCCTAAAGCAATTGAGTGCTTAGAAGGTTAACTGAAACATCTTATGAATGTAATTCTTGTGTAGCAATAAACATACATAGAAAAACATTGTGATTATAGCATTTCAATGTACAGTGTACAAGCATGGTACAATATGAATTTTACAAATGAAGCAAGTGTTCAAGACATCCTTGCATATAATATAGAAATCAATAAGGAGGTTTATGTAACAGAACTCCTAAAAAAGTATATGCACATACGTTGTTCAAAGTGAAAAGAAGTATGTGAATGATGGTAAATACCTGAAGCACTGGTTTCAAAACCTCATGAATGTATCTTTATAAACTTAAAAAGATAGTGTGGATAAAATAGTTGGGTTGGGTGTTGTACAATTCATGAGATATTCTGATAAAGAGCAATATGAGTTTGATAATATTATCCATCTTTATCAAAAGTCCTTTCCTAAAGTTCACTATGATCGCAGTTTAAAGTGATGATGTCTACGCACTATCGAGAGAAATTGTCAAGATTTTAGAGGGGGAAATTCTGAATGACCCTGGCACAGTCTAGTTACTACTCAACCTGCAGTTCGAGTATATTTGTGATCGTATTGTTATCCATCGATCAAACTACAACTAGAAGATGCTGGGACATTTTAGTATGGACAAAGCTCAACCTTAAAGTATGTTAAAGATTGTTCAGTCACTTGTTATAAGAATGACTATTATCATCTCGTACCAAAGTAGAGATTTTCAGTCTAGAAGTACCATAGTTATGCATATGTGCATTAATATGTTTTACTAGATATGTATGTTTATAATATCTTTCAGTTGAGCTTATTGTCATGATATAACCTTTGTCAAGCGAAGAGACATTGGAATGAGTTCAAAGAAATATTTCAGGTATAAACGATATTTGATTATATTTTACTAACCCATCAAAACAAGTTTGGTTAGTCTTGTAGATGCAGGAATGTAATAAAACACAATCGTGGACATATTATATTTTTTGAAAGGAGGCACCTAAAGTTTCGTTAGAAGATTATACAACAATGCTCAACATAAAGAATTGCACATTAAGGGATCGAGTGACAAATCATTAGCTACAAAAGATTTCAAGGAAGATGGACACACGTCACTTAAATGATACATGTTAAAATGAGGGGGAGACTTATTCAAGTTGCATTCTTTTTCCCTTGACTAAGTTTTGTCCCATTGGGTTTTCTTAGTAAGGTTTTTAATGAAGCAACATACATGATCCAGAAGTATCAGGGGGAGATAATGCGCATTACACGCTGCACTCTTTTTCCCTTAGCTATGGTTTTGTCCCACCGGGTTTTCCTAGGAAGGTTTTTAATGAGGCAACATCAAGCGTATTATGTTGATAACCAAGGGGGAGTGTTATGAATATATTTATTAGACAAAATTGCAGAAAACAACCTTTATGTATACCCCAAACTGCACTTTATACCTTTCACTATGAAATCCGCCAAAACCAACCTTTACGTTCATGTTTTGTTACACATCACAACCTTTACACCAAACATAGTCAAAAAAGTCAGTTAAGTTGCCCCATGTGCGATGCATGTGAGGGCGTATATGTCTTTTCCTTTGACCCCTTTTACAATGAATATTATATTTAAACCTTTTATTTATTTCCTTCAAAAACATCATCATCAAGAACATCATCATCTGAAACCCAGATCTTGATCAACATCAACTTCTTCATAAAAAGTCTTATAAACCCTAGAATTTCAAGACACCATGTCTCCTTTAAATCTTAATGAAATCAAGCAGGTCTTGGGTGCAAATTGTGTAACTTTTCAAGACTACCAAAACCCTTTAAACAGAATTTCGAAATTCATCATTGTTTGGGAGATTTATGCACCTCTTTGGTCCGAAAATTTGAAGCTTTTTGGTGGGTTTTTGCAAGCACAAAACTGCAAAACCGACGGCGGACCAAAATGTTTGAGATTTGCCATTCTTTAGGAGGGGAACAAGATCGGGAATGGGTACCCTTTTGATTTCGAAGATCAGGGAGGAATACCCAGATCGAACCATGTTGACCTTCTCTGTTTTTCCCTCACCAAAAGTGTCTTTGAAGAGGTGTTTGTGTATACAGTGGGAAAGTGGAAGCAAATTGAGGAGGAGAAAATGGGGTCGTTTTAATTAGGGCAATTGGGTTTTGGGATGTATGGATCCAGAAGATGATGAAATATTGATGTTAACAGGCAAGATGATGGGGATACATTAATTTTTATTTAATTTAGAAATAAAAGGGGTCAAAGGAAAAGACATATATGCCCTCACATGCATCGCACATGGGGCAACTTAACTGACTTTTTTGACTAGGTTTGGTGTAAAGGTTGTGATGTGTAACAAAACATGAACGTAAAGGTTGGTTTTGGCGGATTTCATAGTGAAAGGTATAAAGTGCAGTTTGGGGTATACATAAAGGTTGTTTTCTGCAATTTTGTCTATTTATTATTAATGTGGTTATCAACACCTAAAATAAATTAGGTTTGTTCCACAAGTTTTCCTATATTATATATAGTCTCATGTATCTCTTGTAATATACACCTCAATCAATAAGAGCAATCTCTTTCTCCATATTGTTCTTTATATTCCTTTTGCTATTAGGCTAGTTTCACAACAGATTTCTCTTTTTGTGCTTATTAAAAAATAGAATCGTAACAAAGTTAAGCCTAAAATAACATTGACTAAGGGGCTGTTTGACAACTTCTGAATGGTTAAGTGCTGTCTGAACCACTAAGTGCTGAACCAGTAAGAGGTCTGAACCATTAAGAGCCAGCCAGTATAATGCTTAACCATTCAGAGACAAATGTCTGAACCATTCAGACATCTGCTTACGAAACAAACAGTCTAAACCATTAAGTGTTGAACTAGTAAGAGGTCTGAACCATTAAGAGGTAAACAAACAGCCCCTAAAACAATGTTTTTATTAATAATGGGATTGAGCATCTCTTACAAATAAAATAGTTATATTGGATATAAATACCCTCAACTTTCACCAATAGGTCAATAGCATTCTAAACTTTCAATTTATACCACAACACTTCCAACTTTCAACTTATTTTACTATAAAACTTCCAAGCTAACTGAACCCTAACCCAGTTAGCTGATGACATGCCACATCACTAATCAAGTGCCACGTCAGCAAAAGCACGTCATATGACACATCAGATGCCACGTCAACAGAAGTGCCATCAGCAAAAAATGCCACACAGATGTCACATCAACAAAAAAACTTAGTTATGATTTAGTTAGTTTGAGAGTGACAAGTTGAGGATTGGAAGTGTTGTAGTATAAATCGAAAGTTAACAGTATTATTGGCCAAATGATGAAAGTTTGTAATAAAATATATGTTAAATGCTTAAAATAATTAACTATAGCATGCTAATAATTAATTGTATAGTCATATATTCATACCTACCTTTTTAAACATCACATATATTTTATTCATTTTATTTCAGTAGAAATATTACAAAACCACGACCACTAGTCCACAACCTGCAAGCAGGGGGGACCTAAAATCCATTGACGGTCTAACCCGATCCACCAATATTAATAAGCCCTATAAATTTAATTTTATAAGGGTGTACGGGGCGTTCGCGGGGAAGGGGTGCGGTGACCCTAGTCCCCGATCGGGAACACCGCCGCCATCAACGCGGGGACCCGAATCGGGGGGTGAGATCGGTGGGAACTTACCGCTTGTTTGTGCACGACATTCGAGGAACGGTCATATGCAACGGTCGGATTTAAAAAAAAAAAAAAAAAATTCACTTTTCTAAAACATATATAAATAACCATCCCATTCACTCCATTTTTTTTATACTCAAACCACTACACCACTTTAATTTTTATACTCTCCAACTACACCACTTCACTTTATTTTTTATACTCTCCAACCACACCTCCTTCACACCGAGCAATGGAGAACCAACCCCGCGAGGCGAAGAAAAAAACTAAGGGACGGGGCTCGCAACCGTCTCGTGGTGGTTCGAGCGGTGCAAGTGCTCAACCACAACCCCCTTTCGGATACACTTCACAACCCCCGTTTTTTTTCCAACAACCTTCACACCCCTCGTTTTACAACACCCAACAACCCAATTTCGGGTATTTTCAAAATTTGTTATCAATGGACGCTCCTCAATCCCCCGCCTTCGACCCATATGCTTTTTATACACTTTTTCAACTTATTTTTTTTAACACTTATTACTTTATTTTTATTATTGTATAATATGTAGGATCGCACACGAGGGAGCGGATGCAAGGATTTCGACGTGATGGCAGTCGCGTTAAAAGATTTTAAAGAAAAATATCCGAACGGTTTTCAACATATCGAGGCGTGGGAGGTCGTTCGAAGTCACGAGAAATGGGCCCAAGTCCCATTGTTGGGTGAGGAAGGTGAAGGTTCGGCACATAAAAGAAAACCCGTTGAGGTGGACCCTTCGATACCGGATATGAACGAAGACCCCTCGCCACAAAGACCACAACGGCGAGACAAGCGTCAAGCTACATCGTCCGAGGGAAGCTCGGCCGAGTTGGCGGCACAATTCAAAGAGTACACCGCCATGAAAGAAAAGAAAACCGCGATTGAATATAAGGCGGCTGAATTGAGGATGAAAAGAGAGGAGCAGGCTCTCGAGCTCATATCGGAACAACGCGAGACGATGAAAAACTACAATTACGATCGAGATATGGAAATATTCATCAAGCCGCACGACGATGTTCCGCCAAGTATGTTGCCGTTCATCCTCGCCCGAAAACGCGACATCGCTAAGAAGTACGGGTGGCCAATCGATTTCTAAAATTATTATTTTCTAGTTTGAATGTAATTTTTATTTTCTAGTTTGAATGTAATTTTAATTTTCTAGTTTGAATGTAATTTTTTTTCTAGTTTTAATGTATTTTCTAGTTTTAATGTTATTTTTATTTTGTAGTTTTATTTTGTTAAATTTTATTTAATTTTTATTAATATTTTTTTATAAACATGCATAATTTCAACAAATAAAAAAAAAAAAAAAAAAACAAACCAAGTCACCTAAAGAGGGGAGTGCCGCCATCAAAATGGGGTGTTAGGGGAGTTTAAGAGGGGAGTTGACGTGGCACAAGAGGATTGGTTGGGTGTAAGAGAGGGGACTCACCTCTTAGGTGAGTGCCCCTTACACCCTAAAATGTGATTCCTACATAACAAGAGCTCATACACAACAAACAACTATGGATAAATTCACCCTTAAATTCAAAAAGAAAAAAAAAACCATTTAATACTTAAAAGTAGAATGTTAAAAATACAATTATTTGTATGTAGGAATATTTCTAGATGTCTCTATACCATTATATCAATAAATAACAAAAGTATACCTTTATATCTATGTAGACCATGATATGTATGTAGGAATATTTCTAGATACCATTATATCAATGTATATATGATAAAAAAGAAAGTGAATGAATAGTGAATGAACAAATTGATGAGCAAATGGTATCGGGTATAGGTACCGGTCTCAAATTTACTAAACCGGTGTATTTTTGGTACCGGTTCTACACAGGTATTCACCGGTACCGAACAGTACCATACTAGGTATATTCGGTACCGGTACCCACTTTTGGGGATTTCGGTAACGGTATTTTCGGTACCGGTTGGTACCGAGCTCATCAAATCCTCTAGCAACGTAGCAATGCAAGTAATTGTACCGTTTATATTACTTTTCATACACACAGTAAGTAAACTGTATTTCGTTTGAATGAAGTTTTATATACACAACAACTTATTTTGCTTTCTTTTTTGTTTTTTTCTGTAATGAATGAATTGTAGCATGTAAAATTAACTTGGATATTTAGAAAATTGATGAGCAAATCGTATCAAATCCTGTAAACAAACCGGTATCGTATCGGTACTAAATTTACTATACCAAATCATTTTCGGTACCAATTTGTTACCAACCTTTTGGCGTTTTTAGAATCGTTACTTTCGTTTCGACACCGGTCTAGCACCATACCTGTATTTATTGATTTTTACCTTCAAATACCATACCGTATTGTACCGAGCATTTTCGGTGCCGGTACCTAATTTCGATGATTTTCCGGATCGGTACTTTCGCATCCATATTTTAACGTGTTAGCACCGTAATAACTGAAAACAACCGAATTTCCAACGTGTAGGACGTGTGGGTCCTATTATTATATATTAGGTTATTTAAAATCGTTTTTTTATGACGGAGTGCTATTCTTACCACGTCATTTTATTTATGTTTTGATATTCGGTATCTGTTTGCCGTTGCTGACACGCCTTTTTTAGTCATTGGGTCCCGCCGCAACGCGCGTGCGGAAAATAACTAGTAAGTAACAAAACTATACCTTTATATCTATGTAAATCATGTAAATACTTTATTTATTCACTTACTTTGTATTTTTTTCGCGCTTATAATCAAGATCTCTAAAAAATAACAAGTGCGCTAAGTATTTATAGTTTCGAAGAAAACTCAACGGTTATAACTTAATCATGATTTTTAGTAAGTTTTAATTACTATAGAATTATATATATGTGCCTTTCATAAACAAATTATAACTTAATCATGATTTTTTTAGTAAGTTTTAGTTACTATAGAATTATATATCATAAATATAAATGTCAAATGACTACATTAATGATGAACATTTAGGCCATCTATAATGATTTAACACCGTTGCCAACGTGGTAACGGTTTGGACGTGAGCGAGCATGAAACATTGTCACAAGAGGGCGTTATGAGCTCTTCGTGAATGAAGTAACAAGCGTAAAGAGATTTGTCTTGTGTAATTCTTTTTGGAGCCAATAAAATCTCTTCATTTAAAGAGGGTGTGGTTTTGGGTTAATGCATTACACATAATCTTATACAAACATATTTTGATGATATATGAATAAACTCTATAATTTTATTTTAAACCTATTTTGACTGATACATAGTATTAATTTTACCCCCTATAATTATAGCGGCAGTGTTTTTTGCAATAATGATGTCGTGGTTGGATAGTCATGGTTGTAATTTTAATACATTTTGTAAAGGAGGCAGGCAGTCACTTCTGCTTCTCAATGGCCCCATCACCATTTGTTTCATTATTAGACCATGTGTAGTGGGGCGTTTTTTTTAAAAAAAATTCAAAAAAAAAAAAACGTCCGAAAACGCCCATGCACCATTACATGGGGCGTTTTTTTAAGCAAAAAATCAAAAAAAGCCCCTTTGGCGTTTTTTAAACCACGCCCAACACCCTTCTCTTTGTCCAATCAGATTTCATCTCCCCTTATCCTATCCAATAAGATTTTTTTTTCTTTATTTTATTTAATGCCCCAATAATGCCCCAATAATGCCCAATAATGCCCCATCACCACTACACCCATTTTAGAAAACGCCCAATAATGCCCCTTTGCTGACTGGACCGCCACATGGCGTAAAATGACCACACTTGGGGGCATTATTTTCCCCTTCCACTACACATGGTCTTAGCAAAATTTATTTCATTTTCATATGCTACAGTTATAGAAACAATATTTTAATAGTTTCAGAAATAGAAAATTAAATAAACAATATCTTAATAGTTTCAGAAATAGAAAATTAAATGTGGCACCCACAAAAGATTCGAGATTAATTTTTTTTTGAAAGATAGGCGATATAATTAGAAAAGAGGCTAAAGAAAGGTGCTCAAGCCAAAGACAGTACAGACAGGAACAAGGAAAAAACATACAGAAAAGATAGCAAAACTACAAGTTACAAGGGAACTTAATTAAAAAACATACTATATAGATAGTGACAGATTCAGGATTTTTTTTCATTAGTGTCCATTTTTTTCGGTGTTAAAAATTTTCATAACAAAACGTTAAAATTTCCGGGTTATAGCGAGGTTTGAACTAGATTAAAAAAAGAAAAAAAAAGAAAAACAACCTATACAATGATTGAACCCATGACCTCTTGTTAGTAAGAGAGAAATTTGCCAATACATCAAATTTCATTTTCTTTCTATGGTGTACACCTAATTGTATTTATGGGGTACTTATACAACTTAATATACCGAATCTACTAATTTTTTTAAAAACATTGGGGTTCGGAGACCCCGACCCACTCTATGTGGGTCCGCCCCTGTATAGAGTAATGGAACTTAATGTAGAATATATCATATTATTTATGCTGGTAACTAGTTTATTTGATATTGACAATTGCTTCATGTGAAATCTTCATACGAGTGAAGTGGTAGTAAGCACTGAGTGAAGTGGTAGTAAGCACTTGAGACCCTTTAAGAGAGATCTCATATTCAAATTCAACCTTCACTAACATCCTTTGAATGTCATCTACACAAAGTATATCAGTTTTTATTTGATCTCATTAGTTAAACTGGCATTGGTGGTGTTCTGTGATTTTTCCGATAACATGTTCTCTTGATAAAAAAAACTACCTCATTTGAAAAAGGGAAAAAAGAAATATAAACTAGTCACTTTAAAAACATGTTACACCTTTATACTCATGATGACACAAATATATCCATATAATTGTCACACCCCTTTTTAAGGCGGAAGCACGAGGTGTGATCCTGAAAGGTTCTCATAAAATAACTCCAAGATGCCATTGACATTACATATTTAAAACATAACTTAAGTTAAGAGTTTACATCACTCGATAAATAATTGTTTGAAAAGTTTACAACTTAATTCAAAGACAAACATAAAGGTTTTGATCCTTATATCACCACACAGGATGGGGCATAACAACCAAATCCCACAAAATAGGGATAGGAGTCTTGACACAACACAACTAAAAACATAAGCGACATCCAGGAGCAAGAGTAAGACCGCACGTACATCCACTTTAGTTACCTGAAATACATGTAAGTTTTGGAAAATCGTCAACATAATGTTGGTGTGAATTCATGCAGTTTTGTGTAAAACATTTAAGCATTCGTGGTAGAAAACATGGTATGTAATCGTACTGAAACAAGTATTTCTGTAAATGTAAGGAAATCGAGATCGCTAATGGTTTGCAAGGCCATTAACATATGCAACGACATAAGAAGCATCCAAACCATAGGCATTTTTACTTGTCGATTCACGACTAGAGACACAAAAGCACTCTTGGTAAAAGTGTGGCCAAGAGTGTGGCTGCCTGAAACCCATTAGATCTAACATTTTGTTTTGTTGGACCGTTCTACGACCTTAAACCGTCAGTTAAGGATGTTCATCTCAGTTTACAGAGGCGGAATCAAAGTAAACTAAGTCATAACAGCTTTAATCCTTTTAATCTTTCTATTCTGATTGATTTGAGTGCTTGTACAAGGTTTTCTGATACAGATCCGTCAGCACTTCGTCACACGTACAATGACAACTCTATATCTCTTCAAATGACCTCACCCATATATATAGGGTGTATGATTTCGCTTGAGGATGTCTGAAGCGAAATCATATGATATTGATTTCGCTTCAAGCATACATAAACTCTCTTCAAGCGAAATCTCCAAGATTAAATCATACAAACCCTAATTTAACTCTAATGCATGTTTAATCAAACAATTCTAGACACAAGACTTGATAATGATGAAATCAGCAGACATTCAATGCACCAACAGACTCCCCCTTGGATGTTGATGAAGTCTTTGGCTTCAAGTCTTTGTCTTTAACAATCTTCAAACATTGTAAAAACTCTCATTAATCTTTAATCTTCAATCTTCCCTTTAACAGCTGATCCAGACTCCCCCTTTCACAGACTCCCCCTTTCAATATGCTAGAATCTGAGATATCTGGTTCAAGCTTTGTCAATTAGCTTCCGTGGGAATGATAAAGTCTAATCCTGTTACTCAACCAACAAACATAACCATTCTATCTTTTCAACAATAAAACACAAACTCAATCAGCTTTAACAATCCACTCAAGTACTCAGGTCCAAGTTAATGACCCTGATTACTCAATTAATCTACCAAGTCCAAATTAATGACCTTGGTTGATCTCTTGACGAATCAATACTGATTTTAAAACAACTTTTTCAAACATTTTCTGAAAATAACAAGTATCAATTTAATGAACTTGTTTTTGTCATTTCAAATAATTCAAACTTTTTCAAAGTAAGCTCTCCTCATTCTTCAGTCCAGAATCTCCTGCATCTGCTTCAAACATCTGAGAATCCAACAATCAACTCTCCACTTTGGTTTGTCTAAAATAAAGCAAACATAAAATCTTTTTGGATTTTATCAAAGTATTCTAAACTAAGAAATGAAATACAGAAAACTTAAATTGCAAAAAGTAAACAAAGTGAACTATTTACAAACATATTTTGGTAAGCGTGTCAGGGAATCATATCAGCTTTTCAGACAAAACACAAGTACCGTTAAGCTACATTACATACTCAGATTTAAACAATTTACCTCGATTGCCGATATACTGATCCATTTTAAATTTTCATACAAAATTTCAACTTATTCAGGATACGATTTAGATGAATTAAGAACTTAGATCATTCATGTGTCCCACCTCTTGAATATACTCCCGTATCCAGAATCTCAATAATCAGTCTTACAGGTGAGAATACTACAATGATATCTGTATATAATTTAGGTGTGCGAGGGCCGAGGGATCTCAGATCGATACTTCCGTATACGCAGAGAGATATCAGCTTCGACTTTTCGGTGTGTCCCCTTTAGAGGATCTTTTTGCTTACAACAGCAGCATATATCAATCTTATTGTTTCAGCATGCTGAGGGTGTAATGCTGTGTTTCAAGCATTGAAGCAAGTATTAGCCAGGGACTAGGTCAGAACTACCGTTCAGCAGAAGTCCCGGAATAATACCCCAGACATCATAGAGTATAAAGACCTAGTATATCAGATTACGAGACCTTTCAAACAAGATTTCAGGGGTTACCTATATATCCAAGTAGTGTTCCCCACGAATTCACAAGTTTGAATTTAAGTTTATATCCCGAATAAATCTACTAAATGTACGAAAACCTATCGACACATCATCAGTAAGATTGTTTAACTCTTTTATACTTTTCAAATCTTTAGCATACTGTAATCGTCTAGCTGATGTACTATCATTTTCCCGATATACACAAGCTCTTTTTCATTTTATCATGTTTTTGTATTTTTGCATTTTTTACTGTTTTTGTATTTTCTGAAAAATAAACTATGAACATCTACTCCCCCTAAATACCAAAACAAGTAAAAATTCGACAAACCATTGCAGATTGTTTCTCGTCTTCATCCGCAACAGTACTCTCATCAACGCCAAGTATGCCATCTGACACCGACAGAAGCTTCATACCATTTAGTTTTAACAAAAAATTAAACCGATTTTTATCAAAAGCTTTGGTATGTAAATCAGCTTTCTGTTCGTCAGTGTGGATTTTCTCAATTCGTATCAACTTTTTCTTAAAACAATCACGAATAAAGTGATGACGAATTTCTATGTGTTTAGTTTTAGCGTGATGTACTGGATTTTTAGTTATATTTATTGCGGCCTCATTATCAACAAAAAGAGGTGTGTTAAGAAACTGCAAACCGTAGTCGCGCATCTGTTGCTGTATCCACAAGATCTGAGAACATACTCCGCTTCACAAGTAGATAACGCCACAGACGTTTGTTTCTTACACTTCCAGGTAACCAATCTAGGACCAAAGAACTGGCATCCTGCAGTTGTTGATTTTGAATTAACTTTGCAGCATCCGAAATCCGAATCGGAATACCCTTCGAGCGTAAAGTCGCCTTTTCTAGGATACCACAACCCCAATGAAGGAGTTCCTTTCAGGTAGCGCAATATCCTCTTCACAATGATCATGTGCGATGCTCTCGGGTTAGACTGAAATCTTGCTGCGAGGCACGTTGGGTACATAATATCAGGACGTGAAGCAGTTAGGTACATTAAAGAACCTATCATGGATCGATAAAAAGTTTCATCAGCCCTGTCTCCGGTGAGATCTGGGTGAATCCCATGATTTGTTGCAAGTGGGGTAGCAGCTGAAGTAGAACTTGACATCCCAAATTTCTCTAGAATATCATGAACATACTTTGACTGATGAATGAAAATTCCTTCAGGAAGTTGTTCAACTTGTAATCCCAGAAAGAATTTCATCTCCCCCATTGATGACATTTCAAACTTCTGCTTCATCACTGATTCAAAATCTTTACATAGATTTTCATTTGTTGACCCAAAAGATTATATCGTCCACATAAATCTGAACTATCAGAAGATGACCATCAACGACTTTAGTGAAGAGAGTGGCATCCACTTTTCCACGAATGAACTTGTTGGCTAGTAGGTGTTGAGACAAAGTCTCGTACCAGGCTCTCGGGGCCTGATGTAAACCATACAGCGCTTTGTCCAATAAGTAGACCTTGGTTTTGTGGATTGGATCGGTAAAGCCCGGCGGCTGACCGACATAAACCTCCTCTTTAACCTTCCCATAAAGAAACGCCGATTTAACATCCAACTGATATACTTTAAAGTTCTTCCAAGACGCAAATGCTAGGAAAATTCTGATAGCCTCTAGTCGTGCTACAGGAGCATAGACTTCGGTAAAATCAATTCCCTCCTGTTGACTAAATCCCTGAACAACGAGTCGAGCTTTGTTCCTTATGACAACTCCTCTATCGTCTCTCTTACACTTAAATACCCACTTAGTGTTAATTTTCCTATGACCATCCGGCAAATCAACTAACTTCCACACTCCCAATTTTTCGAATTGACTAAGTTCCTCCTGCATAGCATTGACCCAAGAGTCTTCAGTAAGTGCCTCTTTGTAAATTCTTGGCTCAACCTGCGAGATAAAACAACTTAATGAGAATTCAGTTTGCAAAGGAGCAACTTTTGTATAAAAACATGTAAGCCCTTTATCAATCTGATTTCGAGTGCGAACTCCAGCTTGTAATTCTCCTATGATCAACTCCTCTGGATGATATGAGAAAGTTCTCGGCATCACTTCACTCGGAACATCTACATTTCCCTCCAGATTAGTAACATTCTGCTCTGCATCTTGTTCACCAACTTGGTTTGTTTGACCTGAAATCTGAATTTGCTCCCCCTCAGAATTTGAATCTGAATCACCATGATCAAATACTGGCATGTTTTCAGCTTCTAGATTATCATTCTGAGCCGACTGATTATCTTGAGCAACTTCATTCTGTTGGACATCATCATGTTCACCAGCATTACTCGGACCTGCTTCATCATTATTTGAAGTTTCCCGTGGTCTTCTTGAATACTCAGCTGGGAACCTTAACTGCGACTCATATTCACGCAAAATATCCAACTCATCAAAGAAATCTTCTTCATCCTCTGATTCTTCTCTCATGTCAAACGAATCCCAAAGTTTGTCATAATGATAACGCCATGAATCACCAGGATTCTGTGGCGGCATAGTATAACCTTGACATTCAACATTTGCAGCTTCAATAATCCGCTTCTCACTTGGAACGAAGACACGGCGCAATGGATTTGAATAACCAACAAATATACCCTCAATGCACTTCGGACCAAACTTCCCAAAAGGCTCTATAACCGTACAAGGTGACCCAAACGGTTCTAGATACTTCAAATTCGGTTTGCGGTTATTGATAAGCTCAAAGCATGTTTTGTTGAACTTCTTCACAGTAAGAACCCTGTTGAGTGTATAGCATGCGGCAGAAACAGCTTCAGCCCAAAAATTTATCGGTAACTTTGAATCTGCGAGCATAGTTCTAACCGTCTCGATTAGCGTCCGGTTTTTGCGTTCTGCGACTCCATTCTGCTGCGGAGTATACGGAGCACTAAACTCATGCAAAATACCTCTTTCATCACAAAATTCTTCCATCTTGCTGTTCTTGAATTCAGTACCATTATCACTTCTAATTTTCTTGATACTCCTTTGGTACAAATTCTCAATCTTCTTGAACAGACTCATCAAACTGTCAAATGTTTCATCTTTCGTCTTCAAGAAAGATACCCATGAAAATCTGGAATAATCATCAGTAACGACCAAACAGTAATAATCTCCTGTAATGCTCTTGACATTCACCGGACCAAATAAATCCATGTGAAGTCATTCCAGAGGTCTCGAAACTGAATTGACTTGCTTTGTAGGGTGTGACTTTTTCTTCTGCTTGCCTTTGACACAACTAATGCACTCCCCTTCCAGATGAAAACCTTTGATATTAACTCCCAATACCAAATCATTGTGCACCAAGTGATTCATTTTTCTAAGATGTATATGCCCCATCTTTCGGTGCCACAATCTTGATTCTTTCTCAGTTGCTCTAGATACGAAACAATGTGCTTGACCAGTAGTTGTAGTTGCTACCGACATATCTAACACATATAAATCGTTCACTCTAGGTGCCCTCATAATAATCCATTCTTCAGGAACAACAAAACCAGGTTTCAGAATCAAACATTCTTTATCAGTGAAGTGAGTAGTATACTGATTGTCACAAATCTGCGAGATACTAAGCAGATTGTTCTCCAGCTCAGTGATGTAGTTAACTCTCTCAAACGTTACAATCCCATTGGATAACATTCCTTCACCAACAATTCGACCACCTTCATGACCAGCAAATCCCACATAACCACCATTAATGTTTCTCACATCATACAGCAATGCAGTTTTTCCTGTTATATGTCGAGATGCCCCACTATCCATGATCCATCTTGAAATGGCTCTTGGAAGATCCTGCACAAAACAAACTACGACTTAAACAACTTTAAGAAAGATGCCGATTCATGCTTCGCGATCCAGGAAGCTCCGGCATTCAAACTGCTTATTCGAACATGGTGTCCACCCAGGCTTTATCAGCCTTAGGTGTAACCTTGACTCTAGCAACTTGAATTTTGAAATTTTTACTCTTCAAAGGTGGAAAATTTGCATTATAATCAACCAAAATTGATTCATCAGCCTTTTTCACTTCAGAAGTTGAAATTTTCATTTCAGTTTTTGGTCTCCAAACTTGTTGAGATAATGCAACCCTCTTGTAAAATTTGTCATTTTTAGTTACCACTTTCTTTACGGGTTCATTTTTCAATTTGATGTTGTCATTTTTCACATTCTTTTTCTCAACAACGATTTGTGCTTTACCCTTCTCATCAACTTTCTTCTGTTGATACTTCACATTTTCAGTCTTAGGCTTTACATTGGTACACTTTCGTGCAATGTGACCCACTTGATTACATCTAAAACATGTACGAGTATCAACAACTCGACTTGTGCCTTCAGACTGATAATATGAAGCTCTTTTCTCAAAGAACTCTTCATTTGATTTTGAAAAAAATTCATTTTCCTCATCAGAAAGTGAACTTGAACCATTTACAAACACCTTCTTTTCTGTAAACCTCTTGTTTTGAAAACTCTTTTTCTGATAACTTTTACCACCCTGATAACCACCCGACCAATTGTTTCGATTGTTATTATAAAAACGTGGTGGAACAATAGGCTTTTTGTAATAAGCTTTATCTTTCTCAAAATTCATTTGCCTTTTTGTTTGTTTCAAACTGTTCACTTCTGACAACTCAACTTCAACTAACTTGAAAACATTTGTCAATTTTTTCATGTTAACATTCTCAATGGGAAACTCAAAATCCGAATACAACTTATCAGATCCAGCCATCTTGTACATCACAAGACCCGGTTCATCACTTAAGTTGTTTTTGGACTTTGGTTTCTGAATGTATTTATCAAAGAAACACCCATCCTCCTCAGAAGTGTCACAATCCGGTTTAAGCACTTTGTCTACCACACTTTTCACCACATCACTTTGGACACCCTCGTCATTGGAAGATGTGAACATGACATCAATGTTTTCAGGAAGTTTAACTTCACTTTCTTCCTCAATTTCCAACAAACTAGACTGCTTTTTCGTGTAGTTGTCTAGAATTGGCGGTGGAACTTTGTGAAAACCTACACCCGTTCCATCAGAATACACATCCTCGCCATCTTTGTTTTTCCCTATAGGTTTAGGAACAATATGCTGCAAAACAAAGCTTGCCGATTTATAACTGTTAAGCTTCAACTGGATTCGTTCATTCTCAATTTCAGCTTCTTGAACTTTAAGTTTCAGTTTAGCAATTTGATCCAGTTGTTCATTAATCAATTCTTCTTTTAATCTCAAAACAGCTCTTAGATGTTCATTTTCTTTAAATGTTTTGCCATTACGATCATCACTATCTTTGACAATGCTTTTCAATTTCTCAAATTTTTCAGAAATTTGACTGTTTTCAAGAATTAACTTTTCATTTTCAGATTTAATTTTCTCACGTTCAATTTTATCATTTTCAATTTGAGCCGTTAATTCTTTGTTCCGTTCAGTTGAAGCTCTTACACTTTTGTCACGATCAAGAATCTGATTTTCAACATTTCTAACCTTTGTTGTCAGATTCTTGATTTTCTCATTGTTAAGATACGTGACAGTGCTACAAAAATTGCATTGTTTGGTGCAATTTTTGCAGTCAGCATTTCCATCAAATTTTTTACCTGACTCATTCTTGTTACCTGACACATTTTTGTTACCTGACGCATTTGTTGACACACTTTGACTGACCGACTCCTTTGACTCAGTAGCAGAATTAGAATCTACCTCAAGTGCTTTTGCAGCTAGCACTTTGTCAGCCATCACTCCCAGGTTCTCAGCTGTCAACTCTTGCGTAGTATCAATTATGCCTGTATCAACTTGCTTTTCTTTCTTCTCTTTCTCTTCTTTCTCCTTTCTCTCTTTCTCTTTCTCTTCTTCTATCATCTTCGTAGTTGGAGTTCCCCACCACTTATGTTGCCAATATTCATCTTCTTCTTTGTACTCCTTGATAATGGCTTCAATATCTAGCGTTTTGTCATCAATTGCAATGTTGCCATACCTATCAAGATAGCACTCTCTATCTGGATCCCATCTGTTTGCTCTTCTAGCTTCCAGAAAGATACCAGAAAGTCTGATAATTTTGGTTTCAGCAGTCATCTTCCGGTAGTGATATTTCTCTTCCTCAGTACGATCATCTTTCCATGGCTTAGGTTCATCATTGCTTGCCATGAATGCATAACCCACCGCATCTTCTTCAGGTAGAACTTCTTTACTCCAATCATACCCCTCATCATCATAAATCACAGCAAGAGCCCTTGATTTGTCTCTGTTATCTTCAACTTGCTTCAATCTAGGCGGCTCAGATTTATTCTGATGGTAGATTGCCTTTTTGTAATAATCATCTCTGAAAGGGTTTTCTGACTCATCAACATAAGCATTTCTGCATTCTCGTTTGAAATGACCCTTTTGCTTACATTTGAAACATGTTACTTTTGACTTGTCGAACCCCAGTTTTGTAGATGGACCACCAATCGTTTTTCTCCCTGTAATCTCCATGAAGCGTTGTGCACGTCGAACTGCACTTGCCATTGCCCAACGAATGTCAATTAGCTCCATTTCTTCAGGGTCTATCTGATCGTAGTCTTCTTTCGTCAGATTTGTATTCCCGATTTTTCCAGCCACCAATCCTTCATAGGATTCCAAAACAGATGCTAAAAAGACCATTTGTTGCTTGGCTGACTCTGCATCAAAATTCTGTGCGTTCTTCAAATCTATCGCGATATTGCAAGAAAACTTCGCATCAGAATGATTTGCAGAAGATGTAGATCCACTGTGATAACCACTATGACTTCCACTGCTTGAATTGCTTTGACTTTCTTTGTTTGCTGAAGAAACGTTCTCAGCAGAAAACGCAGTCTTTGGAGAAGTAGCTTTTTGCATCATACTCTTTGGATAGTATAAATCCAGATTCTGCTGATAAGATGAATTATTGACTTTAAATGTTTTCTTTAGCTCTAGCTCATGACTTTCCAGTCTTTCAATCAACACATCTGGAGTCAACAATTCAGAAGGGATAGTATTTTTAAGCATGAGAGCATAATATCTCCACTCCATCTCGTCTGGCAATGAATCGAACAACTTGTCTACTTGCTCATCATCTGAATATCTGATATCATGTCTTGCTAATTCCAGCTTCAGATGACCGAACCTTTCAATCATTTTACACACCGATTTATTTTTCATACAACTAAACATATCAAACTCTTTCCTAAGAAGTTTCTTTTTGTTTTTTATAATCTCTTTGCTTCCAAGACACTTCTTTTCGAGTTTTTCCCATAAGTCTTTAGAATTTGAGTAATCTATCAGTGAAATGATGTCTTCACGCACCGATTGAAACAATAATGCCACACATTTTTGTTCAGCCACAAAATTGTCAATCTCTTCAACTGATCTTAATGCTTCACCATTCTTCTTTCCTTGGGCAAAACCATTTTTCATACTTTTCCAGCAAGGAAAAGCAAATGCCATCAACCAATCTTCGAACTTTGTTGCCCACCTGCTATAATCTTCTATAGCCATCAGCTTAGGAGGTTTGTTAAACGTTCCAAATGCACTTTCGGACTCCCAAGCTTCCTTCTTTCTTTCTTTAGGTGTATCCTCGTTCTCATTCGTATTGTTATTGTTTGTAGAAGTATCATCTCCCGAGTTTCCTGCGAATGCGTACATATCGCCAAACGGGTTCAAGAAAATATCATCCATCGTGAACGTACCTGAAAAATCAATCAAACACTTAGAAAAATTTTTTATGTTTTGAAAATTTATCAAGTTCAATCGAAATTCTTGAAGTAATCAGCTTCAAGCGAAATCAGTAAACTAATACTGTTCAAGCGAAATCTACTACAAACTATTTCGCTTCAGCTTCAAGCGAAAACCAACAGAACAGTGTCGCTTCAACTGTTCAAGCGAAACCACTATTTCGCTTCAGAAATCTGTTTCGCTTCAGGATTTCAAGCGAAATCGTTCAAAATGTCTGATCTCAAGCGAAATCTATCTATAATCTCGAAACCTTTTCAAGCGAGACCCTGTTTTAGGTCAAATTTAACATGTTTTAGTCTGAATTTTAATCTGAAACTTTGTAGGCTTTGTTAAAACTATGTTTTACACATTATACTCGAAAATTAAACCATTTTGACCGTTGGAACTAGTTCAGATCTGAAAAATGTAAAAAGAAATGAGTAGAAAGAAGATAATCCGCTGCTATGGTATGAACTCCTCGTCCTGAGCTCTGATACCACTTGTTGGACCGTTCTACGACCTTAAACCGTCAGTTAAGGATGTTCATCTCAGTTTACAGAGGCGGAATCAAAGTAAACTAAGTCATAACAGCTTTAATCCTTTTAATCTTTCTATTCTGATTGATTTGAGTGCTTGTACAAGGTTTTCTGATACAGATCCGTCAGCACTTCGTCACACGTACAATGACAACTCTATATCTCTTCAAATGACCTCACCCATATATATAGGGTGTATGATTTCGCTTGAGGATGTCTGAAGCGAAATCATATGATATTGATTTCGCTTCAAGCATACATAAACTCTCTTCAAGCGAAATCTCCAAGATTAAATCATACAAACCCTAATTTAACTCTAATGCATGTTTAATCAAACAATTCTAGACACAAGACTTGATAATGACGAAATCAGCAGACATTCAATGCACCAACATGTTTCGCGGTCTATGTATGTAATTGATTAATGGTGCTTATGGCAACCTATACGTCACATGATCTATGTGTCATTCCTTAGTTTTTGTATTCTACATACCATAGTACATGTATTTTCCCCAAGTTTAGAAAACAAGTAAAATTTTAAAAGTGGGGACATGAACTCACAATTTTGCGTATCCTGCATCGTAAACTTCACCGGTTGGTTTTGTAGCGTCGTGACCTATACGTGTTCTATTTACGTTAGTCACTAGACATGTATCACACAAGTACAAGTCACCATCTTTTGTTTATGTATTTTTTCTTTGTATGTTCATTCTTTGTGAGGGTCGTGCCCTTGTTTGTCGGGTCTTGCACGTACGTTGTGTCTTGTACTTTGAATATGCAATGTTTATTTATAAATATATATTTTACCTCTCAAATATATATTCGTTTATGTAGTCTTTATCAAGGTAAGAAGTGTTAAAGATAAATTATATTTTCAACTTTTCATATATGTTACTTATATTATTTTCCCCAAAAGTAAATACAAGTATTTTGTGAAATACTATTCTCAATATTATTTTTGTACAAGTATTATTAGGAAAGTATACTTGTATTTTATGTAAATACTTGTGTATTTTGTATTATCCACCAAAAATCAATACTTTGCCTTATATCACTTTTCGGAATTATATTTTTTAAAAATAATGTATTTTTAAGACTTGTATGAAATATATATTTTGTCATGCCATAAAATATATATAATCATTCTCGTTATTCACCCTATTATGTATAAATTCCATTACTTGGCAATGGTTATATATTTGTCCATATATATATATATATATATATATATATGTAACACCCCAAAAATGGGTTTGGTAATTAAACCACGTTACTAGTGAGGACGGGTAAAATACCGTTAGTGGTAAAAAAAAATTAACCCGGTTAATATTAGGATTTAAATTTGATGTTAATTAAAAGAGGATAAATACTTTGAGGAAAACAAAGTATATAGAAGGCCCGAGCTAATGGGACTTAAAATAAGACGGGTTATGACTACCCCGAACTCACTAAGTTAAACTAGCAAAGTTTAACCTAGTTAACAAAACAAAGTATTGTTGAAAATAAGTAGGTTGTAGCCTACTTACTAGTTAACAAAACTTGAGGGACCAAAATCGTCAAAAAGGGAACAAGTTCTTTTAATAAAAAAAACACACACACACCACACACACTTTGTGTGTGTGGATCGATCATCAGGAGCGACCAAGAGAGCTCAAACCCTAAAATCAACAAATTCACCAAATTGGAGCTCGAATCAAGCCCCAAATCAATGCATGAACGCGTATAAATGATCACCAAGTCAAAGGGATCGTAAGGTATGTTAAATTTTGTAATTTGGTGATGTCTTGAAGTTATGATGAACACTCAAAATCACAATTTGGGAATGGATGATGAATCCATGAGTGTAGTTGTGAAGAAATCTATGTGTAGGAACAACCCTAGTTAACAATTTGATGAACTAGTGTTGAAAACTAGGGAATTGATGATTTCCCTTGTATGTGCTAAGTGGGTTATGGCTAGATAATGAAGATGATGATATAATTGTGCTAGAAATCATCATAGTTGATAGTAGAAACAAAGTACTTGAACAAATTTACATGATTGAGTACTTGTTCATACATGATAGAGATGGGTTTTTATGATATGATGATGTTAGTGTCTAAATTGTGATTAGAATCCTCATATTAGATAATAAAAGTATGCTACTTGAACCATTTAGGTGTTTGAGTACATGAATCATAATTATCATGAATTGGGTTTGGTGTAAAAAGAATGGAAATGATGATAAATTCATGTTAAAAATGACGCTTGATATCATCATGTGTTAAGAAAGATTAATGTAGTGTTAATTCGATGAATTATGGTTATAAAACTTGGTAAACAAAGTGAATAAACGGTAGCCTAAGTATGATGCTACCGTGTATTTGACCAAGTAGTTAAATGAGTAGTAAAGCTACATCATGTAATCACTTATGATTAATAGGCCGTTGACTTTAAACAGTCAAACCGACCTATAATACGATGAATGATAATTCTTGAATATAAAATGCGTAGGGTGGAATGATCGTATTAAGTTATGACTAAACTAACCACCTTGTGAAATGATGAATAATAGTTGGCGCTTAAACAAGCTAGGTGAAGCTTGGAGTGAAAGCGGGTCAAACGAATCAAGAATGAAGGGAAAAGCATAATTCGGATGCAAGGTAAGTATAACTTACACTAGTCTTATATTTTAGAATATTCTCTTGTCGTATTAGTTACGAATAAGATAAATAAATAATTGAGGTATGATGTTCCGGCGTGTAAACGTACGGAACAAGATAGTCGAGTATGACAAGAAACCATGTTGATGGTTTAAAAGGAGTTAAATCGGTAATTTGATCATTTTATGACAAATGGAAAATAAACTTTTGAATGGTTGCCTTATAGGGTAAACCAAAACAAACAATAAGGGTAAAACGGTAAATTGGTCATGCATCGACCATAACTATTGGCTTAAAAAGACACTTATGAAGTAAGCCTTAATAGTCCGAAAAGTGTTAAGAAATGAATTATAAGTAAAGCGACCGCACGATGTAAATCGGAGCGAGTCATATAGTCGAGATGAAAATACATGTCATCTCGCCAATATAATCGGTCATTTAGACCAAACGGGTCAAAGGGTGAAGATACCACCTTTTGATAATAGCGACTAATGATTCTTGTCGAGTTATATGATTTCAGGAATAAATGTAGAAATGATATTTGCATCGCTACTATTTAGCGAATATTATAGCAAGGCATTAAATCAGGTCAATACAGTGACCCGAGCCAGGTATGTGTAATAGAGTAATGATTCATTGAGAACGTAAGGTTCAATGAGTATTTAATGAAGTCATAGATAGACAATGGGTTACTTAAGTGGGTAAACCGAATGTTTTAAAAGAGGGTAGTGGCGTTTTGAAAAACATATTGACTTTTCGAGCAAGATCATAATTCAAAAGAAGAATCATGGGTCAAACATGCTCTCAAAAGACCTTGTCGTAATTGAAAGACTAAAAAGGACCAAAACGCCCTTGTTAGCTAATTCGAACAAACAACCTTTAAAGGTTGTTTGGAAACAAGTTTTATGACTAAGTAAATACTTAGATTAAGTATAGAAGTTGAAAGAGGTATTATATTAGTCAAACGGTACTATTTGAGTTTTTGCCGTAAAATAATGATTTGAGAGGTAAAATTTGGTTTATATAGATCACCACATCAAACCCGCCATAAACACAATTGTGGTGGGAGATTATAGGATAAGAAATGTGGTGATGAAATGCTAGAAACAATCGAAAGCGATTTTAGGCTCGAAAGTGCTTAAATACCCTTAACGGGTCAAAATAAGCATACAAGCGAAAACGGGTTTAAATTGTGTAATAAACCTATGATTAGAACCTAATATGGTAGGTAACATTAATTTGTAGAAGTGTATGTAATATAGGAATCAAACAAATACGTTTGTTTGATAAAATGCATAAACGGGTTAAAATTCGGTAAAAAGGTAACGAGTCAAAGGCTTAGAAGTCTCAAAATTTCTTATGTTGGATGTAGGATTTTAACTCCATAAGATGGAGGATTAAATTACGGACGCGTAGGAAAAAGAATCGGGTAAAACGGATCAATAACGAAGAAGTTATGGCCGTTTCCGTAAAAACTGGCATAGCTGATCTGAACTGCAACCTGCTGGAAACTGGTTTCCCAGGCGACACGCGAAGGAATAACATGGTTCCTCCGCGACACGCGACAGAACACTGATTTAGCGAAAAAATTTTATTTTAATCAGTTTCGCTTCCCGGACTCGTTTAAATACGTTCTAAGTTACATATGACTAATCCAACTCATGTTTTATGAGTTTCAGGTATGATTTTAGCACCGGAGGATGATCAAGCACAACGAAGAACCGAACACGATCAAGAAATAAGCTTCCGCACTATGTATCGTTGTCTTGTTAAATGACGAACTCAAACATGTTATTTTGTATAGTTTTAATTCTGTAAATAAAGTTTAACGAAACCCGTATTTTCAATGTATTGAAATTCTAATTACCCGTTTATTTTCGTAAATTATACGAAAATTGTTAAATAATAATAAGGGTGTTACAAGTTGGTAATCAGAGCTCAAGGTTGTTGACAAATGTGTTCGGTTCGAAGCTTGATCGCAAATCCGGTAAGTACAAGTATGTTAATAGTTTAGCATGCTAAAGTGTTGTAAACAACACATAGGGCTATCGTGTAATACACGTTACCCCAATTAAAATGATTGATATAGTTGACGAAAATACGCGCGTTGACGCGTATTGTAGAAAAAGCCTTGTATTATAATACGGGCGATTATTGAAGTTGACGTTACTAACTTTGTGAATGTTTTAATTGAAGGACACTCGCGTTTGAAGACGACGAGAGTCAAACGAATTGTGGATATGATGATGGAACGGTCCGAAGTATGACGAGAGGAGCATGCTCACCGAGGACTAAGTCGCGTAACGACCGCGAACAAGGTTAATGGCAAGGAACGCCCGTTGGGGCAAACATTACCAGGTGCACATTTTAAATAATCGCACAAATAGTAATATGCAACAAATAAGTAGAAATTGAAAGTTGCATATGTAGATTAAAAACTTGGAAAAACCACCCGAATAGAAAATGTATTCGGGATATTGTTTCCAAGAGAAACAAATAGAGGCGTTACTTACATAGGGCGTGATGTGAAAACTATAAAAAAGTCATGTGTGTCATGTGTTAATCGCTTACTCTGGCCAAGTAAGTAGTGGCATATGATACCATGAACTTCTTATGGCGGACACGTTTACATCCGATGTAGTAAGGGCGGTGTGAATGGGACTAACTTAAAAGTACCCAAATGAATCAAATGAGCAAAATAATTGATACTAATGTAAACGCACAGCCGGGTGACGGAAGCGTATTACATTAGGATGATGAGCCCGAGTGAAGGGACAAAGAAGCATGTAAAATGATTTAGACAAGTATTGGGAGGGAGTGTACTTACACTCGAACCCAGAAAACGCAAGCATGAAAAATGATTTAGACAAGTATTGGGAGGGAGTGTACTTACACTCGAACCCAGAAAACGCAAGCATGAAAAATGATTTAGACGAGTATTGGGAGGGAGTGTACTTACACTCGAATACACTACTACATATAATACACATAATATACATGTATTTGTATGTGTATTTTGGTATTTATACCTCATGGGAGTATTTAGTGTATTTTCAAGTTTCTAATACACTACTACATATAATACACATAATATACACTTAGCACAAAATTTGGTGATCACTAAATATATATTTTTTTCCTAAAATAGATATACTTAATATAATTTTTACTTGAAGAAATCATTATCTTCTAACTTGTAATTTCATACAAAAATTAGGGAAATCTTGGTAAATATTTTTAGGTGAATTTTTGGGGGATAAGTTTCACCATAACTTATATTTTTCTAAGTGTCAAAATTTTATAAAAATTTTGACATAGTTTCCCCTAAAAATGTAGGTTTCCCATGTTTTCAAAACATGTGTTTATTTTCTTTTCAACACCAAAAAACAATTTTCAACAATATTCACCAACAACATATACTAATTTCTTAATATGAAATATCATGGTGAACTTTATTTTTGTTAAAAATGTGTAGTCTTTTAGATCTACACTTCACATACAAGGATCTTTTGAAATCAAGTGTTCTTGTAAATTTTTAACCAACTTTTTATGAAACTTTATTTTACTAACCAACTCACTCATGAGTTTTATGGTCTCAAAGTCTTGAAAATAATATTCTAAAACCATTTTTATGTTTATTAGAAAGATCACTACGTTCAACAACATGTTTCACCATGGATCTTTCAGGATCCATGCTTAACATCTTTAGATCTTTCATAAACAAGCTTTATGTTAAACTTTTAACAAACTTTTCATGGGTTTTAGTTTCAAAAGTTAGTTTTATATAGACTTTATTACTTCAAGATTTCAAGTTTATGCATGAAAATTCATTTTCAAGTTCACATAACACTTCATATATTCATCTTCAAGTTTAACCATGGATCCTTCAAGATCCATGCTTAAACTTGTTAGATCTAAGCTTCTAACAAGCTTAACATACTTGATCTAAACATAAACACAAGATATAACATCAACAACTTCATTACATACACTAAAAATTAATATAATCACTTGTCTTCTTCATGAATATGTTAGATCTTCTCATTTTTAACTTTAAAAGTTTAGTTGTTTAGATGGTGAGACTTGTACATAACATAAACATGAACTAATATAGTGATCAAGAGGCTTAATACTAGCTCTAATGGCTAGGGAAGTGGCGCAAGAATGATGAAGATGAATATGGAAGAAAATGAGAGGTTAAAAGCTCCACAAAGAGGTCCTTCAAGTTCTAGCACTTCAAGCCTCCTTAGATAGCCTCCATACACCTCCTAGTGACCTTGGATTGCTTTGTAATGAAGCCTCCATACACTTCAAGCCTCCTTAGATAGCCTCCATACCCCCGGATAGTGTCCGGTTGTTCGTTTCGTTACGGTTCGTTAAAGTGCTAAATTGCGCAGTTTCACTAAGTATGAAGCTCTTTTTTTTGGCAATTTCAATTCCCAACACTTTGTAAGTTATTCTTGACAAGAAATCATAAATTCTGCATGATATTATAGTGTTAAAATGCTGTTTATAGCTGAATTATTGCTGATTTATGCAGAATTCTGCATTTAAAGTGAGTTTCGGGAGTCTTTTAGTGCATAGTTTTGCTTCCGGAAAGTTTATATGTTAACCCTTGTATCCATACTTGGGTTTTAATGTATTTTAGATGTTGGACCTACTCCTAGGCCCTAATTCTATTGTTTGACTGCTTTCTGTAGAATTGCTGACACAGTGTGTCTTACCAGTGAGTTTACTAGTCTTTCTAACGCAACGCTTAAAGTGATGCACAAAGCAATATTTGAAATATAAAACATGCATGAATTCATACGTATAGCATGTAATCAGACAATGTTGACGTTTAAGCACATAATTGCAGATAATAAATAATATTAAAATAGTACGGAAATTACCGGTTTTATGCCAGTTGTCACAGTCTCCCCCCGTTAATAGAATTTCGTCCCGAAATTCAGGCTGAGTTATCTCCTGCAGGAGCTTTCTCAAAAAGATGGGGGTACTTGGCTTTGAACCGGTCTTCGCGTTCCCATGTATACTCAGGTCCGTGCTTAGAGTTCCAATGTACTTTGACAAGCTTAATACGACTCCTACTTGTTTTATGGATCTTCCAATCCATTACCTCAACGGGTTGTTCTGTAAATCGGAGCGTGTCGTCGATATGCACCTCATCCGCGGGGATGATAACTGTTTCTTGGGTTGGACTATTTTTAAGGTTTGATACATGGAACGTATCATGTATGCCATTAAGTTCTTCCGGTAACTCCAATCTGTACACCACGGTACCAATCTTTTCCAAGATCTTGAATGGTCCAATGTATCGTGGATTCAACTTTCCACGTTTTCCGAACCTTGCTACACCTTTCCAAGGTGAGACCTTCAATAAAACTTTGTCTCCCACCTCGAAATCTAAGGGTTTCCGTCTTCGATCAGCGTAGCTCTTTTGTCGATCACGAGCCGCCTTAATGCGCTCTCGGATCTGCAAGATCTTGTCGGTTGTTTCTTGAACAAGTTCAGGACCAATCAGCTGTTTGTCTCCAGCGACTGCCCAACACAACGGTGAGCGGCACTTGCGGCCATATAGAGCTTCGAACGGTGCAGCTTTTATGCTCGTATGATAGTTGTTATTATAGGAAAACTCAACTAAAGGTAGGTGAGTATCCCAGCTGCCGCCTAGATCCATAACACATGCGCGAAGCATATCTTCCAGTGTTTGTATGGTCCGTTCGCTCTGACCGTCTGTTTGTGGATGGAAGGTCGTGCTTAGATCTAGTTGAGATCCAAAGGCCTCCTGGAAGGATTGCCAGATCCTTGATACAAAACACCCATCTCTGTCTGAAATAATTGAAATAGGCACTCCATGACGTGCCACAATTTCTTTAATATACAACTCAGCAAGCTTTCCAGTGCTATCCTTCTCTCGGATTGGTAGGAAGTGTGCTGACTTCGTTAATCGATCAACTATCACCCATATCATATCATGCCCTCTAGGGGTCCTGGGTAATTTTGTTATGAAGTCCATCGAAATTTGCTCCCATTTCCACATGGGTATCTCAGGTTGTTGCAGTAGACCAGACGGTTTCTGATATTAGGCCTTAACCTTAGCACAGGTTATGTCACGGCCCCCGGCCCGGTTTGACCCAGTTCAGGAGCCGCGGGACAGAAAATCCCGTGGTATTTATTTAATTGAGATGACAGCGGAAGATTTTAGCAGGATCTTTTTAAAACTGAAAATGTCCGATTATTTTATTTCATAATTCGGGATAAAACCCCGGTAGTTTACAATAAGGTGATTTCATTAGGAAATCTTTATTTTACAAAACTTTTTTCTTTATTTGTATTGAGCCACTTCCTTAAGCTTGTAGTGCTTCGCGACACTTTTCATGGATCACAACAGATCACCTGAAACATGTTTGAAAAAGGTTTTGTCAGCGGGGAAATACTGGTGAATCATTCTTTTTACTAAAAATGACGCGTTGTTATAATTTACAGTATTAAGAGCGATTGCAATGTTTATACATATCAACCATCTACCCACGGTATATGTCACTCGACCACCTATTGGCTATCTAGTTGTCCAATGGTGTCTGTGACTATGGTCATATCACCCCTTGGCTAACCCGTTGTCCAATGGTGACGGTTATCAAGTATTGTATACAAAACCCCACATACCGGCAGTAATTGAAGATTACAAAGACTTAATCCCTGTAATTATAACTTTGAAAACATTTAGGGTTTTGTAAAGCAATTTGATAAAAAGAGAATGACTCACATTGCAGATTTAATTTGAGCAGAGTTTAGCCTACTGATAAGCTTGTTAACCTAATTCAAATAACAATGCACACGAACTAGGTCAGTAACTAATACAGCATTTACAATAACTCACGAGATGAAAACCTTCACAACGAATGACAAAACGCGATACTTAAACATCCATCGAATTCACGACGAATGACAAAGCATAACCCTAATTTGGGCAACACTTAAACATCCATTGGATAGTTTACATCGATCGGACATTGAATCGTAGTAGCGATCGAGTTATTACCCTGTTATCACGGCAGCGTTTCGTGATTGTGGGTGTTTTTTGTAGTATTTGGACGATATCTCAGTGCATGAATTGAATTTTAACGTCGAACCAACGCAGGAAATCAAGTCCCACACCCCTCTATATATACCTGGAAAACAGCCCCCCTCGCGTGGCGCGAGGGGCTGTCGCGTGGCGCGAGGGGTGCTACCCTACCATAGGGTAGCCCCGTGTCTTGGTAGGCTTGCTGAGTTGGTCGTTCGTTCGAATTCTTTTTACACGTAAAACTGTTTAGATAATACTAACGGGAATTTACCCCCTGAGTTTTAGGGGCCCTGATCCTGATTCCGATTGTTCTGAAAATTTTAGGGTTTATGCAGAATTACTTGGGGGTCTCAATTAGGGTTTCCTATTGGACAAAATAAAATAATAAATAGGACTTTTGATGAGAGTTGTTACATCCTCCCCACCTTAATAAAAATCTCGTCCTCGAGATTTACTGGAATAAGTGAGGATACTTCCGCTTCATTTCTGATTCCAGCTCCTAAGTATATTCAGGTCCTCTTTTCGACTCCCACTTGACTTTAACTAGTACCAATCGCTTGTGCTTGAGAAATTTGATCTTTCGGTCTTCTATTTGTAGTGGTTTCTCTACGAATTTCAACTTTTCATTTACCTCTATATCTTGAAGAGGTACTACCAGGGATTCGTCCGATAAACATTTCTTGAGATTGGATACATGAAATACATCATGTACTCCAGCTAACTCTTCTGGTAGTTGTAAACGATAAGCAACTAATCCTATACGTTGGATCACTGGAAATGGTCCTACGTATCGTGGACTTAGCTTTCCTTTCTTACCGAACCGAACTACTCCTTTCCAAGGAGAAACTTTCAAAAGTACCTTATCTCCGACTTGAAATTCCAGTGGCTTGCGTCGATTATTGGCATAACTCTTTTGACGATCTTGAGCAGTCTTTAGTCTTTCCTTGATTTGAGTAATCTTGTCGGTGGTTTCTTGTACTATTTCAGGACCGGATAATTGACTTTCTCCTATTTCTGCCCAACAAACCGGAGTTCTTCACTTTCATCCATACAGTGCTTCGAATGGGGCAGCTTCGATGCTTGCATGATAACTATTATTATAGGAGAATTCAATTAAGGGTAGGTGATCATCCCAATTTCCACCAAAATCTATCACACATGCTCGGAGCATGTCTTCCAGGGTTTGTATCATCCTCT
The DNA here is from genome assembly GCA_030545235.1 of Helianthus tuberosus. Classification (NCBI taxonomy): domain Eukaryota; kingdom Viridiplantae; phylum Streptophyta; class Magnoliopsida; order Asterales; family Asteraceae; genus Helianthus; species Helianthus tuberosus. Next base: position 159,962,400 of record CM060373.1, on the reverse strand, counting down.
CACTTTGCCCGTCTGTTTGAGGATGATATGCCGTACTTAATTTTAGTCGTGTTCCCATTGCTTTCTGGAAACTTGTCCAGAAATGAGAAGTGAAACGACTATCCCTATCCGATACAATGGAGAGTGGAACTCCATGTAAGGATACTACTTCGTCTACATACAACTTGGCTAACCTTTCCACGCTAAAGGTTTCTTTCATAGGTAGAAAATGAGCTGACTTGGTTAATCGATCCACAATTACCCAAATCGCATCATTACCTTTTCTGGTTTTGGGTAACTTAGTAACAAAGTCCATTGTTATTAGTTCCCATTTCCATACAGGCATTTTTAATTGTTGAAGTAGACCTGAGGGGTTCTGGTGTTCCGCCTTAACTTGTGAACAAGTAAGACACTTAGAAACATATCTAGCTATGTCTTTTTTCATTCCTATCCACCAGAAATTATTTCTTAAATCTTGGTACATTTTATTATTACCCGGATGCATGGTATACCTAGATTTATGAGCTTCTTCTAAAATTTTATCTCTTAATTCTCCTTGTTTAGGTACCCAAATCCTTTTCTTATGGAATCTCCAAATTCCATCATTTCCTTGCTCTAATTCTTTTATTCGTCCTTTCATTCCTTCAGCATCATCCTTGATTGCTGTTTCCTGAACATTCTTTAGTTGTTCCATTAAATCTAATTGTAGATTTAATCTAAGAGCACGAACCCGTCGTTGTTTCTCATGATACTTACGACTTAAGGCATCTGCAACTACATTTGCCTTTCCTTCGTGATACTGAATATCACAGTCGTAGTCGCTTAGTATTTCCATCCATCTCCTTTGTCTCATGTTTAACTCTTTTTGCCCAAATATGTACCTTAAACTTTTATGATCCGTATAGACAGTAAACTTACTTCCATACAGATAATGTCTCCAAATTTTAAAGGCAAAAATTATGGCTCCTAATTCTAAGTCGTGAGTTGTATAGTTTTCCTCGTGCTTTTTCAATTGTCTTGAAGCATACGCAATTACCTTCTTGCGTTGCATTAGCACACATCCTAATCCTAGCTTAGAGGCATCACAATATACTTCAAAATCTTCTGTTCCTTCTGGTAAAGCTAGAATTGGAGCATTTGTTAACTTTTGCTTCAAAATCCTAAAAGCCTCTTCTTGCCTAGGTCCCCATTCAAACTTAACCGCTTTACAGGTTAGCTTAGTTAATGGTACAACTATCTTGGAAAAATCCTTAATAAACCGTCTATAGTATCCAGCTAATCCTAAGAAGCTTCTAATTTCCATAGCTGTTTGTGGAACTTTCCATTTGGTGATCGCTTCTATTTTGGAGGGATCTACGTGAATACCTTCATGGTTCACCATGTGTCCTAAAAATTGCACTTCTTGTAGCCAAAATTCACACTTCGAGAATTTGGCGTAAAGTTTTTCTTTTCTTAACAAAGTTAAGAGTGCATGCAAGTGCTGACAGTGCTCGTCTTGACTTTTGGAATAAATAAGTATATCGTCGATGAAGACAATTACAAATTTATCCAAGTACGGTTTACATATTCTATTCATCATGTCCATAAATGCTGCTGGAGCATTTGTTAATCCGAAGGGCATGACTGTAAACTCGTAATGACCATACCTAGTTCTAAAAGCAGTTTTAGGTATGTCTTCTTCTTGAACTTTCAACTGATGGTATTCGGAGCGTAAATCTATCTTAGAAAAGTATCTAGCTCCTTGAAGTTGATCGAACAGATCATCAATTCTAGGTAATGGGTATCGATTCTTAATTGTAACTTTATTCAGTTCTCTATAATCGATACACATTCGCATTGACCCATCTTTCTTTTTCACAAACAACACTGGCGCTCCCCAGGGGGATGAACTAGGTTGTATGAATCCTTTACTTAGTAATTCATCTAATTGCCTTTTCAGTTCTAACATCTCTGTGGGTGCTAACCGATAAGGTGCCTTAGCTACGGGTGTAGTTCCAGGAATTAAATGAATCCTAAATTCTACCTCCCTATCTGGGGGTAATCCTGGTAACTCTTCTGGGAATACATCTGGGTATTCTGAGACTACAGGAATTTCCTTAAGTTCCTTACCCTTAGTGCTAATGATTACCGAAATCATATACACTATTCCTTGCTTTCATTCATAACTAGCAACTTTCATTACTGAAATGAACTTCATGGGTTTACGTGACTTATCTCCTGTAATCACGATTACTTCTCCGGTGGGTGCCCGAATTTCTATGGAGTTCTTATCACAAAGGATTCGAGCATCGTTAGCTACTAACCAATCCATTCCTAACACAACATCGAACCCAGCTAAATTCATTGGTAATAGGTTTGCATGAAATTTATGACCTGAAAGTTCTATATTTTCTTTTTGCAAAACCTTATTTATGTTAACAGAATTCCCATCTGCCGTTTCGACTGTAAAAATCTACCTAAGGTTGGTTAAGGGTAAGTTAAGAGCTTGGCAGAATGAAGTATTTATAAAACTTTGGTTTGCACCAGAGTCAAATAATACTTTTGCGTAAACGTTGTGAACTAGGAACGTACCAGCTATCACATCTGGAATGAGTTCTGCCTCCTGAGTAGTTAATTGGAATGCTCGAACATTCTTCTTGGTAGTTTCGTCGGCCGGTTTGGCATTATTGTCTGCCGGTTTGACCAATTTAGGACATTCTGGTTTGAAATGTCCCGCTTCTCCACAGTTATAGCATACCCTTGTTTTCTTTCTGCAGTCTTCTTCGCGATGTCCTACAACTTTGCAAAAGTTGCAGGTTACATTGCATTTTCCATAATGTTTCTTTCTGCAATTCCTGCAGAACGGCGGAGTTGAGGATTGCCCCGTTCCTCTTTTCTTGAAGTTGCTATTATTACCCACACGAAATCCTTGGGTAATTTTCTACGCCAATTCCTTCTTCCTATTTTCATCTCTTGTGCGTACCAGCTCGTCAGTTAGGGTGTTAGCTAATTCTACCGCATCGTCAATAGTGCGAGGTCTCGCAGCTTTAACGATATTACGGATTTCGCCAATCAATCCCCAAATATAGCGAGAAATAAGTACTGGTTCTGGCGAAGCCAGTGTTGGTACTACTCTAGCATATTCGAAGAATGTCGAAGTATATCCTCGACAATCTACACCCATCATTCGATGGTTCAGAAATTTATTTGCCATTTGTTCTTTTTCGTATTCCGGACAGAATTTTCTTTCCATAAGTTGCTTAAATTCTTCCCAATTCATGGCATAGGCCGTGTTTCTTCCTTTGGCTTGAAGTACCGTATTCCACCATTCTAGCGCTCCTTCTTTAAAAAGATGCGACGCATACATGACCTTGTCTTCCTCAGCACATTTACTTATCATAATTACTGCTTCAGTTTTCTCCAACCATCGCAGTGCCGCAGTCGCCCCTTCATTGCCTGCGAACTCAGCAGGTTTACAGGCAAGGAATTCTTTGTAAATGCAACCAGGCGTTGCAGCTTTCATTTTCTTATAGAGCGGGGCCTGCCGTGGATCATTATCGTGATTAGTATGATTACTGCCTCCATTTACACTATTACTGAAGTTATCTTCATGAGTACGTTTGCTAGGAATAATTTGTTGAGGTTCAACAGGTTTCTGAGCAGCAGCAAGGATTGCTGGAATAGCATTGGCTATTCCTTGAGCAACGATATTTTCTATATCTTGCCTAGTCATAAATTGATCCTCCTGGTGTTGCTCAGATTGGTTAACCTCGTTAACTGGTTCATTATTAGCGTTTTCCATCTGATAATTAATATATATAATTTATTAGTATAGAGTAATAACAATTATACACAAAACAATCATACAAATTTCACAATACACATATATATCCAAAATTATCGATTTCACGATTTCCCTTTTTATATATCATATTATGCATCCGTACACACTGTTATCTTAGAAAGGTTTTATTTGTAGGTTATTTACAGACTTATTTTATTATTACTATTATTATTATACAATCACAGCTTCACAACCATCCTATCCCTGGGCACCTTAGAAGCGACGTTCCCTCTCGTCGTATTTCCAGGAGATTTGCTCTCCCACCTCCCGAATCCTATTCCCTGCACCTATCAGCTCCTCGCCAAAATGACGGAGTTCAGCTAAGTTTTCATTGCTCATTGGTGGGTTTGGTATAGGTTCTGGGTCGAACTGAGGGAAAAAGGTATAAGGGTTATTTAGGAGGTTTTGAAACTGCCAGTCGATGGTCCACCACTCGTCCATTCCTAGAGGTTGAGTATGGATTAAAGGTTCTGGAATGGCTGGTTCTAAGTTTATTGGAAGTTGAGTTTCAGCAGGATAAGGGTAAAGGTTGGTATTGATAGGTCTAATGATATCACAGCTTGCCAGTAGGCGATCTAATTCCTCCTGTAATGGCAACTCCTCGACTTGTTTCGAACTTTCTCCACTTTCTATTTTTACTTTCCTAGAACCTTCCCCGATCATAATTCCTTTTCCTTTATCTATGGGATTCTCTATTTTAGGAATTTTCCTAATTGCTGGTTTCCTCCTACGTACACGCCTCCATCCTACGAATCTTCTCCTTTTCTTAGGCTTTGATTTCTCCGGAGGTGAAGCGTGGAATTCCATAGGTTCTTCCACATCGGGTATGTAACCAGTAAAGTCTTTGGAAGCTTCTACTTTCACCGGATAGAGATTGAGATTCTGAAGGGCTTCAGATAACTCATTCATGCTGTTTAGCATATATGCAAAAATGTACACAAAATGCTAAGTTAAGATTTTATAACAAAATTTCACAGATAAACATTCAAGTATTATTGCATACCATGTGACTAATTTAATACAAAGGACAACTGAAAATTAAAACATACTAGGGTTTATTGTAAACTTATTTATTTACTGGGTAAAGTTTTCTTTTAGAATTTCTGGATTGAAGATGATATGGGTGCTAGAATTGGGTCAGGGTATTTAAAATTTTGCATTTACTGCTACAGTGGCTAACATATAGAGATCTGCCCATTTTTCATCTAATTCGTCTTCCCATGGTGGTTTATTGCCTATTTTCTGTGTCTCCTTAGGCATCATTACTTCTTTTGGTTGTGGTTTCTTTCTTTTCTCCTGACTTTTCCTAATAATCAAACTTCTTTTGTTAGGAGAGAGTGGTTCCTCAAATTGTGCCTTACGAACAAATATTCCTTCCTAAGCATCTGTTGGGTATTTTGAGGATAAAGTTTCTTTTTCTTTCGGTGAAGTATCTAATTTATGATAGATATCCGAAAGTCTTTGCTTACCCATACTGTAAACAACATTCAAATAATAAAACATGTAATGGCAATCAATAAAATTAAGTATTTTCTGAATACTTAATTGGCTTAAATCAGTGGCTCTGATACCACCTTTTTCTGTCACGGCCCCCGGCCCGGTTTGACCCGGTTCAGGAGCCGCGGGACAGAAAATCCCGTGGTATTTATTTAATTGAGATGACAGCGGAAGATTTTAGCAGGATCTTTTTAAAACTGAAAATGCCCGATTATTTTATTTCATAATTCGGGATAAAACCCCGGTAGTTTACAATAAGGTGATTTCACTGGAAAATCTTTATTTTACAAAACATGTTTCTTTATTTGTATTGAGCCACTTCCTTAAGCTTGTAGTGCTTCGTGGCACTTTTCCTGGATCACAACAGATCACCTGAACATGTTTGAAAAAGGTTTTGTCAGCGGGGAAATACTGGTGAATCATTCTTTTTACTAAAAACGACGCGTTGTTATAATTTACAGTATTAAGAGCGATTACAATGTTTATACATATCAACCATCTACCCACGGTATTTGTCACTCGACCACCTATTGGCTATCTCGTTGTCCAATGGTGTCTGTGACTATGGTCATATCACCCCTTGGCTAACCCGTTGTCCAATGGTGACGGTTATCAAGTATTGTATACAAAACCCCACATACCGGCAGTAATTGAAGATTACAAAGACTTAATCCCTGTAATTATAACTTTGAAAACATTTAGGGTTTTGTAAAGCAGTTTGATAAAAAGAGAATGACTCACATTGCAGATTTAATTTAAGCAGAGTTTAGCCTACTGATAAGCTTGTTAACCTAATTCAAATAACAATGCACACGAACTAGGTCGGTAACTAATACAGCATTTACGATAACTCACGAGATGAAAACCTTCACAACGAATGACAAAGCGCGATACTTAAACATCCATCGAATTCACGACGAATGACAAAGCATAACCCTAATTTGGGCAACACTTAAACAACCATTGGATAGTTTTCATCGATCGGACATTGAATCGTAGTAGCAATCGAGTTATTACCCTGTTATCGTGGCAGCGTTTTGTGATTGTGGGTGTTTTTTGTAGTATTTGGACGATATCTCAGTGCATGAATCAAATTTTAACGTCGAACCAATGCAGGAAATCAAGTCCCACACCCCTCTATATATACCTGGAAAACAGCCCCCCTCGCGTGGCGCGAGGGGTGCTACCCTACCATAGGGTAGCCCCGTGTCTTTGTAGGCTTCCTGAGTTGGTCGTTCGTTTGAATTCTTTTTACACGTAAAACTGTTTAGATAATACTAACGGGAATTTACCCCCCTGAGTTTTAGGGGCCCTGATCCTGATTCCGATTGTTCTGAAACTTTTAGGGTTTATGCAGAATTACTTAGGGGTCTCAATTAGGGTTTCCTATTGGACAAAATAAAATAATAAATAGGACTTTTGATGAGAGTTGTTACAGGTTAGGCACTTTCCAACGTAAACAACAACGTCGCTTTTGAGTTTCGGCCACCAACAATACTCTTTCAAGTCTTGATACATTTTGTCCGATCCTGGGAGGATCGAGTATCTCGACTTGTGAGCTTCATCGAAGATAACCTCTCGAATACCGCCATAGAGCGGAACCCAAATGCGTCCCATAAAGTATAAGGTTCCCTCTTCGTTTGGCACCAATTTCTTCTCCATACCTCAGAGATATTCATCTGTGAGATTTTCCTTCTTAAGGGCTTCTTGTTGGGCGTCATGAATGCGTGCAGTGAGATTCGTTCGAATAGTCATTTCCAATGCTCGAACCCTTAGGGTCTTAACCCTTTCTTTTCTACTTAATGCGTCCGCTACTACGTTCGCCTTTCCAGGATGGTACTTAATCTCACAGTCATAATCGTTCAGCAACTCAACCCATCGTCGCTGACGCATATTTAATTCCTTCTGATCAAATATGTGCTGTAAGATTTTGTGATCAGTGACGATAGTACATTGAGTACCCTATAAATAATGTCGCCAGATCTTCAAGGAGAATACCACCGTGCCTAGCTCCAGGTCGTGAGTGGTGTAATTCTTCTCATGTACTTTCAACTGTCTTGAAGCGTAAGCGATGACCTTTTGGCGTTGCATGAGCACACAACCCAATCCTTGACGCGAAGCGTCGCAGTATACCACGAAGTCTTCAGTGCCTTCGGGTAGAGATAGTATTGGTGCATCGCATAGCTTGTTTTTGAGAAGTTGGAAGGCTTCTTCCTGCTTATCTCCCTATTCGTACTTCTTGTCCTTTTGAGTAAGGGAAGTCAGCGGTTGAGATATCTTGGAGAAATTCTCGATAAATCTGCGGTAATAGCCCGCTAATCCCAAAAATTGTCGAACTTCAGTCGGTGTCTTGGGAGCTTCCCAATTCTTTATCGCTTCAATCTTCGCTGGATCTACATGGATACCATTCTCGTTTACCACGTGACCAAGGAACTGTACTTCGCGAATCCAGAATTCGCACTTTGAAAACTTTGCATAAAGCTTCTCCTTCTTCAGTAGTTCCAAAATGGTCCTGAGGTGTTGCTCGTGCTCCTCTTTAGTTCGCGAATAAATCAGAATATCATCGATAAATACAATCACGAATTTATCGAGATATGGTTTGCAAACTCGATTCATCAGATCCATAAACACTGCTGGTGCGTTCGTCAATCCAAATGGCATCACAAGGAACTCGTAGTGCCCATAACGAGTCCTGAACGCAGTCTTTGGTATGCTCTCCTCTTGGATTCTTAACTGATGATAGCCAGACCGAAGGTCAATCTTGGAGTAGTAGCTCGATCCTTGTAACTGATCAAATAAGTCGTCAATCCTTGGTAGTGGATATCGATTCTTGACAGTGAGCTTATTCAATTCTCTATAATCGATACACATCCACAAGGTTTCATCCTTCTTCTTTACGAACAAAATGGGAGCTCCCCAAGGCGAGAAGCTCGGCCTTATGAATCCCTTATCCAACAACTCTTGGAGTTGTGTAGATAATTCTTGCATCTCGGATGGCGCAAGTCGATAGGGTGCCTTGGCTACAGGAGTCGCGCCTGGAACCATGTCTATATGGAATTCGACTTGTCTTTGCGGAGGTAATCCTGGCAAATCTTCAGAAAAAAAACGTCAGGAAATTCCTTCACCACAGGAATGTCTTCGAGTTTCGGCTCCTCAGCCTTCTTATCTACTACGTGCGCCAAGAATGCAACACATCCTTTTCGTAAGCATTTCTCCGCCTTCATACAGTTGATGATTCGCAAGGGTGTGTCTCTTTTCTCTCCATGCACGATGAGTGTTTCATCATTCGCAAGAGGGATGCGAATGATTTTCTCATAATAAACAACTTCAGCCTTATTCTTGGACAGCCAGTCCATTCCGACCACCACATCGAAGCTACCCAATTGAACAGGTAAGAGGTCGATACTAAATCTACACTCACCAAGTTCCAATGTACATCCCCTAACAACTTCGCCCGATTCAACAAGTTTACCATCGGCTAGTTCTATAGAATAAGGTATGTCTAATCTACTAGATTCTATTCCAAGCATACGTTTAAATTCCACAGACATAAAACTATAATCGGCACCAGTGTCAAATAGTATGGATGCAAAGTTATTGTTAACGAGAAACGTACCCGTGACCACATTAGGGTCCTCGCGTGCGTTCCTTGCTCCAATCACAAATGCTCGAGCTTGAGCATTGTTTTCCCTTGGGCAATCTTTCTTGAAATGCTCTTTGCTACCACATCCAAAGCATCCTTGGTTCTGCCCAGTTCCATTACCATTTCTGTTACAAGTACCATTGCCATTTCCATTACCGTTCCCATTACCAGCACCGTTTCAATTTCCTTTCCCGTTCCTATTACCATTTCCATTTCCTTTTCCCCAACAGTTCTCGGTACGGTGACCCAATTTTCCACACTTGTCACATTTTAGAATGCGACAAACTCCCTCATGGTGACGCTTGCACTGATTGCATTTGGGCAGAGTGCCCTGGTATCCTCTGGTAGTAGCGTCATTCACAACTGCAAGTATTTTTGTCTCCTTGGGTGGATTGGGGTCACGTTTCTTGTTGCTGGAACACTTGTTGCTGCTACGAGTCACTTGGCTCAGATTCGAATGCTTCCTCTTCTTGTCACCAGACGACTCAGCATGCGTCTCGGTTTTCTCAGTAGGTTTCAGTGATAACTTCTTCATACGGACAGCATCTTCAGTAAGGCTGACCGCCAGAGTTACAGCCTGAGTGATCATTGTTGGTTTTGCCGCAGTTACCATGCTGCGAAATTCCGGAACCAATCCACAGATGTAGCGTTCAATGCGCTTAAATTCAGGAGTCACCAGATAGGGGATCACTCTTGACAGATCTTGGAACCTTCGAGTATAACCAACAATGTCCGCACCATCCATGGACAGGTTCCAAAATTCAGTCTCCAGCCTTTGGAGTTCATCACGGGAGCAATACTTTTCACTCATTCTTTCTTTCAACTCATCCCAAGTCATACCATACGCAACATCATCACCCAGAGTTTGGACTTGTAAATTCCACCAAGTCAAAGCCTCATCAACGAACAACCCAGTAACAAAAGTGACTTGCTGGTCCGCGATACACTTGCTCATGCGGATTGTGGAATCAGTTTTCGCCGTCCAGCGCACAAAAGCCACTGCACCTCCAGTGCCGTCGTAATTCAGTGGCTTGCAGTCGAGAAACTGCTTGAAGGTGCAGCCTAGAATTCATCCAACCAATTCACAAATGAGCAATCAATGAAACAATGAAGCAAAGACCGTTCATAAATCTCATCATGTTTTAGCAAATCAGCTTAATGTTACCTTGAGTTGTGTTTCCTCCAGATGAATCTCCTTAATCATTTCGTCTAGTACCGCCTGATCCTCTGTTGTGCTCAGTACGGTTTGCCTCGTACTGGGCGATAGCTTCGGAAATCCTTTCTTCCAGCAGAGAGTTCAGTTCTTCAATAGTCCTCGGCATCGGAGGAGGAGGGGGTTGATCAGAATCTCGATTGTTCACAGATTTCCTGGGTGCCATGTTCTTTCAAAACACAACACAACAAGGTTAGACATTTGTTTGATATCATCATACAAGATAGTAGGAGTACATATACACATGCATATACCCACATAAGTAACATCAAACAATCTGCCAAACATACAAATCAATTCATACAGCAACAAACATGTATAAACAGAAAAATATTGATGTGTCTTAAGATATTCACCGATTTTTTATACATATCAGGACAACTTGTTACATCATTGTTTGTGAAGAAAACAAAATGCATAAGGGTTACATCACCCCATAATACAAGTTTATTACATATAAAAGACAAAATATCTTTCTTCACATTGGCGGTTCTTGTCTTCAAGTTGTACCCAAATCTCGGTTGTAGTCTTCATACCCAAAAATACTGCCCCATCAAAGTACCTGCAAAAAAATCCTATTGGGCTGGTGGAGAGGGTGGGGGTGTAGGGAAGATCAAACTATGAAGATAAGTCACTTCATCCTCGAGCTCATGAACTTGACGGATGAGGGAGCTGACCTGAGTAGGAGTGTGGGGAGGTGTAGAGACATGAGTAGGAGAAAATAGCGCAACAGACATAACGTCATCGTCACCACCAGTCGGGTAAACTCTTAGCCCAGCAGCAAAGAGGGCCGAATATATCACTGAATCGAAGGAATCGACATCAGACTCAAGGTCAGAGTCGGAAGGGATATCGATAACGAACATAACAGGAGAGGCCACATCATTATCCAGATCTTCAACGAATGACCAGTCCTCAGCAGTGTTAGCGGCAAAAGGAATAGCATGAATGGGAAAAGGCTCCACGAGATGCTCACCATCGGGATGTTCGATGATAAGCTGGTCAGGGAAGGGTAAAGGTAAGGCTAAGACATCGTCGAGATCATCATCATCGGATATCATCTCAGGGTCGGTCTCGGAGTTAGACGTGAAAACCTCCGGAGCTGAAGCAATCTCGTCGTCAGAGACAATCATCATCGGGTCACGTTCTTCAGATAGGCCGCTACTTTCAGACGAAGACATGTGTACCTGTAATATTTCATTCATGGTATATGTATATATATTAATTACTACTACCTAATTAATATACAAATAGTTATACACATTGTTGCAAGTAATCCTTGGTTAGAGACAAGTGCTACCCCAATGCACCCTAAGTCTCGTAGTGTCCTTATTTGACTTTTTGAAAACATTTTCAGGTAGTGGATGTCGCGGAAAGTTTTATGCAATGAAAACTTTTGAAAAGTTGTTTTCGTGAGAGGATCCTAAAGATTGTAGTCTAGACTCGAGAAGGAATCCTGGTTCACTACAATCGCAGCTCTGATACCAATCTGTCACACCCCTTTCTAAGGCGGAAGCACGAGGTGTGATCCTGAAAGGTTCTCATTGCATACGAATGGTAAACATACTACATGATCATAAAATAACTCCAAGATGCCATTGATATTACATATTTAAAACATAACTTAAGTTAAGAGTTTACATCACACGATAAATAATTGTTTGAAAAGTTTACAACTTAATTCAAAGACAAACATAAAGGTTTTGATCCTTATATCACCACACAGGATGGGACATAACAACCAAATCCCACAAAATAGGCATAGGAGTCTTGACACAACACAACTAAAAACATAAGCGACATCCAGGAGCAAGAGTAAGACCGCACGTACATCCACTTTAGTTACCTGAAATACATGTAAGTTTTGGAAAATCGTCAACATAATGTTGGTGTGAATTCATGCAGTTTTGTGTAAAACATTTAAGCATTCGTGGTAGAAAACATGGTATGTAATCGTACTGAAACAAGTATTTCTGTAAATGTAAGGAAATCGAGATCGCTAATGGTTTGCAAGGCCATTAACATATGCAACGACATAGGAAGCATCCAAACCATAGGCATTTTTACTTGTCGATTCACGACTAGAGACACAAAAGCACTCTTGGTAAAAGTGTGGCCAAGAGTGTGGCTGCCTGAAACCCACTAGATCTAACTTTTGTTCCGCGGTCTAGGTATGTAATTGATTAATGGTGCTTATGGCACCCTATACGTCACATGATCTATGTGTCATTCCTTAGTTTTTGTATTCTACATACCATAGTACACATATTTTCCCCAAGTTTAGAAAACAAGTAAAAGTTTAAAAGTGGGGACATGAACTCACAATTTTGCGTATCCTGTGTCGTAAACTTCACCGGTTGGTTTTGTAGCGTCGTGACCTATACGTGTTCTATTTACGTTAGTCACAAGACTTGTATCACACAAGTACAAGTCACCCTCTTTTGTTTATGTATTTGTTCTTTGTATGTTCATTCTTTGTGAGGGTCGTGCCCTTCTTTGTCGGGTCTTGCCCGTACGTTGGGTCTTGTACTTTGAATATGCAATATTTATTTGTAAATATATATTTTACCTCTCAAGTATATATTCGTTTATGTAGTCTTTATCAAGGCAAGAAGTGTTAAAGATAAATTATATTTTCAACTTTTCATATATGTTACTTATATTATTTTCCCCAAAAGTAAATATAAGTATTTTGTGAAATACTATTCTCAATATTATTTTTGTACAAGTATTCATAGGAAAGTATACTTGTATTTTATGTAAATACTTGTGTATTTTGTATTATCCACCAAAAATCAATACTTTGCCTTATATCACTTTTCGGAATTATATTTCTTAAAAATAATGTATTTTTAAGACTTGTATGAAATATATATTTTGTCATGCCATAAAATATATATAATCATTCTCGTTATTCACCCGATTTTGTATAAATTCCATTACTTGGCAATGGTTATATATTTGTCCAAAAATATATATATAAGTCCATAAGTGTCCATAAATTGTCCGAGTTCAATAATGTGTTAAGGAATATATTTTTGTCAATATATTTTCTTGTATTTGTCCATGTACTTCCTTGTGAGGAGTTTTGTATACTTGTATACTTTAGTATTCTCATGTATTTGTATGTGTATTTTGATATTTATACCTCATGGGAGTATTTAGTGTATTTTCAAGTTCCTAATACACTACTACATATAATACACATAATATACACTTAGCACAAAATTTGGTGATCACTAAATATATATATTTTTCCTAAAATATATATACTTAATATAATTTTTACTTGAAGAAATCGTTATCTTCTAACTTGTAATTTCATACAAAAATTAGGGAAAACTTGGTAAATATTTTTAGGTGAATTTTTGGGGGATAAGTTTCACCATAACTTATATTTTTCTAAGTGTCAAAATTTTATAAATTTTTTTACATAGTTTCCCCTAAAAATGGAGGTTTTCCATGTTTTCAAAACATGAGTTTATTTTCTTTTCAACACCAAAAACAATTTTCAACAATATTCACCAACAACATATACTAATTTCTTCATATGAAACATCATGGTGAACTTGATTTTTGTTAAAAATGTGTAGTCTTTTAGATCTACACTTCAAATACAAGGATCTTTTGAAATCAAGTGTTGTAAATTTTTAACCAACTTTTTATGAAACTTTATTTTACTAACCAACTCACTCATGAGTTTTATGGTCTCAAAGTCTTGAAAATAATATTCTAAAACCATTTTTATGTTTATTAGAAAGATCACTACGTTCAACAACATGGTTCACCATGGATCTTTTAAGATCCATGCTTAACATCTTTAGATCTTTCATAACCAAGCTTTATGTTAAACTTTTAACAAACTTTTCATGGGTTTTAGTTTCAAAAGTTAGTTTTATATACACTTTATTACTTCAAGATTTCAAGTTTATGCATGAAAATTCATTTTCAAGTTCACATAATGCTTCATACATTCATCTTCAAGTTTAACCATGGATCCTTCAAGATCCATCCTTAAACTTGTTAGATCTAAGCTTCTAACATGCTTAAAATACTTGATCTAAACATAAACACAAGATATAACTTCAACAACTTCATTACATACACTAAAAATTAATATAATCACTTGTCTTCTTCATGAATATGTTAGATCTTCTCATTTTTAACTTTAAAAGTTTAGTTGTTTAGATGGTGAGACTTGTACATAACATAAACATGAACTAATATAGTGATTAAGAGGCTTACTACTAGCTCTAATGGCTAGGGAAGTGGCGCAAGAATGATGAAGATGAATATGGAAGAAAATGAGAGGTTAAAAGCTCCACAAAGAGGTCCTTCAAGTTCTAGCACTTCAAGCCTCCTTAGATAGCCTTCATACACCTCCTAGTGACCTTGGATTGCTTTGTAATAAAGTGAAAATGGTGATTGTAAGTGGGTGTGTTTGAGCCGAGACCAAGAAGGAGAACAAGGAAGAAGATGGTGATTTTGTGAGATGTTGGGCAATGGTTACTACTAAAGGTCCCTTATAAAAAAGTTTCCAACACATAATATTCTCTTGGATCTTATGCACTTAATGAAGGGGACAAGGTAAATAAAATAATCAAAAGGTATGTGGGGTTCCTTTGGGGCTGGTTATGGTGAAGGGGGGGGGGGTAAAATGTAAATTTTTGGAAGTTGAGGGTTTAAAGTGCAAACGAGAAGGTTTAAGTTAGTTTAAGTGTGTTTAGGTGTTTTTATGATTTTTAAGGTGTTCTAGCACCAATACTAGTTTAATATCATAAAAACATTACATCTAGTCAAATTTTGATGTCCCGGATAGTGTCCGGTTGTTCGTTTCGTTACGGTTCGTTACGGTTCGTTAAAGTGCTAAATTGCGCAGTTTCACTAAGTATGAAGCTTTTTTTTTGGCAATTTCAATTCCAAACACTTTGTAAGTTATTCTTGACACGAAATCATAAATTCTGCATGATATTATAGTGTTAAAATGTTGTTTATAGCTGAATTATTGCTGATTTATGCAGAATTCTGCATTTAAAGTGAGTTTCGGGAGTCTTTTAGTGCATAGTTTTGCTTCCGGAAAGTTTATATGTTAACCCTTGTATCCATACTTGGGTTTTAATGTATTTTAGATGTTGGACCTACTCCTAGGCCCTAATTTTATTGTCTGACTGCTTTCTGCAGAATTGCTGACAGAGTGTGTCTTACCGGTGAGTTTACTAGTCTTTCTGACGCAACGCTTAATGTGATGCACAAAGCAATATTTGAAATATAAAACATGCATGAATTCATACGTATAGCATGTAATCAGACAATGTTGACGTTTAAGCACATAATTGCAGATAATAAATAATATTAAAATAGTACAGAAATTACCGGTTTTATGCCAGTTGTCACAATAATCATCAAAATCGTGGACACAAATATATCCATATAGTCATGGACACATTTCACGAGTTACCCTTTTTCCTTTCATAATTCTTCAGAAATAATTCTGAAAGTACAATACATGATCGACCACTTAATCGTGAAAATATAACATCTAAATCACTTTAACTTGATCTTATTAGTTAACATGATATTGCCAGGGTCCTGTTAGAATTCCGATAACGGGTTCTAGCGATTTAAATCAACTACCCCATAAGAAAAGAGAAAAGTATAAAACTAGTCACTTTAAAAACACGTTACACCTTTAAAATCATTAATATGACACAAATATATCCATATAACCATCAAAATCGTAAACACATTTCACGAATTACTTTTTTTTCCTTTCATCGTTTGTCAGAAGTAATTTTGAAAGTACAATACATGATTAACCGCTTATTAATGAAAATATAACATCTAAATCACTTTTTGAAATGAAATTTTGACAAGAAAACCTTTAAAAAAATAGACAAGTTTCATAATAATTATATACATTTTTTAAAACTTGAGAAAAGATACCATCCTATTCAAATGATGCAGTATTTATTTGTAGCTCTTATATTTGTTGTTTTGTGAATGTATTGCAAGACATGAAGTAGTACAATGGGCCTAGAGAATGAATAGAAAACGTGTGGGTGTGATGCATCATATAAAGTCATCATCGTATGAATATATATATAATCACAAAAACATTAAAAGAATTTATAATAAAATAAAATAGAATTAAATGAATAAAAAATTGTCATTTTGTTGGGACAACAGCCTGGGATTTTTATGTCTTGTCTAAATTTCAGGCCCCACTCCGTTATCACAAACTTTATTCATTCCTAAAGGGTGATACTATTCTCACCCCCCCTAATTCCTGATTACACCCCCCTTACAAAAACATCACATCCATCAATCCATCAATCAATCATTTGCTTTTTGTTTTTAGTTTTTTTTTGTCTTTTTGTTTTTTGTTTTTTTTTTTTTTACAAACTTTGGGTGTAAAAAACTACCCCATCGGGCGCGCCGTTTGAATTTTTTTTTTACGAATGTTGTTAAAATATACGGATCTAGTTGTAAAAAAAAATCGTGGTCAACGCCCCTCCGTGGCACGTGGTTCCCGAGGGGGTAGTTTTTTACACCCAAAGTTTGTAAAAAAAAAAAAGAAAAAACAAAAAAATAATAAAAACACCAAACTTTGGGTGTAAAAAACTACCCACTCGGGCGCGCCGTTTGAAATTTTTTTTTACGAATGTTGTTAAAATATACGGATCTAGTTGTAAAAAAAAATCATGATCAACGCCCCTCCGTGGCACGTGGTTCCCGAGGGGGTAGTTTTTTACACCCAAAGTTTGTAAAAAAAAAAAGAAAAAACAAAAAAATAATAAAAACACCAAACTTTGGGTGTAAAAAACTACCCCCTCGGGCGCGCCGTTTGAAATTTTTTTTTACGAATGTTGTTAAAATATACGGATCTAGTTGTAAAAAAAAATCGTGGTCAACGCCCCTCCGTGGCACGTGGTTCCCGAGGGGGTAGTTTTTTACATCCAAAGTTTGTAAAAAAGGACGAAAACGTAATTGTGAACTCCCAAGATTACACTCAAGAACCTGGAAGGCATAGTTCATTTACGAACTATCAAGAACCTGGAAGGCATAATTCTTAGGCTCATTCAAAGATGTGTTCACGTCCTTGGCTTGGTCAGAATCGGGGTTTGCACCTGAAAAACACTGGATGATTATGCCAGAGGCAGGATTCTTGATTGCGAACAAGTTTAATATGATCGTTCATTTTTTATCTCAAGAAAAAAGAAACAGTTCTACTTGTTTTTCGCTTTGGAGAGGCCCTCACGAGTTCCCAGAAAAAAAAATAATTACAATTGCACACGTGAATGGTAACCATTTTATAATGGTAGAATTGCAAGGAGAGTATCCAATTGTCAGCACAAACAACCTATGAAAATTAATGAGAGAAAATGATGCAGCTGGCTGGGAGAATATATTTGAATCACGTCAAAATATGTATAAGTCTTGGATAGCACAACCTGCTACATTTGGGGGGTGTATCGATTAAACCTCTGTATGTAAATTATTAAATGATAATAATTTTGTAAAAAAGTACTTATTTTTATATAGCTTTTGTTACAGCTATAAATATAATTTGATAAATTATAACAATAAAAACTAATAATAAATACTATATCATTACTACTACTACTAATAATAAATATAATAATAATAATAATACTAACTAATTAAATAATAAACAAATACTAATTAATAATAATAATAATACTAACTAATTAAATAAATAAATAAAAAAGACAACAAAAAGACAAAACATGCTAAAAACAAAAACCAAGTGATTGATGGATGTGATGTTTTTAATAGGGGGGGGGGGGGGTGTAATTAGTAATTAGAGGGGGTGGGAATAGAATGAGCCTTCCTAAACCCTTCATACTTCTTTTTAAATAAATAACATATCCAATCCATATGATTGCTTTAGAAAGATTAAAAAGTAAGTTTTTGATTTTCATATTCATAATCACACTTGTAATTTGTTAAGGGTGAGCGGAGTGGGGCGGTAAACTCACTCGGTACCGCACCCACATCCACCGCCAACATAGTTTACCGATCAATGTTACCGAAATGGGGGGAAATTCGGTGAAGGTTTACCGAGTCGGTGAGAGGGAGGGAAGGGGGAGAGAGATGAGTGTGTGGGGGGGGGGGGGGGGGGTTCATTCATTCTCAACCAATCACACATTTCCTTTTTTTTAAAAATAGTTTACCTAAACTCCATTAGGTAAGCCACCGCGAACGTTTTTGAGCATTAGGTAAACAATTTAGGTGAATTGACGTGACACTGTCTGATTGGGTGAATGAGGAGTTTACCAATTTCAAATAGGTAACCACTTCCTTCACCCTAACAAATCATATAAATCTCATGTGTGATGAGTCTATAAATTTGTTTCGACTTAGATGATTCATTTTTACGTAGTAGTTTCACAATGAGTTTAGATTCATTTCTTAACGAGTTTTGAGTTACAACTTGCGTTCTCAAACCAAACTTATAAAGAGAAGCGAAGATGAGCTGAGGTGCAGAAGATGCCGAAGCAAAAGGGGTAAAAATAAGACGGCTTAATATAGATATAGTTTGTTTTTCAATAAATTATGAATATCAGAGCCGTTTCTAGTACATGTAAGAGCATCCACAATAAAGGAATATGTTGGTGTTTTTAGGAAGAGAGAAGGTGATGTGGAGGAGAGAGGGTGTGAGGTGGAGGAGAGAGGGTGTGAAGATGTTGGTGAGGAAAAACGAGAAAAAATGGATGTGTGTGAGTTATGTGAGTGTAGAGAGAAGAAATGAGAGAGGAGAGAGGAGAGAGGAGAGAGAGAAAAAAAGTGTTTGTGAGAGGGGCAAGTAAGAGAAATGCTCTCATTGGTTGGACAGGTGCCAGATTAGTATCAAAAAATACCACCTAAAAACACCTCTATTGGTGATGCTCTAAGTTCAGGAAAAGAATACACATTTCAAGAATTAGGTGCTGTTTGTTTTTTCTGCGGGGAAATGTCTGCAGTCTGCGGACCATATCTGCAGGCATCTGCAAGAGAAGAGGTGGACCAAATGTCTGCAGTCTGCAAGGAGAAGAGGGTTTGTTTTTTTATATATAAAAACCTCTTCTACTCAACACACACACACAACACACATTCAACGTCTCTCTGATCTCTCTCTATCTGCCTCCCTCAACCACCACAACCACCGTCCACCTCCACCTCCACCACAACCAACCACCACCACTTCAGCCACCACCCACCCCGTCGCAGCCACCACCACCACCCCGTCGCCACCACCACCATCATCTCCTCCTTCCTCCACCGAAACCCTAATTTCAGCCGCCGTCAACCACAACGAACCACCACCACGAAGCCAAGCACCACCACTTCAGCCGCCGTCAACCACCTCCACCGAAACCCTAATTTCACCATCTTCAAGGGTTTCGATTTGGGGGTTTCTGAAGAGAGAGAGAGAGAGATCTCGGATGTGGAGAGATCGGAGGTTAATCGGAGACGGCGACTTGCAGGTTACCGGGGATGTTGCAGGTTACCGGGGATGTTGAGATGAAGACCGGAGACTTGCAGGTCGACAGAGATGAAACGAGTGCGACTGAGGTTAGTTGCAGGTTGTTCGGTGGTGTTCGAAGAAGACAAAGGAGATGAACGGGATGGATGAATGTTGATGAAGATGAAGACTGAGGTTAGTTGCAGGTTCTGTTGGGTTTCGATTTAGGGTTTCGGAGGTGGAGGTGGTGGCGGAGCAGGGGTGTCGGAGGTGGAGGTGGTGGCGGAGTGGAGGTGGTGGCAGAGCAGTGGTGTCGGAGGTGGAGGTGGTGCCAAGAAGAGGTAAACGTCTGCGCCAAGAAGACTTTGGTCCATGTCTGCTCCAAGAAGAGGTCTCGCAGACCTTTTTTAATGAAAGGTCTGCGAGAAAACAAACAAGCTGCAGACATCAAACGTCTGCGCGCGTCTGCGTCGCGCAGACATAAGTGGCCAGAAGTACTTCTGGCCAAAAAACAAACAGAACCTTAGTTTTCTTCCTAGATTTAGTTTAATCTATATCTATTTATACGGTTTACAAACACTCGTACCCGTTATTTACCTCTTATAACACAATGTATTTATCATAATCAATCATCACACAGACGTTTTCGATTGTACAAGGAAGAAAACATTTGTAAAATTATAACTAGAATAATGAAAATCAAATTTAATATCACAACAAATTATATTTCTAAAATTAGAATTACTCCACAAGAGATATGGTGCGGTAGTACGCTGTTTTTCGTCTATCCTAGATGTGGAGTATTCAAATCCTGTAACATGTAGGTTATTAACAGTTATTTTTTTTTTGAACGGTCAAAGAATCATTCAAATGGGTTACTGACGAAATTCACCACATCAGGATAAACTCGCCCATGAATACTCGCCTGAGCCCTGAAGGCACGGCAGTGCACTGAGGCAAAACCCCCTCAGTTCAAAGATCGAACTAGCGATCGCCGCCTACTCGCCTAGTCTCCCATCATCACTAGGTTCCGCCGAAATTAAATGGTGGGGGCAAGAATCGAATCTAGGTCACTTGAAACACCAGATCTCTCCCTTACCACTATAGCTTATTGACAATATTGACGGTTAATAGGAGTGGATTAGGAGTATATTAGTTTGAGGTAATTTTTTTTTTTTTTTTTTTTTTTTTTTTTGTAAAGGAGAAGAAAAAGGGTGGAAGAAGTGAAAGTAGGGGAATTACAGTTAATCCTCTGCAAGCGCACGCTTGATTGGCTCCATTACACACGCATCCAACTGTCTCTTTGGTCCTTTTGCTTTCCGTCTGCTGTCCTTTTTTTTTGTAAATTCTGACCATTGATCTGGAAGGAAGGTATGGTAATTCTATTCACCCATACCATATCTCCACTTGTACTCACTCTATTATTATTATTACCAAATACCAATCTTGCATATGTATATAACTTCATATTCAATCACTTACGAAGTACATTATCCCTCACTTAGTTAATTATCCTTGTGAAAATCATACTTAGGGTGGGGTATGGTTAATCACTCTAGGATGATTGAGTGATTTTCTACCTAATAATATTATGCCATGTCAACTCCCCATTCCACTCTCCATTTTGCACTCAATCAGGAGATATGGTTAATCACTCCAGGGTATTTGAGTTATATATTTTTTTGATTGGTTCTTCTCTCCTCGCTCTCTCTCCTCCATCACTCTTCTCCACATCGGTGAGTATACCCCGATTTCTCACCCTCTCTCCTACTCAAACACCCTAACTCAATCATGATGGTGTGGTCACCGATCGGTGACACCCACTCAAACACCCACTCCCCGCACATCATACCCCCACCCTTATGAGTCTATGAAAGTGTGTAGAGGTATTATTATTATTATTATTATTATTATTATTATTATTATTGTTGTTGTTGTTGTTGTTGTTGTTTTTATTATGTACACACACTTATATAAAAATTGGGTTTGGGTGGTGCGATCGGGTTTGGGGGGTTGGGTATTGACGATGATCTATGGTGGTTGGGAGTTGTGGTGGTGATGGTCGACGGAGGGGACGAGAGATGGGTTGGGTTGGGTTTGTGTGGGGGTTTGGTTTTTATGGTGGTGGTCGTCGGAGGTAGGTGTGGTGCTGGTGATCAGAGACTTGGTGGTGGTGATCGAAGAAGGAGGAAGAGGTGAAACAGGTTAGGTAGGGGACGCAAATTAAGATAGAGAGGGATGGTTGAGGGATGTTTATGAAGGAAGGGGGTAAAGTTTGGTGAAATGGCCATTTTACCCCTAGCTATTTGGTATTTAACGACAAATACCAACCCCGTTAGCACCAGAGACGTATTGTGTCGCGCTTTTCATAATGTGGGGACTCAGGCTTCCAAAACTTTATGTGAGGACTCATTGTGACTTCGCCCCTAAACCACAGTGACGCAAATTGCACTTAACCCTTATTATTATTATTATTATTATTATTATTATTATTATTATTATTATTATTATTATTATTATTAACTCAGACTAAAAAAAGTGTATTTCAAACTGAAATGAATTCGAGTTACGAATTTGAATTTTGTTTTCGCTTTTCGAATAAGATTAGCCTTTAACCGAATTTTGAATCCGTTTGGATTTGAATTCGGATTTGTGAATTGTGATTTTTAAACTGGTTCGTTCAAAATATTCGAATTTGAATTGTGTATAATATTTTATTATAACTTTTAAAGTAAACTATACGTATGGTCCCTATGGTTTACCAAAATTTTGGATTTGGTCCCTAGTTTTTCAAAAGTACACAGATGGTCCTCGTGGTTTGCACTTTGTAATGCATTTAGTCCCAAACCAACAAATCGAAAGGTTATAGCACGTCCAAGTTAGGGACTAAATGTGTTA
Organism: Helianthus tuberosus; assembly: GCA_030545235.1. Lineage (NCBI taxonomy): Eukaryota > Viridiplantae > Streptophyta > Magnoliopsida > Asterales > Asteraceae > Helianthus > Helianthus tuberosus. The sequence continues at coordinate 159,939,881 of CM060373.1, read as the reverse complement.
CAAAATGCAAACTATGGGGACTATCCATGTACTTTTAGAAAAAAACTGGAGACTAAATGCGTTACAAAGTGCATACCATAGGGACCATCTGTTTACTTTTTTGTAACACCCCGAAATTATAAACTCTTTTATTACAAATATGTTTTCGGTAAATAAGCAAAATAAACTAACTAGGAATGACACTAACCTAGTTAGATAGTGACTCATGAGTGGGTTAAACACTTAAAATAAAAGAAAAACGAAATTGGAGGGACTAAATGTGTTAAAATTGAAACTTGATTCAATTTAATAAAATAAAATACACCAAACACACACAAGAGTGTGTGTCTGGTCGATTGAAACACAGGGGGCGACATAGAGCTCCCCTTCAAACCCTAAATCCTCCCAAATCTCACAAATTGAAGGTCAAGATCAATTCCAAAATGAAATTCGAGACTGGATTAGTGATCTCCATTGTAAGGGGGTCATAAGGCGTGTGAAATTTGATAGAAAATCTCTACTTGAAATTCTCATGAACTTAGGGAATTCGAAATCTGTTGATGCATGATTGTTATATGGATAGAATATGAACGATATAGTTGTGACAACTCGAAATTTAGAACCTTTCGTGTATCTTAGTACAACCTACTTGCAATGTTATGTGACTAGTTAACGTGTCGGTTTAATAATATAAGTGAACACCCTATGTGACTACGTGTTACGTTTATGTGTCGTGCTTGTACGTATGTGTATATTTATGTGAACCGAGACAACAAGGACCCGACTCGAGACCATGTGGTCTCGAGTAAACAGTAACATATGGGCCGGTTGGCCACACACACACCCTTAGCCCATTCGAAAGCCCATTAGGGTGCACAAGGTGAAACAAGTATATAACCTTAGTGACTATCCATGTTTACCATTTTGGACAACACTCATACTCCTCTAACACACACACTCTCCACTCTCCCTCACTAAAACCCTAGACACCTAACATCACACCTCTCCTCCTTCATTCTCGGATCAACCGGTGACACTAGGACTCGCGGATCGGCTCACACATACACACATTCGGAAGCTTCATACTCACCCTTGAAACCCATCAACCGGTTAGTGATTCATGTTAGATGTTGTGTTCGGTTTGATGATAATGTGTGATATTTTGGTTGATGATAATGAATAATGAAGATTATGTGATAATATGTTTACTTGTTAAGCCTTATACATGATGAATACACCCTTCTTGAGTAATCGGTTCATGAGTGTTTCTAGTAGTGGGTTATATCCGGCTAAAGATGATTACAGGGTAATGTATTGATTATGTTGGGATGAATAATGTATGCTTGACTATGATTGAATGTTGAGTGGTAAATGTTTTGCTAAAATAAGCTTGAAGGATAAGAATGATAGTTAGAAGATTTGCTATGATCATCCGATTTATGAAGATACGGTACAAATGTCTTGCTTAATGATCTTGGTATCTAGTCTAGGTATTATGATGCTTGTCCGAAAATGCAAGAGTTATGAACATGTGTTGAATGAGGACATGAATGTTTGAATATATGTTGAATGTGTTTGAATATGATAAGAACATGCTATGAACATTTGAATAATACTTGTTTGATCCATTTTAGTAAATTGTGGGACAAGAAAACATGTTTATGTGGGTGGTACAAACTGATTCATGAAATCGATTTTCCATTGGGTAGTACACTGTGCAAAATCAGCAGATGTCCAGTCGAGACCTTCAGTCTCAACTCGAGACCACCATATGTCAACTCGAGACCACCGCATGACAAGTCGAGATCCTCAGTTGCGACTCAGGTAGCGAGTCGAGAACCCCTAGTCTCGACTCGAGACCATGCTTCATCAACACACACATGCATAACCCGAGACCTCGTCCGTTGCGACTCGAGACCTATAAGCTTAAACCGAGATCGCACAGTCTCGACTCGAGACCGCACAATCTCGACTTGAGACCCTGAACGCACACTCGCTGATTTGGACTTGCACGTTGTTACGGACTTAGATGATTGGGCCGGGCCTTTGGGCCGAAGGTATGGACTATATGTGCTACTGTTGAATGAGAATGTTGTTTAGGCTGCCATAGATGAAACTTGCATGCAATGTGCTAGCATACGTGTAGAACATACGTGCAATACGTGGTTTGAACCTGACTTGTATGACACAACTGTGATAGGACGCGAGTGACCACAATATTGCTTGTTTGACTTTTCTGTGTATCTACCGAGCAAACCAAGGTGAGTTCACACCCTCTACAAAGCATGGGATTCCCTGGGTTGGGAATGGGGTTAAGGAACGTGGATTCCTCGTCCTCCTTGGGTAGGACAGCAATGGTTCAGGAATGTAATTCCTCGTCCTCACGGACAGATAACTCGTACTAGACCAAAACTCTATCACGAAGTCCCTCATTTTTATATCGACTTAATCGCCGGGCCAATGGCGAGCGGGTCATTAGTTAGATAGCGCTATTTAGGTCTGACAAACCTCACACCGTGCCGCAGAGGACGGGCGTGAACTAATGGATCTGGGGCACGTCAATGATGATAGACATTGACAGTTTCAGGGCACATAAACATGACTACAGTCAGCAGTCGATATGGTAACGAGTCTAGTGTATACATGGGGTAGCCCCCACGGCCGAAATGCCAGATAACTAACACGGGGTAGCCCCCACGGCTGGATAGCCAGAGTAACCGGGAATAAACAAGTCACGTTTTTAACTATGGGGTAACCCCCACGGCAGGATGCCAGTTAAAGGAAACTGTTTTCGAAACAACTTAAAACGAACACCCAACCGTGAACTCACTCAACTTGTTGTTGACTCGTTACTACATGCTTTGCAGGTCCTTAGATTCTCAGCTGGAGCTTGCATGGAGGAGGATCGTTGTGGGACATGGACGACTGAGTGCCATGTTAAACTTTGGAACAATTAAACTTATGCTTTGTTTTAAGACTTATGCTTCCGCTTGCAACTTAACTATGTTTTGTTGATACACCAATTGTATTGGTTAACTTTTATATCTTTTAACTCGCATGTTCAATATAATTGGTGGCTGGATCCTGGTCAGTCACGCCTCCAAGCGGTAGTACTCCGCAGGTGGATTTTGGGGGTGTGACAATAGTGTCTAGGAGTAAACCCTAGACGACAATATGTGAAATCATGTTTAAATTTATGAAAATTTCATGAACACCATGAAGGTGATTAGTGGGTTTTGTGGAACTTGATAAACACTAGGATTTTGATTGTTGTTCTAGTGTAATCTAAATTCTATGAAGTGAATTATGATTGATTAATGTTAAATTTGATGTGAAATTGCCCGTTTAATGTTAATCTTGGTTAGATATCAAGCTATGAAATTGATAATGAATTGTGAGAAATTTGTGCCTTTAAGGTGTTTGTGAGAATGCCTCAAAGAAGGCTTAAAACTGGAAATTATGTTAAAACGCGTATTTATAAATTTCGGCAAACTATGCGTTATATGTTAAGAAAAGAGTTCTAAACGGGTTGTGGTTGAACTCTATAGGAAAGGATACCGGAGCGTCAAGTGGACAAGCCGGTGGCGACTTGCGTTTGAAGGGCGTGCTTTGAAGGTATGTAACTTGTTAAGTTACAATATGTAAATTAGATATTTAATTGTTCATAGCCGTATTTAGAATAAAGGTTGGTAATAGTTGAAGTGACATTGTTCACTATTTGATTGAATGAGTTGAAATTAGATTAGGAAGTGTTTGGTAGTCATTAGAAACGGAGGATTCCGTAATTGAGTCAAACGGGTCGAATAAGTGGCTAGTAATAGTAAAAGTGTGTTTTGAATATCATTAGGCGAAGACGGATCACAAGAGCGTGAAGCCATAAGTTGGTAGTGAAACTCCGGTGGCCGTAAGCCCCGGAAGTTGGGGTAAATACGCCTTGTAGCCATAAGTTTGTTACTAGTTAAATTAGTACAAAAACTGAACGGGTCAAATAAATACATTGTGCATTTATTGGTTCCCAGCCGTACATTCCATTTTTGACTGAATGATTATGATAGACGCATCGGTAATTTTATTACAGACGTATAGGAAAAAGAATCACTTAAAACGGACTATCGGATTGAAAGTTATGAACAATGGAAGTTGGATTTGTGCTAAAACTTAGAGCTGGGAATTTGCAGCTCAAAACATGAAACAGGCTGGGAAAAATAGGGTGTCGCGCTATGCGACACCGAATTAACAACATCGTCGCGCGACGCGACGGTAGTGGCGGGCCGCGAAGGCTGAGCCGGTAGCCGCCGCGGGGCGCGACAGCCTTAATACGCAGCATTTTGTTTGTTTTTCATTGTTTAAGCCATAGAACTTGTTTATACTTGATTTTAAGATGTAAAAACTAACAATTTATGTGGTTTTGACCATAGGTGATGATGGACTTAATCCGTACGGCGATCAAGCATATTTTGAAGAACCGAACACGCACTTTCGAAGCTTCCACGTTAGATTAACTTTGTTTAGACAATGTCTATGTTGTAAACAATTACTAATCATGTTTTGAAGGTTTAAATTAGTCTAGTAGTTAACTAGTATGTTGTCACTTTAAAAATTCAAATTTTGTACTTGTGTTGAATTAAAGTGCCCATTTTATAAAATCACGCTTATTTTCAATAAAATTCTAGTAGAAATTTGACGGTTGTTACAAGTTGGTAATCAGAGCTCAAGGTTGTCAACAAAGTGTTTGGTTCAAGCTTGATCGATCGTCCAGTAAGGATTAATTATTTATTTTAGTAGATATTATCATATGTGAAAAAAAGAGATGTGAATTAAGGTGCACGGGAAGAGCGTGTTAACACACTTAAACCCGGAAAGTGCACTAAATGAGAACGGTCAAAGCAAGTTGCGAACTTGGCTAAACCGAAACAAATAAAGCTATGCTATAAATGAAATGTTTAATAGTTGATGTAAACATTTCAGTTTCAAGATGACGGAAAGGAATGACAACGATCCGGTGCCAACAAGCACCGAACAAATGAAAGAGATAATTGCCGAAGAAGTGGGGAAGGCAATTGAGGGTAGTCTCCGGGTTCATAGACAAAATTCAAAACACGGTGTTATCATTAGTCGAAGAACGAGTTAAAAGGTTGGAAGATAATGTCAACCTTATGAGAGAGAAATCTGGAAAACATAAGGGATGTTCGTATAAGGAGTTTATGGTGTGTAAACCGCTAATCTACAACGGGGAGGTCGACCCGATAATATGCCAGAGATTGCTAAGTGATGTCGAAGGTGTGTTTGAAAGGACCCACTATGACGTAAGCGATTTTGTGGCTTACGAAACGGGTCAATTGAGGGGTCAAGCCAATGATTGGTGGGACAACAAAAAGAAGGAGATAGGAGCCGAAGCGGCAATGGTCATGACATGGGACGAGTTTAAGGTGCCATTCCTTAAACATCATAGTCCCAAGGCAGTCATCAACAGGATCAAGGAAGAGTTCATCCAGTTAAGACAGAGGGGTGAAACAATTGATAAAATCACGGGCATTTTTATGGATAAACTGAGATTCGGCAACAATTGATAAAGTATGAAACCCTCACGGAAATCATTAACACCGCCCGGGAACGGGAAATCGAGTTGAAGAAACAGATCGAGAGGGGCGAACGAAGGGCGCAGGATGTGAATCCAAGCCCTACAAAGAAGACGAAAACATCAGAAACGACACGAAAGACGGATGCGAAAGGCAGGTCGCGAAGTTGTAAAGTTTGTGGAAAACGGCACAAGGGGGAGTGCCGTTTCAAAGATAAACCACGTCCCATATGCGGGAAAACGGGGCACACGACATCTCTATGCCCGGGTAAAGTCTCAGTTTGTTACAAATGCTATCAGCCCGGCCACAAATGTAACGCCCTAATACGTTTTAACCCAAGATTCGCAGCGGAAAATACATACCTAAAATTTCTTTCATGATATTCTTTCTTTAACTTAAATACATTAATCCCATTTGTAAATTAACCAAAAACTGACAAACTTATATCAAATTAAGTGACCACATACACACCCACGTACAATCCATGTCTTGACTCGATCTTCAACCGCGTACACTTCTTGATGAAACATCCATAATCCTGTACAACCTGCAGTCACCACAACCAATTACTTCATTAGCAACCGGTGACATAATACATATACTTTAAAACGTGCATAATCAAGCATCAACATCTTTTATTCTCGTTCATATAAGTCCATTCGAACCCTCTCGTCTGACTTCCATACTTAACCTTCATTCTCCATTATTAGCATACCTGCACTTCCAATTCATTCTTAACAGAAAACAATCAACATCATTAGACTTATCTCATATGTGTAATTTAACTAACTTCCATTTCATGCATAAATACCTTACCAATCATACCCCCTTCATTTACAACTTACATCTTACCCACATGTATAATTACTTATTTCATCTTTGTGCATAATACTAACATGTATATTCCCTTCCTTGCCCATACTTAATAGAAATTACTTTCCTATCCATTTTCGACTCTTTTTCCGTAAACTCACCTTATTACCTCCATTCTTTAATACTTTCTCACATGAATCACAATAATCATCATACTATAGTACATTTTACATCTAAAGTGTAAGTCCGAGAATTACTTACCTTACGCCTCCGTATTTGCATTCGCTTACTTGAGTCTTCTTGTCCCGTTAGCCTTCCACGCTCCCATCCATCTAGACATTATTCCTATACTTTCATGTCATTACATTTACATCCTTATTAGCATACATGATTATTCATATGAACGATCATATCAAGTTCATATCTCACATATGTATTTCATTAGCCGATTCAAACAAGCATATAGCATACTCAACATCATCATAACACAACCTTCACATATTATTGTCATTTAGACATTTCATCAAACACGTGGTGTGCGTACTACTTCCTAGGCACCATGTACAACTAGTTTATGCATAATCTTCCTAGTTCATTCATATTTCATCAAATCTTCTTACCAATCAACAAGTATCATTAACACATAAACATCAAACATATCAACACCATATTTCTTTCGATTCATTTAACAATAGTTCATCATAACACAACATAATTCATGAATATTGAACAAGGATTGGACATGATGAACACCCATGTCATCTTAATCATCCAACTAGTGGGTTTACATCCTTAAACATCAAATTAGTCAAAATTATGTATAACACATGTTCCCTATGATGATGTTAACACATATTCATGCTTAATTTCATACAAACTCGTGGATTGATCATAACCCACTTCATACAAGATCATCAAATCTAAGTTTTAAGACATACCATATGATCCCCTTGCTTGGGTGATCATTAATTCACGTTCGGTTGTGAATTTAGACTTCATTCCATCTTTTAATTTGAAGATTTATCAAGAACTAGGGTTTGAACCCTTGGTTCTTTCTCCTGGACATCGATCCAGAACACACATGAGTGTGTGTGTTTGTGTGTGTGTTTTCTTTTAATTAAACATCTTTCAAGTTGTCCCACTTTGGTCCCTCATGTTTCGTTTTAATTAAATAAGGCTACAACCCTTCGTTTAATACTAACGATATTAACAATCAACTAGGTTAATTAGTCCTAGTTAATATTCATTGACGGGTTCACTTTTATCCCCTAACGGTATTTTACCCGTTCCTTTATATTAACCGGGTTTAAATTACCAAGCCCATTTTTGGGGTGTTACAAGTCTACCCCCCTTAAAAGAGGTTTCGTCCCCGAAACCTTGCTTACTTCCGCGGGACCATAATCCTTTACTTACCGGTCCTTCTATGTAACACAATTCTGAATATATTCATATGTCTTTATATTCCAAATTCTTGCCTCATGTTAGTTCCTTAGTGGTGTTCATCACTACATGTTTATTCATTCATTTCACTCAAAATACATACCATGGCAAGAATGCACTCATACTTTATAAAAATGCCTAATTCATGAACAAATATAACCGTACGTCCTATCCTTACTTTCTTAAATCGAGCATAATACTTCCATGCGTTCATTGATCATAACGACTCGATTATATCTTCTTTTTATTCGTAAATCATGTTGGACATGCCACTCTTGCTTTCATCGTACAAATACTCATTACCCCAGTCCATACTGTCACATATCCTTTTCATTTCCTTGACCCATTAGTAACAGGTCAATATGCATATTTCTTCAAACTTATAATAATACATACATTCGTATGATCCGTTTACAACGAATCTAATACCTTTATCTCGTGTTTTAAGATTACATTCCATACATACAATGTATAACCTTTAATTCTTGTTTCGTTATCACAACAAAACTACTATTTCATAGTCACACATACTTGCTTAGCTCTAAAGTTAACATCATTCTACGTCGGTTAACGTTACATGCTACTGGGTATACTCATATACGTACATTCACACGTATGTTCGTACATACAAACTTCATTCCTTTGTGCACATTCAATCCCATTTAATACATACGTACATGCGTTTATATATGTACACGCATACATCTATTTATATACACTCGCAAACATACTTGCAACAATAACACATCTATACGTACATGTTTACATGCTTACTTATCGTTATATAATGCACACACTTATACGTACCTTCATACATTTATTACATTCCTACTTATATACATACATACATTCCTACATCTCTTCATACATGCATACATTCATAGATACCTTCATACCTTAATACATTCATACATATATACACATAATTACATACATTCCAACACCTCTACGTACATGCGTACATTCATACATATATACATAAATTCATACATTCCAACACCTCTACGTACATGCGTACATTCATACATACCCTTCATACCTTCATGGACGATAATTCCTTCTTCATGCATACGTACGTTTACATGTATATTCATATATTACATTACAAATCATTTCATTCGTGATTTCTCATGTATTACTTACTATTCACACATATGGGCGTTAGTGAATACTTTAAGACTGAACTAAGATTTCATTCCTTTATTAACCTCTAACCAGATTGACTTCATTAGTCTTTAAAATGAGCTCTCATCGTGAACATCCTTTCAACACATCTACTACTATCATCCGCCAAGAATTCCATTTTTCTCATTTATAACATTAATGGTTATCACATTTCCTTTCATACTTGCGTTCAACTTGGTATTCATTCACCCATAGTTCCTTCACAAATTCTCTATTTGCATTAGCATTATACTGTACATGGGTCAAAAATATAATTTGTAAGACCTAAGCTTACATAATTGAAATTTATAAGGACCTTCACATTTTATACAAACAATGCCCATAAACTTTCATACAATGTTTATAACACTTCAACACTTTAGATATGATAACATATTCATACTCATAAAACCCTTTCAAGGTTCATAATTGGTTCAATTCGTAACATAACGTAACTTTACCCTTTCTGAGATCAACTTCAATTCCTCACGCATCCAATGTTCTCATACCTGCATTACATTGCTTTCTCAATGGAAACTCGATTAATAACGTTAATACTCAAACGTATCTAAATCGTACATACGTACATGCTTTCATACGTGCATACATACATACATTCATTTATACATATCTACATATGTGCATACATTCATACCTACCTTCATACATACTTACATTCATTCATTCATACTTACCTACGTGCATATCCTTCATTGGGACTAATAGGGGTTCGGGGGCAGCGCCCCCGAGAGAAGCGGGGTCCAAGGGGCGGCAGCCCCTGGCGGGGTCCAAGGGGCGGCAGCCCCTGGCTGGGGTCGAGCTGGATCAACCGGAATTAAGAATGGAAGAAAACAGAAAAGCACACATCCCAAGCACCGTCGCCGACGCCCATAAGGGCCGTCGGCGACGCACCTCCGTCGCCTGAATTCCCCGTAGACAGCAGGTTAAGCCGTCGACAAAAAGTCAGAAAGCATGGACCGTCGGCGACGGCCCATTTGGGCGTCGGCGACGGCACCCCAAAACTTCATTTTTCCTGCTGTTTGTTTTCGTCGTTCTTACATACTAAAACCCGCATAACTTTTAAACCGTTTACCCATTTAACCTCCCGTTTCTTCGTACAAGACCAAAATTTGATCCTCTTTCATATGGACTTCAAATCCCACATCCGGATTAAGAAAATTCTTAACTTACAAGCTTTCGGCTCAATATTCATTTAAGAATTATTCGACCCGTTCATGCATTATCAAACAAACACGTTTATTTGATCCCAAATTTCTCATGAACTCCATAAGTTCAATATTGTCTATCGTACTTGGTTCATATCACGGGTTTATATACGTTCTTAAACCCGTTTTCGCTCATATGCTTATTTTGACCCGTTAAGGGTATTTAAGTCTATTTTAAGCACGGATCACCTCCATTTGTTTCTCGCTTCATATTTTCACATTTCTTATCAATTGATTTCCCACCACAACTACATTTGTGGTGGATCTAACGTGGTGACCTATATAATCCGAGTTTTACCCCTCGGATCCTCCTATTACGGCAAAACCCAAAAGCTTATACCTTTAACCTTTACACTTTTCAAAAGACTTACTCGATCATAATACTTGTTTCCAAATAGCCCATAAGGGTTGTTTACCCGCTTTGTCATTCGAGGGCGTTTTGGTAAACAAATGCTCCGGTTCTTACGACAAAGGACCTTAATACATAATTGACCAAAAGTCACACTTTATAACTACAATCTTATTCGTACATACCTGGCTTGGATCAAGCTGTGACCCGTTTAATACTTCATTAAGTAAGTTGCTAATTAATAGCAACGCAATTTCCATACGCTATCCATCCTGTGAGCATAAAACTCAACAAACATTCATTAGCCATCATCGTCAAATGATCCTATCATCATTAATTGACCCATTTGGTCTAAATGCCCCAACCCTTTTACATTTTAAATAGAATGGTATCAATTTACCATTTCGCTCATTTGACTCATTGCGGATTTTCACCGTATGGTCATAATCTTTAAACCTTTCTTCCATACATTTAACCTATCATCGCTTACGCCATAGGGTATTCTTTAAACTTTATTTTCATTCATCCATGTAACTGAATTACCGTTTTACCCTTATTACTTATCATGGCATACATCATAACAAAATCTTTCAAAACTCATTATACTTTCATCATTCCATGACCAATTTACCATTTTACCCTTTTTACCATCAAATATGGTTTACTTCCAGTTTTAACTTGTTCCGACCCGTATCGATTCGTTTCGGAACATCTTATTTCGAAATCTCTTTTCGAATAGTAACATCTCTTATTTCTAGTCAAATACATAAGTAGTTGTACTAATTTAAATGCCGTAAGCTTTACTTACCTTCCATCCAACTACGCTTTTCCGCGTACTTGATTCGTTTACTGCTTACGGCTCAAACCTTTCATTCTTCTTTTCTTCCTTGCATATTTAATCCGTATTCACCACGGATTTAACTTTCATTCGTCTTTTCATTCTTCATAAGTTTGATCCGTATCCATCTACGGATCAAAACCTTCATTCATACCTTCCATTCTTTTCATTCCATTCCATTCGCTTTTGAATTCATTCACGAATTCAAACCTTTCCTTCCTTTCATTCCATTCCGGTTTGAATTCATTCCTAAATTCAAACCTTTCATTCATACTTTACATTCTTTTCATTTTTATCTTTCTTTCTCATGCTTGACCCGATTCTTAAAGAATTGGGGAATCCCTTTCCATCCCACACGACCCCTATTCCCGATTCGTCCGGACATACATGTGATGATCCTCATGATCCCGCGAGTGTCCTATGCTTCTTGCACACTGGCCATGCGTGCAATCCACATACTAGTCTCGTGTCCTCATAAGAATTATCACTTTATGTCTAGGGAACCGGTCTTAAGTTCGTGCCACACCCATTTGAATCCTCCAATGATTTCACCCTCGTATATAAGGGTATGCTACATACTAATACTTGCCCAATTTAAAATTTGTGTACCTGGGGTCCATTTTCCTGACATATCGCACACCTTAGCTTTCGTACTAGGCCGCAACTGCGGAACATCCTCATTATCCATCAAGCTCACCTTTCAATATTCATCATTATTAGTAACCTCTCGCATACTTACTTATATTAAATCTTACCTTTCGGTCTTGATCGAGTCTTGGATTGTACAGGTCATTAATCACAAGAGCACACAGGTTTGAGTTCAAGTACTCACTCATTTGTACTTGATTTCGCTCAAACCTAGGCTCTGATACCAACTTGTAAGACCCTATTTCGTATATGACAAAAATCGCAGCGGAAACACGAACCAAAAATTTCTTTCATGATATTCTTTCTTTTACTTAAATACATTAATCCCATTTGTAAATTAACCAAAAACTGACAAACTTATATCAAATTAAGTGACCACATACACACCCACGTACAATCCTTGTCTTGACTCGATCTTCAACCGCGTACACTTCTTGATGAAACATCCATAATCCTGTACAACCTGCAGTCACCACAACCAATTACTTCATTAGCAACCGGTGACATAATACATATACTTTAAAACGTGCATAATCAAGCATCAACATCTTTTATTCTCGTTCATATAAGTCCATTCGAACCCTCTCGTCTGACTTCCATACTTAACCTTCATTCTCCATTATTAGCATACCTGCACTTCCAATTCATTCTTAACAGAAAACAATCAACATCATTAGACTTATCTCATATGTGTAATTTAACTAACTTCCATTTCATGCATAAATACCTTACCAATCATACCCCCTTCATTTACAACTTACATCTTACCCACATGTATAATTACTTATTTCATCTTTGTGCATAATACTAACATGTATATTCCCTTCCTTGCCCATACTTAATAGAAATTACTTTCCTATCCATTTTCGACTCTTTTTCCGTAAACTCACCTTATTACCTCCATTGTTTAATACTTTCTCACATGAATCACAATAATCATCATACTATAGTACATTTTACATCTAAAGTGTAAGTCCGAGAATTACTTACCTTACGCCTCCGTATTTGCATTCGCTTACTTGAGTCTTCTTGTCCCGTTAGCCTTCCACGCTCCCATCCATCTTGACATGATTCCTATACTTTCATGTCATTACATTTACATCCTTATTAGCATACATGATTATTCATATGAACGATCATATCAAGTTCATATCTCACATATGTATTTCATTAGCCGATTCAAACAAGCATATAGCATACTCAACATCATCATAACACAACCTTCACATATTATTTTCATTTAGACATTTCATCAAACACGTGGTGTGCGTACTACTTCCTAGGCACCATGTACAACTAGTTTATGCATAATCTTCCTAGTTCATTCATATTTCATCAAATCTTCTTACCAATCAACAAGTATCATTAACACATAAACATCAAACATATCAACACCATATTTCTTTCGATTTATTTAACAATAGTTCATCATAACACAACATAATTCATGAATATTGAACAAGGATTGGACATGATGAACACCCATGTCATCTTAATCATCCAACTAGTGGGTTTACATCCTTAAACATCAAATTAGTCAAATTAATGTATAACACATGTTCCCTATGATGATGTTAACACATATTCATGCTTAATTTCATACAAACTCGTGGATTGATCATAACCCGCTTCATACAAGATCATCAAATCTAAGTTTTAAGACATACCTTATGATCCCCTTGCTTGGGTGATCATTACTTCACGTTCGGTTGTGAATTTAGACTTCATTCCATCTTTTAATTTGAAGATTTATCAAGAACTAGGGTTTGAACCCTTGGTTCTTTCTCCTGGACATCGATCCAGAACACACACGAGTGTGTGTGTTTTCTTTTAATTAAACATCTTTCAAGTTGTCCCACTTTGGTCCCTCATGTTTCGTTTTAATTAAATAAGGCTACAACCCTTCGTTTAATACTAACGATATTAACAATCAACTAGGTTAATTAGTCCTAGTTAATATTCATTTACGGGTTCACTTTTATCCCCTAACGGTATTTTACCCGTTCCTTTATATTAACCGGGTTTAAATTACCAAACCCATTTTTGGGGTGTTACAACAAAAAGTCTGAATGCCCAGACTTAGTTGGAAAGAAAGACACTAAAGAATCTCCAACAGAAGCTCCAAAGGCGAAGGCCAGGTCCTTCCAACTAACAGCGGCTGAAGCTAAAATAGAACCCGATGTGGTCTCAGGTATATTCTCAATAAACTCGATTCCTGCACGTGTATTATTTGATACGGGTGCGAATAAATCCTTTATTTCACATGGATTTATTCGACATCCTTCATTTATATTGACGAAATTATATGTGCCCTTAGAAGTTGAAATAGGGGACAACAAAAGTTTCATAGTTTGTGATATTTGTCAAGGCTGTAAATTAAGTATCGATGACGAGGAATACTTGATAGATCTAATCCCGATGTCAATGGGAGAGTTTCAAGTAGTTGTTGGGATGGATTGGCTATCCCGACACCACGCAAAGGTCGTGTGTTTCCGTAAGGAGATAAAACTAACATCTCCGAGCGGAAGGCACGCTACAATCTATGGAGAGAAAGGAGGCAATCCTATAATATGTTCGATGTTGAAAGTGTTGGTGCATACATCTGTCATCTTCGTCTTATGTCGAGTCTCAGTCTCGTTGCGGATCTGAAAGAGGATGATGTCATCATCTTTAATGATGACATCATAATAGTGATGTCATCATTACATCACTTCATATGAGACAAAAGCATTTATGAAACTTAGTTGCTGATTTCGCTCAACATGCATTTCTGATTCCGCCCGTAATACTTTAGATTCTGATTTCGCTCATGATATAAAATGTTGATTCCGCTCTTGATGTTGTATTGTAGCTAGGAGCGAAATTAGAGACACTTTATATAGTGTCATTAGGAGCGAAATCATAAGATAGTTCTAGGTGTTGTCTTCCGGTGAGCCACGAAGTGCTGCCGAAGTGTCATCAGGTTGTAAACGTCATTCTATCAATATAAATCGACAGTTTAAAGTGTATAATTGCTGAATTGAACTCGGTTTGTTTGTTTCCGCCGCTCAAACTGAGAAAAGCTCTTCTAACCGACTCATTCGGATCCAAAAACGATCCTACAAGTGGTATCAGAGCTCAGGAAGAAGAGCTCTTGCCAATTCAGCTGCGTTTTTCTGTTTTTCTACACCTTCTTTTCAAATTGAACATCATTTCACGGTTAAAATCGGTTCAATTTTTCACAGTATGTTCGGAATTGATAGTTAACAAAGCCTTGAAAGTTTCATGTCCAAATTCGAAGTAAAACTGGTCATTTTTGTGATTCAGCTCGAAAATGTTCGAAAGAAATATGACGTCATAGTTGATTCCGCTCGAAAATATGTCTTGATTCTGCTCCTGATTAGTTTAATTGGTTGATTCCGCTCCAAAGAATGTTTCTGATTTCGCTCCAGAGAATTATTTAATTCCGCTCCAAGATTCAAAGTTTGATTTCGCTCCTGAGTTAAATCTAATTCCGCTCCTAAGTATTGTTGTGATTCCGCTCATAAAAACAAGTGTGATTCAGCTCCAAAAGTGGTTCAGTAGGTTTTGTGATACGTGTCTCTATCTGATCAATTGTCATCATTTCCTTTGAATTAAAATCGGTTGCATGTGATCTGATTAAGTGTTCAGCCCAATCAATAAGTCTTGAAACTTGGTAATGGTATAATTTGTGCATGTGATCATCGGCCCAAGAAAGTGTTTGTCAGAATACATGTGATTGAATTAATTGTGTTTTCGGTATTCGATATAAATGTGGAAATTGAGACATTTGATCATGTGTTGTTGTCGGCCTAGTGAGTTTTTGTTGGTCAAATCAGTGAGCATTAAGGAGGTCAAATAGAATTGTTTCATTATTGAAAGTTGTCGGCCATCTTCACAAGTTAAAGTTGTTTGTTGTCTGCCCAAGTCACTGATATCATATACATGTGATTCATAGTTGCAGCCCATTCAAATAGTGGTAGCCCACTACAGTGTTTACGGCCCAAGTACATTGTTTGAATTTTAATTGTTGAAGTCTTATTGTGCGGCTCAGTTGAATCAATTAGTTTTTCGGCCCATTCAATCAGATCACATGGTTTGATTTCAGTTGGCGAAGTCATTTGAAAGGGTCAAGGTCGTGTCTTTGTGAACCAGGTCATTGGAAAAGGTCGTTTGAATTTGATCCGGGTCATAACTGTCTGCACAGTGTGTTAATCTTCAGTCTGCACAGAATATTCATCAGTTCGAGTACCAATCTTATTCTATTAATTGATAAGTCTATAAACTGATTGTGTTTTGTTTGTGTGTTCATCAGGTATTTTTACAAGGTGATACAGCTCAATCTGAAACATGGACGAGGATTTTTACAATGCATTCGCTACACCGGTTACCCAGATGAGTATTGCACAGAACACAATGTTGGAAAATGAAACAGGCACGATGCAAAAGCCGCCTAAACTCATGAACATCGAAGAGTACAAAAGTTGGGAAGAAAAGTTCGAAAACTGGGTACAAGCAAATTACTTAGATGTTTGGGAATGTATCGAGACGAAGTACATTCGACCGACGAATGATGATGAAGAAGTGGTTCCGATAAAAGAACTTAATGCCGATGCTAGAAAGAAGTACAAAGATGAGAAAATGATGCTGAGTTTACTGCAACAAGCTGTGAAAGAAGACATCTTGGTGTTATTGCAACATAATGGAACTTCTTATTCAATCTGGAAAGAATTAAGATCGAAGTTTCATGGGAGTCAAGAGATGGTCAAAAACAAGAAATCACTTTTGAAGAAAGAGTTCGATCTGTTTCGTGGGTTGAAAAATGAAAACACAAGGCAGATAATAGAAAGATACTGCAATTTGCTAGCTAACATGAAGAGATTGAGCATTAAGAAAGATAATGAAGAGTTGATCGAGAAGCTTTCTGATGCTTTGCCACACGAGACTTGGGGCACATATCTCATGATGCTTAGAAACAAGAAAGGTTTTAGCAGTTTAACACTCAGCAAATTTATTGAAAAGATTGAAGCTCAGGAGATGGAGCAGAGAAAAGTCTTGAGAATGAAAGATTTCGACGATGAACAAGACATCGGACTTTACTACAAAGGTGGTGTTAGTGATAAATCCACAAAGTTGTCACCGAAAGTTCAAACAGCATTCAATGCAAAGAATTCATCTGATAGTTCTTCTAAAGGATCAAGCAGCAACACAAGTTTCTCATCATTTCCATCTTTTGATCCGAACGTTTCAACAACAAGAAATGGCAAAAAGCTTCAATGCAACATTGTATTGAACATTGAAAATGATCAGGAATATTCTGAAGAGTTAGCAAAAAGCCATATGTCTTTATTGGGAACTGTTCTTGAATCTTATGGTAGTTTTGTTGCAGGTCGAATCGGGAATCCAATGCTGACAAAGGAAGATTACGACCAGATCGATGCTGAAGAGATGGAGCTGATGGACATAAAATGGTGCTTGGCCAGCGTGTTGAGGAGAGCTGAGAAATTCAAGCAAATCACTGGAAGAGATGATCTTCGTGAGGCTGGTGTTTCTACTTTAGGTTTTGACAAATCTAAAGTCACTTGTTTTCGTTGCAGGGAGAAGGGTCACTTCAAGAGGGAGTGCACTAATCGCGAAGCAAGTGGAGCTCAGAATCCTTTTAACAACAACAATGATTACTACCGAAAAGCCATCTACCATCAAGTTGCTCAGCAACCATCTCAACAACATCAACATCAAGCACAAACTGCACATGGAAGGAATGTGATTGAAGACTCTGGAAAGAGAGCTTGTGTGGTTAATCAAGATTCTTCAAAGAGAGCTGATGGTAGTGCATTGATAATAGATCAAGATGACGAAAAGTTACCTGAAGGGTTCAGCTGGGAAAATTTCACATGGGATAATTATGTTTCTGATCAAGCTATAGCTCACAAAGCCTTTGTTGCTCGAGTTGAAGAAGATAGTGATGATGATAGTGAATATTGGTCAAGAAGTTTAACAGCTCATTTCAAAACAATGGCAGAAAGTGACAGTGAAGATGAGAAAGCTAAGAAGAAAAAGAAAAAGGTAAAGACACCAGTTAGCAGTGACGATGAAGAAGTTCCAGTGATCAAAAGGAAAGTAAAGGTTGAAGTTCCAAAATTCAAGGTTGATGAAGAAGTTGATGCTAAAAAGATTCCAGTAAAGTGTGACAACTGTGAAGCTATCAAGAAGCAAAACAGTACACTGATTTACAACTTGAACAGTTTAAAGGAATCTTATGATGTCCTGAACAAAGCTATGAACCAGTATAATCAAACAAGTGAAGAACAAGCAACAGCGATGAAAACACTTCAAGGAGCTTTCATGATAAAGCAAAAAGTGGTGAACAACTACATTGAGAAGTGTGCTGCTCTTGAACAGAAGCTGGAGTTACAAAGGATTGAGACAGAAAGGGTTAATCGTTTGTTGAAAAGTTACTCATGTACTTCTTATGTTATTGACAGGATCTATCCAACAGTAGAAGGCATGAAGGCGTTTGAGGAAGAGGAGACTTCTGAGGCAAAGAAGTCTGAAGATCAGAAAATTTCTGAAGAAAAGACCCCTGAAAAGAAGAAAGCAAAGAAAAAGGATACTAAATTGAATGATTCTGGTAAGAAACAAAGTTTCGGTTACAACAAGTGTCCACCCCCGCTTGAAAATGGATATTCTCCAAGAAATCCAAATTCAGAAAGAGTCGAAAAGGCAACAAATTTACAGTGGGAGTCGGAGTCCTCAGTTAACTTGCCAGAAAATATTGATGTGACGTTTACATCATCTGACACTGATCATGAGTCCGAGTTAATAAAAAAGGTGGTCGATCAGGTGTTGGATAAAGATGAAACAGAGGAGTCAAAGTCAGAATATATGTCGGAGTCAAAGTCTGAGTCCAGCAATCCGAGTCAATCCGACAAACAGGGCAAAAGGGTTTACAACAAAGAATTCCTGTTATCAAAATCTAATTTGAATGACGAAACATTCAAAGTTGCATATACATTGAATGATTCTGACAAATTATATTCTGATGAGGAATTTCCAATAAGAGATGTAAAAACTGAGATGATAAAAAAGGTTTTCAAACTTACAGAAATTAACATTTCTGAAATAAATGATTTAAATCTTACTGATAAACCTAAAAAATACACCTCAAGAGTACAACAAAGATTAAACAAGAAAAAAGGTTACAATTTTGGTTCTGGTTTTCAAAAGAAACCAAACCCTAACCGTAATTTCAAAAAGAAAGGTCTTGGTTTTATTCCAACAGAAAAACAGAAAAATGAAAAATATGTTCGTGATTTTAAAGCAAAAATGACATTTGTTTCAGGAACTAGCTCTGAAGAGGAAGAAAAGAAAGAATTCTGGAGGCAGTCAAACAGTGAGTTCCTTGCAAAGAAGCAAGATGACATGAAGAAGATGGCTGAGCAGAAGAAAGATACGAGAACCTGTTTCCAATGCAACAAAGTTGGACATATTGCCAGAGAGTGTTCAAAGGCAATACAATCAAAACAGGGAGTATCACGTAAACTAAAAGAAAAAGTGGTTGAGTTTGAACCACCAATTGACAAAACTAAATTGTTTAAAAATTCAAAATTTGAAATTGGTGAATGTTCAAACAAGTTTTACAAGAAAAGAGCTCAATCTGACAACCAGAAATGGGTTGTAAAAAGGTCTGGTGGTAGATCTAGCGATGATTCTGATAGGTCGAAATCAGAGGAGCTATCTTCTGGCGATGAATCTGATTCCACAAAATCAGATGAGCCACAAGTTGTTTCAAAAGGAGAAAAATCAGTTCTGACTGTGGATGATGATAATTTTTCACCACTTCGGGCTGAAAATTTTAAAAAGAAAATTGGTAAAGTTGAGATATCAAACCAATTTTATGATGATAAAAAGGTTTTTGATGTTGAAAAAGCTTTTAACCCCACTGTAAAACATATTTTTGGAAAAATGATTGATCGAAAAGTCAAAGGGGTTAAAGAGTTTTACGAGAAGAAGACGAAGAAAGATAAAGTTGAACCATCCCTGGTTTGTGACTGGGATGGTACATATTACGAACAGTAAGTCTCTGGACTTGCCGGAGATCCCAAGTTTGTAATCGTGGATCAGGAATCGGCATCATTCTTGTTAAGTCTGTTTTTGTGAAATTTTTAAAGATTGTTAAATGTATACAGGTGAAGGACTATGCCGGAACTCCCAGGTTGGTAAGTGTGGAGTAGGTATCGACATTTATCTTGAAATTTACTTTGATAAGTTCATCGTGCAAGTGGTACAGAGGTTTGTTCTGACATAGTGATTACTCAAGGTCATTAATTTGAACTTGATGTAATCTTCATACAAGTGGTTGAAAGACAATATGATGAACCATGTCCCTACAAGTGGTAAAAAGAAACTTATTTTCCGGAATAAATCATTTTGATTAAAACAAACTTAAGTGTTTTGAAATCTAAATGAGAAAATAGTTTGTTGAAAGGGGGAGTTCTGATTGTTTATGCCAAGTGGATGGCGATTTGAAGCAATTTGATATCAGTTGTCACGTTGTTTGTACAGTTTATTTTTAAATTTCCTAAAATGTGTTTGCATTTTAGGGGGAGTAAGAAATTTTAGAAAATCCAAAAACATTTGAAAATTTGAAAAAGCCAAAAACATGATAAAATGGAAAATGAGTTTTGTTGTATAAAAGAGGAAATGATAGTATATCAGTGGACTATCACAACATGCTAAAGAATTGGAAAGTCAAATGTGATAAACGGTCTCACTGATGATGTGCCAGTAGGTTTTTGCACATTTAGTAGATTGTGACGAGATATAAGCCTAAATTCAAACTTGCTTATATCGTGGGGAAACATCTCTCGGATATATGGGTAACCCCCGAAATCTTGTTTGAAAGATCCCTCTTTCTGAGATACTAGGTCTTTATACTCAGTGATATCTAGGGTATTATCCCGGGACTTCTGATTTTGCGGAAGCAATGGCCTAGTCCCCGGAGAATACTTTCTGCTTGCTTGAAATATAGCGCCGCCCTCAGCAAATTGATGAAACAATAAAATTGATAGTCATTGCTGTTGTAACAAAAGATCCTCTAAAGGGGACACACCCAAAAGTTGAGTCATGATCTCTCTGTTGAACGGTAGTTCTGACCTGAGCTCTCATGATTCTTCATAATTTATAACCCCTTACAGATATCATCTGTGGTATACTCACCTGTAAGACTGAATATTGGGATCTGGATACGGGAGTATATTCTGAGGTGGGACACGCGATTAAGTTTAAGTGCTTAAAACATTAATATCGTATCTCGGATCAGTTGAACTTTGTGTGAGAATTTAAGTGGATCAGTATACTGACAATCTAAGTGAATCGTTTAGAACTTAAAATGAAATGAAGCTTAACGGTGTTAGTGATTTGTCTCATAAACTGATATGATCCTCTTACGCAAACTCACAAAAATATTGTTTGTAAATATTTCTTTACTGCATTTTCGTTTAATTTCAAAAATCCAAAAAGATTTTCAGTGTGTTTTAGCATAAATTTTGTAAAATTCAAAAAGATTTTCGACAACTGGTGTTGAAGAGTTGATTTTCAAAATTCCAAGTGCTAAACTTGACGAACTGGTTTGGGAGTGTTGTGTGTGAAAGAAGTTAAAGTCTTGTTACAAGTGGTCATCAGAAGTTTTGAATTTGATATTTCTTCAAGTGGTTCATCAGAGACTAAATGTTAGATCATTTTTGTGATATTTACAACTGGTGTCTGAGTGTGTTAAAGTTTAATATTAGAAAACTTATGTTTGTGGTAGAGAATGTACAGGTTTGAGGAAGAGTCAGGTTCCGATACCTGAGGACTCGTTGAGTTTAACAAGCCAGGCTGCAATCCCAGCATATCGAAAGGGGGAGTCTGAAGACACCTAAAGGAAGGAATGTATTGGTGCTGAGGTGAAAGAGAAGATAGAGATTGAGGATTCTTACAGCGTCAGATACTTCAAAGAGTTCGAGAGGACTGGTAAAGACTGAAGATGCAAAGACTCGACACTTAAGACTCGTCAACATCTGAGGGGGAGTCTGTTGGTGCATACATCTGTCATCTTCGTCTTATGTCGAGTCTCAGTCTCGTTGCGGATATGAAAGAGGATGATGTCATCATCTTTAATGATGACATCATAATAGTGATGTCATCATTACATCACTTCATATGAGACAAAAGCATTTATGAAACTTAGTTGCTGATTTCGCTCAACATGCATTTCTGATTCCGCCCGTAATACTTTAGATTCTGATTTCGCTCATGATATAAAATGTTGATTCCACTCTTGATGTTGTATTGTAGCTAGGAGCGAAATTAGAGACACTATATATAGTGTCATTAGGAGCGAAATCATAAGATAGTTCTAGGTGTTGTCTTCCGGTGAGCCACGAAGTGCTGCCGAAGTGTCATCAGGTTGTAAACGTCATTCTATCAATATAAATCGACAGTTTAAAGTGTATAATTGCTGAATTGAACTCGGTTTGTTTGTTTCCGCCGCTCAAACTGAGAAAAGCTCTTCTAACCGACTCATTCGGATCCAAAAACGATCCTACAGAAAGCTCACAAGCTCATGAGGCACGGATGTAGAGCATTTATGATATACGCCAATGAGCCCGAGAAAGGATCACCGAAGATTGGGGATGTACCGGTGGTACGTGACTTCGAAGATGTGTTTCCGGAAGATATACCGGGATACCGCCTGAACGGGAGGTAGAGTTCAGAATCGAATTGGTTCCGGGTGCGAAACCCGTAGCTAAAGCGCCGTACCGACTCGCGCCATCTGAATTATAAGAACTAATGTCGCAGATTCAAGACTTGCTCGATAAAGGATTTATAACGCCGAGTGTGTCTCCTTGGGGCGCACGGTACTATTCGTGAAAAAGAAAGACGGGAGCATGCGTATGTGTATCGATTATCGGGAGTTAAACAAACTCACGGTAAATAATCGATACCCGCTTCCGAGAATAGACGATCTATTCGACCAATTACAAGGTGCGAATTGGTTTTCGAAAATCGACCTTAGATCGGGGTATCACCGATTAAAAGTCAAGGAAGAGGATGTACCGAAAACAACTTTCCGCACGCGATACGGACATTATGAGTTCCTCGTGATGTCATTCCGGCTGACGAATGCACCCGCGGCTTTCATGGACCTCATGAACCGGGTTTGCAAGCCAATGTAAGACAAGTCGGTAATCGTGTTTATCGACGACATTCTGGTATACTCAAAAAGTGAAGCAGATCATGCACATCATTTACAAGAGGTGTTAGAGACACTCAGACGAGAAAAGTTTTATGCAAAATTCTCAAAGTGCGCCTTTTGGTTACGAGAGGTGCAATTCCTCGGCCACATCATAAGCGCCGATGGAATATTGGTAGATCCGTCGAAGATAGAGGCCGTGTCGAAATGGAGCCCTTCGAAGAACCCTTCGGAAATAAGAAGTTTCTTAGGACTTGCGGGATACTACAGGAGATTCATTCAAGATTTCTCCAAGATTTTTTCGCCATTAACTAAACTAACTCGGAAAGAGGAAAGATTCATTTGGGCGTTGAACAAGAAAGAGCGTTCCAAACGCTAAAAGAAAAGTTAACACAAGCTACGGTATTAACATTGCTGGACAGAGTCGAAGACTTGGTAGTCTATTCGGATGCCTCACTTTCGGGGCTTGGATGTGTTTTAATGCAACGAGGCAAAGTGATAGCTTATGCCTCGAGGCAATTAAAGATGCATGAAAAGAAATATCCCACGCACGATCTCGAACTGGCGGCGGCGGTGTTTGCGTTAAAAATATGGAGGCACTATTTATACGGGGTAAAGTGCACCATATTCACCGACCACAAGAGTTTAAAATACTTCTTCGATCAGAAAGAGTTAAATATGCGACAAAGGCGATGGTTAGAAACGGTGAAAGATTACGACTGCGAAATACATTACCACCCCGGAAGGGCAAATGTTGTGACGGATGCCTTGAGCAGAAAATCGGATTATGTCCCAATACGAGTGAGGTCGATGCAGCTTGTTGTAACCTCAGGTATACTTGAACGTATCCGAGAAGCACAAGCAGAGGCAGTGAAAGAGGAAAACTTGAAAAAGGAAAGGATAGTCGGTCAGCTGAAGGATTTGGCGGATGGTAACAACGGGTTGAAGACTAGATTCGGAAGAATATGAGTCCCAAATTCCTGTGGAGTTAAGACGCTTCTACTTGATGAAGCTCATAAATCCCGTTATTCTATTCATCTGGGTGCAACCAAGATGTACAACGATCTGAAGCAAAACTATTGGTGGCCCGGAATTAGGGCTGGCAATTCTGACAGGAACACGATAACACGACACGAACCTACACGAAGTTAACAGGTTTCGTGTTTGACCTTAACAGGTTTCGTGTCTAAACAGGTCGACACGATAAGACCTGTTTAAATTTCGCGTCTAAATAGGTTAAAACCCGTTAACCTGTTAAGACCCGTTAGTGACCTGTTTATAATTTTAAATTAAAAAAATATATCAAATATGTGGGGTTAAGATGTCATGTTCGTGTCTTAATAGGTCGTGTTCGTGTCTTAATAGGTCATGTTCGTGTCTTAACAGGTCGTGTTCGTGTCTTAAATATGTCATATGATATGTTGGTAACATTTTCGTGTCTTAACAGGTCATTTCGTGTAACCTGTTTATTAACAGGTTCGTGTTCGTGTTTGGAAAATCAGACAAGATAAGATTTCGTGTCGTGTTCGTGTTTACAGGTTTCGTGTTCGTGTCTTATCGGGTTCGTGTCTTAACAGATCGGGTTGACCCGATATGCCAGCCCTACCCGGAATGAAGAGGGATGTAGTAAAATATGTGGAGAAGTGCTTGACTTGTTTACAAGTCAAGGCGGAACACCAGAAACCATATGGAAAACTGCAACCATTGGAAATCCCGGTTTGGAAATGGGAACATATTACCATGGACCTGTTGACCAAACTGCCTAGGACGAGCCGGGGATTCGATGCTATATGGGTGGTTGTGGATAGATTGACGAAGAGTGCTCATTTCATTCCTATACGTGAGACATATACTTCGGAAAAGATGTCTGAGGTATATACAAACGAAGTAGTGGCACGTCACGGAGTACCGGTATCCATTGTGTCGGACAGAGATACCCGGTTTACTTCAAACTTCTGGCGAGATTTCCAAGAACAAATGGGAACGAAACTTTTTATCAGCACCGCATACCATCCACAGACGGATGGGCAGAGTGAAAGAACAATACAGACCATGGAGGATATGTTACGGGCGTGTATCATCGACTTCGGGGGAAGTTGGGATGTTTATCTACCATTGGCCGAATTTTCGTATAATAAAGTTACCATGCAAGCATCGGTATGGCTCCGTACGAGATGCTATATGGTAGGAAACGTAGAACCCCGGTGTGTTGGGGTGAAATGGGCCAGCGTGAACTGGCCCATAAGGATGTTGTCCAAATCACTAACGAGAAAATCGACATGGTTCGAGCTCACTTGAAAGCGGCCCAAGACAGGCAAAAGTCTTATGCCGACAAAAGGCGAAAACCGATTGAATTTCAGGTAGGCGACATGGTTATGTTAAAGGTTTCCCCATGGAAGGGATTCATCCGATTCCGAAAGAGAGGGAAACTAAGCCCGAGGTTTATCGGGCCATTTAAAATCATTGAACGGGTCGGCAAGGTAGCTTATCGCCTTGAGTTACCGGACGAATTGAGTGGAATACATGGAACGTTTCATGTGTCACAACTGCGAAAATGTCTAGCGGAGGAAACGGCTTATATCCATTACGATGATATTGAGGTGGATAATAGCCTCAGTTATACAGTAAGGCCATTAGAGATTCTAGATCGAAAGGTTAAGAACTTGCAAAATAAGAGAATTGATCAAGTTAATATCAAATGGGAGCATAGAAAGGGTTCGGACACTACATGGGAGTCCGAGGAGGAGATGTGGCGTCTCTACCCGACATTATTTGGTACGTATTTCCGGTTTCAAGGACGAAACCCTTTCTAAGGGAGGTGGACCTGTAACACCTCGAAAATATAAACTCTTTTATTACAAATATGTTGTCGGTAAATAAGCAAAATAAACTAACTAGGAATGACACTAACCTAGTTAGATAGTGACTCATGAGTGGGTTAAACACTTAAAATAAAAGAAAAACAAAATTGGAGGGACTAAATGTGTTAAAATTGAAACTTGATTCAATTTAATAAAATAAAATACACCAAACACACACAAGAGTGTGTGTCTAGTCGATTGAAACACAAGGGGGCGACATAGAGCTCCCCTTCATACCCTAAATCTTCACAAATCTCACAAATTGAAGGTCAAGATCTATTCCAAAACGAAATTCGAGCCTGGATTAGTGATCTCCATTGTAAGGGGGTCATAAGGTATGTGAAATTTGATAGAAAATCTCTACTTAAAATTCTCATGAACTTAGGGAATTCGAAATCTGTTGATGCATGATTGTTACATGGATAGAATAGGAACGATATAGTGTCTGGGAGTAAACCCTAGACGACAATATGTGAAATCATGTTTGAATTTCTGAAAATTTCATGAACACCATGAAGGTGATTAGTGGGTTTTGTGGAACTTGATAAACACTAGGATTTTGATTGTTGTTCTAGTGTAATCTAAATTCTATGAAGTGAATTCTGATTGATTAATGTTAAATTTGATGTGAAATTGCCCGTTTAATGTTAATCTTGGTTAGATATCAAGCTACGAAATTGATAATGAATTGTGAGAAATTTGTGCCTTTAAGGTGTTTGTGAGAATACCTCAAAGAAGGCTTAAAACTGGAAATTGGGTTAAAACGCGTATTTATAAATTTCGGAAAACTATGCGTTATATGTTAAGAAAAGAGTTCTAAACGGGTTGTGGTTGAACTCTATAGGAAAGGATACCGGAGCGTCAAGTGGACAAGCCGGTGGCAACTTGCGTTTGAAGGGCGTGCTTTGAAGGTATGTAACTTGTTATGTTACAATATGTAAATTAGATATTTAATTGTTCATAGTCGTATTTTGAATAAAGGGTGGTAATAGTTGAAGTGACATTGTTCACTATTTGATTGAATGAGTTGAAATTAGATTAGGAAGCGTTTGGTAGTCATTAGAAACGGAGGATTCCGTAATTGAGCCAAACGGGTCGAATAATTGGCTAGTAGTAGTAAAAGTGTGTTTTGAATATCATTAGGTGAAGACGGATCACAAGAGCGTGAAGCCATAAGTCGGTAGTGAAACGCCGGTGGACGTAAGCCCCGGAAGTTGGGGTAAATACGCCTTGTAGCCATAAGTTTGTTACTAGTTAAATTAGTACTAAAACTGAACGGGTCAAATAAATACATTGTGCATTTATTGGTTCCTAACCGTACATTCCATTTTTGACTGAATGATTATGATAGACGCGTCGGTAATTTTATTACAGACGTATAGGAAAAAGAATCACTTAAAACGGACTATCGGATTGAAAGTTATGAACAATGGAAGTTGGATTTGTGCTAAAACTTAGAGCTGGGAATTTGCAGCTCAAAACATGAAACAAGCTGTGAAAAATAGGGTGTCGCGCTACGCGACACCGAATTAACAACATCGTCGCGCGACGCGACGGCAGTGGCGGGCCGCGAAGGCTGAGCCGGTAGCCGTAGCCGTCGCGAGGCGTGACAGCCTTAATACGCAACATTTTGTTTGTTTTTCATTGTTTAAGCCATAGAACTTGTTTATACTTGATTTTAAGATGTCAAAACTAACAATTTATGTGGTTTTGACCATAGGTGATGATGGACTTAATCCGTATGGCGATCAAGCGTATTTTGAAGAACCGAACACGCACTTTTGAAGCTTCCGCGTTAGATTAACTTTGTTTAGACAATGTCTATGTTGTAAACAATTACTAATCGTGTTTTGAAGGTTTAAACTAGTCTAGTAGTTAACTAGTATGTTGTAAACAATTACTAATCGTGTTTTGAAGGTTTAAACTAGTCTATGTTGTAAACAATTACTAATCGTGTTTTGAAGGTTTAAACTAGTCTAGTAGTTAACTAGTATGTTTTGAAGGTTTAAACTAGTCTAGTAGTTAACTTTGTTTAGACAATGTCTATGTTGTAAACAATTACTAAGCGTATTTTGAAGAACCGAACACGCACTTTAGAAGCTTCAAATTTTGTACTTGTGTTGAATTAAAGTGCCCATTTTATAAAATCACGCTTATTTTCAATAAAATTTGAATAGAAATTTGACGGTTGTTACACTTTTGAAGTAGGAACCAAATCCAAAATTTTGGTAAACCACAGGGACCATCCGTGTACTTTACTCTAACCTCTATTTACTATGTATATTTTATTTAGTATCGAAAAGGGGAAGTTGAAACAATTTTAAGAGAAGGCTTTGAAAAATTGGAGGAGTTGGTAGAAGAAAGAGAATTAAAGGAAGAGGAGGTGTGGTCGAAAATGGAATGCATGAAAGGTTTAAAGGAGTTGGAGACTCACAAAGCTAAAGGTCTTAAGCAAAGGAAAGAGTGAGATGGGCTTTGTATGGAGATGAAAACACGTTTTTTTTTCATGCATATATCAATAGTAGACAGGCTAGCAACAATATTCCAGGTTTAAGGTTTAATGGTGGAAGGGGAGTAGATAATGAAACCGTCTTTGGTTCAAATAGAGGTTATGATTTACTTTAGATAAGCATTCAAGGAAAAAGTTGTTTCGAGACTAAAACTTAATTTCCAAAACATTAGGAGACTATCAGAGGGGGACGCGACTTCCCTTACGATTCCATTTGGTGTGGAAGAAATCAAGGCAATGATTTTTGATTGTGGAGTGGATAAGGCTCTGGGCACGGACGGTTTCAACTTCAGATTTATCAAAAGGTATCTGAATTTATTTGAGCTTAGTTATTTAACATTTGTTGTATGCAGATGATGCTCTAATTCTTGGAGAATTGTCTAGAGACAATGTGGTAGTTGTTTCAAGAGTTATGAGGGTCTTTTATCTATGTTCGGGTCTCAAAATAAATTTACACAAATCAACTATTTATGGTATTGGGGTGGATCCTTTGGAGGTATCTTCTTTGGCGGACATTTTGGTTTGTAATAGAGATGAAAATCCCATAACATATATGGGGATAACAGTGGGGGCAAGCATAAAGATGCTTAAAAACTGGAAACCAGTTATTGAGGTTTTTGATAAATGGTTATCAGTTTGGAAAGTTAAGACGCTCTTGATCGGGGGAAGACTCACTTTGATTAAAGCAGTTTTGGAAAGCCTTTCGATTTACTTTTTCGCATATATAGAATCAAAAATGAGAAAGTTTCCATGGGCTGGTTCTAGTACAGAGAATAAAGTTAATTGGGTGGCGTGGGATTAGGTAACCCGTAGTAAAAAATAGGGGGGGGGGGTAGGGATAAAGGGTCTTAAAGAAGTTAGTTAATGAAACTCTTATATCAAAAAAGGGTTTGGAGGTTTAGGGGGAAAATCAGAGTATGGAGGAGGGTTGTTAAAGCTTGTCATCTATAAACAATAACCGAGGCTTCCTCCTTCTAAACGATAACACCTCGGGATGTTGGAAAAATAAATGGGAAGGTTTTACATAATTATATTTTGGGCAATGTGGGGAATGGGGGCAGCATTCTATTATGGGTAGACACATGGATGGGAAATTAATCGTTTAAGGTTAGATGTCCTCATCTGTTAGACCCAGAGTTGGACAAATCATGTAAAGTGGCTGTCAGGTTAGCTTTGGAGCATATTATCACGGATGTCAATTGGAATCAGTCCAGATCGCCGGAGTCGGTTTTGGAATTAAAGGAATGGCAAGAGTACTAGGATACAATCTCATTGGTGGTCTGTCAAATGAAAGAGATACTTGGAAATGGATGGGAGATAATTCAGACAATTTCACGGTTAAATCGGTAAAAAAAATTGATTGATGAAGACATGGGGAGGTTCCTTTACCAAAATTTAAGTGGTGCAAATAGGTCTCCCTTAAATGCAACATCATGGCTTGGTGGAACAAATTTTTACGACATGTATGTTGTCAAACAGAATATGGATGAGTCTTAGTGCTTGGTGCAACATCCCTCCGTTATACGTTTTCGACTTCAACGACCTCATGGAAACTCACGGCTTTTTTTTTTTTACACATGGGAAAGAAGGCTAAGAAGATTATCCATGGCCTTATTATAATCACTTGTTGGTGTATTTGGAAAGGGGGAAATGAGATAGTTTTTAACAATACTAAGCATGGTCCGCATGGTCCTCCTTTAGTGCAATTCGTTGGGAGGAATGGTGTAAATATCCCTTGCATATGTTGTAATTGTGTGTCTTTTACCCGTTTGATTGGCGGTTTGTTGTATCGTTGGTCTTTTGTTTGTTTGGGGCGAAGGCGTGTTAATGTAGTTTTTTTTTCGTAATTTTTTTTATTCCAACCGATCCGAATTCAGATTGATTATTTGAATTTTATACTGTTCAAACTTGAATATACTTTCAAATATTAAAATTCAAATAACTAAAACACCAATTTGATGAAAACCCCTAAAAGTGTGTGTGTGTGTTTTTTTTTATATTTTTGAAGCTTGATTAATTTCGCTGGCTTTCCCCGACAAATAAATATTCCCAAATTGATAGGCATCTGAATCGAATTATGATGGAAACTGGTAAAGAGTTTACTTAGCCACAAGATGCATAATTGATAAATAAAATTTACATGATAATTTTCACAAGCATGGGTACAACTACAAGTGTACAACCTTACAAACAAAGATAACTCACTTAGAGGCCGTTTATTTAGCTCTTAATGTGGCTCTTAACGGTTGAGATTTCATACTGGTTCAACACTTAATTGTACAGACTGTTTGTTTCACGAGTAGATTTCTGAATGGTTCAGACATTTGCCTCTGAATGGTTAAGCATTATACCGAGTCCTGAATGGTTAAGACCTCATTGGTCAGACATTTGCTTCTGAACGGCTAAACATTATATTGACTCTTAATGGTTCAGACCAGTTACTTACTGGTTCAACACTTAATGGTTGAGACCTCTTACTAGTTCAACACTTAACTATTTCAGAAGTTTCCAAACAGCCCCTTAGCAGAGCAAGTGATTACGATTCAACACATGTTTAACCCTCTTAGATAATATAAGGACATGGTTTGATTGTCTTGTTCAAATTCGACACATGTCATTTACTCTTTATAAAAGCACTCATGATTTAGTAGTAGCTGAGTTTCATGGTTCAGTTTATCGTATAATAAACTTACCAACAATCTTTTAGCCTAAACATATCAAGGTATAAACCCACTTATAACCAAAAGGTGTGTTCATAAAAATATATCACATCTACAGATTTTCATATATTATATTGAATTATTATACTTTTACCAAAGTATTAAAAGTATGAGTAATTTTGGTAACCACCACGTACTATGGTGGGTTGTACGTTTGATCTAATATTCTAATCTATATATCTTTCTGTGCAACATAGGGCTTCCCATGTTACTTACCTTCATGTACCCTCTTTAGTGTGGTCCTCCCTTGCACCGTATCCATGTCCTACCTATGCTCACGGGTAAAATCGTCTGCATTACTTCTATTGCACAAACCATGACCGGATGGAGCGTTACAGGACGGTGGCTAGTCCCTTTTACGACGATTAAAATGTCTAGATTTTTTTTGTGCAAGTGTTTTCCTTTTTGCGTTGGAAGCTTGGAAATTAGAGGCATGAGTGACACTAAATATTGGAACTTAGTTATCATTTTTGCAACCCAATGTTAATTTTTACTAGTTTATGTTAATTATTTTGTTTGAATGCCTTTTCTTTTGTTTCTAGATTTAATTTTTACTAGTTTATGTTAATTATTCTTCTATTAGAGCACTTCCTTTGGAATCTTTATATTAACCCCATCTCTAAAATTTGAGGAAAATTTTGTAGTATTTATTTATTCTATCATTCCATCCTATTCCCTAGTGGCCTAGTATAGATCAAGACAAAATTTAGGGACCACTTCCTGTTCTCCATATTTAGAGATTATTAATTATTAGTTCACTATCTAATAAACCCATATTTTGTCGGTGATAGAAAGAGAAAATGAAATAAAATATATTATAATAAATGTATATTATTTAATTGGATAGAAATAGATATAGGGAATGAAACATAGAATGCTTTTAAAAGATTAATAAAATTTAGAAATATATGTGCATTTTTGTTAAATTACAGGGATGAGGATAATGAATCCAATATAAATGGTAGAAAAGTTTCAAGAATAGTTCTATTCTTTACCGATCAAAACCTATCGCATGACACGACCTAGTTTTTGCAACCCCTCCCCAAGTTTTACCAGTATATACTAAGGGTCTTGCAATTCACACATCCCCACCTACCCTTTTGTCTATTCACACACCTTCCAGTGTCGAGCTGTGGTCAGAGCGCGGCGTTTTGGTCCGATCAACCAGACAAAGACTGACGGGTGTCTGACGGGTCTGTTGACCGGACCAAAACGCCGAGCTTTGGCCGCGTTCTGGTCCTGTCAACCAGACAAAAGACTGACACCCGGTCAGTCTTTTGGCCACAGCTCGACTGTTTGCTGTTTAAATGCAATAACCGACTTATATTCGATTTTCCACTTCTTTGGACGAACCCTACAAGCTTTTTAGACCCTAGGAACACTTGTACATAATCAGGGAACATGGATAGACTTATTTGTCAACAATCCATTGAGTTTTGATCACTATATAAAGCCACAAAGTTGCAACCATTTGATCACACAATTCTTCTGCATTTCTGGAGCTTCCTGTAGCTTAAGAGCAGACCCTAAGCCTTCCTAATCGTGCATAGGACTTCTGTAAGTATGCTTA
This sequence comes from Helianthus tuberosus, assembly GCA_030545235.1. Taxonomy (NCBI): domain Eukaryota; kingdom Viridiplantae; phylum Streptophyta; class Magnoliopsida; order Asterales; family Asteraceae; genus Helianthus; species Helianthus tuberosus. The sequence continues at coordinate 159,906,949 of CM060373.1, read as the reverse complement.
ACCTTTCTTAGTTGAGTTTTTGCTTAGTTTTAGCTTAAAAGTCAAACCGTCGTAATTAACGGTTGACTTCACGATTAATCACTAATGGTCCAGTGATTAGTCGAATTGAAAGTAGTTATAAGTTGGTAATTATGTGGGCAATAAACCCTTAAAAGGGCACCCTCTGATTCCCACTCTATCTAGACCATTTATCGGGTCAAAGTTAATTAGAAAAAGTCAACAGGATGCTTAATTTCAAATTATTACATAATTAGCAATGTAGAACCCATACAACCTGTTTGATCATTATTATAACTTAGTAAATAATGTAAGAACATGTCTAAACATGTTCAACCCGACAATTTTCAGTAGAGACCCGGTTCGGAACCGAAAGTTGCATAATTTGACTTTTTCTTTGACTTTCAGTTCTGACCCGTTTAAGCATGTTTTAGAAATGCCTTAGAGCTTTAATTGGACCAGGTTACATGCTAGTATAACCCTCTGTGATTATACACCTTGGTTCAATAGTTATCCAATTAATATGCATGATTCCGTTAATTGCTCATATGTTGACCATTATGCCCTTTTCACCATAAAACGTGATTTTTGAAAATGTAAAAGAGTAGAAACCTTAATTACTGATATATAAACGTGTACCCAAAGTTTGACTTCAGTTTGAGGTGTAGATTGAGAGTTATGCTCATTAGCGTAATTAGAAAGCTTTTTAGCGATTTAACGGCGTAATTAGCATATAGCCTATTTAAACCCAGTTTTTGATATCAAACTTTTTACCCACAGATGTAATATATTATTTTGGGAGTTTTGAAGATTTTTAATTAATTTTAGGCTGAGCATAACTTAGAGTTATAAGCTTGAGTCGGTAATTGTCGGTTTTGCCCTTTCGGGCTATAAAATGAGTTTTACATATCTTTTTGACCCCAAACCTTTTGCTACTGAATTTATATGATAAATAAATTATTTTAAACCTTCTGGAATAATAAAAATATCAGCTTTTTATATAGAATCCGGAAACGGCTTCTAATCGCCTTTTTAAGCGTTTTTAACGCATAGTATGTACTAAAACTATTTTAAACATACAATGGTTGATACCTACTGATATTTTAGGTAAATTATAATATTTTAATAGTAAGCAAAAGTTGTTTAACTCAGACTTCAGTTTTGAGCTTTTCGGCTTATGTGAAATTACCAAAATGCCCCTACGGTGCATAGTTTGGTTATAATTGATAAGTTTCACATATATGCAATACCCTACTGTTATAACTTATCAAATTAAGTATTTTTGCTGATTATATCAGACCTGTAACTCAGGTTAATACTTGAACTCTTTTATAACCTTATAAATGACCAAAATACCCCGACGGGGCATAATTTGAGTTTAAACTCGTTTCGGGCATAATAAAAAATATCTTACCGATGTCACAACATATTTGAGGCATATTAACTTAGGAAACCTGTATATGGCTCTTATGGTTACCCGTTACGCCTCTTCCGCGTTCGGTTCGGTTTATGTAACTAATTAGCATAAACTAGCCGAAACGGGCCAAACCTTATCGTTTTTATCTCAAAATCCAGAATGTGTTTAGATTACCCATATAAGAAAAGTCATCAAACTTCCCGGGTCTAAATCACATTCTATTCCGGTCTTCGCTTAATCACGCGTTCGAACCGTATCGTTCCTTAAAACTAATCGGTCTAAACTTAAGCTTAACTAAAGACCATTAGGATTCTAATAGGTTATTATAAACCTTTGTTCCAGAATAGGAGAACCGGTAAAAGCTACCCGCATTTGCTAATTGTGAATTATACTTGCAAAGGTAAATATTTTTAACTTATTTTCCCTATACGGGCTTGGGGTACGGTATATAAAATACCGCTTGGTCGGGCATTAAATCTTCCATCGTATGGTGGTTAATTGATATTGATCGGCCCGTTTAAATTGTTTTGTTTGCTTAAAGCCTTTGGGAGGTTAATGACCATGTCCCGGATATCCTTGGCATCATTTTACGAAATGGCCACGACCTAAGCGCGGGGTGTAGGCGTACACCCGTTAGTTCCAAAATAAATAATGTGGTGTGTCTATTGATCTTTAACCCGGCACGATCCGGGCTACTGAACGCATAAGGAACATGTAATTCTTTTACAAGTTTATATATTTAAATAATTATCCCAAGTTATAAAATGTTTGTGCCATGTGCATCCAAATCAATTTTTAATCATTTTAAAAATGAGTCGGTTAATTGTATTTACCAGTGTAAACTGACGTATTTTCCCAAAAAGATTAAGTGCAGGTACTACTCGTAATAGGCTGGATTTCTCCTTAGCATCAAAAGAGTCTCGCAAGCTTAAGATGCCTAAAGTCTGTTGAACTTCTGTTTCCTATTTTATTTTTATCCACCTGTGGATTAATTTCAACTATTGGTGATACTGATATTACAATATTACATTCGGTTGAAAGATATCTTTCTTTTGCTTCCGCTGTGCATATTAAATATTGTGTTGTTTGACTGTAATGTTGCCAACCACGTCACGATACTCCCCCACTGGGCCCACCGGTCAAACATGGAAATATCGGGGTGTGACATTGGTACATCTGTTGACTTTGGTCAACAGATGGATGAAAATAGATGTTTGGAACTACTGTTGAGAAAACTGTGGTTGAAACCGTTGTTCGGTTAAAATGGTGGTTTAAAACCAGTGTTGGGTTAAAATAGTGTTTTGTGGAGGTTGAAGGGGATTGAAACGACTGATGGGTTAAAATATTGTTTTTTTGGCGTGGCAGCGGTTACAAAAGATCTGACGGCTAAGTACTGTCCACGTGAGAACCTCTGATGAATAATGGATGACAGTTGTTAGGAAACCACTGATGAATCAATATCAGTAGTTTACAGTGCTGAAAATGAAAACAGTAACTGACTATAACTATCAGTGGATAGACTATTAGTGAATTAAAATCCTAACCTTTAACAACTGTCATTTTATAAACACTGGTTCAAGCATGTTCCTTCTCAAAAAAAGGTAAAACCTTGCTTGTAGGTCATTATAAAGACTTAGCCAATATGGTAAAACCTGTTTAAAAAGATTCGGATCCCAGTTAACATTTGAAAACATGTTAACACTCCTGGCAGACGTGATTCGTTGAAATCACACACGTCATTCTTAAATAAGGATTCTTCAAAATATTCCTGACCCAACTTAATGATCTATGAATCATGGGTTTAGGTCATCAATTTAGATGATCATATTTTGACCATACATTGGTAAAATAGTGCCTACGGGCCTTGCTCATTTCTACATGAGCCAAAAAACAGTGGTAGCTATGACTCCTTGTCCGAAAAAGGTAAAGAACTATGTTCAAACCTTAAAGCCTTGATTCTCTGAAATCATAGCTTAAAATTTAAAAATGTCCTTGTGACTAGGCCTGTTGTGCCACTAATAAAACTGTTATTGTTTTTATAATTAGGATAAATTATAATAAAAATCCTAAATAAATATGATTAACAAATTAACCAAATATGGCTTGTGTTACCATGGTTAATGAATTGCTATAAAAGACAATTCCATAATAAACTTCCAAATAAACTATTGTCATTGTCTTATGTAACAGTTCAATTAAAATGGCTGACTCAGATGAAATTAATAGTCACCCAAGGGAGAATAATGATAACGCCCGAATTAATATAACGGGTGCAGAACTGAAAGCGTTAGTAGACGACGCTGTTACAAAGGCCTTATAGCGGCAGTATGAAGAATATAGTGGGACTCGAAGTAGGACCCTATCTACACCGCATTCAAAGCCACCCTCCAAGAAGGATGAACCCAGAAAAGAAGATGACGATCGTCACTCTTCAAATCATCGAAGCGATCCATCTCAGAAGATAATGCTGAATCAAGGACCCCGCGATAAGGGTTGCTCCTACAAATACTTTGTTTCATGTAAACCCAGGGATTTCACTGGGGAAAAAGGGGCCATAGACTGTATAACATGGCTGGATGAGATGGATACTGTGGTTGATATCAGCGGATGCGCTGAGAAGGATGTGGTAAAGTTTGTGTCTCAATCGTTTAAAGGTGAGGCCTTAGCCTGGTGGAGATCGTTGATTCAAGCTACCGGGAAGATCCCATTGTACAACATGACATGGGATCAATTTGTTGCCCTCATCAGGGAGAACTACTGTCCTCAACATGAGGTCGAAAAGATTGAGTCTGATTTCTTATCGTTGGTTATGAAGAATCTCGACTGTCAAGCTTACCTCACGAGCTTCAACACCTTGTCAAGATTGGTTCCGTATCTGGTGACCCCGGAACCCAAACGCATAGCTTGTTTCATTGGGGGTTTAGCCCCAGAAATAAAGGCAAGCGTGAAGGCCTCTCAGCCAACTACTTTCAGATCTGTCACTGATATATCTTTGTCCCTCACCCTGGACGCGGTCAGACAAAGATCGCTGAGGAACACAGATACCGAGAAGAGGAAATGTGAAGATGACAATTCACGAAGGTCAAACAAGAAGCACCGAGGAAACAATGACCACAGGAAAGGGTCTGAGTCCAGGAAGGATGGCCATCAATCTGGTGATAAGCCCAAGTGCAAAGTCTGCAAGAAACAACACTTCGGGAAGTGCAGGTTTGAATCGAACTCGCAAACTCAGTCAAGAACTTTTGCATGAGGTATATGCAAGTCCAATGAACACAAGACCTTGGATTACAAGAAGCTGAAAGATGCAACGTGCTATAGTTGCAACGAAAAGGGGCACATTAAGACAAACTGCCCGAAATATGCAAAGAAAGCCGATGAAGGAAAGAAGACCAATGCTAGGGTCTTCAAGATGGATGCAAAGGAAGCGGTTCTAGACGACAATGTGATTACAGGTACTTTCCTTGTAAATGATATCTATGCAAGAGTACTTTTTGATTCAGGCGCTGATAAGTCTTTCGTAGATAATAAGTTTTGCAATTTGCTGAACTTACCTGTTAAAACCTTAAGTGTAAAATATGAGGTGGAATTGGCAGATGGCACCATAGACACCGTCTCAACTGTGTTATATGGATGTGTTATATCCATTAAGAACCACTCTTTTCCTTTGTCCCTACTTCCCTTTAAGTTAGCCGGTTTTGACATAGTTTTGGGTATGGACTGGTTATCTCATAACCGGGCCCAAATTGTCTGCAACAAGAAGCAAGTGGTGATTAAGACTCCGTCTGGTGAATCACTTACCATTCGGGGAGATACCCAGTATGGACTGCCTGAGCAAGTGACTATGCTCAAGGCCTCTAAGTGTTTAAAGAAGGGTTGTGTCATCTACATGGCACAAGTAACTATCGATGAGCCGAAACCAAAGATGGAAGATATCCCCGTCATTTCTGAATACCCTGAAGTTTTTCCTGAAGAACTACCTGGTTTACCACCAGATAGGCAAGTGGAATTCAGAATTGACATCATCCCTGGAGCAGCACCAGTTGCTAGGGCACCTTATAGGTTGGCACCAACGGAGATGAAAGAATTAAGAACGCAACTAGATGAATTGCTAGCCAAAGGTTTCATTAGACCTAGTTCGTCTCCTTGGGGAGCACCGATTTTATTTGTCAAAAAGAAGGATGGATCGATGCGTCTGTGCATCGATTACCGTGAGTTTAACAAGGTCACTATCAAGAATAGGTATCCATTGCCCAGAATCGATGATTTGTTTGATCAATTGCAAGGGGCAAGTTACTTCTCCAAGATCGACCTGAGGTCAGGCTTTCATCAATTGAAGGTTAAAGATGAAGACGTACACAAGACTGCATTTAGGACTCGTTATGGTCATTACGAGTTCCTAGTGATGCCTTTTGGGCTCACTAATGCACCTGCCGCATTCATGGATCTCATGAATCGCGTCTGCAAGCCCTACTTAGACAAATTTGTCATCGTCTTCATTGAAGACATCCTCATCTACTCGAAGAACAAAGCCGACCTTGAGAAACATCTTCGATGTATTCTTTCACTACTTCAGCAGGAGAAGCTCTATGCCAAATTCTCTAAATGTGAATTCTGGCTTCGAGAAGTCCAATTCCTTGGACATGTTGTAAGTGAGCGTGGAATCCAAGTTGATCCCGCTAAGGTTGAAGCTGTCATGAATTGGCAAGAGCCAAAGACGCCTACAGAGATTCGTAGCTTCCTAGGTTTGGCAGGATATTATAGACGATTCATCAAAAATTTTTCAAGGATTGCTGCACCCCTAACTTCCTTGACTAGGAAGAAGGTTAAGTTCAACTGGGGACCCAAGCAGCAAGAATCTTTCGATATCTTGAAACAAAAGTTGAGCAACGCTCCTGTATTGACGTTGCCGGATGGAATAGAAGATTTTGTGGTTTACTGCGACGCATCACACACTGGCATGGGGTGTGTGCTTATGCGGAAAGGCAAAGTTATTGCCTATGTTTCACGACAGTTAAAAGTGCATGAAAAGAATTACACCACCCATGACTTGGAGTTGGGTGCCGTTGTATTTGCACTGAAGCTATGGAGGCACTATTTATATGGTATCAAGTGTGTGATCTATTCTGATCACAAGAGCCTCCAGCACCTGTTTAACCAAAAGGATTTGAACATGAGGCAGCGCCGATGGATGGAGACGTTGAATGATTATGATTGTGAAATCAGATACCATCCAGGCAAGGCGAATGTAGTCGCCGATGCCTTGAGTCGGAAGGAAATAGTGAAACCCATCCGAATCAATGCCAAGAGCATTGAAATAAAGAACAGTTTGAATGAAAGGTTGTTAGCTGCACAGAAGGAAGCTGTGTTGGAAGCTAACTATCCTAACGAAAGGCTAGGAGTCACAGAAGAGCAATTATCTCAGGGCAAGGACGGAATCCTGAGGTTAAATGGAAGAATATGGGTTCCAGTGTTTGGAGGACTTAGAGATGTTATCCTCTAGGAAGCCCACAACTCTAAATATTCCGTTCATCCTGGAGCTGATATGATGTACCAGGATCTAAAGGCAAACTATTGGTGGATAGGCTTGAAAAAGTCTGTAGCTGCCTATGTAGCTAAATGTTTGACATGTGCGTAAGTCAAAGCTGAACATCAGAAGCCGTCAGGTTTGCTACAACAGCCTGAACTTCCCACGTGGAAGTGGGAAATGGTGACGATGGATTTCATCACCAAGTTGCCCAAGACAAGGAAAGGAAAGGACACAATATGGGTGATAGTGGATAGGCTGACTAAGTCAGCACATTTCCAACCCATCAAGGAGACCTATAGCTCTAACATGTTAGCCCAATTATACGTAGATAAGATTGTAGCGTTACATGGCGTACCTGTGGCTATTATCTCTGACAGAGATACTAGATACACGTCATATTTTTGGAAAAGTTTCCAACAATCTTTGGGCACGCGCTTAAATTTCAGTACGGCTTACCATCCTCAGACGGACGGACAGAGTGAACGTACCATCCAAACCTTGGAAGACATGCTTCGTGCATGTGTGATTGACTTAGGTGGTAGTTGGGATAACCACCTTCCGTTGATCGAGTTCTCGTATAACAATAGCCACCATACCAGCATCAAGACTGCGCCTTTCGAGGCCCTATACGGTAGAAAGTGCAGAACGCCCGTTTGTTGGGCGGAAGTTGGAGATGTCCAACTATCAGGACCCGAAATAGTCTTTGAAATGACAGATAAAATTGTCCAGATTCGTGACCGCCTGAAAGCTGCCAGGGATAGGCAGAAAAGCTACGCAGATTTAAAGCGTAAATCTTTTAACTTCGAGGTAGGTGACAAAGTGTTGCTTAAAGTATCACCCTGGAAGGGAGTGATGCGATTTGGTAAGAAAGGCAAATTAAGCCCGAGATACATAGGACCTTTCAAGGTTATCGAACGTGTCGAATCAGTTTCCTATAAGTTAAACCTACCTGAAGAGCTCAGTGGTATTCATAACGTATTCCACATCTGCAATCTGAAGAAGTGTTTCACTGATGAATCATTAGTCATACCACATACAGATGTGCACATAGAAGAGAGCTTGAAGTTTGTTGAGAAACATGTGTCGATCAAGGATCGAGAGGTTAAAAAGCTTTGAAGGAAGCATGTTCCTATTGTAAAGGTAAAATGGGATGCCCGTAGAGGTCCCGAGTACACGTGGGAGGTAGAGTCCACAATGAAAGAAAAATACCCTCATTTGTTTCAGTAAATCTCGAGGTCGAGATTTCTTTTAAGGGGGTGAGGATGTAACACCTTGAAAATTCGTGTACAATAAAATAACGACACGTGTCATGTAAGACAAAAGTGATATAAACCCGGATCTAGTTAAAGATGTATGGCAGGATTTAAAAGTGTCTTCATGTTAATTTTTACCTCTGAACGACCTCGTTATGAATCCCAAGACCCTAACATATATTACAAACATCCGATTTACATTCAATCCGGTAATCACTAGTAATAATTGACACAAAAATTTGCAAGAATGGAAATCCTACGAAGAAATGCATGACAACCCCTCGTTTATGGCTTTTCGATAATGTCCAAGACAAATGTGCATCATTTAAGGTGATCCTAACTATTTAGAACCTGTTCATAAGGCCCCATACTGATAATTGAAGCCCCAAAATCGATTATACATCAATTTCCCTTTTAAACCCCGAAAGAACAACATTTTTTGTCTTCTGCAGATGGCTTATGTCCGTAAGGGGTTCCCAGCGACAGCAAATTCGACTGTTTGCTGTTTAAATGCAATAACCGACTTATATTCGATTTTCCACTTCTTTGGACGAACCCTACAAGCTTTTTAGACCCTAGGAACACTTGTACATAATCAGGGAACATGGATAGACTTATTTGTCAACAATCCATTGAGTTTTGATCACTATATAAAGCCACAAAGTTGCAACCATTTGATCACACAATTCTTCTGCATTTCTGGAGCTTCCTGGAGCTTAAGAGCAGACCCTAAGCCTTCCTAATCGTGCATAGGACTTCTGTAAGTATGCTTAACCTTTCTTAGTTGAGTTTTTGCTTAGTTTTAGCTTAAAAGTCAAACCGTCGTAATTAACGGTTGACTTCACGATTAATCACTAATGGTCCAGTGATTAGTCGAATTGAAAGTAGTTATAAGTTGGTAATTATGTGGGCAATAAACCCTTAAAAGGGCACCCTCTGATTCCCACTCTATCTAGACCATTTATCGGGTCAAAGTTAATTAGAAAAAGTCAATAGGATGCTTAATTTCAAATTATTACATAATTAGTAATGTAGAACCCATACAACCTGTTTGATCATTATTATAACTTAGTAATAATGTAAGAACATGTCTAAACATGTTCAACCCGACAATTTTCAGTAGAGACCCGGTTCGGAACCGAAAGTCGCATAATTTGACTTTTGCTTTGACTTTCAGTTCTGACCCGTTTATGCATGTTTTAGAAATGCCTTAGAGCTTTAATTGGACTAGGTTACATGCTAGTATAACCCTCTGTGATTATACACCTTGGTTCAATAGTTATCCAATTAATATGCATGATTCCGTTAATTGCTCATATGTTGACCATTATGCCCTTTTCACCATAAAACGTGATTTTTGAAAATGTAAAAGAGTAGAAACCTTAATTACTGATATATAAACGTGTACCCAAAGTTTGACTTCAGTTTGAGGTGTAGATTGAGAGTTATGCTCATTAGCGTAATTAGAAAGCTTTTTAGCGATTTAACGGCGTAATTAGCATATAGCCTATTTAAAACCAGTTTTTGATATCAAACTTTTTACCCACTGATGTAATATATTATTTTGGGATTTTTGAAGATTTTTAATTAATTTTAGGCTGAGCATAACTTAGAGTTATAAGCTTGAGTCGGTAATTGTCGGTTTTGCCCTTTCGGGCTATAAAATGAGTTTTACATATCTTTTTGACCCCAAACCTTTTGCTACTGAATTTATATGATAAATAAATTATTTTAAACCTTCTGGAATAATAAAAATATCAGCTTTCTATATAGAATCCGGAAACGGCTTCTAATCGCCTTTTTAAGCGTTTTTAACGCATAGTATGTACTAAAACTATTTTAAACATACAAGGGTTGATACCTACTGATATTTTAGGTAAATTATAATATTTTAATAGTAAGCAAAAGTTGTTTAACTCAGACTTCAGTTTTGAGCTTTTCGGCTTATGTGAAATTACCAAAATGCCCCTACGGTGCATAGTTTGGTTATAATTGATAAGTTTCACATATATGCAATACCCTACTGTTATCACTTATCAAATTAAGTATTTTTGCTAAATATATCAGACCTGTAACTCAGGTTAATACTTGAACTCTTTTATAACCTTATAAATGACCAAAATACCCCGACGGGGCATAATTTGAGTTTAAACTCGTTTCGGGCATAATAAAAGATATCTTACTGATGTCACAACATATTTGAGGCATATTAACTTAGGAAACCTGTATATGGCTCTTATGGTTACCCGTTACGCCTCTTGCGCGTTCGGTTCGGTTTATGTAACTAGTTAGCATAAACTAGCCGAAACGGGTCAAACCTTATCGTTTTTATCTCAAAATCCAGAATGTGTTTAGATTACCCATATAAGACAAGTCTTCAAACTTCTCGGGTCTAAATCACATTCTATTCCGGTCTTCGCTTAATCACGCGTTCGAATCGTATCGTTCCTTAAAACTAATCGGTCTAAGCTTAAGCTTAATTAAAGACCATTAGGATTCTAATAGGTTATTATAAACCTTTGTTCCAGAATAGGAGAACCGGTAAAAGTTACCCGCATTTGCTAATTGTGAATTATACTTGCAAAGGTAAATACTTTTATCTTATTTTCCATATACGGGCTTAGGGTACGGTATATAAAATACCGCTTGGTCGGGCATTAAATCTTCCATCGTATGGTGGTTAATTGATATTGATCGGCCTGTTTAAATTGTTTTGTTTGCTTAAAGCCTTTGGGAGGTTAATGACCATGTCCCGGATATCCTTGGCATCATTTTACGAAATGGCCACGACCTAAGCGCGGGGTGTAGGCGTACACCCGTCAGTGCCAAAATAAATAATGTGGTGTGTCTATTGATCTTTAAACCGGCACGATTCGGGCTACTGAACGCATAAGGAACATGTAATTCTTTTACAAGTTTATATGTTTAAATAATTATCCCAAGTTATAAAATGTTTGTGCCATGTGCATCCAAATCAATTTTTAATCATTTTAAAAATGAGTCGGTTAATTGTATTTACCAGTGTAAACTGACGTATTTTCCCAAAAAGATTAAGTGCAGGTACTACTCGTAATAGGCTGGATTTCTCCTTAGCATCAAAAGAGTCTCGCAAGCTTAAGATGCCTAAAGTCTATTGAACTACTGTTTCCTATTTTATTTTTATCCACCTGTGGATTAATTTCAACTATTGGTGATACTGATATTACAATATTACATTCGGTTGAAGGATATCTTTCTTTTGCTTCCGCTGTGCATATTAAATATTGTGTTGTTTGACTGTAATGTTGCCAACCACGTCACGATACTCCCCCACCGGGCCCACCGGTCAAACGTGGAAATATCGGGGTGTGACATTGGTACATCTGTTGACTTTGGTCAACAGATGGATGAAAATAGATGTTTGGAACTACTGTTGAGAAAACTGTGGTTGAAACCGTTGTTCGGTTAAAATGGTGGTTTAAAACTAGTGTTGGGTTAAAATAGTGTTTTGTGGAGGTTGAAGGGGATTGAAACGACTGATGGGTTAAAATATTGTTTTTTTGGAGAAGGAACATGCTTGAACCACTGTTTATATAATGACAGTTGTTAAAGGTTAGGATTTTAATTCACTAATAGTCTATCCACTGATAGTTATAGTCAGTTACTGTTTTCATTTTCAGCACTATAAACTACTGATATTGATTCATCAGTGGTTTCCTAACAACTGTCATCCATTATTCATCAGAGGTTCTCACGTGGACAATACTTAGCCGTCAGATCTTTTGTAACCGCTGCCACGCCAAAAAATGATCAGGTTGTATCAACAGGGACACCACAATCAATGATAACTCTGTTGGATGCACTTGATATAGCTCAGATAAAAATCAGTTCTTCTCAATCACCTGTCAATGAGAATATACCACAACAAGTGACCGAGTCTGGTGTCACTATCTCTGTTAACCCAGTTGAGGAGGCTACACTGCAAGAATTACAAGTAATTCCTGTCAGTAGTTCAAGTGGAGCAGCTACTACTGGTGTTGAACCCACTGGTTTACACCTGGACAGTAGTTTCATTAGTGAGACTCCCTTGAAGGCAATTTCTTCTTTGGGAACCATAGTGTCCACTGGTGTGTTTCCATTATACGCTGGTGACCTTAAAATGGTAAGCTCTGCTGAAGAAAGAAGTCCCCAGTACCGAGAGCAAGGGGCATCAGTGGATGATTTTTGGGAAACTTTTCCTAAGTCAACCACTGCTACAACCACCACTGTTGGGAAATCAGATGATCCCATTAACTTGGGTGATGGTTTAAAGTACAAAGAATTGACGGAGAGGGTTGATAAACTTGACACATCTGTTGCAGAAATCAAAACTATGCTGCAACAGTTGTTACAAGCTCAAAAGGCTACACCCACTGCTGCACCATCCGCAACATCTGATCCATCCGCTGCTGAGCTATGGCATCTGTTTCAACCTCTGTTTCACAAACAAAGACAATATGCAGATCAACAGCATGAAGTTCAACTTCAAATGGTCAGAAATGTCATGGAAGCTAGGTACAAAGATACTCAAGCAGATATCAAAGACATTAAAGCTCATCTGCTTCAAACTACTGGCACTGCTCCTCCTTCAATCATCTATGTTGAAAATCCTGATGATGTCAAAAAGGGGGAGAAAACTAAAGGGAAGAAGGGAAAATAAGATGGTTTATACATGCCACCAGATCGAATGTCCAAACTTGTGGTAGAAATCCCAAGGCCAGATGGTTCCAAAAAGGTTGATGAGACTCAAAATGCATTTGCTGCATTAAAGGCAAACATGAAAGGGTCTAAAAGGTTTGAGGAGGAGAAGAAACTTTTGATGGAAAAAGAAGAGCAGGGTACTTCTAAACCTAAAAGAAGACAGCCTACCAGAAAAGTAAGCCAACGCAAAACCACACCTTCCAAAACCACCAAACAAACTCCTCAAATTCCCAAAAGTTCCTCTTATCAAACCTCCAAACCAACAGATGTTAAAACTCATGTTGTATCAACAGTTGTTGGTACTTCAGTTGTTTCAACAGATGTTATCTCAACAACTGCCATCACTACTACATCAACCCACACTCAATCCACTGCCATACCAAAAACAATATCACCACCACAAAAACCAGCTGCCTAAAAGCAGAAAACAACAGTTGACACATCAACTGTTGTAGTGACCACAGTGGTTGAAAAACCAGTTGTTTCAACAGCTGTTAGTCAGATACCAACTACTTCAATCACTGCCACTGAACCCACAAATACACCACCAACTTCTCCAAAGCACAAAAGGAGAAAGATAACAAACATTGTACTGGAAGATGACACTTCCCCAACTCTAACATCTACACAACCACTGTCCCTTGTCACCATTCCAAACCCTGTTCCATTATCTTCAGTTCAACTCTTCAATCAAAACACTGTCATTGACCCTGCAGGAGTACAATATCCTCTAGATCTTCCAGCAGTCAGGGAGGAAATCAAATCCTTCTACTCTGATGATGATCCTGAAAAGAGGAAACTCCTATCTGTTCAAGGTTATCCTTTGGCAAGAAATATAGAAGAATATCTCAAAATAAAGGCCTAACAAGCAGATGATATATCTAAAAGAGATACAGTGGGAAAGTCTAACAAAGAGATTCAAAGAAATTATCAATACCTGCTCACCAAAGTTAGAACTTTAGAGCAGTTCTCAAAAGTCTTTTGTCAGAAATTATCAGAAAAAGATGATGAAAGCATGAGAAATGACTATCTTGAATACATAATAGCATAAAAGAAGTACAGGGCAGAAAAGTATCAATACAAAGAATGGACCATCAGTGAACTGCAAGAGGAGACAGCCAGAATTCAAAAGATGATTCAAGACAAGGTAAAGCAAACTCCTCCGGTTTGGGCCAATTAGAAGAAAAATGTACCAGAAAGGACCTTGAAACTGAAAAGAATGAAAGAAGAGTTGATAACTGCTGATTATGGGTCAAGGAACCGGGTTACAAGGTGGAGAGAAGAAAAGGTGTTTGCTACCTACAAAAAGTTGGAAGAGTTAATGAAGAGAGATCCCACTGCTCCTAAAAAGGCTGATTATCCGGAAGCAGTGGTTCCAGTCAAACAACAAAAATTGCCAATCAGGAGACCTACTGCTCCACATGCTAGCATCCTTTATCAAAGAAGGAAAGAAAAGCAGATGGATGAATTAACAAAAGAAGACAAGGCTCAAAAAGATTACATCATCAAAATGGTTTTTCAGACATTTACGGAAGAAAAACAAGACTCAGCACAATCTAAACTTTAAGTTTTTATACTCTAAACTTTAAGTATTTACTGACTGACTTATTTATTTATTTTATTTATAAGTCTATATAAATATAACTATAATCATCGTTTATATTTGTTATGCATGGTTTTCTAAGAAACGACCCGTGTTTGCACAATCTAAAATTTAAGTTTGTTAGACATCTTTTATTAACTTTGTTAAATATCTTTTATATTTACTTATAGTTGTCTTTTAGCTATAATAAATAACATGTTTTGGTACAATATCTATACACATATCTATATGTTCTGTCAATATGTGTTATGCATGGTTTTCTAAGAAACAACCAGTGTTTGCACACGGGTCTTACCGCTAGTACTATATAATAAAAGAAACCAATAAAAGGACACATGTTATTCATTGAAGGCATCTGTTTTTATAGATAATTAATATCAATTAAAAGATAATTATACAATTAAATTTAATATAAATTTAATCAATTCATATAGGAGATAATATAATATTTTAAAATATGTATTAGATTTCAAAATTATTTATCCTGAAATTAATGTAAATGATTTATTTATTTTATTAAACTAAAGTAGTTAAGGGTAAAACCTATTTTAAAAGGGGTTTATTGGTTCTATACTTTTATTTTCGTGTTCAATTCTTAACTAAAATACGGTAATCACTGTGTTTACGTGACATTTATAAGAACCATCACCGCAATCACCCCATCGATCGTGTATCGAGTATATCCGTTAATTTTTTTTAAAGATATAAATTTTTATTAGATTCATTCAACCCGTGTAATAAACCAGGTTTTTTAAATATGTAGCATTTTTTAGAGTAAATTGTCATTTTAGTCCCTGAGTTTTTGTCCAAGTTGTCATTTTAGTCCAAACAGTTTTTTTTCTCCTCTGGGTCTCTGACTTTTTCTTTTTCTTTCCATTTTGATCACATTGCCTAACTTAGTCTAAAAACCAAGTTATAATCAGGGTTATTTTTGGCATTAAATTATTACGAGGTTTATAAATTATGTTGTAAACTACCTTGGTTATCACTACACAACAGTTATGCTAAAAATACCCCTGGTTATAACCAGATTTTCAGACTGAGTTAAGCAATGTGATCAAAATTGCAAGAAAATGGAAAAGTCAGAGACTCAGAGGAGGAAAAAAAGTATTTGGACTAAAATGACAATTTGGACCAAATCTCAGGGACCAAAATGACAATTTACTCTATTTTTTTACTATACAAAATTACATTATGCAACTCGTGTAATACACGAGGTTTTAAAAATATAACTTTTTTTTATTATATAGTATATAAAATTAGATTTATTCAATCCATATAATACATAGGGTTTATAAAGATATAACTTTTTATTGTTTGGTATATAAAATTAAATGTACTCAACCCGTATAACACATGAGGTTCTTAAAAATGTAACTTTTTTCATTATTTAATATATAAAATTAAATTTATTCAACCCGTATAATACATGGGGTTCTTAAAGATATAACTTTTTTATTATTATTTAATATATAAAATAAATTTATTCAACCAATGTAATAAACGAGATTTTTAAATATATATTGTTTTATTATTTGGTATATAAAATTGCATTTATTCAACCCGTGTAATAAACGAGATTTTTAAAGATATATTTTTTTATTATTTGGTATATAAAATTAAATTTATTCAACCCGTGTAATACACGGGGTTCTAACCTAGTATATACTATAATTAAAGTATGTTAGTATTTTTATTTTTTTTTTATAAAATATTATAAGAATAGTCCGTAAGTTCTTATTATATTCGATTTACCCATACGATCAACCCAGTATTTGTTACATCACCTGTCAAAGTAACATGATATCACCATCTCTCACATACAACATACCCTAAATTTGTATTATAAGTAACTTCTCTTTCTACTCTCCTCCTTCACCCTTCTCTCTCTGTCTCTCTCTCTCTCTCGCTCTCTCTCTCTCACACACACACACACAAACACACACTCAGTCACACACATATTCATGAAGGTAGAAGATGCATATGTAGTCAATATATACAAGTCCTCTTCATGTTTTTCCACAGCTTTCTTGAACTTTTTAGTTTCACATGGCTTGGATTTCTTCTTGGAATTGTGATAAAAAAGCTCAAGAAAGTTGTGGGAGGACATGAAGGTTATGGACTTAATTCTACAAATTTTATGTTAATTAATGGTGGATCTATAGATACATTTCGATTTTTTACTTACAGGAGTATCACTAAGAAGTCTTCAACTTAGGTTTATGGACTTAATTCTGCAAATTTTATGTTAAGTAATGGTGGATTTATAGATACATTCTTATCTCTGCAATTGTATCAGAAAAGGAGGAGGCTCGGTTGCTACACGACTTTATTTCTGTAAGTTTGTTATTTTCTTAGAACGGCTAACTCACACACTCTAAACCCACAAATAAATTTACAACAACACCTTTACTATATGTTGATACCGTTAGATTACAAGCCGTTTCGTGTAAGTTTGTTATCTACTAGATTGTGTTAATTTGTGTTTTAGTGGTATTGTCTGTACTAGTTACTAGGGTTTTGAAGTAAAAAGGTGTACGTTTAGTTTTCTTTGGTTAGGTCTCTCCTTGTTTAATTTAATTTTACTTGTAGGTACTTAAAATTTATCAATTGTTTAGTTAAATTTACCGAAATAAAAAACCTTTAATAATGGTTCCATAGCAGTTTGACCTAAAAACGGTCAAAACCAAACGATAGTTTACCCACCTTTTGGTAGTTTTTAATATATTTAGGTTAACTTTTATGCAACACTGTTCATCAAACTAAATTTATATATCTTTATATTCAATCATTTAAAATTAAAAAAATATGTTTACTTTTCTGTATATCAGCATTAATTAACTTGTAAAATTACTACATACAAATACAATAACACAGTTTATATATATTGAAATTATCTTTGTTTTTTTTATTCATTTATGATTGTTTTTACATTTAGGAATTCTTGATAGGTAAAATATACAAGATATGTACAATAAAGGTATAATTTTGATGTTTGTTATATAAATGTAATGTTTTGTAGTATGTTATAAAGTTTATATTTTTTAGTTTTTAAAATTTTGTGTAGTAGTATTTAATAGTATTTATACAAAAAAGTTACTAAAATATATCAATTTATTTCTTTTATACTGTTTTAACTTTCCCCAAAAAATGACAAGAGACATCCTAGCTCCCACTATATGTTAACTCACGAAGGGTCTCTTTCAATTTTTTTTTAAAGTTTTATTGCATAAAATATCTATCAAGATAGATAAATTATTTAACGAGAATAATAAAATAATAACTAAAAAAGCCAAAAAGAAATGGGGTACATTTGTCCAAGTTGATATGGTGATGGAGAAAGAACCTATATTTCTAGCACTTTCCAGATTAAGATAAATTTTCCTTTTGATATCTTAGACTCTTATTAGGCTTGTGGGTATGGTGACGGAGCTAAAGCCGGCGACGGACCGAAGACGGAGGGGGCGGCACGGTGTTCAAACCGGCGACGGAGGGGGGACCCATTGTTTTGCTCCGTCCTGGACGTCGGAATACCGACGGAGACGACGATGACTGGACGGCGACGGACCTGGCGGCACGGTGTTCAAACCGGCGACGAACCAAGCCGAACCGGGGACGAACCCCATACCGAGTAGCCTTAGTTTAGTTTCCTTTTTGTTTTAGTTACTTTCTTTAATTGTTTGTTTGATGCAAACTCCTCCATAAAAGATACCTATTTCCTTTACATTTGGTTAATAATTATTCATGTGAAGTAATATATTTTTCCTTTTTTTTCAAAAAAAGTTTCTATATGTATGCTTTGTATAAATTTGAAAACCGTTGGGGACGGTAACGATCTATTATGTTGGCTGGCCAACTCCCTGTTTCCCCTTCACAGACGACACTCACTCTCCTCCCCTTAAACAGAACCCACCCAAACTTGCCCTTACAAAAGGATTTCTCGTTCACAAGCGTCCTCCTCCAACGCAACCCTTTTAATAGGCCGGATCCACGTTATTCCACGGGCGCCTATGGATGTCCTTTGAAGAGGGTCTTGTTATAATAGTTTGTCTCAAGCAAACCCTAACTATTCAAAAATCCTAATTTTTAATTTCAACAATTCATCTAAAAACGACACACATTATAAACTTCAAACAAACCAAATTGAATCATACAAAACCATGTGACACAAGTATTAGAATATACACACACAAGATGAGGATCATTACAGAACAATAATTATTGCAAGAATAAAAAGAACAACTCCAAATCACCAAATTTTGGGATTTAAGGTTCATATATTTTTTTAAATTGTATGTTTCTTACATTCATATGTGTAATAATATATATACATAAAAAAATCTGTATATTTTAACTTACACATAACCTACGTACATGTAATTTACTATACACATAATCTAATATGCGCACACATATGTATATGTGTGTTGGGACAAGAATAGCGTGCAGTAATTCCACGAGGTGTGTGTGGATAAAGATGGAGGGGTTGTAAGTTAGGGTACTCGGTGTGGAGGTGGGTAGTCCTCAAAGGATGCTTCGTCACGTAGAATGGGTGTGAGGATGAGCCTAAAGGGGATAGACCTAGGGAAATGGAGAATGGGCCTATATATATATATATATATATATATATAAATATATAGGGTAAGGTTCATTTGAGAACCATCTTTATTATGAAACCACGAGAACCAATGTGAACACAAAATAAAATCTAAAAAAATAAAAAAAGCACTCAATTTTTTTAATATTAAAAAAAATCGCTATATTTCGTTACAAAAAAAAGAAAACTTTTTTTCGAGTAACAGTTATCCATACACATGTGCATATGTATCATTACTTCGACAAATTCCGTAATACATTATCAGTAATAGACAATTGCACTTTAATTTACAATACCATCCGTAATACACTACTTTTTATATTACTAATATTCAAAATGCACATGTGCATCATTATGTATAACCATGATATAACGTGTTTTGGTACAAAAAAATTGTGATTTTGAATGGGGAAGTAGGCCCATATACATGTTTTTTGGTTAGTTATATCTAGTGGTTGATGGTTTGGTTATAGTTGTCAATTATGATGTAATATGTTGATTGGATGGTATAAATGGTGTTTATATACATGTAATAAAGTGAAAATATTGGTAACAGTATTGTATTATGGATGGTAGGAGGTAATGGTATTGTATTATGGACGGTAGGAGGTAATGGTAGTGTATTATGGATGGTATGATAGATGAAAGGGAAAGTGTATTCAAAGTAGTGTATCAAAACACCTTATTTCATGTTGATACATATAGATGCACATGTGTATTTCTAATATTGGTAATTTAAAAGTAGTGTATTACATATGGTAGTGTAAATGAAAGTGTAATTGTCTAATATTTGTAATGAATTACGGAATTTGTCAAAGAAATGACAAAAATGCACATGCTCATGTTTGTGTATTATGGATGGAATGATAGATGAAAGAGAAAATGTATTCAAAGTAATGTACCAAAACACCTTATTTCATGTTGATACATATAGATGCACATGTGCATTTCTAATATTGTTAACGTAAAAAGTAGTGTATTACACGTGGTAGTGTAAATGAAAATGCAATTATTTAATTTTTGTAATGAATTACGGAATTTGTCAAAGAAATGATACATATGCATGGATAACTGTTACTCGATTTTTTTTTTGATTTTTTTTATTATTGACGAAATATAGCGATTTTTCAAAAAAAAATAGTAAAAAAAATTTGGGTGTTTTTTAGACTTTTTTTTAGGTATTACTGTTTGTGTTCACTCTGGTTCTCGCGGTTCTCACAATAAATGGTGGTTCCTAACGTATCCTATATAAATATGTGTGTGTGTGTGTTGTGTGTATGTATGTATATGGGTGTGAGTACATAGAAGAAGAGAGAGGGCCGGCAACGTCGTCTTGGGGAGGACGTTCAAGACGGCGACGCCCCCATGGAAATGGTGTATAACGCCTATGGTTTGGAACATACTACTAACGCTACAACACCCTTATGGATACCAACTTATATTTGATTTCCTTTGAAGTTGTATTTTTCTCTTGTTACTAAAAGGCATCTGATTTGTATTTTTGATTAAAAAGTGAATTTCATAGGTACAACTGAAAGGCGAATTTTCTTTAATCCTGTTGTTTGTAACACATAGGTGTTTCTAAAGGTTTTGTTTTTGCCAATAAGCCACCGACCCCATTGGTAGGCAACAATCTTCTAGTCAACATGTTATACTATGACTTTCCATATATAACATTTTAGGGAGTATTGCATAATACTATGTCTAATTATGAGTTATCATATAACTTTTTTTTGGTTGTTTTTTTTAAGTTTCAAAGTATAAAAAACAGGCTAGATTGCATAAATTTGTGATGAATTTACATATATTACAAAGAGTTAAATGCCATTTTAGTCCATGTGGTTTGGGTCATTTTGCCAGTTTAGTCCAAAGGTTTCATTTTTAACCTGTGGGTCCAAAAAGGTTTCACTGTTGCCATTTTAGTCCACTGGGTTAACTTCATCCATTATTTCTGTTAACGAGAAGGGTTGTTCGGTCATTTTGTATGGCCGAATTGCCTTTCTAGTTAACAGAATTACATATAAAATGACCGAATTTCCCTTCTGGTTAACAGAAAAAATGGATGAAGTTAATCCAGTGGACTAAAATGGCAACGGTGAAACCTTTTTGGACCCACAGGTTAAAAATGAAACCTTTGGACTAAACTGGCAAAATGACTAAAACCATAGGGACTAAAATGGCATTTAACTCTATTACAAACTAATGAACTATAGAACGTACCACCATTTGGTGTTAGAGTTACCGTTTCGTCGCAAACCCAACGCTAAATGGAGCCGGCAAAACTTTGCAACACATAATTTATGTTGCCTGACCGTTGCAAATTTAGCGTCAAAGTTTCTCCAACCTAAATATTCTTTTTTAGACCATGTGAGTGGGGCTTGAAGATCAAGCTTCTCTCTTGGGCGTTATGCGACACGTGCCATCACAGTCAACAAAATACATTATGGGCTTTGAATTTAAAAAGTAACTAGCAATAAGACCTGCAAGTTTTGCAGCGCGGGTACGTCGCAAACATCGAATGGATTAGTCCAAACGTTATGTGATGCGTTAATCATATGAAAACGCGTGTTTCAACATATCCTATTGAACTCAATGTAACCTATATAAGCATTGCGATTAGATCAAAACATAAAGTAAATCAAATTTGTACCGTATTATATGTGACCCGACTCAAACATAGAAAACGTAACACATGTAACAGGAAAGTTGACACGTAAAATTAAAAGAGATGAATTATAGCTTTTGAAAAAAAGGGAAAAAAGAAACCCCGATTTGACTCCACTCGATTCGAAACAAATTTTACTAAACATTCGTAAAATAAGCACGAAAACATATTATATTTGACCTGACTCGTTTCCCAAAAAAGTTTGCGTCGAAACATACACCAACTTGAATTTATACCGAAATGCCATAAAATATGTACATAAAAATGATTTTTTTATCGAAAACGTATTATATTTGACCTGACTCATTTTCAGAAAAAAATTTACTTCGAAACGTAGAGCAAATCGAATTCATACCGACATATACATAAAAATATGCACGTAAAAAATAGTTTTTTTTAAAGTAAAGGAGCTATAGGGGTAAACTCGAAACAAATTATTAGTAAAAATCTTAATAGGTTAAATACGTTTGTAAAATTGTGCCAAGTAGCATTAATGCTACACCATTGTCAATGACCACCAACATCAGAAAAGCTCGTAAAAATAAAATAAATAAATAACACTGAACGAAAAACAGACGTAAGATTGTTGAACCACACGCCCGTTGCGTCATTATAATTGTTATGGGTGAAATTCTGAGCCCATATCCTGACACTATATCTTGATTTTATGATAGCTGATTATGATCAGGATACCAGACCAGGATATTGGTAAGATCCTGAGGCAGTATCCTGACTATTACTAACAATTTGCTTGTAAACGTTGGTTACAAGGGACTAACGTTCATGAGGACCAAGTCATCCTGAAGACCCGCTCAAATTGGTTAGGATAAGGACGTTGAGGGCGGAAGAATAGCTCTTGTAACGGTCAGCATTGAAGAAAGGCATGTTCTTCGGGAGTTATGGAAGCTAATTAAATGCTATTAATGTTGTAACTGTTAGGGGTCATTTTCTTAACATACGTATCCTGACCAATATCCTGCCTTTGTTTGTTTATTTGTGATCAGGATGCTGGAAGAGGATATTGCTAACATCTTGGGCGATATCCTGAGGCTTATTGAATTAACCACGTTCAGGTTAAGGGTTGAGGCTTGCTAACGGTCAAGAGGACTTCTTCTCCTCAAGACTCGGACGAATTTGTTGAGAAAGAGACGTTGAGCCCGAAAGACCAGGTCTACAACGTTCCAAGAAGGAATATTAGGTGGATCCCGCAAGTTTAGGGTAGTTAGTTATTTTATCTTTACTATAAATAGATGAGGTCGGATCAGCTTAGAACACAACAATTCACACTTACACTCTCGAACACTTTCACTCTCTAGCTAATTGCAAACACCACACTTGTATTTCATTTTCATTGTAACACTTAGTCGATCCGTACCACATCCCGCACTGTATCCTGATTTTTGAAGCAATTGAAGAACAAGGCAGCTGCGATTGTCAGCTCCCGAGGTTTTATGCCGGCGATCTAGATTGATCAAGGGCTTTCCTCGTACATCTCGTGTCATTTACTTTATTTTCGCTCATTGTTTGATCATATATACAGCTCAATATCCTGAGCCGTATCCTGAGTACTGTTTTTCCAAATAACTTAACAAGTATATTTTCAACACACTTTCTAGCACACTACCTCACTTAACTAATTTGATCACTTAATTACTTCGGTAATTTTTGACCAAAACAATTTGGCGCCCACCGTGGGGCAAGTGGTGCTCTTTTTACTAAAACTTTTTGTCAAATCGCTAATCGGTTTTCTATTTTCAAAACTTTTTGCCACATTGTCCATAATGGCCTCAAGATCAAACATGAGTTCCTCTACTGTGTCTGCTATGACTTCTGTACTACCGGTTCGGTGCTTCCACCACCTCCTCCAAGGATGCCAGCCTCTACACAATCTCAAGATATTATCCCGACTCGGAGTGTCCAGGGATCTGCTCCCGTTTTAGCTTCTAATGATGAAATTTTAACCTTATTTGGAAGTGTGCAGGAACAAATGAGGCAGCAACAGGAAACAAACCAAATGCTTTTGAGGGAAATACAACTCCTGAAGGCTGGCTCGAGCAGATCTGCGGAGGACAATGTCACTCCGTTACACCCCAGAGCGTTGAACTTTAGTTCAGCTGTATATACCGAGGATAATAGGGGGAATATCGTGCCCAGTCTTCCTCAGAATCATACTCCTGAAATACCCTCCTCGGTTAGGATGTCAACCATAAGGAGCTCAGGATATGCTTCAGGATATGGGCAGAATCCTCCAACTGGTAACGTGTCTAATAATAATAATACTCATGCTGCTAACAGTGGTGGATCTTTGCAGGATACAGGTGTGACATCAGCACTTACCAGGGAACTTCAGAAGTTAAAGGACATGATATCTAGTGTACCTGGGGTGGTCCAACCGATCCCGGAAGTGTCTCAAGACAGCCACAAGATATCTCGTTTCGCGTATCCTATCTGTGATGCTGAGATCCCAAAGAGATTCCAAACCCCCAACATGAAGCTTTATGATGGGACTACGGATCCTGAGGAGCATATTTCCCAGTATAGGGAAAGAATGGAGATTAACCCTATCCCTCCGGAGCTTAAGGAAGCATGCTTGTGCAAGGGATTTGGTTCTACTCTAACAGGATCAGCCTTAAAATGGCTGTTAAACGTTCCTCCTCACTCAATTACTTCATTTGCTCATTTGGTTAATTTATTTAACAGTCAATTTTCTTGTAGTCGGAGTTTTGAGAAACTAACCAGTGATCTTTACAGGATAACTCAAGGGCCTCAGGAATCCTTGAGGGATTATGTGAACAAATTTAGTCGAGAATCCTTGGATATCCCACATCTTGATGTTGCAACAGCTGTGCAAGCTTTTAAGATGGGATTACAAAAGGATTCTCAGTTTTATCAGGATCTTGTAATGAATCCCTGCAGGAATCTCGATGAAGCTCGTAACAGGGCTTTGAGATATATCCGTCTGGAAGATGACAAGAAGATGCAAGAAAGGATGAACTCATCCAACACTAATGAATCGACTAATAGGAAGTTAGAATCCTCATTTAAGTCATATCGGCCTAAGCCATATGGTAGAAATGAAAACAAGAGAGTGAATGCTGTCGAAGATGAGGATCCTGAAGAGTATCCTGAGTTGTCTGAATATTGCTTTTCTGTTAATATTCCTGAATTGATGTATGCTATGCAGGGTCTAGGAGACAAGGCTAGATGGCCTCGAAAGAATCAACAAAAGGCTGACTGGAAAGATAAGTCAAAATGGTGTGCTTTCCACGAAGATTTCGGACATATGACTGAGGATTGCATTGCTTTAAGGAAAGAAATAAGCTATCTTCTAAGCAAGGGATATCTAAAAGATCTCTTAGGAAAAAAGAAGAATAAGGGTCAGGATACTGACAAGGATCCTGAACGAGCAGCATCACCTCCCTCGGATGCCAAGATAATCAATTTCATTTCGGGAGGATCCGACATTTGTGGGACCTCGTATTCGGCAGCAAAGAGACATGCAAAGGAAGCTAAGGCCGAAAGGGGAGACAGACCTGTTAGGATGACTACCCTCACGACTGACAAAGTGATCACTTTTGATGCAGATGACAGGGATACTGTCCAGGATCCTCACCATGATGCTCTGGTAATAACGTTATATGTGGCTAACCATTTTGTACGCAGGATATTGGTTGATAATGGCAGCTCCGTCAACATAATCCAACTAGAAACTCTGAAGAGAATGAATGTATCCCCAATGGATATCACTTCAAAGTCTACCGTGCTTGTTGGATTCAGTGGAGAGGCTAGAAACACAGTGGGAGAGATAAAGTTGCCAGTATACGTTGAAGGAGTCAATTCGATACAACGTTTCTGTGTAATGGATTCTCTATCCTGCTATAACATCATATTGGGAAGACCGTGGATTCACGATATGAAGGCCGTGCCATCAACATATCACCAATGCATCAAGATACCTACCCCTTGGGGAGTGGTCAAAGTTGATAGTGATCAGCAGGAGGCGAAAGAGTGCTACTCATCCTCGATGAAATCCTCAGCCAAACCTAGTGCAGCATAGCAATTAAAGACGTGGGCCCAGGATATTGTGGAGGATCCGGAGCAGGATGTGAAGAAAGTTATCCTGGACCAGGATAACCCCGATATTTCGGTGCTCGTAGGGACCAATATCCCTCAGGATATTGAAGAGCAGTTAATTAACTTTTTAAAATGCAGGATGTCAACGTTTGCATGGAAGCATGAGGATATGACAGGCATATCCAAAGATATTATCACTCACAAGCTTGGAATTGATAAGTTATTCAAGCCTGTGCAACAAAAAAGAAGGAAGTTTGCTCCTGAGCGGAACACGATTATCCAGGAGGAAGTTGAAAGATTATTAAAGTCAAGAATGATCAAAGAGGTTAAGTTCCCAAGGTGGCTAGCAAACGTGGTTGTGGTGCAGAAGAAGAATGGGAAATGGAGAGTTTGTGTAGACTACACAGACTTGAACAAAGCTTGTCCTAAAGACCCATTTCCTCTTCCCCACATTGATGCAATGGTAGATGCCACTGCCGGGCATGAAATGCTGACCTTCATGGACGCATCCTCAGGATTTCAACAGATCCAAATGGAGCCTTCTGACCAGGAAGATACCGCCTTCATGACACCAACAGGTATTTATTGTTATACAGCTATGCCTTTTGGTTTGAAAAATGCAGGTGCAACATACCAAAGATTGGTGAACATGATGTTAAAAGACAAACTGGGGGACACCATGGAGGTATATATCGATGACATGGTGGTGAAATCTAAAAAGTCTGAGGATCACCTCCAGGATATCAAGGGAGCATTTGATATCCTGGATCACTACAACATGAAGCTAAATCCTGCTAAATGCCATTTCGGAGTGGGGGCAGGGAAGTTTCTTGGATATATGGTGACAAAAAGGGGGATAGAAGCAAGCCCAGAGCAGATCAAAGCTATCCTAGACATAAAATCACCCTCAAATATGAAGGACGTACAAAGATTAACAGGCCGGGTAGCAGCTCTAAACAGATTTATCTCAAGATCCTCAGAAAAATGCAAAGACTTCTATGATATCCTAAAGAAGAACAAAAGATTCGAATGGGGGGAAAAGCATGAAGCAGCCCTGCAGGATTTGAAACGGTATCTCTCAACCGCACCTCTATTGATGAAGCCCGAAAATGGTGAACCACTATCCCTGTACCTTGTTGTGTCAGGGAATGCTGTAAGTGCCGTTCTTATAAAAGACCATGAAGGTCAGCAGTATCCTGTTTATTATGTTAGTAAAAGTTTGTTAGATGCTGAAACTAGGTATTCTCATTTAGAAAAATTGATATTAGCTCTAGTCATGGCATCAACGAAACTTAGGCATTATTTCGAGACACATAGGATACATGTTAAAACAAATTATCCTGTCAAAAATGTGCTTAGGAAACCAGAGATGTCAGGCAGGATGGCCAAGTGGTCAGTAAAGTTGAGTGCTTATGATTTAGTATATGAACCTAGAAGTGCCATAAAATCTCAGGCTTTAGCTGACTTTGTGGCTGATTTTAGTAGCGACATTCAGGATGAGGTAGATCTAGAAGTTCAACAGCTAGGAGAATCCTCAGGATCCTGGACATTATATACTGACGGTGCATCTAATGTAAGAGGAATAGGATTAGGAATACTACTAAAATCGCCACAGGGGGACATATTACCCCAGGCTATTAGGTGTGAATTTCCTGCTACTAATAATGAAGCAGAGTATGAGGCTTTAATTGCAGGATTAGAGTTGGCTAAGAGCATGAGTATAAAAAATTTGCAAGTGTGTGTTGACTCTTTGTTAATTACTAACCATTTTAATGGATCTTATGCAGTTAAGGGTGAGAAATTAATCGAATATCTCGATATTCTAAAAAAATTAGCAGGATATTTCGATGTTTTTATACTTGAACAGGTACCAAGGGAGGATAATACTTAAGCGGATGCCTTAGCAAATTTGGAATCATCGATCAGGATACCTGAAGGAACCCAAATACCAATATTACATGTCTTATATCCTGCAACGAATCCTCAGGATAAAGAAGTAGCGGGTATTCAGGATCCTGGAGCAGAGCATCCTGAAGAGGATCCAAAATCCTGGACGGCTCCAATCATAAGATATCTCAAAGAAGGACACATCCCTGGAAATGAAAATCCTAAGGCATTTAGGATGAAGGTATCACGATTCACTATTATAAATAATATTTTATACAAGAAATCTCATGCAGGACCGTATTTGAGGTGCTTGGAGGATCCTGAAGCCAAAGAAGTACTTCAGGATATACATGAAGGGGATTGTGGTAACCATGCTGGGGGCAGATCGTTATTCTCAAAAGTATTAAGGACAGGATATTATTGGCCAACAATGAGGAAGGATGCACCAGAACATGCTCGAAGATGTGACGCATGTCAAAGACATAGTAACATACTGCATTAACCGGCTGAACCATTATATCCTATTGTTTCCCCTTGGCCATTTATGAAGTGGGGTATGGATATAGTGGGAAAGCTACCAAAAGCTCCAGGAGGAAAAGTCTTTATGCTAGCAATGACGGATTATTTCTCTAAATGGGTTGAAGCAGAAGCATTCGTTCAAGTAAGAGACCAAGAAGTAGTATCCTTCATCAAGAGAAATATCCTGACCAGATTCGGAGTACCAGCCGAGATAATTTGCGACAATGGTTCTCAGTTCATAAGTAAGAGGACTACAGACTTTTGCAAGAGTTGGGGAATCAAAATGATTACGTCTACTCCGGTACATCCTCAAGCAAATGGACAAGCAGAATCCTCAAACAAAATAATTGTCAATAACTTAAAGAAAAGGCTTGGAGCCAAAAAAGGAAGATGGGCAGAAGAATTACCCTTTGTTTTATGGGCTGATAGGACAACGGTAAAGAATGCAACAGGCCAAACCCCATTTTCGTTGGTGTTTGGAGCAGAAGCAGTGATTCCAACGGAGATGACAATACCTACTGCAAGATCTATCTTAAGTGATCCTGAGCAGAATCCCGAAGCCTTGAGTCAGGATTTAGACACTATAGATGAAAAGAGAGATGCGGCAAGGCTAAGGATGGCAGCATATCAACAGAGAATATCCAGGGCATATAACAAGAATATTAGAACCAGAAGATTTAAGATTGGAGATTGGGTGTTAAGAAAGGCTTTTCAGAATACTACTAATCCTGCCGATGGCAAGTTAGCCCCAAAATGGGAAGGACCATATGAAGTTGAGTCCGAAGCAGGGAAAGGAGCATATAGACTCAAGAACATGGAGGGGGATATGCTACCAAGATCTTGGAATGCTATACACCTTAAGCTCTATTTCAAGTGAGTTAGAATTTAATTTCTAACTCAGGATGGTATGAATTCTACTTCTTTTAAATATGTTTGGTTTAATTTGTTCTTTATAACCCAATACTGACTTAATCATCGGAGGGGTGTTAGCTAAGCTAACACCCACCTTAGTTTACAATTGTTTTGCAAGATATGTTTCAGGATATAGCTCCAGGATATGTGCTCAGGATAACTCGAAAGACTAGAGGATTGGCCCCCTCTCTCACGTTTAAGGGATACTGATCCCTTCACAGGTTTAAAGGTATTCACCTTTCTTCCGAATTGGGTTTAAACACCCCGCCTGGAGCGCAAGTTATTCAGGGATAGTTCAAGGTGGCGGGACCAGTCCATGTAAAAGTGGCTGACAATTTCGTCACTATTGGCTATATCCTGAATCCTAACGGTATATGAGGATTGATCACCCTCTCTCACGAAAGGGTATTTTCATACTCTCTAAGGTTTAAAGGTTTTCACCTTTCTAAGTCTTGGAGTTTATACACTCCCGCCTATAGCGCATGAAAAATTGGGATTTTCCCCAGGATACAAAGGATTTATCTCCAGTACATCCTTGGGTTATACCCTCGGGACGTGAAAAATTGCTTATGCCATGGAAACTGACATTAAGTAGATTTCTAAGATACTTGAAGACATTGTACACAGGGGACATCCCTGCCAAGATGGTGGTGTAAAGCTAAAAGAATGAAGTTTGCGACTAATGCACTAAGTACCTTGCACTGGGGACATCTTCATTGGAAGAGTTGCAAAGGGATTGAAGTTCGGTAATAGGTTTATATCCTATGTCTGGTATGATCTTTCCTTTGTAAGCCTCATTTAAGTTTTTAGTAACATTATGTTGAGTATCCTGACATATATCCTCAAAGTCCTTTTAAGGATATTTGATTAGGATGTTTGAAACTAGTATTGGCTTGGAACTTTGATCATCATCAAAACTTGGTTTTGAAGAGATAAACTATTTTTTACTTTCTAAAGAAATTTTTATAAAGTTAAAGGAACATCTGGAAGATCTATTTAATAAAAGGCTTCTGCAGTATGTTTCTGAGCATACTGGTCAGGATATTTTGTAAAATAACTGTATGAAATTTTTACAAAGCCAAGACTTACACTAAACAATGCAAGGTAACAGAAAATAAGGCAAAAGATGAAATTATTCTTGATGCAATCAATACTGGTTGATAACCGAAGGTTTCATCCTGAAACCCAGGACCCATCCGCCTTCGGTTATCAAATTGTTTAGAAACAGAAATGAAAATTGTTCATAAAGACATAAAATTGTTCGAATGAAAATAAGCTCTAGGGGGTAGTGCCTTTTTGCTCCATAGCGGTTTCAGCAACATCCATTTTGGGATCCGCCTCAGCATCCTTGTCAGCATCGATTGCCTTTTCAGCTGCTTTAGAAGGTTCATCGACAGTTGATTTGGAAGAGGTACCGCCAAGATTCTTCAGCTTGGTCTCCCAAGCACCAACGTCCCAAGAAGGGCATTCGAAGCCTAATGTTTTGGCTTCATGAGCCATCTTCAACCTAGCCTGGAGAAGAGAAATGATGACGGAACTTTTGAGGCTTTCTCGGTAACTGACCATATCCCGTTCGTACTGCACATGGGCAGCTTCCAGATCGGCCTGGGCTTGAAGAGTAGCTTTGTTAAGAGCAACTTGGTATTCCTGGGTCATAGCTTTGTATTTCTCCTCGTAATGACGAGACTTGGCGGCCGCGATCATACCTTGGTCAGAGATTGTGATTTCTGCTTCCTTTAGCTTAGATTCAAGTGTTTTGTTAAGCTTGCAGGATTCTTGATATAAGTGAACCAAACGCTCAAGACCCTACAAAGGTAAGAGGACAGGGATTAATATTATTAAGTCTTTTAAAATAGTCTAAATTGCAGGATATGATATAAAGATACTAACCTGGTTGAGAAAAGAAGTCATAAAACCACTGGCTTCAATGAATCCATGCTTTTCATAAGGAAAGGTGTCAGAAATGACAGGGGAATCGGGTTCTTTCCTTTTGCGAGAACTTGAGCTCCGAGGTTTGGTAGCCGGTGAAGGTTTAGGAATGATGATGGCTTTAGAGCTGCTGGGTTTGGATGTAGCAGTGGTCTTAGAGCCAGGTTCTTTCTTGACTTGGATCTGGTCAGAATAGCTATCCAGTTCGTCAAGATCAAAGACTTCAGGGATCTTAGCTGGTGCTGCGTAAAGGGAAAAGTTTTACTCTTTACCATTATATTGTTTTGACTAATTATTTTGAAAGGAATTCTTACCAGACATCTCGGATGATGAGTACTGACTTGAACTCGGGACGTGTGTGGTAAAAGTCCTGTCTATTGTAGGTAACCGGTAAACGGTATTGATTCTCTCTTCTGACTCAGCGGTAGGAGGAGCAACTTCCTTAAAGTTCACTGCATAAAGGTCAAAAAGAAGAATATTAATAGGGGATAACAATTAAATCGTCTATAAGGATATTTATGATCCTACCGGTGGTTAACCACTCCACCGGAAGGTTGGCACCCTCAGCAATGGAATCTCGTTTGACAAAGAAGAATTTGCGTTGCCATCCGTCTTCGTTTTTGGTGGCTTTGAGAATCAGGGGTTTGCTGGAGGTTGAAAAAAGCAAGAACCGGCTAGAGCCGTGGGATCGGAGGCGATAAGCAATAGGTAGATCCTCGATGCAGAGGTCAGAACAATGGAGGTTTTTGATTTGGTTGAGTACAATTAGTACTCTCCAAACCATGGGCATGGTTTGAGCAAAAGAGATGCCAGTAATACGAAAGAATTGCATCATGAATTCAGGAAAAGGGTATCGAAGACCTAGTGAAAAAGGATATGCTGGAAAACAGATCCATTCGGTAGAAGAAACATCCGATCGGATTGACCGATCAAATGGCCTAAAGACTGTGCTGTCAGGGAAAGCGCCGGAGGCTCTTAAAGCTGCAATATCTGCGTTGTCAAAAGCGCAGATCTCCTTCTCGGGATTTTTGAGAAGATTCTGCTGGGTGAAGGTCTCGGCGGCCATTGCTAGAAAGATGAAGTAAATTGACAGGAAGAAAGTCAAAAATGGAGAATTACCTGAAGGGTCTGTTGAAGATATCTGCTTTTCAAACAAGAAAAGAGAAGATATAGGGGCATCGTGGATCTCCATGAAGTAAATAATGCCTTGGAAGTTGAACCGCTGTCATTTCATTCGTCTAGTCATATTAATTACCTTAAGTTATGAGATAAGATTTTTGAAATATATCCGTTGGATTGGTATCCCAACCGATATATTTGGGGACAATTGTTAGGGGTCATTTTCTTAACATACGTATCCTGACCAATATCCTGCCTTTGTTTGTTTATTTGTGATCAGGATGCTGGAAGAGGATATTGCTAACATCTTGGGCGATATCCTGAGGCTTATTGAATTAACCACGTGCAGGTTAAGGGTTGAGGCTTGCTAACGGTCAAGAGGACTTCTTCTCCTCAAGACTCGGACGAATTTGTTGAGAAAGAGACGTTGAGCCCGAAAGACCAGGTCTACAACGTTCCAAGAAGGAATATTCGGTGGATCCCGCAAGTTTAGGGTAGTTAGTTATTTTATCTTTACTATAAATAGATGAGGTCGGATCAGCTTAGAACACAACAATTCACACTTACACTCTCGAACACTTTCACTCTCTAGCTAATTGCAAACACCACACTTGTATTTCATTTTCATTGTAACACTTAGTCGATCCGTACCACATCCCGCACTGTATCCTGATTTTTGAAGCAATTGAAGAACAAGGCAGCTGCGATTGTCAGCTCCCGAGGTTTTATGCCGGCGATCTAGATTGATCAAGGGCTTTCCTCGTACATCTCGTGTCATTTACTTTATTTTCGCTCATTGTTTGATCATAGATACAGCTCAATATCCTGAGCCGTATCCTGAGTACTGTTTTTCCAAATAACTTAACAAGTATATTTTCAACACACTTTCTAGCACACTACCTCACTTAACTAATTTGATCACTTAATTACTTCGGTAATTTTTGACCAAAACAGTAACGTTCACCAAGACTTGTTTTCCTGAAGACTCGGTCTAAATGGTTAGAAAAGAGACATTGGAGCCAGGAGAAATATTCTACAACGTTCAAAAGGGAATATTCAAAAGTATCCCGGAATAATAGGATAGTTTGTTGGTTCTTGTAACTATAAATATGGATGGCCTGATCTCATAGGACACTTCACTTGAACTCACTCTACTTCTAATTCTCGAACACTTACACTCTCTCTTGCAACCACACACTAACACTCATCACTTGCAATCATTGTAACACTTAGTAGAGATCTGAGCATTATCCTGCACTGTATCCTGGTTATTCAAGTAATAAGAAGAACAAGGCAGCCGACGATTGTCAGCTCCCGAGGTTTTATGCCGGAGATCAAGATTGATCAAGGGCTTTCCTTGTATATCTCGTGTCAACCTTTACAATTCTGCTCCTTGTTTGGTTATTGATATAGCTTGGTATCCTGAGCTATATCCTGAAAACTGTTTTTGTAAACAACTAGATCAACATATTTTCTACAAACTCTGCTAGCACACTACCTCACAAAACTAATTTGATCACTTAATTACTTAGGTAATTTTTGACCAAAACAATTTGGCGCCCATCGTGGGGCAAGTGGTGCTATTTATATTAAAAACCTTGCTAAAATCTTTACTCGGTTTTCTTTTTTCGAAACTTTCTTCACAACTATTTTCAATGGCCTCAAAATCAAACGTGAGCTCTTCTACCGTGTCTGCTACAACCTCTGCAACAGTTGGTTCGGTGCTTTCACCACCTCCAAGGACGCAAGCTTCTTCACAGGCTCAAGCTCCCCCAAAGAGGACCCAAATCACACAACTCGGGATGTTATCCCTACTCAGAATGTTCAAGGATCTGCTACTTCAGGGAGAACCCCTATTATGGCTTCTAATGATGAAATTCTTACATTGTTTGGTAATATACGGTGTTATGGGTCATTTTCAGAGCATATATATATCCTGACTAATATTCTGCTTTTGATTGTTTACTTGTGATCAGGATACCGGATCAGGATATTGGTAACATCCTGGTGCAATATCCTGGTATTAACTAAATTAACCACGTGCAGGTTAGAAGCTGTGGGTCACTAACGGTCGAATGGACCTCTTCTCCTTAAGACTCGGGCAAACCAGTTACATGAGAGACGTTGAACCCGAAGGACCAGGTCTACAACGTTTAAGTAGGGAATATCCGCCGAATCCCGGTTTAATAGGGTAGTTTGTTGAATTTCTTTTACTATAAATAGATTGGGCGGATCAGATTAAGGCACACAATTTTTACACATACTCTCTTTCGCACACTTTGCTCTCTAGATTCTAGCAATCACTACACACAAACACTTGTACTCGAATTACCTTGTAACACCTAGTTGATCCGCATCACATCCTGCACTGTATCCTGATATTCGAAGTAATAGAAGAACAAGGCAGCTGCTATTGTCAGCTCCCAAGGTTTTCTGCCGGCGATCTAGATTGATCAAGGGCTTTCCTCGTACATCTCGTGTCACCCTTTACATTTTTGCTCATTGTTTGATCATAGATATAGCTCTATATCCTGAGCCGTATCATGAAACTGTTTTTGCAAATAATTTGATTAACATATTTTTGACACTCGTTTCTAGCACACTACCTCACTTAACTAATTTGATCACTTAATTGCTTAGGTAATTTTTGACCAAAACAATTTGGCGCCCACCGTGGGGCAAGTGGTGCTATTTTTACTAAAAACTTTAGTAAAATCATTACTCGGTTTTCTATTGCCAAAACTTTTTGCTACATTGTTTTCAATGGCCTCGAGATCAAACATGAGCTCTTCCACCATATCTGCTACAACCTCTGCAACAATTGGTTCGGTGTTTCCACCTCCTCCTCCAAGAATGCAAGCCTCTTCACAAGGAGCTGAAAGTCATGTGGCTCGGGATGTTATCCCCGCTCCCAGTGCCCAGGGATCTGGTCCTGTTTTGGCTTCTAATGACGAAATTCTGAATTTGTTTGGTAATGTACAGGAACATATGAGGCAGCAGCAGGAAACTAATCGGATGCTGATGAGAGAGATACAACTCTTGAAATCCGGCCCAAGTAGGCCTGCGGAAGAAACTGTTTACTCCCTTGCAACCCAGGGCTTTGAACTTCAGTTCTACAGTTTATACTGAAGATAACCAAGGGAATATCGTGCCAAGCCATTCCTAGAATCATACTCCTGAGATACCCTCTTCAATAAGAGTATCAACCGTGAGAAGCTCAGGATATGCTTCATGATATGGCCAGAATCCCCAGACTGGTAATGTCACTACAACAAAAAAGGCTTTTTAGGACCTTTTTTTGTGGGACGCTTGTAAAAGAGGGTCCTAAAAAACTATTTAATAGGACTAATGAACTTTTGGGGTCCTTTTATAATATACTCTACTAAACCGGTGTCCTAAAAAACTATTTAATAGGATGGATGATTTTTTGGGGTCCTATTATTTTAAAATTTAATAGGACACTTAAAATGAAGATCCTAATAAATTACTTTATAAGACATTTAATTGTTAGTGTCCCATTATGCGGTACTGTATTAGGACACTTGATCATCTGGGGTCCTATTATAACATAACTTAATAGGACACGTTGTAGTTAAGTCATAAATGTTCAGTGTTATAGGACCCTTTCTAGGTGAAGTCATATTAGAACCTAACTTAATAGG
Source organism: Helianthus tuberosus (assembly GCA_030545235.1). Lineage (NCBI taxonomy): Eukaryota > Viridiplantae > Streptophyta > Magnoliopsida > Asterales > Asteraceae > Helianthus > Helianthus tuberosus. The sequence continues at coordinate 159,871,069 of CM060373.1, read as the reverse complement.
ACACTTGACACTTGGGTCTTATAACTTTAAACTTTATAGGACGCTTAATCATTGTGGTGTTATTATAATACACCGTAATAGGACACTTGATATTTGAGTCATAAAACATTAATTTTATAGGACACTTATTCGCTAGAGTTTTATTATAATATAACTTAAAAAGACACTTGACACTTGGGTCTTATAAATTTAACCTTTACAGGACGCTTAATCATTGTGGTGTTATTATAATACACTGTAATAGGACACCTGATATTTGAGTCATAAAACATCAGTTTTATAGGACGCTTATTCGCTAGAATTCTATTATAACATAACATAATAGGACACTTGACACTTGGGTCTTATAACTTTAACCTTTATAGGACGCTTAATCATTATGGTGTTATTATAATACACCGCAATAGGACACTTGATATTTGAGTCGTAAAACTTAAGTTTTGTAGGACGTTTATTTGCTAGAGTTTGATAATAACACTAGGTTATTGACCCATGATTACACGGGATGGTAGTAAACAAACAATAATTTTGAAACTAAAATTTCATCATTCATCCTGCTACATTCATTTCCACACTGGGTTCTGGTTTTCTCTGGTTGAAAGTGGGACACAAACTCAATCAAGTTTTTTTTAATGGCCAACTCAAACTTTCATTCATAAATTAAAACCAAGCAAGTTGTTGGGGTATACACCATCCAAACCCCACGGTTACACCATTACATTAAAATACATAAGAATATTGGTTTCACTAAAAAATTTCTTTCCCTCGAAGCCTTTTATAAAATTTCACTAAAATTTTATTTCCCTCCTAGAAGCCTTTTATAAATTTTCACTAAAAATTTATTTCCCTCTCAATTTATTAGTAATCCCACCTACGTTTTCACTTTTCAGCACAATTTAACATCTCTCCCCTTCCAAAATCATTTTCCCTCACTATAACCCTTTATCGATTTTGTCTCTCATTTGCATTTGCGCTCAAGAACATCTGAGGTACAGTTGTCTCTACTTCGTCGTGGTATGTATCATTGACTTCTTTGCCCAATTGCACCACGTCACCAATGACTGTTTAGTTCTGTGTTGGCTAAACCATATGAAACAGGTTAGGGTTTTGGAATGAATTTCATTGTCTAAGAGAGTTAGATCGTATGCATTTGATATTGCATGTTGTGTAGCTTTCTTAATTATGTTTACAATCATTTTTTTGTTTCACTAGAAAAAGGAGACGGAAACCCTAGCCCTAGCCTGGGCGGCAAAATTAGCCACAACAGGTACGATTTTTTGTAAAAATTTTGGTTTATGTGTTGGTGAAGGTGATGGATGACTCTCCATTACTATTAAACGAAGGTCAAAATGTGTTTAAGTTTCATTATCACCTCATCTGTGAAAGCTATTTGGTGTTAAGAACAATTACAACGTTGTTTGGCTGATATATGTTGGATAGCGGCGCAGCTTGTTGCCCGTTTACCTACTATCTCGATGTAATTCATAACATTTTAAATATAAAAAGCTACAAGATTAACTAAAAAAATGTTGTTTTTGTTGTGCGTTGTTGCAGCTGGTGTGGCTGATAATCGCAATAACAAAGTGGATTAGTTAGCATATATGATTTTCGATGTCAACAATAACAGGTGTATAGGCAAGTGAAATGATGAGTATTTCAAGAGATTATACCTCAGATGTATTGTTGTTTAGACACGGTCGTCGATTGCAATTCTCGGCTTTCCGACCGAGAACCAATAAGATTGTCTACCCTATCAAGCTAATTTCATTATTACTTTTCTATAAGCTAATTAATTGCTCTCAACTCTAATAATCTAGGTCAAATAGGTACTCTCTGTGGACTATCCAAGACGATAGCTTGACAACACATCTAATTTCTTTGAGGCTACTTACTTGTCTTCAGCCTTCCAAACTTCCCCAAGTTCATCTAAGCTATTAAACATTGTATTTGCTGGTGCAGGTAAAACCCTTTTATTTTATTTCAATACTTTCTTTCATATGCAGGCTGAGCCGCAAGATGCTAAGGTGGGTCGTGAATTAGTATATGTGAATCTTTGCCAATATTCAGTTGAAGTGTTGTCATTAGAATCTTTTGTATATGGTAATGAAAGTGTGTTTCTTCTAAATTTTAACTTGGATGAAAATTTTAAAAGAATCGTTAAGGATTAGTCTTGTTTTGTGTCAAATTATATATTTGTTTTAAAGGCTCAGATGTTTTAAAATCATAACTTGATGTTAAAATAAACAAAATCATATGATCAATAATTGTTATAAATATAGGTAACTGGAGCAAGTCTTTGGATGTGCTACTACTTTGTATTATTTCGTGAATCGTTGGTAAATTTAAATGACCATAATTCTCATGTTTATGCACTTGTAGGCAATAGTAATAGAGGAAGATGGTATAGATTCTTTGGCTCATAGATTACTTTATGCAACAGTAAGGTAAGTTTTCTTCTCATTGCCCTAATGTAACTATTAGTACAAACATCAAACATGAATAACAAATGTTGGAAATTCTTTTACAATTATCCAAATGAGTGGTGTTTGAAGTGATCTGTGGTATAATTGTTGCCCATAACTGCACCATGATGGGAGTTACACCTAGGGGTGCTAAACGGGTTGGGTTCGCGGGTTCAATCCGACCCGAACCTGAAAATTTAGATGAACCCGAACCCGAAAATCTTGTCATATATTATGAACTCGAACACGACCCGAATATTAGCGGGTTGACCTGAACACGACCCGTACAACCCGAATTTTCAAAAAAAAAATCGCAAATTAATATATTAAGATTAAAATTTTATTAAAAAAACACAAATGTTTATAATAAAAATGCTTTTTAAATATAAAACTTTATGTCAATCTCTCCTTTTTAAATTATAAAAATGCATTAAATACACACTCAAATAAATTTATGACATAAAATATATTGTAAAAAAATAAAATATAATATAAATGGGTTAAATGGGTCAACCCGTCAACCCAACCGGGTTGACCCAAACTCGGCCCGTTTAGCTAAACGGTTTAGCGGGTTTAAGAGCTTGAGTGAGCTGATGAAGATGAAGCTCTTCCATCCTTCTCTTGTTCTCCTCCATCCTTCGCTTACGGAGCTCGTCCTAGCTTTCGTTTGAGACCACCATTCTTGCTTCTTTTTTTGATGGAGAAAATGGAGGGTTTTACGAGATTTTGATTAGGGGTTTTCTCAGAGTTGACCGTTGGAATTATGTAAATTTAAGCACATAACAATTGATTTATTTGAACTATTGGAATTCTGCCCTATCGGTGTTACTCAAAATATTAACCGGACCCAAAACACAAAGTCTATCGACAGATGTTTTACATCGATCGTATACTATAAAAAAGCAAATGTCATTAATAGTTCCAATATTATCAATACATGTATTCTTAGAGTTGATTTACATTCTGATGATTGAAAATAATATTAAAGAAACCCAAATTAGCAAATTCTATAGAAAAAGAAAGAAAAAGAAATCAATGGATACCAGCAAGAAAGATATAGATGTAGAGTATATGCCTGGTTCTGATGTTGATGTTGAGCAAGATTATCAAGAAGCTGCTACAAAAATCTCTAAAAATGTACTAATATCAAATACGGATAGTAGTTAGTTTATTTTGCACTATTATGACTAGAGTTTAATAAATATTTGTTGAAAACTAAAATCTAGGTCGGAGATGAAGTTTTCCTCAAAAGTATTATAAACTCTACCGAGACTGTAGCAAGAGGAAGGGTCCAGAGCTTGGACCCAAATGATCTAGTTGGTGGTACAGAGATTGGACCAGAATGGTGTGAGGTAAACGTTCAAGTACCAATAAAAAGGAAGAAAACTTGGTAAGACCATACGGTTTATTTTCTACAATTCAAGATTGTATTGGTGCATCCATCGCATGGCCATTTCCATTCATCTCGGTATGTATTTGTTAAACTTGTGATACAAATAATTTTAATATCATGGAACTTAAGGCTAATACATGGATGGTTTATTTGTAGGTAGTCCATGAGGATTGAGGACGCATGATAACTCAAGATTTTATGCTTCTTATTTCTTTAATTGCTTTTAATTTCTTTGTTAAATGTTAAGACTTTATGTTAGATAATGTTATAACTTATTTATGGTTAGTGTTTTTGTTATGAACATGCTTATTTGAAATAACTATTAGGATGTTATATGTTGATGGTCTTTTATAAAATTGGTTTTATAATCTTATTTGTGATATTAGGACCATTTTCTTGATATTAAAGTAGCTATAACGTTACATCATAAGAGTCCTATAAATTAATTTTTAAGGACGCTTGTAACTGTATCAAAAATTAAAAAAGTAGGTAATCATATATTAGAACATTGTAAAAGTGTCCTAATGTGTTCCTTTTAGGATGCTATTTAAGTTGTCTATAGACATATTATGCGACCACAAAATTGGTTTCATAATCTTATTTGGTATATTAGGACCCTTTTCTTAGTAATAAATTAGCTATAATGTTACATCATAAGGGTCCTATTAATTAATTTCTAAGGACGCCTGTAAGTGTATCAAAACATTAAAAGTATGTAACCACATGTTAGAACATCGTAAAAGTGTCCTAATATGTTTTTACTAGGACACTATTTTGGTTGTTCAAAGACGTATTACGCGACCATAAAATTGGTTTTATAATCTTATTTGAGATGTTAGGACGCTTTTTTAGTTCAGCGACTTATTACGACCCCTTTACATGAAACGCTTTTACCGTTGGTCCTATTAAATGAAAGGTTCTATAAAATAGCATTTTAGGACGCTTTTGCACGTACTAAAAACCCAGTTTTCTTGTAGTGTGTATCTAATAATAATAACACTCTTGCTACTAATGGTGTTGGATCTTTACAGGATGCAGGTATGACGTCAATATTTACTAGGGAGCTTCAAAAGCTGAAAGACATGATATCCAGTGTGCCTGGAGTGGTCCATCCGATTCCAGAAGTATCCCAAGACAGTCACTGGATATCCCGGTTTGCGCATCCTTTCTGTGATGCTGAAATCCCGAAAAGATTTCAAACCCCCAACATGAAACTCTATGATGGAACCACAGATCCTGAAGAGCATATCGCCCAGTATAGGGAAAGGATGGAGATCAACCCTATCCCTCCAAATCTCAAGGAAGCATGTCTCTGCAAGGGTTTTGGTTCTACCTTGACAGGATCAGCCTTAAAATGGCTGTTAAATGTTCCTCCTCACTCAATTACTTCGTTTGCTCATTTGGTTAATTTATTTAATAGTCAATTTTCTTGCAGCCGGAGTTTTGAGAAACTAACCAGTGATCTTTACAGGATAACTCAAGGGCCTCAGGAATCCTTGAGGGATTATGTGAACAAGTTTAGTCGGGAATCCTTGGATATCCCACATCTTGATATTGCAACAGCTGTGCAGGCTTTTAAGATGGGATTACAAAAAGATTCTCAGTTTTATCAGGATCTTGTAATGAATCCCTGCAGGAATCTCGACGAAGCTCGTAACAGGGCCTTGAGATATATTCGCTTGGAAGATGACAAAAAGATGCAAGAGAGGATGAATTCTACCTCAACCTATGAATCAACCAACAGGAAATCAGAATCCTCGTATAAACCATATCGCTCTAAGCCATATGGCAGAAATGACAACAAGAAAGTGAATGCTGTTGAAGACAAGGATCCTGAAGAATATCCTGAATTATGAATATTGCTTTTCTGTTAACATACCTGAGTTAATGTATTCTATGCAGGGTTTAGGAGATAAAGCTAGGTGGCCTCGAAAGAATCAACAAAAAGCTGATTGGAAGGATAAATCTAAATGGTGTGCCTTCCATGAAGATTTCGGACATGTAACTGAGGATTGCATTGCTCTAAGGAAAGAAATAAGCTACCTATTGAGCAAGGGGTATCTGAAGGATCTGCTGGGAAGAAAGAAGAATAAAGGGCAGGATCCTGAGAAGGATCCTGAACGAGCAGCATCACCCCCAGCAGATGCCAAAATAATTAACTTTATTTCAGGAGGATCCGACATTTGTGGGACTTCGTATTCTGCGGCCAAGAGACTTGCAAAGGAAGCTAAGGCCGAGAGGGGAGATAAGCCAGCCAGGACGACTACCCTCACAACTGATAAAGTGATAACTTTCGACAGTGATGACAGGGATATTGTCCAGGATCCTCACCATGATGCTCTCGTAATAACATTATATGTTGCTAACCATTTTGTACGCAGGATATTAGTGGATAATGGCAGCTCTGTCAACATAATTCAGCAGGAAACATTGAAGAGGATGAATGTATCTCTGATGGACATTACTTCGAAGTCCACTGTGCTCGTTTGTTTCAGTGGAGAAGCTAGGAATTCCGTAGGGGGGATAAAGTTACCAGTATATGTTGAAGGGGTCAACTCGATACAACGTTTCTGTGTGATGGACTCCCTATCCTGCTATAACATCATACTAGGCAGGCCATGGATCCATGATATGAAGACTGTGCCATCGACTTATCATCAGTGCATCAAGATCCCTACCCCTTGGGGGGTTGTCAAGGTTGATAGTGATCAGCAGGAGGCGAAGGAATGTTACTCATCCTCAACGAAATCCTCAACCAAGCCTAATGCAGCATAGCAATTAAAGATGCGGGCCCAGGATATCATGGAGGCTTCGGCTCAGGATGTAAAGAAAGTTATCCTGGATCAGGATAATCCGGATATCTCGGTGCTCGTAGGAACCAATATCTCTCAGGATATTGAAGAATAGTTAAATAACTTTTTGAAATGCAGGATGTCAACATTCGCATGGAAGCACGAGGATATGACAGGTATTTCCAAGGATATTATAACACATAAGCTCTGTATTGACAGGTCATTCAAGCCGGTCCAACAAAAGAGAAGGAAATTTGCTCCGGAGCGAAATGTGATCATCCAAGAGGAAGTTGAAAGACTACTAAGGAGCAAGATGATTAGAGAAGTGAAGTTTCCTAAATGGCTTGCGAATGTAGTCGTGGTACAAAAGAAAAATGGGAAATGGAGAGTTTGTGTAGATTACACATACTTAAACAAAGCCTGTTCCAAAGACCCGTTTCCTCTACCTCATATTGATTCAATGGTAGATGCTACCGCCGGCCACGAGATGTTAACCTTCATGGATGCCTCTTCAGGATTTCAGCAAATCCAAATGGAACCCTCTGATCAGGAGGATACTGCTTTCATGACACCCACAGGTATTTATTGTTATACTGCTATGCCCTTTGGTTTGAAAAATGCAGGTGCAACATACTAGAGGTTGGTAAACATGATGTTTAAAGAAAAGCTGGGGGACACCATGGAGGTATATATTGACGATATGGTGGTGAAATCTAAAAAGGCTGAGGATCACCTCCAGGATATTAAGGGAGCGTTTGATATCCTGGATCAATATAACATGAAACTGAATCCTGCTAAGTGCCATTTCGGAGTGGGGGCAGGAAAGTTTCTAGGATATTTGGTGACCAAAAGGGGATAGAGGCAAGCCCGGAGCAGATTAAAGCTATCCTGGATATAAAATCACCTTCAAATATGAAGGATGTTCAACGGTTAACAGGCAGAGTAGCAGCATTGAACAGATTTATCTCAAGATCCTCCGAGAAATGCAAGGAATTTTATGATATCCTGAAGAAAAACAAGAAGTTCGAATAGAAAGAGAGGCATGAAGCAGCCCTGCAGGATTTGAAGCAATATCTCTCAACTGCACCTCTATTGATGAAGCCTGAAAATGGTGAACCACTGTCCCTATACCTCGCAGTATCAGGGAATGCTGTAAGTGCCGTTCTTATAAAGGAGCATGAAGGTCAGCAATATCCCGTCTATTATGTTAGTAAAAGTTTATTAGATGCTGAAACTAGATATTCTCATCTAGAAAAATTAGACATTATTTTGAGACACATAGGATTCATGTTAAAACGAACTATCCTGTTAAAAACGTGCTTAGGAAACCCGAGATGTCTGGTAGGATGGCTAAATGGTCTGTGAAATTAAGTGCTTTTGATATAGTATATGAGCCTATAAATGCCATAAAGTCCCAGGCTTTAGCTGACTTTGTGGCTGATTTCAGTAGTGACATTCAAAATGAAGTAGACTTAGAAGTACAACAGCTAGGAGAAAACTTAGAATCCTGGGCATTATATACTAATGGTGCATCTAATGTAATAGGTGTAGGTCTAGGTATACTACTAAAATCGTCACAGGGGGACATATTACCCCAGGCTATTAGGTGTGAATTTCCTGCTACTAATAATGAGGCAGAATATGAAGCTTTAATTGCAGGATTAGAGTTGGCTAAAAATATGAGTATCAAGAATTTGCAAGTATATGTTGATTCTTTGTTAATCACTAATCATTTTAATGGAACCTATGTAGTTAAAGGTGAGAAGTTGATCGAGTATCTCGAAATTCTCAAAAAATTAGCAGGATATTTCGATATTTTTACACTTGAACAGGTACCAAGAGAGGATAATGTTGAAGCTGATGCTTTGGCAAATCTGGGATCATCGGTCAGGATACCGGAAGGAACCCGAATACCAATATTACATATCCTATATCCTGTGACGAATCCTCAGGATAAGGAAGTAATAAGTATTCAGGATCCTGATGATGAGTATCCCGAGGAGGATCCTAAGTCCTGGACGGCTCCAATCATGAGATATCTCAAGGAAGGACATATCCCAAAGGATGAGAACCCTTAGGCCTTTAGAATGAAGGTATCGCGATTCACTATTGTTTTGGTCAAATATTACCGAAGCAATTAAGTGATCAAATTAGTTTAAGTGAGGTAGTGTGCTGAAGAATTGTGTTGAAAATATGTTGGTTAAGTTGTTCACTAAAACAGTTTCCGGATACGGCTTAAGATATAGAGCTGTATTTATTATCAAACAGTGTGCGAAAATGTAAAGGTTGACACGTGATGTACGAGGAAAGCCCTTGATCAATCTAGATCTCCGGCATAAAACCTCGGGAGCTGACAATCGTCGGCTGCCTTGTTCTTCTTATTGCTTGAATAACAGGATACAGTGCAGGATACGATACGGATCGACTAAGTGTTACAATGTAAATTCGATACAAATGTAAGTGTAATGTGAGTGTTTGCAGCTAGAGAGAAAGAGTGTATAAGAGACTGTGTGTGTGAAAGTTGTGTCTACCTATGATCCGATCACTCCTTTATATAGTTACAAGAATTAACTAATTATGCTAAAAATCTGGGATATTATGCTAAAAATCCGGGATACTGAGATTATTTCCTTTCTGAACGTTGCAAGGCTGTTTCAACTCATTTTCCACGCACTTACTAACTTTAACTCCGGGATTTAAGCTTCCATAGCCGTTACAACATTAATATCTTTGACCAGTGTTCGTAACTTCCCATAAAACATGCCAATCTTCAATGCTGACCATTACAAAAGCTATTTTTCCGCCATCAACGTCCTTATCCTAACCAATTTGAGCGGGTCTTCAGGATGACTTGGTCTTCATGAACGTTAGTCCCTTGTAGCCAACGTTTACAAGCAAAAAATTGTTAGTAATAGTCAGGATACTGCCTCAGGATGTTACCAATATCGTGGTCCGGTATCCTGATCCGGTATCCTGATCATATACAACTAATAAAAAATCAAGATACAAAGTCAGGATATGGGCTCAGAATTTCACCCATAACAATTGTCCCAAAAAATATAACTGTTGGATATCCTGATTCCAACAGATATATTTTTCAGTTGTTCCAACATGTCTGGTAAGGATATCTGTTTTCTTCGATCTTGAGAAGCTTGACAGCTATCCCAAGCCTGTCCTGGTGAAAAAGAAGCCATCTGTTGCTGCTGCCAAAGGTTTCTCTTATGATGACTTTGGCTTCACAGAATCTATCGAGCCCATGACCAACTTCCCTAATAAGGTTAGTATCCAGATCCTGTATCCCGTACACATATACTGAACCTGTATTCTGGTTAGTTTATCTTTAATGATACCTGTATTTTGTAGGGTCTAAATCATCCAGTCGTCCTGCATTTAGAACAATTTTAATTTCCTGCAAGTAGAATAGTTTGACAGTTGAAGGTGGAGGGATCCTGTGTTTCCAGGATGAAGCCTTCAACTATTTATGTAAATATGCTTTAAAAACTTAATTGTGTTCTTGGTGGATGGGTCTCTTTTTGAGACGAAACCAACAATACAATCTTTTGGACTAATAATAATAAACTGACCTTTTAGTCTTATTTATTATGTTTTTATTTTGAAAGGTATGTTTTGAATATCCTGATCAAATATCCTGGTCAGGATACTGATGAAATGTCTTCTAAATGTTAGACAAAACTTGGTTGAATATGACTTTTTAGAAAACTTAGATCATTTAGATAAGGTTTTCGAGACTTTAAGAATAATAAATCATACCAGAAACACTTAGGCAATAATTTCCAACCTTAACCTTTGAATCCTTTGCAATGTCCCCGGCATGGATGTCCCCTATCTGTGCAGGATATTGCATCAGTGCATGACATACTTGAGTATCTCTTCACTTAGTGATTAAACTTCGTAGCTTCTTATCCACAAAAGAACATGTGTAATCACATCTTGTCATATCTTTGCAATCTTGTTAGAAACTTTAGTTTTACTGGGGATAAACCCTTAATGTACTGGGGATAAACCCTTAGTATCCTGGGGAAAATCCCAAATTTTCGTGCGCTACAGGCGGGAGTGTATAAAACTCCAAGACTTAGAAAGGTGAAAACCTTTAAACCTTAAAGAGTATGAAAATACCCTTTCGCGAGAGAGGGTGATCAATCCTCATATACCTTAAGGATCCACGGTATAGCCAACAGTAACGAAATTGTCAGCCACTTTTACATGAACTGGTCCCGCCACCTTGAACTATCCCTGGATAACTTGCGCTCCAGGCGGGGTGTTTAAACCCAATTCGTGAGAAAGGTGAATACCTTTAAACCTGTGAAGGGATCAGAATCCCTTAAACGTGAGAGAGGGGGCCAATCCTCTAATCTTTCGAAGTATCCTGAGTGTGTATCCTGGAGCTATATCCCGAAGCATATTCTGCAAAACAACCTTAAACTAAGGTGGGTGTTAGCTTGGCTAACACCCCTCCGATGCTTAAGTTAGTATTGGGTTCAAATAAAATAAATTATATTTAAAAGAGACAGAATTCATACCATCTTAAGTTAGAAATTAAATAATAAACTCACTTGAAATAGGCATTGAGATGTATAGCATTCCAGGATCTTGGTAGTATATCCCCCTCCATATTCTTAAGCTGGTATGCTCCTTTTCCGGATTCCGATTCAATCTCATAGGGTCCTTCCCACTTTGGAGCCAACTTTACAACAGCAGGATTCGTAGTATTCTGAAAAGCTTTCCTTAACACCCAATCTCCGACTTGGAACCTTCTAGTCCTTACATTCTTGTTATATGCTCTGGATATCCTCTGTTGATATGCCGCCATCCTTAGCTTTGCTGCATCTCTTGTCTCATCAATAGTATCCAGTTCTTGAGATAAGATTTCAGGATTTGATTCAGGATCCTGTAGGCTTGATCTAGCTGTCGGTATCACCATTTCCGTCGGGATCACCGCTTCTGCCCCGAATACCAAAGAAAATGGGGTTTGCCCAGTAGCATTCTTCACCGTTGTTCTATCAGCACATAGGACAAATGGTAGTTCTTCTGCCCATCTTCCCTTCTTAGCTCCAAGTCTTTTCTTCAAATTGTTGACAATTATCTTGTTTGAGGATTCTGCTTGTCCATTTGCTTGAGGATGTACCGGTGTTGACGTAATCATCTTAATTCCCCAACTCTTGCAAAAGTTAGTAGTTCTTTTGCTGATGAATTGAGAGCCATTGTCACAAACTATCTCAGATGGTACCCCAAATCTGGTCAGGATATTCCACTTTATGAAGGATACCACTTCTTGATCCCTGACTTGAACAAAGGCCTCGGCTTCGACCCACTTGGAGAAATAATCTGTCATTGCCAGCATAAAAACCTTTCCTCCTGGAGCCTTTGGGAGTTTTCACACTATGTCCATTCCCCATTTCATAAACGGCCAAGGGGATACGATAGGATATAATGGTTCTGCAGGCTGATGCAGAATGTTGCCGTGTCTTTGACATGCATCGCATTTCTGAGCATACTCCGCGGCATCCTTTCTCATGGTCGGCCAGTAATATCCCGTTCTCAACACCTTCGAGAACAGAGATCTGCCCCCAGTATGGTTGCCACAGTCTCCTTCGTGTATATCCTGAAGTACCTCCTTGGTTTCAGGATCTTCCAAGCACCTTAGGTACGGACCTACAAGGGATTTCTTATACAAAATATTATTTATAATAGTAAAACAAGATACCTTCATCCTAAAAGACTTAGGATTTGCATTCTTTGGGATATCTCCTTCTTGAAGATACTTCACGATTGGAGTCATCCAGGATTCTGGATCCTTCTCAGGATATCCATCACCAGGATCCTGGATACATGCTACTTCTTTATCCTGTTCCATTGCAGGATACAAGATGTGCACTATTGGTATCTGAGTTCCCTCCGGTATCCTAACAGTAGATCCTAAGTTTGCTAGAGCGTCAGCTTCAGCATTCTTTTCTCTTGGTACCTGTTCAAGTATAAAAATTTCGAAATATCCTGCTAATTTTTTTAACAATTTCAAGATATTCAGCTAATTTTTCGCCTTTTACTGCATAAGATCCATTGAAATGGTTAGTAATCAACAGGGAATCAACATATACTTGTAAATATCTAATATTCATATTTTTAGCTAATTCTAATCCTGCTATCAGAGCTTCATATTCTGCTTCATTATTAATGGCAGGAAACTCACATCTAATGGCCTGGGGTAATATGTCCCCCTGTGGCGATTTTAGTAGTATACCCAAACCTACACCTCTTACATTAGATGCACCATCAGTATATAGTGTCCAAGATTTTATATTTTCTCCGAGTTGTTGCACTTCTAGGTCTACTTCATTTTGAATATCACTACTGAAATAAGCCACAAAGTCTGCTAGAGCCTGAGACTTTATAGCATTTCTAGGTTCATATATTAGATCATAGGCACTTAATTTTACTGACCACTTAGCCATTCTACCTGACATCTCAGGTTTCCTAAGCACATTCTTAACAGGATAATTAATTTTAACATGAATCCTATGTGTCTCAAAATAATGTCTAAGCTTAGTTGATGCCATAACTAGGGCCAATATCATTTTTTCTAGATGAGAATATCTAGTTTCAGCATCTAATAAACTTTTACTAACGTAATAGACAGGATACTGCTAACCTTTATGATCCTTTACAAGGACAGCACTTACTGCATTCCCAGATACTGCGAGATATAGGGATAATAGTTCACCATCCTCAGGCTTCATTAATAGAGGTGCGGTTGAAAGATATTGCTTTAATTCCTGTAGGGCTGCTTCATGCTTTTCTCCCAACTCGAACCTCTTATTCTTCTTCAGGATATCGTAGAATTCTTTGTATTTTTTCGAGGATCTTGATATAAATCTGTTTAATGCTGCTACTCGCCCTGTTAATCTTTGAACATCTTTCATATTTGAAGGTGACTTGATATCCAAGATAGCTTTAATCTGCTCCGGGCTTGCTTCTATCCCCCTTTTAGTCACCCTGTATCCTAAAAACTTTCCTGCCCCTACTCCAAAATGGCACTTGGCAGGATTTAGTTTCATATTATACTGGTCCAGGATATCAAATGCTCCTTTAATATCCTGGAGATGATCCTCAGCCTTCTTGGATTTGACTACCATATCGTCAATGTACACCTCCATGGTGTCCCCAGTTTGTCTTTAAACATCATGTTCACCAATCTCTGGTACGTTGCACCTGCATTTTTTAAACCAAACGGCATAGCAGTATAACAGTAAATACCTGTTGGTGTCATGATAGCAGTATCCTCCTGGTCTGAAGGTTCCATTTGGATCTGCTGGAATCCCGAGGATGCATCCATGATGGTTAACATTTCATGACCGGCAGCGGCATCCACCATTGAGTCTATATGAAGCAGAGGGAATGGGTCTTTAGGACATGCTTTGTTCAAGTCTGTGTAATCTACACAAACTCTCCATTTCCCATTCTTCTTTTGAACCACGACCACATGTGCTAGCCACTTGGGAAATTTGACTTCCCTGATCATCTTGGACTTCAATAGTCTTTCAACCTCTTCTTGAATAATTATGTTTCGTTCTGGAGCAAACTTCCTTCTCTTTTGCTGGACAGGCTTGAAAGACCTGTCAATTCCAAGCTTGTGAGTTATAATATCCTTAGAAATACCGGTCATATCCTCATGCTTCCATGCGAATGTTGACATCCTGCATTTCAAAAAGTTAGTTAACTGATTTTCAATATCCTGAGGGATATTGGCTCCTACAAGCACCGAGATATCTGGATTATTCTAGTCCAGGATAATTTTCTTAACATCCTGCTCCGAAGCCTCCACAATATCCTGGGCTCGCATCTTTAATTGCTATCCTGCTATGGATTTTCTTGAGGCCTTCATTGAAGAGGAGTAGCACTCCTTCGCCTCTTGTTGGTCACTTTCAACTTTGACTACCCCCCAAGGAGTAGGGATCTTGACACACTGATGATAGGTGGAAGGTACAACTTTCATATCGTGAATCCATGGCCTGCCCAATATAATATTATAGCAGGATAATGAATTCATGACACAAAACCGTTTCTTCGAGTTTACTCCTTCGACATATACGGGCAATTTTATCTCCCCAACAGTATTCTTTGCTTCTCCACTAAACCCTATAAGCACAGTGGACTTTGAGGTAATCTCTATCTCGGGGATGTTCATTCTCTTCAAGGTTTCCAATTGGATGATGTTGACTGAACTGCCATTATCCACCAGTATCCTGCGCACAAAGTGATTAGCAACATATAAAGTTATTACCAAAGCATCATGATGAGGATCCTGGACAGTATCCCTGCCATCACTATCGAACGTGATCACTTTATCAGCCGTGAGGGTGGACATCCTGGTTGGCTTATCTCCCCTTTCTGCCTTAGCCTCTTTCGCATGTCTTTTTGCAGCAGAGTATGAAGTTCCACAAATGTCGGACCCTCCTGATATAAAGTTGATTATCTTGGTGTCAGCGGGAGGTGATGCTGCTCGTTCAGGATCCTTCTCAATATCCTGACCCTTATTCTTCTTTCTGCCCAGAAGATCCTTCAGATATCCTTTGCTTAGTAGGTAGCTTATTTCTTTCCTCAGGGCAATGCAATCCTCAGTAACATGTCCAAAATCCTCATGGAAGGCACACCATTTGGACTTATCCTTCCAATCATCTTTTTGTTGATTCTTCCGAGGCCACCTGGCTTTATCTCCCAAACCCTGCATAGCATACATTCGTTCAGGTATATTAACAGAAAAACAATATTCTGACAATTCAGGATACTCCTCAGGATCCTCATTTTCAACAGCGTTCACTTTTTTGCTATCATTCCTGTCATATGGCTTAGAACGATATGGTTTGTATGAGGATTCTGACTTCCTGTTAGTTGGTTCATATGTTGAGGATGCATTCATCCTCTCTTGCATTTTCTTATCATCTTCCAGCCTGATATATCTCAAGGCCCTGTTTCGAGCTTCGTCCAAGTTCCTGCAAGGATTCATCACAAGATCCTGATAAAACTGGGAATCCTTTTGTAGTCCCATCTTGAATGCTTGGGATTCTTGAGGCCCGTGTGTTATCCTGTAGAGGTCACTTGTTAGTTTTTCAAAGCTTCTACTACAAGAAAACTGACTATTAAACAAATTAACTAAATGAGCAAATGATGTAAGTGAATAAGGTGGAACATTTAGAAGCCATTTCAAGGCTGGTCCTGTTAGAGTAGAGCGAAAGCCCTTGCATAAGCATGCTTCCTTAAGTTCTGGCGGGATAGGGTTAATCTCCATCCTTTCCCTATACTGGGCAATATGCTCCTCAGGATCCGTCGTCCCATCATACAGCTTCATGGTAGGAGTCTGGAATCTCTTTGGGATTTCTGCATCACAAATGGGGTGAGCAAAGCGGGATATGTTGTGACTATCCCGGGATACTTCCGGTATAGGCTGCACTATTCCAGACACACTTGATATCATATCCTTCAACTTTTGAAGCTCTCTGGTTATCGCTGATGTCACGCCTGCATCCTGCAATGATCTAAGATTATTAGTAACAAGGATACTGGTGTTAACAGACAAGTTACCAGCTTGGTGATTCTGGCCATATCCTAGAGCACATCCTAGAGCATATCCTGGATTTCTCACAGTTGACACCCTGACCGAAGAGGGTATCTCAGGAATATGACTCTGGGAATGGCTAGGCACAATATTCCCCCTGTTATCCTCAGCATATACTAGAGAACTGAAGTTTAAAGCTCTTGGCTGCAAGGGAGTGACAGTATCCTCAGCGGGCCTGCTTGAGCTGGATTTCAAGAGTTGTATCTCTCTTATCAGCATTTGGTTGGTCTCCTGCTGCTGCCTCATTTGTTCCTGTACACTACCAAATAGAGTTAGAGTTTCTTCATTAGAGGCCAAAACAGGACCAGATCCCAGAATATTTTGAGTGGGAATAACATCCCAAGCCACATGAATTTCGGTTCCTTGTGAAGAGGCTTGTGTTCTCGGAGGAGGTGGTGGAAGCATCGAACCAATTGTTGCAGAGGTTGTAGCAGACACGGTGGAAGAGCTCATGTTTGATCTCGAGGCCATTGAAAATAGTGTAGCAAAAAGTTTTAAAAATAGAAAACCAAGTAATGATTTTGCAAAAGCTTTTAGTAGAAATAGCACCACTTGCCCCACGATGGGCGCCAAATTGTTTTGGTCAAAAATTACCGAAGCATTTAAGTGATCAAATTAGTTTAAGTCAGGTAGTGTGCTGAAGAATTGTGTTGAAAATATGTTGGTTAAGTTGTTCGCTAAAACTGTTTCAGGATACGGCTCAAGATATAGAGTTGTATTTATGATCAAACAATGAGCGAAAATGTAAAGGTTGACACGTGATGTACGAGGAAAGCCCTTGATCAATCTAGATCTCCGACATAAAACCTCGAGAGCTGACAATCGTCGGCTGCCTTGTTCTTCTTATTGCTTGAATAACAGGATACAGTGCAGGATATGATACGGATCGACTAAGTGTTACAATGTAAATTCGATACAAATGTAAGTGTAATGTGAGTGTTTGCAGCTAGAGAGAAAGAGTGTATAAGAGATTGTGTGTGTGAAAGTTGTGTCTACCTATGATTCGATCACTCCTTTATATAGTTACAAGAATTAACTAATTATGCTAAAAATCCGGGATATTATGCTAAAAATCCAGGATACTGAGATTATTTCCTTTCTGAACGTTGCAAGGCTGTTTTAACTCGTTTTCCACGCACTTACTAACTATAACTCCGGGATTTAAGCTTCCATAGCCGTTACAACATTAATATCTTTGACCAGTGTTCGTAACTTCCCATAAAACATGCCAATCTTCAATGCTGACCGTTACAAGAGCTATTTTTCCGCCATCAACGTCCTTATCCTAACCAATTTGAGCGGGTCTTCAGGATGACTTGGTCTTCATGAACGTTAGTCCCTTGTAGCCAACGTTTACAAGCAAATTGTTAGTAATAGTCAGGATACTGCCTCAGGATGTTACCAATATCCTAGTCTGGTATCCTGATCCAGTATCCTGATCATATACAACTAATAAAAAATCAAGATACAAAGTCAGGATATGGGCTCAGAATTTCACCCATGACAACTATTATAAATAATGTTTTGTATAAGAAATCTCTTGCAGGACCATATCTGAGGTGCTTGGAGGATCCCGAAACCAAAGAAGTGCTTCAGGATATACACGAAGGGGATTGTGGTAACCATATTGGGGGCAGGTCATTGTTCTCAAAAGTATTAAGAACAGGATATTATTGGCCGATGATGAGAAACGATGCTGCAGAATATGCTCGAAGATGTGATGCATGTCAAAGACACAGTAACATATTACATCAGCCGGTCGAACCACTTTATCCTATAGCTTCCCCTTGGCCATTCATGAAATGGGGAATGGACATAGTAGGAAAATTGCCAAAGGCTCCAGGAGGAAAGGTTTTCATGCTTGCAATGACTGATTATTTCTCTAAGTGGGTCGAAGCTAAAGCATTTGTTCAGGTTAGAGATCAAGAAGTGGTATCCTTCATAAAAAGGAATATCCTGACGAGGTTTGGAGTACCAGCTGAGATAATTTATGACAATGGATCTCAATTTATAAGTAAAAGGACTACTGACTTTTGCAAGAGTTGGGGAATCAAAATGATCACGTCTACTCCGGTACATCCTCAAGCAAATGGACAAGCAGAATCCTCGAACAAGATAATTGTCAACAACTCGAAAAAGAGACTAGGGGCTAAGAAAGGAAGATGGGCAGAAGAATTACCCTTTGTTTTGTGGGCTGATAGGACGACGGTGAAGAGTTCAACTGGCCAAACCCCGTTTTCCTTGGTGTTTGGAGCAGAAGCGGTGATCCCGACAGAAATGGTGATACCTACAGCGAGATCCAACCTCAGGGATCCTGAGCAGAATCCTGAAGTCCTATGCCAGGAACTGGATACTATTGATGAGACAAGAGACGCTGCAAGGCTAAGGATGGCAGCATATCAACAGAGGATATCTAAAGCATATAACAAGAATATAAGGACTAGAAGATTTCAAGTTGGAGATTGGGTATTGAGAAGGGCTTTCAGAACACTATTAATCCTGCTGATGGAAAGTTGGCTCCAAAATGGGAAGGACCCTATGAGGTTGAACCAGAATCAGGAAAAGGAGCATACCGACTCAAGAATATGGAGGGGGATATGCTACCGAGATCCTGGAATGCTATACATCTAAAACTCTATTTTAAGTGAGTATGGAATTTAAATTTTAACTCAGGATGGTATGGATTTTGTCTCTTTTATTAAATTTTGATATTATTTACTGTTTTGAACCCATTACTGACTTAAGCATCGGACGGGTGTTAGCCAGGCTAACACCCACCTTAGCTTACGATTGTTTTGCAGTATATGCTTCGGGATATAGCACCAGGATACACATTCAGGATACTTCGGAAGATTAGAGGATTGGCCCCCTCTCTCACGTCTAAGGGATCCTGATCCCTTCACAGGTTTAAAGGTATTCACCTTTCTTCAGAATTGGGTTTAAAAACCCCGCCTGGAGCGCAAGTTATTCGGGAATAGTTCAAGGTGGCGGGACCAGTTCATGTAAAAATGGCTGACAATTTCGTTACTGTTGGCTATATCCTGAATCCTAAAGGTATATGAGGATTGATCACCCTCTCTCACGAAAGGGTATTTTCATACTCTCTAAGGTTTAAAGGTTATCACCTTTCTAAGTATTGGAGTTTATACACTCCCGCCTGGTATGATCTTTCCTTTGTAAACCTTACATGAATTGTTTAACTCTGTTTAAGGCTCAAAATATCCTGATAAGGATATATCTTTAAGATATGTCTTCAAAATGTGTTTTTGGGATACGTTTCGGGATATTTGATTGGAGTATTTGGGAAATGATACTTGGATTGAAAATTAATACTCTGATCAAACAAGTGTTGTTAAAACATGTTTTAGAAAATAGACTATCTTTTATTCTTTAAAAATTTTGTCTAAAATTGTTTGGAAATTTGATAAAGGTCTTCATTATATATCACTGAGTATATTGATCAGGATATTTTCAAAAGATAGTTGCATAAATTTTGCAAAGCTAAAATCTACACTAAGAAATGCATGACAGAAATTAGAGGGCAATAGCAAACCAATTGAAAGATGAAATTATCTGAAATAAGCAATACCAGTTGGTAACCAAAGGCTTCATCCTAAAACCTAGGACCCATCCACCTTCGGCTATTAAGTTGTTTTAATGCAGAAATAGAAACTGTTCATAGGACAAGAAGTAAAATTGTTCAAACATAAGCATAACTCTCAAATTTAAGGGAAATAAGTTTTAGGAGGCAGCGCCTTCTTTGTTCATGGCATTTTCAGCAGCATCTGTCTCGGGATCAACCTGAGCTTCCCTCTCAGCATCAGTTGGTTTTTCGACTGACTTTGAAGATCCTTTAGCTGCAGGTTTAGCTGAAGTGCCGCCGAGACTCATCAGCTTTGTTTCCCAGGCATTGATGTTCCAAGAAGGACATTCGAAGCCCAGTGCTTTGGCTTCATGCGCCATCTTTAGCCTGGCCTGGAGAAGGGAAGTGATGACGGAACTTTTAAGGCTTTCCCGGTAGCTGATCATATCCTGTTCGTGTTGAGCATGGGCAGCATCAAGATCGGTTTGAGCCTGGAGAGCAGCTTTGCTGAGGGCGGCCTGGTGTTCTTGGGTCATAGCCTTGAACTTGTCCTCGTAATGCCAAGATTTGGCGGCTGCAATCATACCCTGATCAGAGATGGTAACCTCGGCTTTCTTCAACTTGGATTCAAGCGTCTTATTGAGCCCACAGGATTCTTGATATAAATGAACCAGACGTTCGAGGCCCTGCAAAGTAAGAGGACAGGTATTGGTTTTAATAAATACTTATAAGCGGTATAAGGTGTAGGATATGGCTCGAGGATATTAACCTGGTTAAGAAAAGAAGTCATGAATCTGCTTGCCTCAATGAACCCGTGATTTTCATAGGGAAATGTATCAGAGATAACAGGAGAATCAGGCTCTTTCCTTTTACGGGAACTTGAACTCCGGGGCTTGGTAGCTGGCGAAGGTTTGGGAATGATGATAGCCTTGGAGATGCTGGGCTTGGATGAGGCCGTGGCCTTGGGACTAGGTTCCTTCTTGATCTGGACCTGATCAGAATAACTGTCCAGCTCTTCAAGGTCGAAAACCTCAGGGATCTTGGCTGGTGCTGAATAAATGGAAAAGTCCTCCACCCTTATTACTCTTTATATTACAATAATTAGCCATTTCAAAAGTAACTCTTACCAGACATTTTGGATGATGAATATTGGCTGGAACTCGGGATATGTGTGGTAAAACTTCTGCCACTTGCAGGTAATTGGTAAACTGTTTTGATTCTTTTTTCTGATTCCGCAGTAGGGGGAGCTACTTCCTTAAAATTCACTGCGAAAAGATCAAATAAGAAGATATTAACACAAGATAAAAGTTTAGAAGTACATGGGGACATTCATGATCCTACTGGTGGTTAACCACTCCACCGGAAGACTAGCACCCTCACGAATGGAGTCTCGTTTGACGAAGAAGAACTTACGTTGCCATCCATCTTCGTTTTTGGTGGCTTTAAGAATAAGGGGTTTGCTGGAAGTTGAAAAAAGCAGAAACCGACTGGAACCGTGGGATCGGAGGCGGTAAGCGATTGGCATATCTTCGATGCAAAGGTCGGGACAGTGAAGGTTTTTAATTTGGTTGAGTACGATTAATACCCTCCAGACCATGGGCATGGTTTCGGCAAAGGAAATACCGGTAGTCCGGAAGAATTGCATCATAAATTCGGGAAAGGGGTACCGAAGACCTAGCGAGAAAGGGTATGCCGGGAAGCAGACCCAATCAGCAGAAGAAACGTCCGATCGAATTGATCGATCAAACGGTCTGAAGACCGTGCCATCGGGGAAAGCACCGGAAGCTCTCAATGCAGCAATGTCCGCGTTATCAAAAGCACATATCTCCTTCTCGGGATTTTTAAGAAGATTTTACTGGATGAAGGTCTCAGATGATTCGTCGGTTTGAGAAAAAGTTCTAGTAGCCATTGCAAGTAAAGGAAAAGAGATTGACAGGAAATGAATAAGAAGTAAGGAATTACCTGGAGACTCCGTTGATGATATCTGCTTATCAAACAAGAAGAGAGAAGATATAGGAGCGTTGTAGATGTCCATCGAGTTAAAAGCACGCTGGAAGTTGTATGGTGTAATCTTGACCGTCATCTCGATCTAATAACCTCGATTTGCGAGACAGGATTTTTAAAATATATCCGTTGGATTGGTATACCAACAGATATATTTGGGGACAATTGTTATGGGTCATTTTCTGAGCGTATATATATCCTGACTAATATTCTGCTTTTGATTGTTTACTTGTGATCAGGATACCGGATCAGGATATTGGTAACATCCTGGTGCGATATCCTGGTATTAACTAAATTAACCACATGCAGGTTAGAAGATGTGGGTCACTAATGGTCGAATGGACCTCTTCTCCTTAAGACTCGGGCAAACCAGTTACATGAGAGACGTTGAACCCGAAGGACCAGGTCTACAACGTTCAAGTAGGGAATATCCGTCGAATCCTGGTTTAATAGGGTAGTTTGTTAAATTTCTTTTACTATAAATAGATGGGGCGGATCAGATTAAGGCACGCAATTTTTACACACACTCTCTTTCGCACACTTTGCTCTCTAGCTTCTAGTAATCACTACACACAAACACTTGTACTCGAATTACCTTGTAACACCTAGTTGATCCGCATCACATCCTGCACTGTATCCTGACATTCGAAGTAATAGAAGAACAAGGCAGCTGCGATTGTCAGCTCCCGAGGTTTTGTGCCGGCGATCTAGATTGATCAAGGGCTTTCCTCGTACATCTCGTGTCACCCTTTACATTTTTGCTCATTGTTTGATCATAGATACAGCTCTATATCCTGAGCCGTATCTTGAAACTGTTTTTACAAATAATTTGATTAACATATTTTCGACACTCGTTTCTAGCACACTACCTCACTTAACTAATTTGATCACTTAATTGCTTCGGTAATTTTTGACCAAAACATACGAGATCAGATGAAGCAACAGCAGGAGACCAACCAAATGTTGATAAGAGAAATACAACTCTTGAAATCTAGCTCAAGTAGGCCTGCTAAGGATACTGTCACTCCCTTGCAGCCCAGAGCGTTGAACTTCAGTTCGGCAGTATATACTGAGGATAACAGGGGCAATATTGTACCTAGTCATTCCCAGAGTCATACTCCTGAGATACCCTCATCAATCAGGGTCTCAACTGTGAGAGGATCAGGATATGCTTCAGGATATGGCCAGGATCCTCAGGCTGGTAACGTATCTAATACTCTTAATACTCTTGCTACTAACAGTTTTGGATCCTTGCAGGATACAGGTGTGACCTCGGCACTCTCTAGGGAGCTTCAGAAATTAAAAGACATGATATCCAGTGTACCTGGGGTAGTCCAGTCGATTCCAGAAGTATCCCAGGATAGCCACAGGATATCCCGGTTTGCACATCCTATTTGTGATGCTGAAATTCCAAAAAGATTTCAAACTCCCAACATGAAGCTCTATGACGGGACCACGGATCCTGAGGAGCATATTGCGCAGTATAGGGAAAGGATGGAGATTAACCCTATCCCTCCGGATCTCAAGGAAGCATGCCTTTGCAAGGGTTTTGGCTCCACTTTGACAGGATCAGCCTTAAAATGGCTCTTAAATGTTCCACCTTATTCAACCAGTGATCTCTATAGGATAACTCAAGGTCCACAAGAATCCTTAAGGTATTATGTGAACAAGTTTAGCAGGGAGTCCTTAGATATCCCACATCTTGACGTTGCAACAGCTGTGCAGGCTTTCAAGATGGGGTTGCAAAAGGATTCTCAATTTTATCAGGATCTTGTAATGAATCCTTGCAGGAGCCTGGATGAAGCTCGAAACAGGGCTTTAAGATATATTCGATTGGAAGACGACAAAAAGATGCAGGAATGATAACAAGAAAGTGAATGCTGTTGAGGATGAGGATCCTGGGGAGTATCCTGAAATGTTAGAATATTATTTTTCTGTTAATATACCTGAACTAATGTATGCTATGAAGGGTTTAGGATAAATCCAAGTGGTGTGCCTTCCATGAGGATTTTGGACATGTTACAGATGATTGCATAGCCTTGAGAAAGGAAATAAGATACATGCTAAGCAAAGGATATCTGAAGGATCTTCTGGGAAGAAAGAAGAATAAGGGTCAGGATACTGAGAAGGATCCTGAACGAGCAGCATCACCTCCCGCCAACGCCAAGATAATTAACTTTATCTCAGGAGGATCCGACATTTGTGGAACCTCTTATTCTGCAGCAAAAAGACACGTAAAGGAGGCTAAGGCAGAACGAGGAGACAAGCCAACCAGGATGACAACCCTCACAACCGATAAAGTGATAACGTTTGATAGTAATGACAAGGATAGTGTCCAGGATCCCCATTATGATGGTTTGGTAATAACTTTATATATTGCTAATCATTATGTGCGCAAGATACTGGTGGATAATGGCAGCTCCGTCAACATAATTCAACTAGAAACGCTGAAAAGGATGAATATTTCCCGAATGGAGATCACTTCAAAATCCACTGTACTTGTAGGGTTCAGTGGAGAGGCTAAGTGTTTTGGTCAAAAATCAAGCAAGGATAATGCAACCAAATCTTTTGTTGTGAGGTGTGATGCTTGAATCAATGAACAATATCAAGGATAACTCAGAAATGTAATGAACAAATGACACAGAGATTTATACGAGGAAAAAACCCTTGATCAAGAGTTGATCTCCGGCACAAAAAACCTCGGGTGATAGAAACTACCGATCACCAACTAAAATTAAACAAAAGAAATTTACAACTCGGGATGATAACAAGCTTGTTACAAGGATCACTAATGTGCAATGTGCAATAAAATGTATGAAATCGCCAAGTAAACTGTCGAGAGCTGTTCGAGTGTTGTTACGAGAGTGTGTGAATGCCAAAATTAACTAAGTGTTCTACTCAAGCTTGTTATCCACATTTTAAATTAGAAATAACTAAAATAACAAACTGTCCGACAATTATGCAAGCTCCCCACGATCTCCACAACGTCCACAAGAGCCAAGCACGTGCAGAATAATTAGGGAATATGCTCCAAGAATTTCGGTGAGACTTGGTCCATGCCTTTGCTCCTGCAAAACAAGCTTACGTACAAGGTAGACAATTGTTAGTATAAGGATAATAATAAGGATCCTGAATCATGATCCTACAACACCTGCTGAGGATCCTTAACTCAAACAAAATTGAGGATCCATGATCCTGGCAGCACTTGAGGATCCGTGATCCTTAGGATTGGAAAATCCTCCCCTAACAATTGCCCCCAAAATATAAGGAGTAAAGCATAAATTAACGACTTATATTTTCTTGATCTTATCCGCAACAAACTAACGGATATATAGCCCTTACAATCTGACTATCCGTTGCAATCATACGTCATTGAAGCGACGTCCCTGCAGGATCATCATTATAAATTCAAGTTAGAGATAAGGGTCAATGTGCATTTAAATTCGAGCAATACTCCCTTTAAATCCTCATTCGAAGATCAAGCGGGTATCTCTCTCTTCTCCCTTCACATTCTTGCTTTGTTCTTCTTTCTCAAATTCTCTAAGTCACGATGAAGTTAGGATCATCCCCTGCTAAGGATCATCATAAAGACAGTCCTTTGAAGAGCCAAGGGATCATCAAAGATTCTCCGAAGGAACGTTGCTGCTTCACAGATCCTGAGATCGACAGGATTCGTCATTGCTTTCCTGCAAACGCTGTCTTCAAGCCTTTCGACCCTACCGCCTTGAGCGATTTCGTTTCTGAAACCTGGGTTGCCTTTCCAGTCACCCCATTTTTGATAGGATACTCCTATCCTTTTCCTGCTTTTACCTAGTCTTTCTTCTCTCTTACCGGCATATCCTATATCCAGGCTATGCCAATGATGTGGAGGGTTTTATTTACCCTTGAGAGAATCATTGAGCAGGAGGATATAGATTTGGGAATGTCTGAACTTGCTGAATAGTACAACCTCGTGAGCCACGGTTCACATCGCTTTCTATTCAAACACAAACCTGGTGAGGCACACCCGATCCTGAAGACCACCAAAACTGACACTAAGTGGAAGAAACGATTCTTCTTCATTAGGAGGGATTCTATCCCGGATGGGAAGGATCTCCCCAGAAAATGGGTCACTCATGGTAGGATAGAGGATCCTTATAGAAGGATCATAGGATAACCCTCTCCGCTGAGGATCACTAACCCCTTTGCTTCTATTTTGCAGCTATTTCTGTCTCACATATCATTCCATCACCTGCAACCAAAGAAAGGATCGACGCCTTTCGGAATCTTGATCCTGCAGTAAGAACATTTCAAGCAGACACCAAGGATTCTCAAGAAGTATCCTCAGGCTCAGTCACAATGTCAAGTAAGTATCCGAGTTTATATATGATTAAACATTGAAATACAAATAAAACAAGAATACTTATCTGTTGTTTTGGATCGATAGGCGCTGGAAAATCTTCAAGGTCAGCCTCCCGCTTTAGTGTCACCGATCTTACTACTGTTACTCCCAGGTCTGGGAAGAAGAAGACTGCTGCTAGCCCGAGTGCCATGGTTCCAAAGCCTGTTACCTCCAAAGGGGGAAAGAAGAGGAAGGCCAGTGAAGGTGATAATCTCGAAGGCTTGCCTCTTATCCACCACCAGTTCCAAGAATACTTTGCTGAGGTAAGGATCACCAACTTTGCTTCATTATCCTGCCCACTTGAGGATCAAGGATCCTAAACTTTATCTTGTCTATTTGCAGAAATTTGCCGAGATTGAGATGCTGTTGGATGCATACGTTGAAGAGGCGGAGCAAAAGCATCAGGAGTTCCAAAAGTTCTTCCTGGCCAAGGACGAAACCATCTCCTCCCTTGAAAAGGACCTCAATCTGGCGAAGAAGCAGGTGGTCATGGCCCAGATAAATGCTGATCATGAGAAAGCTGAACTGCTGGAGGATGCTAAAATCTCTACCGCTATCACCATGTATTAGATCAAGCTGCAAATGGCTCAAGAGGCTGAGGATCCTGACTTCGACAGGACTACTTGGGACAAGGAGGGCTGGAAGGCAAAGCTAGCTGAGCTTGAGGATGAGGAGGAGGCTACCGAGGTCTTGGCGATTGAGGCAAGTGGCAGCGGGAAGGATCAGGCTGGTGGTGATGATGCTGGTGGTGATGCAGCCAAGGTGTGAGCTGCAGAAATAGGCGATGATGGATATTTCTAGACGCGGCCGGAGCCCATTTTTTAGGATTTGGTAGTTTTTTTTGGTTGTGATGTTTTAAACAATGCTGGGTTGTACTTTGAACAATAGTTTCTAGGGTTATAGATCATGGATCCTTAGACAATAGGTAGGATAATAGGTGGTGGAGGGATCCTCTGTTTGGGGGATGAAGCCACTTGTTATCCTGCCATCTTTTATTTCCTACACTTTTATAACCTGTTAACAATGGACACCCTTTGCCAACCCAAGTGGATGGGCCACGTATTGCTGGTAGAAACTTGGGTTGGCAATTTTGACAACCTTAAAAGGGGTTAACTTTTGTGAATAAAAATAACTTCAACTTTTTGGCTATTTCCCATGTTGTTATCCTTATGAATTCTTTATTTTTTAACTGTTGTTGTGTACTTTGTTTGAATTTGTGAGTAAAGAATAAAGGCTTAGTAAATCATGTTTAAAAGTTTTAGGATATGATCAAGGATCAAATATCCTATAGTCGACAAGTTCAGAAAAGTTATGTAACTTAAGGATCATTAGTTTTGTTGTCAAAGGATAAGTGTCACTTATATAAATAAAGAATACAATTAAAGTGTTTTAGGATCATACCTGAGAATCCAAGTTAGGATCTTAACCTTTAACATCTATAATCAGGATAACCAAAAGACAAACCTTAGTAGAAGGTAAGGATCAGGAATCCTCAGTTGTTTAACTTCGAAAGCCTGAAACAGAATACAACTTGGGACTAAGCCAATATAAGAGAAAAGTTAGTACCTGGGGACAAGCCCAACAATTATAGGGACAAGCCCAATATACTGGGAACAAGCCCAAAGGATAACTGGGGACAAGCCCAAAGGATAACTGGGGACAAGCCCAAAGGATAACTGGGGACAAACCCAAAGGATCTTGTGTAAACTGGAGTATAGCCCTCACTGGCGACTATCCAAACTTAGTGACATGAAAATGCCAAAACCTTAGCTAACGTGAAAACGTTAGAAACCTTAGGAACGGATGTATGGTACGTCTACCATTATACGTAGGATCCCGGATACAGCCAGTACAATGAAATTGTCAGCCCCTAAAGCGAGTACTGGTCCCATTGCCATGAACTGTACCAGGATCATCGTGCGCTACTGGCGATACTGGGGACAGGCCCAAAGAACTGGGGTCAAGCCCAAATAACTAGGGTCAAGTCCAAATAACTAGGGTCAAGCCCAAATAAATGGGGTCAAGCCCAAATAACTGGGGTCAAGCCCAAATAACTTGATACCTCTGTGGATACTCAATCCTTTGTTAAGGATACCTAAACCTTCTGTAAAACTCAGAATCGAGTGAAGGGAGGATAAAGGATCCAGGATCCTTATCCTTATATATAGGATAATTAAAGAGTGAAATAGTTTGAGATTAGATCATTACCAAAATGAGGATCCTCCGTCCAGTAAGGATCCTTCAAGGATACTTATTATGAAAATAGCTAAGGATTATGGATCTTTATCACATGAAGTATTTCTTCAGGTGGACAGCATTCCAAGCTCTTGGTAACAAATCACCTTCCATTGTTAGCAATCGATATGCCCCCTTTCCAGCCTCAGCTTCAATCAGGTAGGGGCCTTCCCACTTTGGTGCCAATTTTCCATCAGCAGGATTTGTGGTATTCTGAAATGCTTTCCTTAATACCATATCACCAACTTGGAATTTCCTGATCCTGACATTCTTATTGTAGGCTCTAACCATCCTTTGTTGATAACTAGCCATCCTTATCCTTGCTAAATCCCTGAGTTCTTCTATAGTATCCAAATCTTGAACCAAGTTTTCAGCATTTCCTTCAGGATCACGGATGCTTGTTCTTGCAGTAGGAACCACCATTTCTGTAGGGATCACTGATTCTGCCCCAAATACCAAAGAAAATGGAGTTTGGCCAGTAGCATTCTTGGGAGTTGTTCTGTCAGCCCATAATACATAAGGTAGTTCTTCTGCCCATTTTTCTTTCATAGATCCAAGCTTCTTCTTCAAATTGTTGATGATGATCTTGTTGGATAATTCTGCCAGACCATTAGCTTGTGGGTGGACTGGTGTTGATGTTATCATCTTAATCCCCCAGCTGTCACAAAAGTTAGTAGTTCTACTCCCAATAAATTGGGATCCATTATCACAAAAAATTTCAGAAGTAATACCAAATCTAGTAATAATGTTTCTTTTAATAAAGGATATCACTTCCTTTTCTCTGACTTGAGCAAAGGCTTCAGCCTCCATCCACTTGGAGAAGTAGTCAGTCATAGCAAACATGAATACTTTTCCACCAGGTGACTTGGGAAGTTTACCAACTATATCCATTCCCCATCTCATAAATGGCCAAGAAGAGGATATAGGATGCAAAAGCTCTGCTGGTTGATGAAGGATATCACTATGTCTCTGAAAAGGATCACACTTTCTGGCATAATCTACAGCATCCTTCTTCATAGTTGGCCAATAGTATCCTGTCCTCAGGATCCTTGAGAATAATGCCCTGCCCCCAGTGTGGTTTCCACAATCTCCTTCATGAAAATCCTTTAGGACTTCTTGAATTTCAGGATCCTCAATGCATCTTATATATGGACCTGCAAGAGATCGTTTATATAACATGTTATTCAATATTGTAAATTGAGATACCTTGATTTTGAAAGCCCTGGGGTTTTCTCCTGTAGGAATCTCTCCATGTTGTATGTATCTCATGATTGGAAGGATCCATGATCCTGAATGAGATTGTGTATCATCACTAGGGATGATTGCAGAATCTTTTCCTATCTCCATGGCTACATGATCCTCAATAGCGGGGGATAGGATGTGGATAATAGGGATCCTGATATCCTCTGGAATCTTCAAGGATGGTTCTAGATTGGCCAATGCATCAGCTTCTGCATTCTCTTCTCTGGGTACCTGTGTCAAACTAAAGGAAACAAAAGAGAGTGCCAATTCTTTGACTATCTCTAAATATTTGATTAGCTTTTCACCTTTAACAGCATAGGATCCATTAAAGTGATTAGTAATTAACAAAGAATCTATATGTACCTCAAGATACCTGATCCTCATATGCTTGGCAATTTGCAAACCAGCTATCAAGGCTTCATATTCAGCCTCATTATTAGTAGTTTGAAACTCACAAGCTATGGAGTGGGGTATTATGTCCCCCTGTGGCGATTTTAGTAGTATTCCAAGTCCTGTTCCTTTGACATTGGAGGCTCCATCAGTGAAGAGTATCCAAGGATCCTTAGTTTCATCTAACTGTTGGACTTCTAATTCAGCTTCCTTTTGCAAGTCACTACTGAAATCTACCACAAAGTCAGCTAAAGCTTGGGATTTAATGGCAGTCCTTGGTTCATATCTTATATCATAAGCACTAAGCTTCACTGCCCACTTAGCCATCCTTCCTGACATTTCAGGTTTCCTGAGAACATTCTTAATAGGAAAATTAGTCTTAACAATAATGGCATGAGTTTCAAAATAATGTCTTAATTTAATAGGTGCCATAATTAGTGCAAGGATAAGTTTTTCTAAATGTGAATACCTGGATTCAGCATCAAGCAAACTCTTACTTACATAATAGACAGGATGTTGTGTACCTTCGTGATCCTTAACAAGGACTGCACTTACTGCTTTAGAGGATACCGCCAAATACAAGGATAATATATCCCATTTTTCTGGTTTCATCAAGGCAGGGGCTGAGGATAGGTAATCCTTAAGAGCTTTGAGAGCATTTTCATGCTTTTCAGTCCATTCAAATTTCTTGTTCTTCCTCAAAATGTCATAGAATTCCTTGCATTTTTCTGAGGATTTGGATATGAACATGTTCAAGGCTGCGATCCTGCCTGTCAATCTTTGCACATCCTTAGCATTGGCAGGAGATTTGATATTCACAATAGCCTTAATTTGCCCTGGACTTGCTTCAATGCCTCTTTTTGTCACCATATAGCCTAGGAATTTACCTGCTTTAACACCAAAGTGACACTTAGAAGGATTTAGTTTCATATTAAATTTATCAAGGATATTGAATGCTTCCTCCAAGTCTCTAAGGTGATCCTTAGCTTTCTTGGACTTAACCACCATGTCATCTATATAGACTTCCATAGTGTGTCCAATTTGTTCCTTGAACATCATATTGACTAGCCTTTGATAAGTAGCACCTGCATTCCTTAGTACAAATGGCATAGCAATATAACAATATATACCAGTTGGGGTCATAAAGGCTGTATCCTCTTGATCAGATGGTTCCATCTGAATTTGTTGAAATCCAGATGAAGCATCCATAAAAGTCAACAACTCATGACCCGCGGTAGCATCCACCATGGAGTCAATGTGGGGTAATGGGAAAGGATCCTTGGTACATGCCTTGTTTAAATCTGTAAAATCGACACATACCCTCCACTTTCCATTCTTCTTTTGAACAACAACCACATTGGCTAACCACCTTGGATACTTAACCTCTCTTATCATACCTGCCCGAAGTAGTTTATCTACCTCTTCCTGGATAATAGCATTCCTTTCAGGTGCAAACTTCCTCCTTTTTTGATGAATTGGCTTGAATGACCTATCAATGCCAAGCTTATGAGTAATTATATCTTTAGATATACCTGTCATATCCTCATGCTTCCAGGAAAAGGTAGTTTTCCTCCTCTTAAGAAAGGATACTAGATCCTGTTCAATGTTGCTGAGGATCCCCGATCCTACGAAGACTATGGATTCAGGATCATGAGGATCCATAAGGATTTCTTTCACATCCTGTTCTCTTGCCTCCAAGACATCTCTTGGAGGATGGTTTAATTGCTATTGCTCCCTTGGTCTTGAGGCTGGCTTCATTGATGACGTGTAACAATTCTTAACTTCTTGTTGATCACTCTCAATTTTCACCACTCCCCATGGACTAGGAAGCTTTATGCATTGATGATAGGTAGATGGGACTGCCTTCATGTCATGTATCCATGGCCTGCCAAGGATAACATTACAACAGGATAAGCAATCTATAACACAAAATTTTTGATAAGAATGAAGTCCTTCAATATAGATGGGGAGTTTGATGTCCCCCAATGTATTCTTGCTCTCTCCGTTGAATCCCACAAGAACTGAGGATCTTGGGACAATGTCTGATTCAGGAATGTTCATCTTCTTGAGGACATCAAGCTGAATGATGTTTACTGAGCTTCCTCCATCTATCAGGATCATGCGAACAAAGTGGTTAGAAATAAACAAAGTGATAACAAGACCATCATGATGAGGATCCTGAATATCAACACGATCATCCTCATCAAAAGTTATAATTTTATCCTTGGTAACAGTGGAGGTCCGGATGGGTCTGTCTCCATTATCCATCTTGGTTTCCTTGGCATGTCTTTTGGCTGGTGAAAAGGAAGTACCACAAATGTCTTATCCACTGGATATGAAGTTTATAACTTGTGCATCTGCTAGAGGAGCAGGAGCCTTTTCTGGGATCCTTTTAGGATCCTGGATCCTTGACTTCTTTCGTCCCAAAAGCTCCTTCAAGCGCCCCTTGCTTAACAAGTAACCAATTTCCTTTCTAAGTGCAATACACTCTTCAGTGAGATGCCCAAAATCCTCATGATATGCACACCACTTGGACTTATCCTTTGTTGCAGCTGGTTTATCACTTTTCCTTGGCCATCTTGCTTTCTCACCTAGATTCTGCATTGCAAGAATTAGTTCATTATTATCAACAGAAAAACAGTATTCAGAAATTGGAGGATAATCCTCATCATCCTCTTCTTGTTCTACTGCATGCACATTCTGGTTATCAGACTTGTTGTAGGACTTGAACTTGTTATTCTTGAAGTAGGATCCTTTTTTTCCTGTTTTGAGGATCCTGCCAATCTCTCCTGGATCCTTTTATCATCCTCTAATCGGATGAATCTAAGTGCCCTGGTTCTCACTTCATCAAGATTCTTGCATGGGGTCATAACAAGATCATCATAGAATAATGAATCCCTAAGCAAACCCATTTTAAAGGCTTCCACAGCCGTGGCTATATCCAGATTGGGGATATCCAAGGATTCTTTACTAAACTTAGTGATATAATCTCTAAGTGGTTCATTTTGACCTTGTGTTACCCTATATAGATCACTAGTTAATCGTTCAAATTTTCTACTACATGAGAATTGACTATTAAACAGATTAATTAGATTAGCAAATGAAGTAATAGAGTAAGGGGGAAGACTTAGCAGCCATTTAAGAGCTGATCCTGTGAGTGTGGATCCGAAACCCTTGCATAGACATGCTTCTTTTAACCTCTCTGGGATGGGGTTGATCTCCATCCTCTCTCTATATTGAGCTACATGTTCTTCTGGATCTGTTGAACCATCATACAACTTCATGGTTGGTATTTGGAACCTTTTGGGTATCTCCGCATCACAAATAGGAGGTGCAAAACGAGATATCCTATGGCTCCCATCTGCAATTTCAGGAATGGGCTTAACCACTCCTGGAACGCTGGATATCATATCCTTCAGCTTCTGTAATTCCCTAGCCATAGCTTGATTGATACATGTATCCTGCATAGAGCCATGGTTAGTGTTATAAGAATTATTGAAAGTGTTACCTCCCGGAGGATTCAGGTTAGGAATTGTATATGTGAATCCATATTGGCGGGATTCTGGTATGATTGAAGGACCAGAAGAGGCAATGGTCTGCATTGGAATGAAGTCTCCTTGATGAACATCTGTGCTTGGGGGTTGTACACTTCTCAGGAATCCTTGATCCTGAAAGATGTTGGATCCTTGAACCTGAGAGGATCCCTAAAGCTGAGAGGATCCTTGAACCTGAAAGGATCCCTGAGGCTGAGAGGATCCTTGGACCTGAAATAAGGATCCTTGAACCTGTGAGGATCCTTGAACCTGTGAGGATCCTTGAACCGTATGCGTTCCCATATATCCTCCCGAACTAACGAAGGATCACTGATGCTGAAAAGAGGATCCCGAAGGCTGAAAACTGGATCCTTGAGGCTGGAAGTGAGACCCAAAAGCCTGACTCATAGTTGTTGCTCCATAACGCCTTCCCAATGGTTCGGTTTGGTACTGGATGTCTAAGGCTGCAGATTGCTGGGCAGTTATAGCTGGAGTGTCGAAATCCAGTGACCTTGGTATCAGAGGAGAGTGATCCTCCCCTGATCTCTTCTGTTTCTTGATGTCACCGATCTCCTGGAGGATTCATTCGTTGGTTTTGTCCTGTTCTTGTATGTGATCCCTCATCTGCAAAATCAGAGTAAAAAGATCATTAGTAGTAGGATTAGAAGAAACAGAAGAAGTTGGTGGTTTTGGAAAAATGGGGCTTTGTCTCTTTGCAGCATTTTCAGCATTCTTCTGGGATCCAGAAGGTGGTGGAGGCAAAGGAGGAACGCCCTGTGATGAACTCATCGCCGGCATTGAACTTGAAGTGTTCTTCACTGAGGAAGCCATCTGCTTGGTTGTAACGAACCGAAATGATCACAAAAACAAGAATTTCTTAGAAATGAAGCACCAATTGCCCCACGGTGGGCGCCAAACTATTTTGGTCAAAAATCAAGCAAGGATAATGCAACCAAATCTTTTGTTGTGAGGTGTGATGCTTGAATCAATGAACAATATCAAGGATAACTCAGAAATGTAATGAACAAATGACACAGAGATTTATACGAGGAAAAAGCCCTTGATCAAGAGTTGATCTCCGGCATAAAAAACCTCGGGTGATAGAAACTACCGATCACAAACTAAAATTAAACAAAAGAAATTTACAACTCGGGATGATAACAAGCTTGTTACAAGGATCACTAATGTCTAATGTGTAATAAAATGTATGAAATCGCCAAGTAAACTGTCGAGAGTTGTTCGAGTGTTGTTACGAGAGTGTGTGAATGCCAAAATTAGCTAAGTGTTCTACTCAAGCTTGTTATCCCCATTTTAAATTAGAAATAACTAAAATAACAAATTGTCCGACAATTATGCAAGCTCCCCACGATCTCCACAACGTCCATAAGAGCCAAGCACGTGCGGAATATTTAGGGAATATGCTCCAGGAATTTCGGTGAGACTTGGTCCATGCCTTTGCTCCTGCAAAACAAGCTTACGTACAAGGTAGACAATTGTTAGTATAAGGATAATAATAAGGATCCTGAATCATGATCCTGCAACACCTGCTGAGGATCCTTAACTCAAACAGAATTGAGGATCCATGATCCTGGCAGCACTTGAGGATCCGTGATCCTTAGGATTGGAAAATCCTCCCCTAACACTAAGAATACTGAGAGAGAGATAAAAATGCCAGTATATGTTGAAGGAGTCAACTTAATGCAACGTTTTTGTGTCATGGACTCCTTATCCTACTACAATATCATATTGGGCAGACCATGGATCCATGATATGAAGGTTGTGCCATCAACCTATCATCAGTGTATCAAGATCCCTACCCCTTGGGGGGTTGTTAAGGTGGAGAGTGATCAACAAGAGGCAAAGGAATGTTATTCTTCCTCGATGAAATCCTCAACAAATCCCAAAGCAGGATAACAATTAAAGACACGAGCCCAGGATATCATGGAGGCTTCAGAGCAGGATGTTAAGAAAATTATCCTGGACCAGGATAATCCAGATATCTCGGTGCTCGTAGGAACCAATATCCCTCAGGATATTGAAAATCTGTTAACCAACTTTTTGAAACGCAGGATGTCAACATTCGCATGGAAGCATGAGGATATGACAGGTATTTCCAAGGACATTATAACTCACAAGCTTGGAATTGACAGGTCTTTCAAGCCTGTCCAGCAAAAGAGAAGGAAGTTCACTCCAGAACGAAACGTGATTATTCAAGAA
This sequence comes from Helianthus tuberosus, assembly GCA_030545235.1. Lineage (NCBI taxonomy): Eukaryota > Viridiplantae > Streptophyta > Magnoliopsida > Asterales > Asteraceae > Helianthus > Helianthus tuberosus. The sequence goes on along the minus strand of CM060373.1, from coordinate 159,835,206 downwards.
GAAGTTGAAAGATTATTGAAGTCCAAGATGACCAGGGAAGTCAAATTTCCCAAATGGCTAGCAAATGTGGTCGTGGTTCAAAAGAAGAATGGGAAATGGAGAGTTTGTGTAGATTACACAGACTTGAACAAAGCATGTCCTAAAGATCCATTTCCTCTGCCTCATATAGACTCGATGGTGGATGCAACTGCCGGTCATGAGATGTTAACCTTCATGGATGCATCCTCAGGATTCCAGCAGATCCAAATGTGTGACAACCCGCACTAAACCAGGTATCCGTACGACTTAACTAATGACTAATTACTGCTTAATTACTGTGCTTGTTTGAACTAGCTGATGAACTGCTACTTGATATCTGATACATGTACGTACTTGCATCATACTTTACATATCGTCACTACATTATTTACATGTTAAACCCTAGTGACAAACATGATGCACAAAAAGCACAGTAGCACTATCACGGATAACCTATTGAATATGCTGATAAAGCCAGCATCAGGCAAACACTGCCTCTAAGGCCTGTAAGAGCCTGAAATGTTTTGCTACACTAGTAGTGAGTGTAGGGATATAAGGGTTGTGGAACTGCGTCTCTAGGAATGAATCACTATGACTGGATGTGCCTAAAACGTACTCTAAGTACAAAACTCCGCACTTTAAATAAATAATCCAGCTTCTAGCTGATTAGTAAAGTGCCAGAACATGAGAAAAATATTACTAGACACTTTCTAAAGTGTTGGAATTAAATTGTGTCACTAAAAATAACAATAACGACACTTTAAAGCTTTAGTAACGCTTTAACGGATTACTATCCAACCGAACAACCGGACTTTACCCGGAACATGATAATATTATTATTTTCCTTATTTATATTTTTCTGAGCCAGTTAGGGTCCCTGATTACCCTAACACCCGCCATAACGCATAACATACAAGTAACTAAGTTTAACACTTAACACTTAACTAACTTAACTTAGTTACCCTAACTATTACCTAATTGTTTAGTTAAAATCGAACCAAGGGACCCCCCCCCCAACCGAATTCAGTCCCCTAGGGGACATACTTGTACCTCATGGATTTGTTAAATCTTGGATGTTAAATATCTAGGGGGCATGTTATCCAATGGTTAAACATGTTTAAGATTGCCTATAAGTTCTAGTCATTACACATAATCATCATCACTTTCATCACACAACAACCACAACTCTCTCCCTCTCTTTATCACTTTCGGCCGAGACCCCCACCCACATCCATCATACTTTCGGTTTTGGATCTTGCCATTCCAACATCATACATACATCAAAGGTCGAGTATTAGGAGTCTTGGTGCGCTCGGAGTTCGAAGGACCTCTTTATCTAGCTTTTATCCACGCCATTTTCGTCAAGATTCTTCCCTAGCCTTGAGCTAGAGGTATAATACTTAGAACTCGTATCTAAACTATTCTAAAGTGGTTAAAAGGATTTTTATCGGTTAAATCTCGTTAAAATGCAAAATGATGAACAAAAGTCTACTAAAAACACTTAAAATGGTGGTTAATAGCATATATATTGTGTAAATGTTGTAGTATTTGAAATATGTGATTATTTAGACCCGATCTATGTTGTGGTAGCTCGGATCATCGTTTAACCCGGCTTGGTAAGATCATGGATCTTAACATAAGCTTGTTTTGGATAATACAAGGGTTAAAAGGTGAAACTCTACCACACGCGAAACATGAACTTGTGTAAAACTGTTTTACTTGTGTAAAAGTGTTTTAACTTGTACAATAGTGTTTAAAACTAGCAGATCTACGTATCTGCAAGTGGTATTTTCAAAGGACCAAGAGTTAAAGAAACCATGTTTTTCTAAAAGACGGATCTTACACTAACAAATATGATTTTATAAACCACAAGTGTGTAAACACTTGTGAAATGAAAAGATCCGACAAATAACCGTTTTTGTAAAAGATGACGGGAAGTTGTAAAGACGGATTTCTCTAAGAACAAGGTTTTTACGAGAACAAAATTACTTTATATAAAGATCCACAGAATATAATGGGATTTACACTATAGTTTTCGGAAAAACTACAAGTTCATGCGATTATGCGATTTACATACTTGTCGACTAGTTTGATGTGTCGGAAATTGTTTGATTGAATAAGGAAGTCGTTGAGATTGATTTGGTAAAAGAAAATGATACGCTTGAAAGCGTGGCCACCTCCAGTTACAGAGGAAACTCTGGCGAAATTTTTCTAAAAACCTAACACTTAGAATTATTTACACAACAAGTGTTAGAATTATTTTTGACATGTTTTCGAAATATAAATTTCGCCATAACTCTATTTATTAAATATTCGGAGGTGGGATTTTCACAAAATTTAACGTGATAAATATATATTGTCACAACACTGTTTATGATTATTTTGTGAAAATACATGAATATTATTTTTAGAGTAAAAATAATATTTACAAACGTTAACGATTCCAAAATAATACGACGCTTTCACCATAAATATATAAGTTACACCGGTAATTATATTACCACTCGATTGTTAAAACGTAACTTACGCACTTACGGAAATATTTATGAACGCACATGTATTGAATCCCCCATCCTTGGGAAGGAAATTAATTACCAAGTATTTACAAAATGTAAACACGAAATGGTTGTCTAACTATTTCTCAAAGACTTAAACTATAAAGCTAAGGCACGGCCGTCCGTCTAATAGAAATTAGCACCTGTAGGTCGTCGCACAGCTGCGTGAGCAGGAGATACTTGGTAGAGACGCTTCACTGTGAGTTCATGTCCCCTTTTTCTCTAACTGTTTTCAGTTTTCTTAACTGCGGGGGTGAAATACATGTTACTATGATTACAAGTACTTTATATACGGTATGGTTAGCGTAAGGAGGTTTATTACTCAGATCATGTGAGTGGGTAGGAGCAATATGAGGCCATTAGTCCTCATGTCGGGACCGAGGGACAGGAGCGGTAGATCTATCTGGGTGTAGCGAGCCCAGCCCCAGGCCAAACTAGAAACGGACCTCGGGGTGACTTTGTCCACATACTAATGCCGTGGCGAAATCTGCTAGGTTTGAGTCTCCCTATTTGCACTTCACATATATCAGTGGCCTTGCAAACCATTGGTGATCACAAGTCCCCTTATTTGCTACATACCAAGACTATTTTTATATCCACAAAGTTTACTTACTCACTTACACATGAACTCGCTCAACATTATTGTTGATTTTTCAACTTACATGTATTTCAGGAAATTAACGGATCTGGCACGGTATGGAACGTTTTCCGCTGCACTAGTCATGAGGTCATCTGAGTTTGGGGAATGTGACTCTTTCCTGGACAAGTCACAGTCCTTAAACTGTTTTTATGTCGTGTTGATGTTTGTGTTTGTTAAACAATGTCGTTAGAACATGTTTCCGTTAAAACAATGTTACTGTATTTGGTTTTCAAAACTTAATCGAAAGGATGATCTTGCATGGTTTTTATTTCATATAGCTTTGTTATGGTTAAGCTATGGTATTAAGAAGTCACACCAAAATAACCACGCTTCCGCAAAGCCAGGGTGTGACAGCTTGGTATCAGAGCTCTGGTCATAGCGAACTAGGATTCTTTCTCGAGTCTAGACTATGATCACTAGGGCTCTCACGAAAACATTTTTCTGCATACCACTTAAGTCCAGATCCAAAACTTTTTACAAACAAATGTTGAGCACATTTTTTATTTATAGGCTCAGCCTGGAGAGCTGAGGCTCGGTCTGGAGGATCGAGGCTCGGTCTAAGTGACCGAGGTAGTTGGGCACGTTGATTTATTATAGGCTCAGCCTGGAGGGCTGAGGCTCGGTCTGGAGGATCGAGGCTTGGTCTAGGTGACCAAGGTAGTCGACTAGGAAAAGTAGGCTCAGTTTGGAGACTGAGGCTCGGTATTGGAGACCGAGGCTCGATCTAAGTGGTCGAGGTGGAGGATAGAGCAGTCTTAAAGACTGGGAGAAATTGGCTAGTGAGACTAGGAGAATGATTTGAATGCTTACTTGGTGACTTATGTGATTATATGATTATATGATTGATTATTATACGTATATGCGTTTGTGTTACAAACATCATGCTTTCATCATATACTAGAAAGATGGACACTACGAATCCCATGGCCATAGTGTCAGACGACATAGTTTCATCGAAGCACGAGGTGTACATTTCCTATACTACCGGCACAGACGATGACGACTTTCAGCCCTTTTTGCGCTGCCTGAAGTCGTAGCAGAGCCTACTGATGGCCATCTTGTTGGGAAATTGCCCCCTTGCCGCTTATCCTGTTGTTGATATGCCCCCCTCCCGACGTGGCCTCTGACGACGATAACGATCTACTGGAGGAGGACCCATTCGAGGGCAGGGCCCTATTGCTGCTGGTATTAGACTACTGCATGCGGACGCTCCTGTAGGGGAAACTCATGTCCATTCCCCTATCCCAGACTCATTTGAGTTTCTGACATCCGCATCTTCGCACATACAGGGAATGCAGCACCACTCACACGACGCCGACCCTGATATGGCATCATCAGCTGCACCGGATCCCGCCTACAGCTTTGAGTTTGATCACGATATTGAGGTTGATCCTGCTTTTTCCACCTGGTTTTGATCCAGACCATGACCTTGAGTTCATACACTTGGACCAGCCCTTGGAGGATCCTGTAACCCCCTGTGTTTGTTGATCCAGCTGATCTTGAGATGGAGTTTTTGATCCGGAGCCGGCCGTGGCCCCTGAGCCAGGCGCTGCTCCTGAACCCGCATTAGAGCATGACCCTGTTCATGCCGATGCACCTACTGTTGCTCCTTGAGTGATCATCTGCTTGAACGAGAGAAAATTTGGGGTAACTGTGCAAGACAAATTATTATTACGGGGGCCCACGTAATAACGATTTGTAGTGCACAGGAATCCTGGTGGACTCTGCGGGTCAAGCTAATGATAACCAATGCAGCAGGAAATAACTTAAACACGAATGACAAAGGCGATGTAGCCTCGAGTTCATTCTATTACGAGCAACAAGCCAAATTGGCAAGCCTATGTGAAGGCTCAGAAATTTACTTCCCCACTCATACAGTGAGTATATTTGCGTGTGAAATTGGGTGATTAAATGATGGCTTGTGTTGCTATATACACCTCATAGACAATTGAAACGTTGTCTAACCCGCTTCACACCACTTCGACAAAAGGGAATGTCACCCAGACGTGACACAAACACCAGTACGTTGCCAAGGACAGAAGCCGAGCTGCAAGAACCCATCTCACAGATAAATGCACGACATGAAGCCCTCCGCTCTAAGTACAACGATGGTATTACTGGAAATAACCCTCCAACTGGCTGCACCTATAAACAGTTCCTGAACTGCAAGCCTTTGAATTTTGATGGAACAGGAGGCACCGTTGCATTTGTTCGTTGGTCCGAAAAGACCGACTCCATTCTAAGAATGAGTAACTGTTCGCCCCAACAGAGTGTTACCTATATCTCGAGGATATTTCTAGATGGCACACTCTCTTAACGGAACCTCCAGGTTCAGACCCTTGGCACAGACGCTACTTATGCACTAAGCTGGGACGAGCTTAAGGAAACGATTGAGAAGAAATGTTACTTTAGGACTGGAATTTAGAAGCTTGAGGTGGAGTTCAGGAATTTGAAGATGGACGAACCAGAAATTCCTGAACTTGTCCAGCGATCGCACAACTTGCCTAGGGTCGTCCCCTACTAAGTCATTGACGTTGTATGACACAGTTGTGTACTTGTACGCTTACTATGTGGTCTCAATATATGGTAATCGCAGTATTCTCATCACTTATGATGTTTGATTTACTGTTTAGGTTCTATGACATGAGATGTTATGTATTGTTGAATACATACGTACGTTTTACTTGCTATGACCTAACCTACGTGAAACATCTTTTAGAAGATGTCGCCAAGACATGAGACACGCATGCCTACTAATGAGGCAGAACTACAACAAGTCATTGCTGCTGCCATAGCACAGTATGCAGCATCTCAGCCCGGAACGAGCGGGAGTATTAACCAAGGCAATAACAATCCCCCTCACGGATGCACTTTCAAGCAGTTTCTAGACTGCAAACCGGTCAACTTTGATGGCACTGGAGGTGCTGTCGCCTTTGTTCGTTGGGCTGAGAAAACCGAATCTGTTCTACGCATGAGCAAGTGCGCGCTGGATCAGCAAGTCACCTATATCTCAGGGCTGTTTCTAGATGGAGCCCTATCCTGGTGGAATCTACAAGTACAGACACTAGGCGAAGCTGCTGCCTATGCGCTGACCTGGACCGAACTAAAGGAACTCATGCGCAAACAGTACTGTTCCCGCGCAGAAATCCAGCGATTGGAGACCGAGTTTTGGCATTTGAAAATGGACGGTCCAAAGATAGCAGAATACGTTCAAAGGTTCCATGACTTATCGCATGTGGTACCCTACATGGTCACTCCTGAGTTCAAGAGAATTGAACGCTTCATTTGGGGATTAGCTCCTCAAATCATAAGCATGGTAACCTCATCCAAGCCTGCGACCATTACTGAGGCGATCGATTTGAGCGTAGCTCTCACTGAGGAGGCTATTCGTTTGAACAAGTTTGATGAAGCAGAACCAAAGAAGAAAGAGACTCACGTCGAGTCATCAGGAGGTAGCAAACGGAAATTCTCAAACTTCAAGCAGGGTGCCAGTGTGGCGGTTAAGAAAGGAGGATCAGCTGGCAGTGGAAAGAAAGGAAAAGGATACCAGGGCACCCAGCCCAAGTGTAATACCTGTCAACGCCACCATACTGGCCATTGTAGTGTGAAAATATGTGAAGCATGTGGAAAGCTGGGCCACTCAAAAGATTCTTGTTGGGCTAGTGCTGGCCGAGGAGGCCAGGGAGGATTTGGGAATAGGAATAATAACCGTGGTGGTATTGGAAATCGCTCGCAAGGAAACAATGGAGGAGACGGAAATCGAGGTAACAATGCTAACCAAGCGGGCGCTGTGAATCGTAATCAGAGGAATGATCAAGCTGGTGGAAACGGGCAAAGACTTGGATGTTATAACTGCGGTGATATCGGGCATTTCAAGAAGAACTGCCCAGAGTTAAACCAAGCCCGTGGAAGAGTGTTCCAACTCGAAGCTAGGGAAGCGCGCCAGGACCCCAGTGTCGTTACTGGTACGTTCCCTATAAATCAACGCTATGCATCCGTTTTATTTGATACTGGCGCCGATTATAGCTTCGTGTCGTTAGAATTTAAGAATATGCTTGGTTTAGCCGCTAATAAGTTAGATATTCCGTACATAATCGAATTGGCCAATGGAAAGTTAGTAGAAGCCAATGAAGTTATAAGAGGTTGTGTGATTGAATTAGGAGAGCGTGAGTTTGCTTTAGATCTACTACCAGTCCAGTTGGGAAGCTTCGACGTGGTGGTAGGAATGGATTGGTTATCAGGCAACAAGGCAGAGATAGTTTGTCATGAAAAGATTGTTCGTATCCCAATCGAAGATGGCGAGACAATTGTGGTTCACGGAGAGAAGCGTGATACGCCGTTAAGGATTATCAGCTGCTTGAAAGCAAGGAAGTGTTTGCAGAAAGGATGTGTTGCTTTTCTGGCACACATTGTGGATAAAAAGGCTGCTGAGCCAAAGATCGAAGACATCCCTGTCGTGAGGGAATATCCAGAAGTCTTTCCAGAAGACTTACCTGGACTGCCACCTCAGAGGCAAGTAGAGTTTCACATTGACTTAGTTCCAGGCGCCGCGCCTGTGGCTAAGGCACCATATAGACTTGCTCCGTCTGAGATGCAGGAACTGTCGACACAGCTTCAAGAGCTGTTAGACAAGGGTTTTATCCGACCAAGCTTCTCGCCTTGGGGAGCTCCGGTCCTGTTTGTCAAAAAGAAGGACGGTAGTTTTCGGATGTGCATCGACTACCGGGAGCTGAACAAGCTGACGATCAAGAATAGGTATCCTCTGCCAAGAATTGATGATCTGTTCGACCAACTGCAAGGCTCAAGCTTTTATTCAAAGATCGATCTTCGATCTGGATACCATCAGTTAAGGATACAAGAGGAGAGTATCCCAAAGACAGCCTTCAGAACTCGTTATGGGCACTACGAGTTCCTTGTTATGCCGTTTGGTTTGACAAACGCACCTACAGTCCTTATGGATTTGATGAATAGAGTTTGCAAGCCGTACTTGGACAAGTTCGTGATTGTATTCATCGATGACATTTTAATTTATTCAAAGACGAAGGCTGAACACGAGCAGCATCTTAGAGCCATTCTAGAGCTACTAAAGAAAGAACAGCTGTATGCCAAATTCTCTAAGTGCGAGTTTTGGCTACGAGAGGTGCAATTCCTTGGGCACGTGGTAAATAGAGATGGAATCCACGTGGATCCAACCAAGACCGAGGCGATCAAGGATTGGGAAACGCCAAAGACGCCAACCGAGATTCGGCAATTCTTGGGTTTGGCTGGCTATTATCGAAGGTTCATTGAGGATTTTTCAAAAATCGCTCAACCTTTGACGCTGCTCACCCAGAAAGACAAGAAGTTTGACTGGGGAATCAAACAGGAAGAAGCGTTCCAGATACTACCGGAAGGTACTGATGATTTTGCGGTATACTGCGACGCATCGCGTCAAGGATTGGGTTGTGTGTTGATGCAACGCCAAAAGGTTATTGCTTACGCATCGCGTCAGTTAAAAGTGCACGAAAAGAACTATACCACACATGATTTGGAACTAGGCGCAGTGGTATTTGCACTAAAGATCTGGAGACACTAACTTTATGGTACAAAGTGTACAATCTTTACAGATCACAAGAGCCTACAGCATATATTCAACCAGAAGGAGTTGAATATGAGGCAAAGACGTTGGGTTGAGTTGCTGAACGACTACGACTGCGAGATAAAGTATCATCCAGGGAAGGCGAATGTAGTCGCCGATGCCCTAAGTCGTAAAGAGAGAATCAAGCCCATAAGGGTTAGAGCTTTAGAAATGGTTATCCAAACCGATCTTTCCTTGCGCATTCGTGCCGCGCAGAAAGAAGCTCTCAAGGAAGGAAACCTTGAAGAAGAATATCTCCGTGGAATGGAGAAGCTATTGGTACCAAACGAGGAAGGAACGTTATGCTTCGAGAAAAGGATTTGGGTTCCTCTGTTTGGTGGATTAAGGAAAGTTATTTTCGATGAAGCTCACAAGTCACGGTACTCTATCCATCCTGGAGCGGATAAGATGTACCAGGATCTCAAAGATTACTATTGGTGGCCTAGGATGAAAGGCGACGTTGCTGTTTACGTGAGCAAATGTTTAACGTGCGCTAAGGTTAAAGCCGAATACCAGAAGCCTTCAGGACTTCTGCAACAGCCTGAAATTCCCAAGTGGAAATGGGAACAAATCTCCATGGATTTTATTACGAAATTGCCAAGAACGCCAAGAGGCCATGATATGATTTGGGTGATAGTTGACCGCCTAACAAAGTCCGCACACTTTCTGCCAATCAAAGAGAAAGACAGTACTAGTAAACTTGCAGAAATATACATGAGAGAGATTGTCGCACGCCATGGAGTACCTCTCTCAATCATCTCTGATAGAGACGGAAGGTTTGTGTCAAGGATATGGCAATCCTTCCAAGAAGCCTTTGGCTCACAATTGAATCTGAGCACTGCGTTTCATCCGCAAACTGACGGCCAGAGCGAGCGAACGATACAGACCTTGGAAGACATGCTAAGGGCGTGTGTTATGGATTTGGGCGGTAGCTGGGATAAACACTTACCTTTGGTCAAATTTTCGTACAACAACAGCTACCACACCAGTATTGGTGTCGCGCCATTCGAAGCCCTATATGGACGCAAGTGCTGATCACCTCTATGTTGGGCTGACGCAGGTGATAGGCAGCTTGCTGGTCCCGAAATCGTCCAAGAGACGACAGACAAGATTGCGCAAATTCTTAAACGCATCGAAGCAGCTCGCCACAGACAGAAGGCCTATGCGGATCCAAACCGGAAACATGTGGATTTCCAAGTTGGAGAAATGGTGTTATTGAAAGTTTCACCCTGGAAGGGGGTGGCACGCTTCGGAAAGCGTGGGAAGTTAAATCCGCGCTACATTGGTCCCTTCAGAATTCTGGAAAGAATAGGACTAGTAGCATACAAGTTGGACCTACCTGCTGAACTGAATGGTGTTCACGATAAATTTCATGTATCCAACCTGAAGAAAAGTCCAACTCAAGTCACCGTTGCCATTCCCACCGACGAGATTCATGTTGACGACACGCTCCACTTCGTTGAAGAACCTGTTGAGGTCACGGATTGGAAAGTTAACAAGACCCGCCGGAGCAGTGTCAAACTCGTCAAAGTTCGTTGGAATGCCAGACATGGTCCTGAATACACCTGGGAACGTGAGGACCGGATGAAAGAGAAATACCCCCACCTGTTTCCTAAGAACCCTGCATCTACAAGCAGAACTTAAATTTCGGGACGAAATTTATTTAACGGGGGGAGAATGTGACAACCCGCACTAAACCAGGTATCCGTACGACTTAACTAATGATTAATTACTGCTTAATTACTGTGCTTGTTTGAACTAGCTGATGAACTGCTACTTGATATCTGATACATGTACGTACTTGCATCATACTTTACTTATCGTCACTACATTATTTACATGTTAAACCCTAGTGACAAACATGATGCACAAAAAGCACAGTAGCACTATCACGGATAACCTATTGAACATGCTGATAAAGCCAGCATCAGGCAAACACTGCCTCTAAGGCCTGTAAGAGCCTGAAATGTTTTGCTACACTAGTAGTGAGTGTAGGGATATAAGGGTTGTGGAACTGCGTCTCTAGGAATGAATCACTATGACTGGATGTGCCTAAAACGTACTCTAAGTACAAAACTCCGCACTTTAAATAAATAATCCAGCTTCTAGCTGACTAGTAAAGTGCCAGAACATGAGAAAAATATTACTAGACACTTTCTAAAGTGTTGGAATTAAATTGTGTCACTAAAAATAACAATAACGACACTTTAAAGCTTTAGTAACGCTTTAACGGATTACTATCCAACCGAACAACCGGACTTTACCCGGAACATGAAAATATTATTATTTTCCTTATTTATATTTTTCTGAGCCAGTTAGGGTCCCTGATTACCCTAACACCCGCCATAACGCATAACATACAAGTAACTAAGTTTAACACTTAACACTTAACTAACTTAACTTAGTTACCCTAACTATTACCTAATTGTTTAGTTAAAATCGAACCAAGGGACCCCCCCCCCCAACCGAATTCGGTCCCCTAGGGGACATACTTGTACCTCATGGATTTGTTAAATCTTGGATGTTAAATTTCTAGGGGGCATGTTATCCAATGGTTAAACATGTTTAAGATTGCCTATAAGTTCTAGTCAATACACATAATCATCATCACTTTCATCACACAACAACCACAACTCTCTCCCTCTCTTTATCACTTTCGGCCGAGACCCCCACCCACATCCATCATACTTTCGATTTTGGTTCTTGCCATTCCAACATCATACATACATCAAAGGTCGAGTATTAGGAGTCTTGGTGCGCTCGGAGTTCGAAGGACCTCTTTATCTAGCTTTTATCCACGCCATTTTCGTCAAGATTCTTCCCTAGCCTTGAGCTAGAGGTATAATACTTAGAACTCGTATCTAAACTATTCTAAAGTGGTTAAAAGGATTTTTATCGGTTAAATATCGTTAAAATGCAAAATGATGAACAAAAGTCTACTAAAAACACTTAAAATGGTGGTTAATAGCATATATGTTGTGTAAATGTTGTCGTATTTGAAATATGTGATTATTTAGACCCGATCTATGTTGTGGTAGCTCGGATCATCGTTTAACCCGGCTTGGTAAGATCATGGATCTTAACATAAGCTTGTTTTGGATAATACAAGGGTTAAAAGGTGAAACTCTACCACACGCGAAACATGAACTTGTGTAAAACTGTTTTACTTGTGTAAAAGTGTTTTAACTTGTACAATAGTGTTTAAAACTAGCAGATCTACGTATCTGCAAGTGGTATTTTCAAAGGACCAAGAGTTAAAGAAACCATGTTTTTCTAAAAGACGGATCTTACACTAACAAATATGATTTTATAAACCACAACTGTGTAAACACTTGTGAAATGAAAAGATCCGACAAATAACCGTTTTTGTAAAAGATGACGGGAAGTTGTAAAGACGGATTTCTCTAAGAACAAGGTTTTTACGAGAACAAAATTACTTTATATAAAGATCCACAGAATATAATGGGATTTACACTATAGTTTTCGGAAAAACTACAAGTTCATGCGATTATGCGATTTACATACTTGTCGACTAGTTTGATGTGTCGGAAATTGTTTGATTGAATAAGGAAGTCGTTGAGATTGATTTGGTAAAAGAAAATGATACGCTTGAAAGCGTGGCCACCTCCAGTTACAGAGGAAACTCTGGCGAAATTTTTCTAAAAACCTAACACTTAGAATTATTTACACAACAAGTGTTAGAATTATTTTTGACATGTTTTCGAAATATAAATTTCGCCATAACTTTATTTATTAAATATTCGGAGGTGGGATTTTCACAAAATTTAACGTGATAAATATATATTGTCACAACACTGTTTATGATTATTTTGTGAAAATACATGAATATTATTTTTAGAGTAAAAATAATATTTACAAACGTTAACGATTCCAAAATAATACGACGCTTTCACCATAAATATATAAGTTACACCGGTAATTATATTACCACTCGATTGTTAAAACGTAACTTACGCACTTACGGAAATATTTATGAACGCACATGTATTGAATCCCCCATCCTTGGGAAGGAAATTAATTACCAAGTATTTACAAAATGTAAACACGAAATGGTTGTCTAACTATTTCTCAAAGACTTAAACTATAAAGCTAAGGCACGACCGTCCGTCTAATAGAAATTAGCACCTGTAGGTCGTCGCACAGCTGCGTGAGCAGGAGATACTTGGTAGAGACGCTTCACTGTGAGTTCATGTCCCCCTTTTCTCTAACTGTTTTCAGTTTTCTTAACTGCGGGGGTGAAATACATGTTACTATGATTACAAGTACTTTATATACGGTATGGTTAGCGTAAGGAGGTTTATTACTCAGATCATGTGAGTGGGTAGGAGCAATATGAGGCCATTAGTCCTCATGTCGGGACCGAGGGACAGGAGCGGTAGATCTATCTGGGTGTAGCGAGCCCAGCCCCAGGCCAAACTAGAAACGGACCTCGGGGTGACTTTGTCCACATACTAATGCCGTGGCGAAATCTGCTAGGTTTGAGTCTCCCTATTTGCACTTCACATATATCAGTGGCCTTGCAAACCATTGGTGATCACAAGTCCCCTTATTTGCTACATACCAAGACTATTTTTATATCCACAAAGGTTTACTTACTCACTTACACATGAACTCGCTCAACATTATTGTTGATTTTTCAACTTACATGTATTTCAGGAAATTAACGGATCTGGCACGGTATGGAACGTTTTCCGCTGCACTAGTCATGAGGTCATCTGAGTTTGGGGAATGTGACTCTTTCCTGGACAAGTCACAGTCCTTAAACTGTTTTTATGTCGTGTTGATGTTTGTGTTTGTTAAACAATGTCGTTAGAACATGTTTCCGTTAAAACAATGTTACTGTATTTGGTTTTCAAAACTTAATCGAAAGGATGATCTTGCATGGTTTTTATTTCATATAGCTTTGTTATGGTTAAGCTATGGTATTAAGAAGTCACACCAAAATAACCACGCTTCCGCAAAGCCAGGGTGTGACAAAATGGAACGTTCAGACCAGGAGGATACTACTTTCATGACACCAACAGGTATTTATTGTTATACTGCTATGCCTTTTGGTTTGAAAAATGCAGGTGCAACATACCAGAGATTGGTGAACATGATGTTTAAAGACAAACTGGGGGACACCATGGAGGTGTACATTGATGATATGGTAGTAAAATCCAAGAAGGCTGATTATCATCTCCAGGATATTAAAGGAGCATTTGATATCCTGGATCAGTATAACATGAAGCTAAATCCTGCCAAGTGCCATTTTGGAGTGGGGGCAGGAAAGTTTTAAGGATATATGGTGACCAAGAGGGGGATAGAAGCAAGCCCAGAACAGATTAAAGCTATCCTGGATCTCAAATCACCATCCAACATGAAGGATGTGCAAAGGCTAACTGGAAAAGTTGCAGCATTGAACAGGTTCATATCAAGATCCTCAGAGAAATGTAAGGAATTTTACGATATCCTGAAAAAGAATAAAAAGTTTGAATGGGGAGAAAGACATGAAGCTGCCCTACATTAATTAAAGCAATATCTTTCAAGTGCACCTCTACTTATGAAGCCTGAGGATGGTGAACCTTTGTCACTATATCTTGCAGTATCAGGGAATACAGTAAGTGTGATGTTCTGGTAAAGGATCATGAAGGTCAGCAGTATCCTGTTTATTATGTCAGTAAAAGTTTATTAGATGCTGAGACTAGATACTCACACCTAGAAAAATTGATATTAGCCCTAGTTATGGCATCGACTAAGCTTAGACATTATTTTGAGACACATAGGATTCATGTTAAAACCAATTATCCTGTTAAAAATGTGCTTAGGAAAGCTGAAATGTCTGGTAGGATGGCTAAGTGGTCCATAAAACTGAGTGTATATGATCTAGTATATGAACCTAGAAACGCTATAAAGTCTCAGGCTCTAGCAGACTTTGTGGCTGATTTCAGTAGTGATATTCAAGATGAAGTAGACTTAGAAGTACAACAACTAGGAGAAACCTCAGAATCCTAGACATTATATACTGATGGTGCATCTAAGGTGAGAGGTGTAGGATTGGGTATACTACTAAAATCGCCACAGGGGGACATATTACCCCAGGCTATTAGATGTGAATTTCCTGCCACTAATAATGAAGCAGAATATGAAGATTTGATTGCAGGATTAGACTTGGCCAGGAATATGAATGTTAAAAATTTGCAAGTATATGTTGATTCATTGTTAATTACTAACCATTTCAATGGATCCTATGCAGTCAAAGGTGAAAGATTAATCGAATATCTTGAAATTGTCAAAAAATTAGCAGGATATTTCGAAGTTTTTACACTTGAACAGGTACCAAGAAAGGATAATACTGAAGCAGATGCTTTGGCAAATTTGGGATCTACAGTCAGGATACCGGAAGGAACTAAAATACCAATACTACATATCCTGTATCCTGCGATGGAACACTTCAAGCCTCAGGATAAGGAAGTATTAAGTATCCAGGATCCTGACGATGAGTATCCTGAGAAGAAACCTGAGTCATGGATGGCTCCGATCATAAAATACCTTAAAGAAAGAGACATCCCAAAGGATGAGAATCCTAAGGCTTTCAGGATGAAGGTATCACGTTTTACTATTATAAATGATGTTTTGTATAAAAAGTCTCTTGCAGGACCATACTTAAGGTGCTTGGAGGATCCTGAGACCAAGGAGGTACTTCAGGATATCCATGAAGGAGATTGTGGCAACCATACTGGGGGCAGATCACTATTCTCGAAGGTATTAAGAACAGGTTACTATTGGCCGACTATAAGGAAAGATGCAGCAGAATATGCTCGAAGATGTGATGCATGTCAAAGGCACAGCAATATACTGCATCAGCCTGCTGAACCATTATATCATATTGCTTCCCCTTGGCCATTCATGAAATGGAGTATGGACATAGTGGGGAAGTTGCCAAAGGCTCCGGGAGGAAAAGTTTTTATGCTAGCGTTGACAGACTATTTTTCCAAATGGGTTGAAGCTGAGGCATTTGTTCAAGTCAGAGATCAAGAAGTAGTATCTTTCGTAAAAAGGAATATCCTGACCAGGTTTGGGGTACCAGCTGAGATAATTTGTGATAATGGCTCTCAGTTCATCAGTAAGAGAACTACTGATTTTTGCAAAAGTTGAGGGATCAAGATGATTACATCAACTCCAGTACATCCTCAAGAAAATGGACAGGCAGAATCCTCGAACAAGATAATTGTCAACAATTTGAAGAAAAGACTAGGTGCTAAGAAATGAAGATGGGCAGAAGAATTACCCTTTGTATTATGGGCTGATAGAACAACAGTAAAAAGTGCAACTGGTCAGACCCCATTTTCTTTAGTATTTGAGGCAAAAGCAGTGATCCCGACAGAGATGGTGATACCTACAGCAAGATCGAGCCTCCGGGATCCTGAGGCAAATCTTGAAGCCATGTGTCAAGAATTAGATACTGTGGATGAGACAAGAGATGCGGCAAAGCTAAGGATGGCAGCATATCAACAGAGGATATCCAGAGCATATAACAAGAATCTGAGGACTAGAAGGTTTCAAGTTGGAGATTGGGTGTTAAGGAAGGCTTTTCAGAATACTACTAATCCTGCTGATGGGAAGCTTGCCCCAAAATGGGAAGGACCTTATGAAGTTGAATCAGAATCTGGGAAAGGAGCATACCAACTCAAGAATATGGAAGGGGATATGTTACCAAGATCCTGGAATTCCATACACCTCAAGCTCTATTTCAAGTGAGTTAAAATTTAATTTCTAACTCAGGATGGTATAAATTATATCCCTTTTAAATATGTTTGAATTTATTTATTCTTTTGAACCCAATACTAACTTAAGCATCGGAGGGGTGTTAGCCAAGCTAACACCCACCTTAGTTTGAAGGTGGTTTGTAGGATATGCTTCAGGATATTACTCCAGGATATATGCTCAAGATGAACTGAAAGATTAGAGGATTGGCCCCCTCTCTCACGTTTAAGGGATCCTTATCCTTTCAAAGGTTTAAAGGTATTCACCTTTCTCTCGAGTTGGGTTTAAACACCCCGCCTGGAGCGCAAGTTATTCATGGATAGTTCAAGATAGCGGGACCAGTTCATGTAAAAGTGGCTGACAATTTCGTTATTATTGTCTATATCCTGGATCCTTAAGGTATATGAGGATTGATCACCCTCTCTCACGAAAGGGTATTTTCATACTCTCTAAAGTTTAAAGGTTTTCACCTTTCTAAGACTTGGAGTTTATACACTCCCGCCTGTAGCGCACGAAAATAAGGGTTTATCCCCAGGATACTAAGGGTTTATCCCCAGTACATTAAGGGTTTATCCCCAGTAAAACTAAATTTTTCGGACAAGTTCCAAAGATATGACAAACTACGATTGTGTTTACACACATTCTTCTGTTGGTGAAAAGTTACGAAGTTTAATCACTAAGTGAAGAGATACTTAAGTGTGTCATATACTGAAGCAATATCCTGCACAGATAGGGGACATCCATGCTGGGGATATTGCAAATGATTCAAAGGTTGGAAATGAAGGTTATTGACTAAGTGTTTCTGGTATGGATTTTTACTTTTCCTAAGTTTAAAGGCCTTATCTAAATGATCTAAGCTTTTATAAAGTCATATTTAATTAAGTTCTTATCTAACATTTTGAATAAACGTGATGAAAGTGTTGAGCATAATATCAGTATCCTGACCAGGATATTTGGTCAGAATATTTAGAACGTATTTTCAAAACAAGAAACACAACAACAAAGATAAGGTCAAAAGGATAAGTTTATTAACGGTTCAACAGGTTGTATTCTTGGCTTCATCTCGAAACGAGACCCATCCACCAAGAATACAAAGCATATATACTTGTTCTAAAGCATGCAAGAAATTAAAATTGTTCTAAGTACAGGACGACCAGATGATTCAGACCCTACAAAGAAAAATACAGGTATCATTAATGACAAACTAACCAGGATACATGTTCAGTATATGTGAACAGGATTTGGATATTTACCTTAATAAGAAAGGAGGTTATGGGTTCAATGGATTCCATGAAGCCAAGGTCATCATAAGAGAAACCGTCGGCAGCAGCAGCAGAGGGCTTAGAGTTGGTGGCAACAGATGGCTCATTTTTCAGCTGTCAAGCTCCTCTAGATCGAAAGTAGCAGGGTCCTTGGTGGAATCTGCGTAAAAGGGAGTAATTATAATTTCATTACATAATATTCTGAAATAACCAAACATATGCAGGAATATTTAAAACAGATACCCTTACTAGACATGCCAGAAGATTACCTACTTATGAGAAAGTATAACCTTGGAAGTTGCACGAAGTTGCATCAACGTCTCTATGTCATTAAGAATGTTGAACGACTGAAAAATATATCCGTTGGAATCGGGATATCCAACAGTTATATTTTTGGGGACAATTGTTATGAGTGAAATTCAGAGCCCATATCCTGACACTATATCTTGATTTTATGATAGTTGATTATGATCAGGATACCAGACCAGGATATTGGTAAGATCCTGAGGCAGTATCCTGACTACTACTAACAATTTGTTTGTAAACGTTGGTTACAAGGGACTAACGTTCATGAGGACCAAGTCATCCTGAAGACCCGCTCAAATTGGTTAGGATAAGGATGTTGAGGGCGGAAGAATAGCTCTTGTAACGGTCAGCATTGAAGAAATGCATATTCTTCGGGAGTTATGGAAGCTAATTAAATGCTATGAATGTTGTAACGTTCACCAAGACTTGTTTTCCTGAAGACTCGGTCTAAATGGTTAGAAAAGAGACGTTGGAGCGAGGAGAAATAGTCTACAATGTTCAAAAGGGAATATTCCAAAGTATCTCGGAATAATAGGATAGTTTGTTGGTTCTTGTAACTATAAATATGGATAGCCAGATCTCATAGGACACTTTACTTGAACTCACTCTACTTCTAACTCTCGAACACTTACACTCTCTCTTGCAACCATACACTAACACTCATCACTTGCAATCATTGTAACACTTAGTATAGATCTGAGCATTATCCTGCACTGTATCCTGGTTATTCAAGTAATAAGAAGAACAAGGCAGCCGACGATTGTCAGCTCCCGAGGTTTTATGCCAGAGATCAAGATTGATCAAGGGATTTCCTCGTATATCTCGTGTCAACCTTTACATTTCTGCCCATTGTTTGATTATTGATATAGCTTGGTATCCTGAGCTATATCCTGAAAACTGTTTTTGTAAACAACTAGATCAGCATATTTTCTACAAACTCTGCTAGCACACTACATCAAAAAACTAATTTGATCACTTAATTGCTTAGGTAATTTTTGACCAAAACAATAATGAGAAAAATTATACCGTAACGTAAAATGTAGAAAATGATAACTAAGTCGATCTAGGACCCGCACGTTGCGATGAACTTGTCAAACGGAGAAAAACAGACGAGTTGCGACGGGCCTATCAAACAGAAAAAAATAAACGAAAAAAACATTGACCCCACTCGCACGTTGCGGCGTGTTGACTCGCAAATTTAGAACGAAACGTAAAACGAAAAATTTGCGAAAGATAAAAGTATGAGGGACTAAAGTTGAATACAAAATAGTGTTTGTGTTAAATTGCAAAAGATGAAAAGCTTTGGGTTAAAAGTAAAAAATTTAAAGGGGTTAAAATGTAAAAGATAAAAAACTTTTAGGTTGAAAGTGAAAAATCATTTTTTTTGGAAAACACCCTATGCATAGGGTACAACAATATGAAGTAAACATATGTTGCTAATTTATAGTGTGAAAATGTAGTGCTATAATGCCACATAACCCCTCATTCAATCATTACCCAATTATTTATTTTTAATTTCTTTTCTTATATTTTTTTCTAGAAAAATAAAACATAACATATTTCATTAAATAAAAAAATTAGATTGACATTAATTAAAATACTAAAAAACTAAAGACAAAACATTCAAAATTACTAAAAATAAAACATACGAATGCCCGTATATCGAGCCAAGCTCGTGTGAGCTTGAACTCCTCGTCTTTTAATCAAGATTGGTTGGTCTTTTTCACCCGAGGAGGGATGGCCTATTTTTAGGCGATCTTCTTCCACGTTGAGAGGCCTCAAGTTCGTGCTCGACTTGTGTCTACGACACCGTCTCGATCTTGGGCTCGTCTTCATCTTAGAACGATACATATCCCCCAACTTGATGTTCGTATTTGATGCAAAACCAAGTTGCCCTTGAAAGTATTGTTGGGGCATACCCCAAGTTGATGTTCGTATTTGGTAGTGGTTGGGTGGTGTTTGGGCGAGATGAATTTAAGTTGGTTGACTGAGACAGAACACCAAAAGTGGGGCGGAATGGATACATGGTATGTTTTTATAAAAATCTAGAGTGACAGATTGTAGAAATGTGTAAAAAGTGGGTTGAATGGGGATTATATAGGTGTTAAATGTAAATAATAAAAATGGAAACTATTTTTTTTATTATCGTTGCATAACGGTTCTTTTTTTAAAAGCACGATTTCACCGGCGTTTATATAATCACACCAACACCAAATTTCGAAGATCACGCCGTCGGGGTCGGTGTTTGGGCGTTTTCCAACGTAAAGTGACAAAGATCACGCCACTTCACACTATCATTACACACGGTGTTATTGTAATGAATAAGGTTTGGGCATGTTTGCAGGGAACAGACAAATGATTGCCTTGAATTTGCTCTCACTTTTGTGTTACTCAATGGTTCCCCAACCCCAAATCTAAGTTTAAGAAAGAGGTATATCAAGTTGATGCCTTGTACCCTTTGTATTTTACTAGTGGAATGCCTTGTCCGCATTGCGGAGCGTTAGACAAAATATTTCTTAGTTTGATGGTATTTACGTTTTTGTTTTGGTTACTTGTACATACTATTTATAATGCGATCTCAACAAAATAACATGGAGACATAGATAAAAATACTATCGTTAAAGGAAAAAAAACATTTATAATCTTTAAGAACTATAAAGTAACTTTATTAGCATAAATTGAGTTAAGAAAAAAAAAAACCGGGTAAAATTGAGAAATATTAAATTTAATTTTTTTCAAGAAAAGGAGGCAAAAATTTTTAAGATTAAAAAAAAAAAAAAAAAATTTGCCTTTCCCAGGTTTTCAACGTGGGATGGCTCATTAGATTTAGCACAACTCAACCACTACACCACAAACCTTTTAATACTACACTTTGCTTTTAGATATATACTATCGTTAAAAATGAGGCTGACGTCTTTTTTATCCAATAATATTATTTTGCCGCCAATTCTCACCAATAATTTTCCTTCCCTGTTTTCGGCTATTCTAAATATAATGTAATCTATATCTATATATATATATATAGTGTGGGGTTCATTGGGGAACACCAAAAAAGTGGGGAACCGGGGAACCCCCTTACAAACCCTTCGATCAAGTTAATCAACGGCCAAGATCTAATTAATTAGAAAAAAGGCATAATTCACACGGAGGGGTAGAATTGGCATTTAAAAAAAATGATGGAATAGAATTTGGGAACTTGAAATCGTCTCCCACCGTCACCGCTGCCACCGTCACCGCTGCCACCGTCGAAGCCCTAGCGGAAGTCTACCACAGTTATGGTCGCCGTAGACCACTGCCACCAATAAGGCCCTAGTGGAAGTCTGTCGTAGATCTGGTCGACGAACACTCTTTTACGATCGAATCCATTGCGGAATTTTGCCGCAGATCTGGTCGCCGGAGACCGCTGTGAAGCTGTATTTACGTTCGATTTTATCTCAATCGAATATATATCGATCAGAGATTGAGACGGTAGTTTTAGTTTTCAAATAGATGTATGATTGATTATAGGAGTATCATATCGGAAACATTTTTGTAGATAGATAGATACATACATACATACATACCTGTGTACATATTGATTAATGATTATAACATCAAAAGAACAAGGAATAACTAATTTGTTAATGTTTTTATAGGTTAAAACTGATTAGTTAAGTGTTTCAATTAATTATACATGTTAAATGTTTAAATTCATATGATTATTAGATATAAAAACCTCGTTTATAGATTTGTGACGAATCTCATTTTCTGTCATTATTTTTGCAATTTGAGTTTGTTCTTATTTTTTATTTTGTATTCTTTCTTAAGATGATTCGTTTCTTGTTTTTATTTTATTTTGTATTTAACTCTAAAAATCATGTTGTCGGATTATGTTTTGGGCTCGTTGATGAAGGTAGTCTGTTTGAATGGAGTTTCAATATAGTATGTCATGTTGATATCTTATAGTGACTTTTTTTTTTGTTTGATTTTGTTGTTATAATATTACATATGTGTGTTGTTATGTTTTTCATTTTGGAACTTGATTATGTGGATTTTGGTTAATTACAGTGTTCCAACTCTAGGATTTCCTTCTATATCTATAACGGATTTTCAGTTCAATATTGAAAAGGCGTCTGATATTATAGTTGAGACACTTGAAGACTTTGTAAACAAGTTTGGGAATGGAAGGCTTGTTTTAGTTGACATATCTCGTGGGTCAAAAATATGAATTTTTTGCAGAAATAGGTGACTTGAGCTGCAAAAGAGTGCCATTAGGTGGTCAACAATTTTGTTTTCATATCTAGGTAAGTAGCTAATTCAAACAGCAACCTTGTTCCTCATTTCTGCAAAAGTTGAGATGGTTTCTGCAAAAGCTGCACATGTTGCTGAAAGTTGCT
The DNA here is from genome assembly GCA_030545235.1 of Helianthus tuberosus. Taxonomy (NCBI): domain Eukaryota; kingdom Viridiplantae; phylum Streptophyta; class Magnoliopsida; order Asterales; family Asteraceae; genus Helianthus; species Helianthus tuberosus. The sequence continues at coordinate 159,812,665 of CM060373.1, read as the reverse complement.
GTTTCATACTACAACCTTAAAGAAGTCGCTGTTTTGAACATCAATGTTAAAGGAAGTCGCTGTTTTGAACAGCAATCTTAAAGAAAGTCGCTGTTTTGAACAGCAATGTTAAAGAAAGTCGCTTTTTTGAATAGCAATCTTCCATAAAGTCATTGTTTTGAACAGCAATCTTCCATAAAGTAGCTGTTTGGAATAGCAATCTTCCATAAAGTAGCTGTTTTGAACAGCAATCTTCCATTTTTCTCCTTCGTAATTACACCATTAAGTTTTTACCAACTCCAGGTTGTTTTGTAAATTGTAGACTTTCATCACTTTGCTGGTTTGAAAACACCAAAAACAGAACTTACCACTCACATGGTTTTAGTAGGGCTTAAATCATTTTCGGGTCATTCACATCTAATTGTATTCTCCTAACTAGGGGTCCAAACGAGCCACGCTACTCGAGCCCGGCTCGAAACGAGCCAAGCTTAAATGAGCTCGAGATCAAGCCCAAGCCTAAAAACAAGCTCGTTTAGTAAACGAGCCCGAGCCTTTCTTATCAAGTTGGCTCGCGAGCCAAAACGAACCCACTATTATTATACTTTTTAATTAATATATCACATATTTATTTAAATAATAGTAATTAGTATTTTTAAAACTATGAAAAAAAAAACAAAATTATATATAAAATAATAATTATAATTAATTAATAAATAATAAAAGAACTGAGCCCGAGCCGAGCTCGAAAAATACCTACAAGCCGAGCTCGAGCTTTAGAAACAAAGCCCAAATAGAGCTAATCTCGCGCTTTTATACATTAAACGAGCTCGAGCCCAGTCGAGCTCAGACTCGGCTCTTTTGAACCCCTACCCGACCCACATTTTGGCTTGATTATAGGCGCTCTCACATTCAAACCAAGCCAATTAAATTCCACTCATATTGACCACATAAAGGTCGTTACCACTAAGAAAGCACATCAGTTCGCAGCAATATCCAACACAACTATGATTGTAACCTTAATGAATTTAGTATCCAACACAGTTTGCATTGGCCAAATAATAAATTGGCAACCTTTTATAACATTGTGACATCAAACAACAACCTTAATGAAGATTGCACAATGAAACAGCAACCTTAATGAAGATTGCACAATGAAACAGCAACCTTAATGAAGATTGCACAATGAAACAGCAACCTTCTGAAGATCGCTGTATGAGACAGCGACTTTCAGCACATGTCCAGCTTTTGCAGAAACTTCAGATTTTTTTGCAGAAATTCTCTTGAAGGTTGTTGTTTGAATTAGCTACTTACCTAAATATGAAAACAAAATTGTTGACCACCTAATGGCACTCTTTTGCAGCTCAAGTCACCTATTTCTGCAAAAAATTCCAAAAATATTGTCTCTGGTGAAGAGTAAGGCTGCTGTAAAGACTATTGACCTGACTAATTTTTTTACGTTTGAGGGGGATATCACAAAACTTCACTCACGAGGTGGCTTGCACTGTAATGTGATAGCCATTGCTGCTAACTGGTAAATTTTTGTTACAATCCTTTACGTTTGTGATTCGTGTGACGACGTATAGCATCTCTTTTGAAATTTTAACAAATGTAAGCCTCTAATCACGCAAAAGAATGTTTTAGTACTGATATGTAAAAACTCAACAAGTTTTGGCCCTCTGTTATTTATTAAACTGTGATTGATTTGATTAAAGTTTTGTATTTTCAGTTTCTTGAGGATTTATCAATGGGACGGATGTTTCATCTCTTTTGGACTGCATTCGTCTGACAGCGGGACCTTTGCATGCTCTTGCTGCTGCAACACGTCCTGCACAGGTTGCTCTAGTTTCTGTGGTTTCTAGTGCTGCTTCATTTGTCCTGAAACTATCAAGAGAAAATGTTAATGGGCAGATGCCAAATGGTACAAACTCTAATGTTGGTCATGTCTCTGGTCCTCGTATGGGTCCTGTTGGAAACTCTGGTGCATATGCCATGTTAACTGCTGCTACTGTGGCTAGCCGAGGTGGCCTGAGAATCGTTCCCAGTTCTCTGTTGCCGATTGATGTTTCGTTTGTTTTTCGTGGCCCGTATTGGATATGGATAATATACCGGAAATATATTGCAGTTGACATGAGGTGCTTTGCTGGTGATCAAGTTTGGTTGAAACCCGCAACGCCACCGAAAGGTGGTCCTATAGTTGGAGGTTCATTACCTTGTCCACAGTTTCAGCCCTTCTTCATGGAACATGTTGCTGAGGAGTTGAACAGTTTAGACCCTAATTTCGCTAGTGGTCAACCATCAGTTTAGACCCTAATTTTTTTAAGTTTTTGCATATGGAGATGTGTTGAAGCCATTCAAATCAAAAAAAAACATTTATGTAAAAAAGAAATTGTTACCTTTTTAAAGTGTTTTTAAGTATGTTTTTATTTTTTAGTTTTCTGATTTTTTTTTTATTATAAAGACCTACACACATGTATTTATATGCAAAAGATCTGAAAATTAAAAAAAAATTAACATGTTAAATTAAATTTTCTATAATATATTTAACATGTTAAATGAATGATTTCTCGTTTCCCCACATTTTTGGTGTTCTCCGTTGAACCCAATATTCGTTAACTATTTAAATAAATAACCAATTTTTTTGGAATAAAAAGATGTGTTGAAGCTATTTTAATAAAAAATCAATTTTTTTGTAAAAACAAATAATTTATTACCTTTTTAAAGTGTTTTTTAAGCATGTTTTTATTTTTAAGTTTTTTGAATTTTTTTTAAACTTCTACACGTATTTACTGGCAAAAGATCAGAAAAGTTAATTTTTTAACATGTTAAAATATTTTTTATGATATATTTCACTTGTTAAATAAATGATTCCTCGGTTTTCAACTTTTTTTTGTGTTCCCCACTGAACTCAACCCTCGCTTACTATTTTAAAAGTTTTTTTTTCAAAATTTTATTAAGTTTTTGCATAGGGAGATGTGTTGGAGATTGAAGCCATTCAAATAAAAAATCATTTATGTAAAAAAGAAATTGTTACCTTTTTAAAGTGTTTTTAAGTATGTTTTTATTTTTTAGTTTTTTGATTTTTTTATCAAAAAGACTTGCACACGTGTATTTATATGCAAAAGATCTGAGAATTAAAAAAACAATTTAACATGATAAATTAAATTTTCTATAATAAATTTAACATGTTAAATGAATGGTTTCTCGTTTCCCCACATTTTTAGTGTTCTTCGTGGAAACCAACCTTCGTTAACTATTTAAAAAAATAACCAAATTTTTTTGTATATAAAGATGTGTTGAAGCTATTTTGATAAAAAAAATCATTTTTTTACAAAAATAATTTATTACCTTTTTAAAGTGTTTTTAAGCATGTTTTTAGTTTCAAGTTTTTGAATTTTTTTTTAAAACTTCTACACGTATTTACATGCAAAAGATCTGAAAATTTTAATTTTTTTAACATGTTAAAATATTTTTTATGATATATTTCACTTATTAAATAAATGATTCCTCGGTTTTCAACTTTTTTTGTGTTCCCCACTAAACTCAACCATCGTTCACTATTTTAAAATTATTTTTCAAAGTTTTTTAATTTTTTTGCATATGGAGATCTGTTGAAGCCATTCAAATAAAAAAAATCATTTATGTAAAAAAGAAATTGTAACCTTTTTAAAGTGTTTTTAAGAATGTTTTTATTTTTTAGTTTTTTGATTTTTTTTTATTAAAAAGACCTGCACACATGTATTTACATGCAAAAGATCTGAAAATTAAAAAAAAAAACAATTTAACCTGTTAAATTAAATTTTCAATAGTATATTTAACATGTTAAATGAATGCTTTCTCGTTTCCCCACATTTTTGGTGTTCTCTGTTGAACCCAACCTTGGTTAACTATTTAAAAAAAATAACAAATTTTTGGCATATAAGGATGTGTTGAAGCTATTTTAATAAAAAATCATTTTTTTTGTAAAAAAAAATTATTACCTTTTTAAAGTGTTTTTTAAGCATGTTTTTATTTTCAAGTTTTTTAGTTTTTTAAAAAACTTCTACACGTATTTATATGCAAAAGATCAGAAAATTTTAATTTTTTTAACATGTTAAAATATTTTTTATGATATATTTCACTTGCTAAATAAATGATTCCTCGGTTTTCAACTTTTTTGTGTTCCCCACTGAACTCAACCCTCATTCACTATTTTAAAAAAAAATTTCAAATTTTTTCTAAGTTTTTGCATATGGAGATGTGTTGAATCCATTCAAATAAAAAAATCATTTATATAAAAAAGAAATTGTTACCATTTTAAAGTGTTTTTAAGTATTTTTTATTATTTAGTTTTCTGATTTTTTTTATTAAAAAGACCTGCACACATGTATTTATATGTAAAATATCTGAAAATTAAAAAAAAACCAATTTAACATGTTAAA